>JAJKKH010000002.1:2400000-3600000 GCA_022432505.1 Xylariales sp. AK1849
TATTGTTCATTTTGCGACATTTGGTCCCAAGGCATCGTTCCGGCCGGTGGGTGGCTTCATTGCTTTTCACTCGGAGGGAGTGGAGGAGATACCATCTTCGTTTCAAAGCTCTGTCTATTATCCGTCATACATCGTATGTCTTATCTCCTCTGTATAACAGCAGTATGATGTTTGAGATGGAAAGCTAGGTTAGCAAAAAATAGAAGGGTATTATAGCTGGCGGGAGAGGGAGCTCTTGAACAGTTGGATATATATATATATATAGGGTGGGACGGGACTACAATCCCTAGTGGGCGACGTTTTGGATTGTGAGAAATACACATCAACCTTTGGAGTGGCTCTCACTTCCAGGATGAGTATCTATCAACATATCCATGTTTGTACTACCACGTGCCTTACGATCGCCTGTATGTAGCCAAGTGTTCCGGTAGGGACGATAAGATTAAGGCGACTTCTACTGAGTTAACTAGAGGTCATGTCGCAGTTTGTCGGAGGAAGCTGTCAGCTACAACTGTCTCGGGTTGCCTAATTAGCCCTAGGGTCCTGCATCTCAGCGTTGCCAGGCTAGGCTAGGACACTTAAGTATTTACCTACGTACTACCTAAGTTAAGCTTCTCAGCCTTAACTCAGTACCCCACCCCACATGATCGACGCCTGGTCGCTGCAATAACAGCTGGACAGTTCCCTACCTAAGTAGGTAGGTACTTCAATTATCCCATAATACATCATTTCTAGAGTTGCAATTGCAATGCAAGACTCGTAGTCGTTTCGAGCCGCAGGAATGCCCATTCCGTAACCGACTGACTGGGGATATAGAACCTTCAAAATGAGTGGCCGCTCTTCCATCCCGCAGACGCTCTGGGATCTGCAGATACCCCTCTACATCACTCATGCCTCCCTTCCCAACACGCCATTCGTGACTCTGATCCCACGCTTCAGCTATCTCTCGCTATTGATACCGCGTCTCACGTCCTATTTCGACCTGCCGTGCTCCAGCTTTCACCATGAAGATGTCTTGCTGCGCAATCTGGCCGTCGGCCTGCTCATCGATCTGTATCAGCCGACTTTACCGTGGCGGCTGACCGTGAGTGACGGGATGAGTTGGGATATTGGCGATACTTTCCTGAACAGTGCCAAGGAGGTTCGTATATATATACATCTCTCTCTCTGCATTTCGAGGCCATCTCTCTCTCTGCATTTCGAGGCCATCTCTCGAAGTCTCGGCATGCAACTGACTAGCTTGCGCGCAGGCCGACTTTGTGCGCAACGGCAATGCGCAGCAGATCATGTCCCTTTCGAAGGAGAATACGACGGCACTCTGGAATTCCGTCCAAGATAGTACGCTGCTGCCACCGTATCTTTAGGCCATCTTTCGGACTAACTAGGATATCAGATGACTACGCCGCCTTCAACAGAGTGAGTTCACGCTTGCTCAACACTTCCCGAGAACTCAAGAACGTTCCCATCCGAATCTACATTCCGCAGTCTCCAGATGGGATTGCCGCCACGAACGGAGCTTTCAAGGTTGTCCAATCGTTGGTTCAGCCGCGTATGAACGAAAGTATGTATACTGTGTGTCCCTCTTCATGCATTCCCTATGCCCGAATCTTCCTAACGAGGTGGTAGGAGCTCCCCATACACTAGGAGCAGCTCTCAGAGGACTTCTTCCAAGACTGTTTCCTAGCAGTCGGGATCCCGTGCTGGCGAACGTCATACTCCACGGTGCTCATGTGCCCTTCACAGCGCCGTTGGAGGAGTTGATGCGCGACGCGGCGTATCCTGATGGCTGGATTTGCCTGGTCGTGGTTCCACTTGATGTATAGCAAGCGTTCGGTAGTCTATGGCTTGTCGGCGAGTGAAGACCACAGCAAACTGCCTTTGGTCAATGGGCGTGAGCTGTCTTCACGCTGCCTACTTACGATCTCTCATGGTTATACGAAGATTACTCGACTAATGATCTGCACCAGCTCAGTATCCGCCATGATTAGCTTATTTTCGATCACCGGGGGGGGCGGACGGAGTAGATCTTCAAACATTACGGCAACCGAAGTACACAGTCATATGTCTAAATTCGGATACCTAGTGGAGGCTGGCAACAGAAACCAGGTTCCTGAAATTCAAAACCTGATTCGAGACACTGTCACTCTCACGACTCCTTGTTGTGGCCCGGGGCCATCGCACCGGAATAGCTCATCCAGGTCATTTTCGAATTGTCCATTAATACCGATCATGTGCAGTGAACGCGACGTACGCACTTTAGTCTGGAATACCTATCGGATTTTGAGAACTAGTGCTGGCGAGTGCCAAGGGCTGGGCACCGATTATGGGTATGCCAAGGCCAACCTGCTGGCACACTAAAATGCCGATGAAACGATTATCAGGGGCTGCATCACGGTATACATGAATGCGGTCCTCTCCCGCTTCATACGATGAGTGTGGGTAGGGCCCAAAGGCTACTAATACATACGCGGTCGCTACTAGATCAAAATCGCCAGGGGACCTCCTTAGCCTGCCGTGCCGCATCATTGTGCAATTGTGTAATATAGGGGAGGATGGAGTGAATTAGTAGCTGAAGGATATATCTGTTTCTCAGTGAATGAACCGTTATACGTTTTCTCGTACTGAGTTGCAACTACATATCTACCATGTCGGGATTGCCCTGAGCTCCAGGACCAGCACCGGGGGACCCAGAATCATGCAATCAAGCCGCCACCTTCTTGAGTATATTGAGAACAACCCCACACTCATCTCGGAGTGTCTGGAAACATCAATGAACTTGACTCAAAGTTGTCGTCCAGTAGCAACTCCCTTCTCATAGTCGGGCAGCACTTCTGGACTTGGCGCCTCGAGGATATCTCCGTTCGAGACGTGCGCATGGGTACGAGGCCCGATGTAGTACTTGTGGCCGCGTAGGAACCAATATCCGGTTGCCAAGAAGAACACGAACGCTAATATCACCACGGCGTAGTTCATCTGCACGACAGTGAGCTTTGGCTTACAATAGGCTTATGAGGGGGAACTGCGTAGAGGGGTGAGCTTACATTATCTGCCGAGACAGGCATGGCGGTCGGGAAGAGGAAAATGACAGAAACGAAGGATGTCCATATACAGGCCCACGCGTTGATGAACTTGCTGGCCTTCCCGAGATGCCACGGCCCGCGTTCGAACTTGTTGAAGAACAGCTTGCAGATGATGGGGATGCAGTACGACCAATCCAGACAAATGGCACAGATGTTGAAGACGGCCGCAATGGTGATGTAGCTACCCAGTCCGATAAGATTGATCAGGATGCAGAGCAGCGAGTAGAACCAGACGGCCAAGACTGGCGTATTGGTCTTCTTCCAGATCTTGTACCATATTCGTGAGCCTGGCAGCAACTGGTCTCTCGAAAAGGCCCAGATGGTACGTGATCCTGCTTGGAGGGCGGTGATGCAGACGAAGTTCATGATGATAAAGGCAGCAACGGCAAAGAATATGGCAGGAGACTTGCCCATGGATTGGTGAAAGATCTCCACAACCTTGAATTGCAAGTCAGTGATCAACACTGTAGAGAAACAGAAGACTGCACACTTACAGGCTGGCCAATGGCACTATCTAGAATGGTAGCTGGATCGCCCATGCAAAACACTAAAACGATGTTGAATAGCCAGCCCACAATGTACGTAAAGGTCAGCGCGGTCGAGATGGCTTTAGGGACGATCGTGGCCGGGTTCTTCGCCTCTTCTGCGATGTGTGCCGTGGCATCGTAGTCCGTCATTGTCTAGATGACCATGTCAGTGAAATGGCCCCCAGAACTCTCTCTTGTGGCCCCGTAAGAATACGTACCCAAGCAACCGAAAGGAAACCGAATAGGAATGAGAATCCTGGGGGAGTCCAACCCGATAAGGGTGCCGGGTCCACGTAGGTAAACGCATAGCTAGCAGTATGCTTGTCTTTCGTCATCACTAACAGTGCTATGCATGCTGCAAGGAGCACCGCAATGTGGAATACTGCATATGTCTTTGTGATGTGATTCAACCAAGCGGTAGACTTCCAACGGTGTTAGTGTATCGGTCCACAATCTAGTCTCCATTGCTGATTTACCAGTGTGTTTATGCAAGCATGGAATATCACAAGTGCAACCATTGTACCGATGATATGTCCGGGCTCTGGGGTGTAGTGATAGACGGTTCCATCATAGGAGCCTAGAGAGACGGCGGCGAGTAACATTTGAGAAGCACCATACTCGGAAGAGGCGCTCCCGGCGATTTGGCCGACGAGATTGAGCCAGCCTATAGTAAAAACCGAATCAGCCTCTTCACTCGATACATGTAGTCAAGAGACGCGACGGTGCGAGCTCGGCTCTGTGTCTGCCCGCGGAGCAGAGTCGAGAAGCTGGATAGCATAGCCTGGAGGGGTTGGACCATACCATCAATCCAAGCTACAATTGGAACGTATTTCTCCGGCGCAAGATATTTGACCGTGAAATAGAGGGCTCCTGTGCATGGTTAGTAACTGAGAACCCATCTAGCAGTCCTTCCGGGGGTTATCCACCTGAAGTTGGATACGCCGACACAATCTCGGAGATTGACAAGGCCAGACAAAGAGCGCCAGCTCCGGCGATGAGCCAACACCAAATCGCCGCCGCACCACCGCCGGCGTATAGGGGATAACTAAAGGTCGTCATGACCGTTGCGAACAGCCCCGAGACACTAAGGGCGAAGCTGAAGCAACTCCACGTTGAGAACTCTCGCTTGAAGACCTGCCATGGCGCGCAAATAGACAATTAGTTCCTCCTCCATTCTCGCGGACAAGTCATCGTCGCTTCTGGGGAGACTCACAGGCGTATAGCCCATCTCCGCTAGCGCTTTGTCGGCATCGCTTATATCGTTATCGGCCGAGCCACTTGCCGTGGGCTTATCTTCCACGGGCGTATCTGTAATCATGATTGATAGCTTGGCGAAAATAAGCTTCGGGCGGTCAATCGGGTCGAAGGAGGTCAACTCTCTCGCAATGAAACGTTGGGAAGCTCAAGCAAAGACAAGCCAAGACAAAAGCTTGTGGAGGACGATCGGCCCATCACGGTAGCCGGGAAGCGCGAAGGCTTTTATCAGACCTCCCGAGTAATGCAGAGTCAATCAGAGTCAACGGGAGTCAACGTCACGTTCCAGACCGAGCCCTTGCAGATTCAAGGGTTCTGCAATATGTCGGGTTCATGATTGGATGATCATAAGCTAGCCGGCCTGTCCGACAAGATGAAAATTTGGTGATTGGCTAAATCGTTTTAGTACGAGCTATCAATGCGAGTAGCAATCGATCGATAATGATTTGTGGTTGACTCGGGTCAAGATTTGGAGAAGAGATAAGTGCCTCTTCGATGGTGGAGTTCTCTCCATGGGCCACAACTAGCTAGCCAAGAAGGGGTAGCCTGCTAAATGCTCATCCTATTGGCTCATGGGACGTACTATGGTTTAGCCTCCGAATTCACTTATTGCTACCCGTTTACAGAGACCCCAAGCCCTCTGAGCTGTCGGTCGTAAAGACTGCATCTTGATTGATAAAACTCAGGGAGAGAAAATGACACTACGAGCTTCTCTCCCCAATCGCCAGATGCCTGCAAGCTGTAGTTGTAGTTGTACGGACCTTGGCTCGCGAAGTGCTGAACAAGCCAACTGCTAGTCGTTTTACCTAATCAACTTATAGTATGTAAACTATCCGAACTAGGCAGCTGCTAAGGTACTTGCTCGGCCCGAATTATGGGTCTGCATTGGACGGCGATTTCGGGAATCTGCAGCCATACACCCAACTTGGAAGATATAGCCAGAGGTCCGCGATGATCAACAGGCGCCGGATCACGAGGACGGGGTATACTCTGATCTTGATGAAATGATAGACAATGGAGATATGATTATTCTCCCATTTTCTGCCCTCATTCGCTCTACGTATTGGAGTGCCCACAGGACCCTCAATATATGATGCGATCTATTCGTGAAGGGCGGCGCATCAAAGGGATGCCATGCGCTTATACAGAAGTACTACAAGGCTGGCTCATCGAAGCCGAGTTTCCAGATATCGAGGAGAAGCAACACGCCTGACACTGGTGGTACCTTAGCCTGGAGCCCAAAACTTGCACGCGTTAGCGTATGCAATGCCATCACTTAGCGATTCGATGCTAGTCGATTGATTCACGTCAGTGTTTCATACCTACCCTAGAGGTCAGCAATGCGATATTTGGGGTTGGGGAAGAAGATCTAGATCTCAGAGACCTGTGGAAGAAGCTGTCCGTCCCCTTTCGGTCGAATGCAAAGGTAAGCCCTGTAGACATCGAAACCACAACCATTTAAGCATAACCCGAAACAGGAGGCAAGCGGAAGCGGAAGCGGAAGCGGAAGCAGAAGTGGAAGGGGTTGGTGACTTGTGGCTTCTCCTATCAGGTGTAACTTGGACTTCTAAAGTAGACGTGTGTATTGATGAGGATGATGGAGTCTATGGCTACCATGCAGTCATACCGTTTTGTACGGCGATGTACTCGTGCAATGCATGGTCCTTCCGCGTCCCCTTACATTCAACACCTTTGCTCGTTAAATGGTAATATTCCCACACATAGAATCCCCCAGCGTGATCAACAAGCGGCTCGTGGCATATTGAGAGGTTTATCGTGCCCGCGGAATATCCAAACTGAAACCTTGGTTAGATTTTGAATCTGAACCCATGTTGCGCAGCTCCTCCAGGTATGGCGTTGATAGCACCCTCGACGCGGATACCACCATCAAGCTTCTTGTTTAGCCGCACAAGCATGAGCCTTAGCACCGTCGCAGCGCAAATGGCAATGAAGGACGTGCAGCAGTTCACTGACATAGCAATGATATACCGCGGGCTCGCAGAATCGGGATACACTGGTACATCTGTAGTTAGCAAATGCTTCTCTGGGGATGCTCGGGAGTATCTGGAATATTTGGAGGTTTTCCGTCTGGAGGGGTACCCGACCAGACAACACAGATACACCACGGAACGTCCTGGAATTTCACCTACTCTAGTTATCGAAAACAAGTTAGTCTCTCTATTTCAATGATATTCAACAATGTCTTTTTGGAAAGGTGCCGATCAATTCACGAGTCTCAGTATGTGTCTCATCCTCTGCAGATCTCTCGGCGCAGTCGGCACAGAGATAATTGATACCCATGGGCAAATGGGAAGGTTGAGTAAACAACTTGTTTTTTTGTACTTACATAAGATGCGTAAATAGAACTCGTATTGGAAACAGCATTAATAAAAGCTAGACCCTGTAATATATGTGGTCAGTAATAACTCTGATAGGCAAACGTGGCGAGTATTCGGGAGTTCTGGCAGCGGTCCCGGGATCTTCTATTCTTTCAAGGTAATTTTTGCCTCCAAAGCTAGCCAGGAGGGGTAGAGGACAACTCCAGAAATTACTTACGGCAGCCCGCTTAGCTGGGGGCCTAGGCAACGTGTTGCTGATCCAAGCAAGTGCCACCACATAACCAGTGTAAACTCCCGGAACCATGAGCATCATTGCGAAGTATCGTGGTCCGATGGAGGTAGTGGTTGCCGCAATGATGTTGGCGATCATATTGACCACGAGGGGGAGAATGATGTGCCAGTAACGTTCGCCGGTGCGGTCAGCATGGTGTGCATTGATGAAGGTGCATATGACGCAGAGAACATACTTTCATACTCAGAGTCAGTGCTTGTCACCTTCAGACTGATGAGGGGGGAACTTGAAGAGACGTGTCGTGGGCCCAACAGTTGCCACCAACATGAACGTGCAGGGAGCAAGTCTGGATCTGAGGGACAACTCACTGGCGGTGCTGTCAACAGCAATGTGTTGACGTTGTTGTATCCAAGGGTCTTCACGACGGATGGACTGCAACGCATCGAGTCAGCAATTGCACCATGGGCATTCGACAACTCGAAGGAACTACTCACAAGAAATTCGTAACGGTACCGCTGGCAACAATGCAAAACAGAAGAACCATCTGATAAATCAGCATGTATGCGGGGTTGATTGCTTTCAAGGCCACTTACTAAGACATAGGTCTTCGCGTCTGTGAATGCAAGTTTTGCACCTTGCCAAAAGGTCTGATGCCCACTATCGATCCAATCATCCTCGCCGATATCCTCTTCCAGTCTCCATATGGCAAGGGCTTTCTCCTCTTCGCTGAGCCAACTGGTCGTCCGTGGGAAGTTTGGTAAAATGAAGAAAGATATTATCGCGATACCTACGGTTGCCGCTCCCTCGATGATGAAGAGCCACTGCCACGCGGCTATGTTTCTTGCGCCATCCCTACGATGACACTGGTCAGTGTTTGCTTCTTCGAGAGAGTTCAGGCATATTCCACTCTCAGCCGAAGCATTGTCGCCCACAAACAAGCCAGCATGGGGCAGTCAATTAATTCGTAAAGTACTCACAAGTTAGCTGTTATTCCAGCGGATATCAACCCTGAAAATGCTCCTGATATAAGAGCTCCTGAATACAGCATCGCTGTCCGCAGCCCAAGCTCTTTCCGAGTGTACCAACAACTCAGATAATATAGACACCCCGGCTGTGTGGGATCAGTTTACCAAGCTTCGGCCCAGGGATCTTGCAGCAACTTACGAAGTAGGCTGCTTCAACAAAACCCAAAAAGAACCGAACGGCAATCAGGCCACCAAAGTTCTTGACTCCGGCTGTTGAGGCCGAGATGATTCCCCAGACAATCATCTGTAAACATAATAAGCATCTCCCTGAATCGTATCACCTATCACCGGTGTCTCTAGTCTGCTGAGGATAAACGATTTGGTAGCTTACACAACTTGGGAGATATATGGCAGGTTTTCCAATCTTGTTCAGGAACAGATTTGAAGGAATCTGCATTAGTAGGTAACTGTACCCAGCTCACGTCAGCAGGTCAACCCACAGGTTTGGAAAGATTCATCCGTACCCGACGAAGAGAATGCTCACGGAAGTCTTGGATCTGTATGTCAGGTTATCAAATTTCGTTCCCTGACTAAGAGCGACTAACCTGGTATTCTGTCGAGCCGGTCGGTAGATGCAAGTCGCGCTCCAGGTTAGCTAACTTCGCAGCTGCGATGTTGTTCCTACGCTAGTTAGCATTGGACTGTCGCGTAAATGGACTGAAATCGATGACTTGCCTGTCGATGTAGTTCATGATGTACATCAGAATGACCATCGGTAACAGTCGGAGATCAATCTTCTTCCTAAGCCGCGTTTCTGCTTCTTGTCGCTGTTCTGCTGTCATACTCGCGATGATGGCCGGTGGCTGGAGTCCGCGCGACCGCGCCTCCGTAGATTCTGGCGAGATCTTCGAGTCATCTCGATAGGTCGGAGGAGAACCTTCAGTCGACGACGATGCATGTTCCACGTCAACTTTCTGGTGTGTAGGGTCCGTCATGATGGCTAAGTCGCGTTCGAGTTCCTACGATACGGCTCGAGCTGATGAAAACGTTCCTGTAGCAAGGGCGAGAGAGGGGCTAGATACCCGGTACAAAATCACAGGTGAGATATATACAGACGGGACCATGACTCGTATCTATTACTTAAGCAGAGTGGTAATCCGTTTCATGGACAGCCACTGCGGATAAACAATAATACCCGAGGCCTGTCTTCCCCGCATACAGCAGAGCTATCCTGGTAGGCAATGACGGTGAGTCCGACGACAACGGTGACATTATTGGTCGGGTGTGTAAAGTAAGTAGGTATGGAAGCCGCCCAGTTTGCGGGGGAGACTTGGGATGCGGGGTTAGCACTCTTGGAGCTGGAGTTGCGAATCACGGGGGTCAGCAATGGCTATCAGTGGGGCGGAAAGACGGTAACCACAGCTTAAGCGTTGAAAGCTAGTGTCGTTTTCTACTGTAAAAGTAAGTAGGTAGGTACCTAGGGTAGCTAGGCTAGAAGACTTCGAGACTTTGTGTGGCTGCTCACGCTCGCGGAATAAGTTGCTAGCTAGCCATTCGCCAATCGCAAGTTCGCTCTCTACCTACACTATGAGGCCGACACCTGCCTAGTCATGAGCCAATCAGAGTTACCATGGCTAAAAACTATCAGACTCTCGCCAGTAATACTATCCAGAGCTGGTTTAAGCAGCGCGGAACTACGTCTTCTAGCGTAGCAGCCATGTCGCTGGGGTTTCGACTAACAGCAGTTATCTGAATGAATGATCCTATAATATATACCAGGAATCATGACTATGTACAAGTGACTCGTATATACAGTATGATAAGGGCTAGCTCCCGTGATTATGGCAATGGAAACAGCAAACCGCCCACGGCAATCATTGTGCGTCTTAAGTAAGCCAGCCTTGCATCGTCCCAATTGTAGAAGTTGAATGAAATCGTGTCAGTGTTCGTCGTTTCAGTGGTTCATAGCAATGTTGCACGCATTAAATCATAGTGGTGGGAAAGGGGTCGGGGCGAGAGACTAGTCGCCGTGGAGCGCACGGTCTGGGCTGTCGATTTCGATTATATACCAGCGTCTTCCTGGATAAGGTCGACGTTGTCGGCGTAAGCTCGCCAGTTCTTGCAGGTCTCCTCTAGAGAGTCCTCGTCAACGGTGGCGGCAATCTCGGATTCGCGCTCAACCAACTGGAGCGCGAAACCCTGAGAAGTGTGCCAACCAATCTACGATATATTAGTACATTGTCACCAAAGACAGTAGTTGGACGGGACAAGACTTACGTGGCAATGCATCAGCCAGACACCAGGGTTGTCAGACTGGTAGGCAATGACCAGATATCCTGCTGCTGGCAACATAGCAACGTCTCGCCTTGGCGGGTTAACAGTGTTCAAGGCGTCACCATCAGCCCAAGTAGCACTGGCCTCCTGGGCGAGGACGAAGAAGTCATGACCGTGAAGATGGATGGGATGGTGCTGGTACAGCATTAGCGATGTATATCGGAGTCGAATTACCAGGCTTACTAGTTGCACTTGAGACTCGATAATGAAGTAGACCCAGCTGTTAGTCTCATTCAACTTGACAACATTCTGTTCCGTCTCGAATGATGTGACACCGTCCACCACTTGTCCCAAAGCTGATTATTGTCAGTACGACGGATCAGGGACGCTTCCTAGACTGGACGACTTACTAGGGCTAGACCAGTTGGAGAGGAATATGTTGTCATTGATTGTCCATCTGAACAGACCGGTCGAGGCATCGAGTCCAATATCAAATACCTCTTCAACATCCGAGGAATCGACATCAAGTGCCACATAGGGTGCTAGATTTGACGCGTCTTCGTCACTGCAGCTGTCGTCATATATCGCCATCGTACTGGTTGGGTCCTCGACTGTAACACTGTCGTAATTAAAGATACCTTTGATGTTCAGAGTGTTCTCGTTCGTGCTAGAGCATGCCGTTTGAGGGATAGCGCGCATCCAGTAATTACCGGCGGTTTGGTTGGCCTCGACGATGACATCGTACCGCTGGCCCATGCCGATTGTGACGTAGTCGGTCTCATATGGGACGATCGGGACCAGATCCGCCGAGATAACAGTCAGAGTATGGTTGTCGATGCCAAACTTGAACATCGTGTCCATGGCGGCGTTGACGAGACGGAAACGGTAGGAGCTGCCGCTAGTGACTGTCGTTTGGAAACGCTCACCAACGTCGTTGTACACGTTAGTGCCGTTGATGAGACCATTCTGGGCTGTAGGTGGTCCACTGGTAGATGACACGATGAACTGCGAATCGCTCGTCGCGTGATACCAGTCAGTAAGGATGAGAACGCCCTTGTCTTCATCGTATGGCGCTGAAGCTGGTCCTCTGATCACAATCCCTCCAACAACGCCGTTCCTGCGACGCCGGTTAGCCTCAGCTCAGCACCCACTTGACCCCTGATATCCTTGGGTTGGCGCCAGTGTGGTCTGTTCGGACTTCCCAAAGGGGAGATCTGTGGGATTGGAGCCTGTTGGTTCATCACAACTGCACCGAGGATCCCTCACCGCCACCGCCCCAAAGTATCTTTCTTGGAGAAAATAACATACCATGCTTGAAGGCTGAAATGACTGTGGTACCATGTCGTTCCGTACTGGGAGGCCTTCCAGGTGTAGGTCATGGAATCACCCGGTGCCACTGGACACTGAGTAATACTAGCAACACCATCCTGTGGCGAAGTTTCACTGTCAGAACAATTAGTAACTGCTTAAGAGTTGACGGTGTCCACAGAACAACCGAAGTACATACAATTGTCTGATACCGTGGAAGTGAAGGCTTGTGCCATTGTTCTCCATAGAGTTGGTGACATGGACAACTATAAGTATGTCAGATGGTCAAGACTATATAACCAGCCTCCTCTCAAAAACGACTCACCAACGGTGTCGCCCCAGTCGGCGAAGATGGTAGGACCAGGAACGGAACCATTGATGCTGAGGATCATGCGGTCGACACCATCCGGGGCGCCAGTGGTATTGGTAACGTCAAACCAATACTCGCGGACAACGCCGGTGTCAGGGGTCTCTTCGTACCAGTTGGTCGAGAGAGAGTAATCGCCCCAGCAGTCTGGAGATGAAGCCGAATCGAAGTCACATCTCTTATGAAGATCGGACAAGTCCTCGAAAGGAGCTGCGAGGACAACAGAAGAAAATAGAGCACCAAGGCTCAAAATAGTGGTTGTTGAGAACATCTTGCACTCCAGAATGGAAGTCAACGAGGGTAGTAGAGTGAAGTTGCTAACGAAGGTATGAGGACTGCCTCTAGACTGTTTGATTAGGAAGAGATTATGGGAACGACACCGCTTATATAGACATGAGGAAACCGTCCATCTCTTACCGTCTTGGTCACTTGAGTGCTCGATATCACCCAAGCTCCCACCTCACACCCGAATACTACGACGAAGACCCATCAGCAGATGCAGTGGCAGACCATCCAGTGGATCACGCATGCACGCATGTCCAAAGATAGTGTCTTCGAATAGTGAGTTCATCCCTCGCGGCGACAGCCGCATCGGTTGATCATCCGGCGGCAGCTTGAGCAACCAGCAGGGTGTCGGTGTGTCGCTTATTATCATACCCATGTGTTCCCTTCCATATCGAGACTGTCGACCGGGATGGTTGACAATATCGATATCGAATTCTTGACTCGAAGAGGCTTCTGTTGCGGCCGTCACCATAGTCTCTAGAGCCTCAACGAAAGTCCCAGAACCAAATTGGGCAACTCTCATCCTGAAGCCCTGCATATAGTCAATGACGATCAAGCGCAACGGGAAGAGTTCAGGTTGCGTAACCCCTGCCGCAAGAGTAGCCTTTTCATTTCCGCCCCGCCTTGTGTCAGTGCAACGAGAGTTGGCGCCACGAGCGTGGAGCCACCTCTATACTACGGTTCAAGCGTTGGTATCCACGTTGTCGGTTTCCAAACCTTTGCGGGGGCCATGTCACGCTGCGCTGCGTTGATGTCACATTGTGGCTGAATATGTAGGTACTTTCCTTCGTCTTATTGCGATTAGATACCTCAAGATTGACGTGCCAGATGCCACACCTGCCACCTGAATGTCAGATATGCGTATCCAAAATGGAACATCTCAACTCCATCTTTGCTAGACCTCGACGCAAATTGCAGACCGATCGGGATAGCGCAGGAAATCGCGGGTTGCGGGAAATCCCTTAGAACCGGGCCCGGACTGTGTGAAGACCTTGCTGACACATGGGTCATTTCCTATGACCGCTGTCAGCTCAAGCCGACGGAGCCTCGCTTAAGCAACCAAGACTCCCACACTCATGGGTGCCAGGTAATTGTTGTCGCTCGGCACATCTGATCTCAGATGTTGACGCGTCCTCTTCATGGGATCAATATTCACTGCAGGACACTGCAACGTCAAGCCACTGGCGGAGGGCACAGGACGCAGGTTATGCGCGGACTCTGTTTGCCCCGTAGATCGACTTTCCCCCGGTCTGTGGCAATGTGTGGCCGGCCGGATATTAGAGTTGAGGAGCTTACTTTTGCGTTGTTAGTAGCCACACAGGATAAAGTATGCGCCTCGAATTAAGGTGTTGCTTGGCTGCAAATCGTTGCCTGTTCTTGTTGTTCATTGCACACCTGAAACGGGCTGCCCACTCAACCACCGTGACGACGATAATAATGGAGTAGGTTAAATGGATGGGTCCTGCCTGAGCAATATTGAAGCTTTCTTCTAATGGTATCTTTGGAATTTCGTGTAGCACAAGTGCTGTTCACGGAATGGCTAGGTAAGTATCTAGGTATGTCTAGTGTTCATCGCACTAGTCCAGCAGTCATTATCTAGCCGCTGATAGCTTTCAACGTACTCTTCGCCGGTGCAGGCGACATACCTTCGAGTAGGTAGCCTTGCGCCTTATGCCCGGAATACGAACCTAGTATGGAAACCTGACTGTTCGGCGCCACATCGCTTACAATCTTCTGTGGAAAAAGAAGAATGAACCATAACAAAAGAAGAAACCCCCATACGCCATTAGACATGATTTCAGCAGTGGGCCGTAGTGCAAAGGAAGATCTTGACTTTCAACAGTACAGTAGCTTGGGACCTTCGCCGAATACTATCCACTTCCTCCCTGACCCATATCCTTGTAACGACGAGCACGTTGTCCAATGACACGCATCCTTTATTTAGTAAGCTAGAATACCAGTTGATGACCGAAAAGCTGCTGCGAATAGAGCTCTTAAACATCCAGACTTCGAGGCAAATCACTTGCTCTAACGCGTAAAATTACAAGTGGTTGTACATCGACTTGGGACTATGTCCAAGGAGGGAGAGTGGTGTCGTGTTACTGCTCAATACTCATGTACGTTACCTGGCTCTTGGGACAGTGTAAAATCTGATAGTCGGCCTGGTGCAGCACAACCGAACCTATCGTAGCGCTGCTCTAGCTGCGGATCGCGCGCCGTATGTGGTCGCGCTGTGCCGTCCCCCACAACCAAACTCTTGATTGCCGATATATGGTAGTATTTCATGCCTGCAGCTGAGCCGCTTCTCCTTGAAACCTGATTGGGTAAGTCTCAAAGGACGCGCAAGCCTCGCACCATCTCGCAGTCATCTCGAGTGACATGCCCCCACGGGGAGATACTGGCGCCGGCTTTGCGCTAGCCGCCGTTGTAGCGCCCCAGTGCAACGAGCACCCCTATCCAGTCTGGTGAAAGTTTTGGTATGCTGCAGTTTAAATTCCGAATGAAACACCCCTCGAGCCTCTACATGCGCTGCTACCATGGATTCCTATCCACCACTAATGGTGAACTAGTCGCCGCATGACGTAACTTCTACTAGACTTTAGCTAAGCATTTATTACTGCGCACTCTCATGTTGACTTACCTCAGAGCATACCATCGCGGAATTATGGTAGATATGTCGCTTTCCGATCCGGCACACAGGTTACTAAGAAACGGATGTATGGAAGCTCAACCCGATTTGAGGTGCTTCAGGTTTGCCAGCCTGATCCCCTCGTACTGAGACCTCACCCCGGCGCTAACACCAGCAACGGTCCTGCTCGGCAAGAAACATTCCACTCATAAACGTTATGCACCCCCAACAGACGTTACACAACTCCGCTTTGCCTGACTCGATCCGCATCTTGTCGCCATCGACACTCCACGTGCAGTTGTCTTGTTGGAGTGGGTCATGAAGATCGGTGAGTTGAGGAGTGCGAGATACGTCCGGCGGCAGCGTCGTACCAGAAGACCATCATGTACGGGTATTGGCCGCAAAGGGTTCGCGATTGCGTGGCTCACGAGATCTCAGCCCAGAAGACAAGAACACAGACCCTGAGTTCCTGCACGTGCTGCTTGGCACCTGCAGCTGCAGGCCTTCCCCTTGACTCATCCCTAGGCTCGTCCTTGTCATTCGTCCGGGCTCCGAAAGGCGGCGTCTCTACATGCATCGAAAGCTAAGATACAACCGGAGTATATGGTATTCTATCTGTGTGGTGTACTTTTGGCATGGTTAAATATCGTTACGAGAGGTTGGTTACACATGATGTGCGTGTAAGTGACTACTGCGATTCGGTAGAGGCGATGAGCTGATTTCATCGCTCCTGGTGTTGATTTTTTAACTATGCACTGATCCTGAACCAGCTTCTTCTGGCTATCATATCGTTGTATCTAGCACGGCTTCTGAATGGTTCCCTACTTCCTACAAGGCAAGGCTACTACTCACACCACTGACGACTGCTGCAACCTCGGTAGCAGTGTTTTGACCAATATCGACAGGCTCTGTTATAATATCATAGTACGCCGTCAAGATATTAGTCAACTACTGAATATGGGCCCGCAGCAGTACTTTTTGTGACTATTGAATATGGGGTTCGGCTAGTCTTCTGGAACTATAGATGCAGAGGGACGGAATCCACGGCAATCGTGCAAGCGCCTCAGATTTCCAGCGGAAACCTCGGGTGAGACACTACTTCTATTAATTATGCTTACTACCTTTTTTAAGCTTAAAACCCAACGCCTAACAAACAGTCAGACCGCCAAGCAGAGCTAGCGAGAGCAGCCACAGGAACGCAGTCCACTGTCATCCCCGGCAGTTTCTACACACTGATAAGATGGGTCGATATTGCTTAGCCAGGGGTTTACAGTCGATTTGTGAAGGACCGGGAATGGGCCCTACCTGGTGTGCTCGTGTATGCCTCGGTAAGTTACTATACTAGTCTATAAGCAAGAACCCAAGTGACCGAGAAGGGTTGCTTGATACCCAATATGCCCAGCGCTGGCGTTCCCCCCCCCCCCCCCCCCCCCCCTATCGAAGAGCCGACTCTCATTAATTGCCCAAATCGGGAGAGTGCTGGTGAAATTTGGTAGCTTAGCTTAAGGAAATGACTTACTAATGACTTACAGCTCACAGCTCTATGGGCTCAACGATGATAGATCTGGATTGGACTGTCTTATGCAGGATAGCACACCTTGCATTAGCTTGTGCCTCCCGCTCGGTTCCAGCCTAAGAGCAAAGGAGTGTGGTGCGGTAAAGGATCGATATTGTACAATGGCCACGCAATCACCTGACCCAAAGAGGAAATCCGGCCGAATCATATCGCCAAGCGCGCCCGGCTCCGCTTCCGAGCGCTGGGGACCCCCGAGGTGGCTGATGCGGCGCCCCGGTTTGGTTGCTGCAGATCGTCCCCCAACGGCGCATACAGAGTCTTGTTTCCCTATCATAACTTGCAGCGCGATGCTATTTCCAGAGTTACTCAAGGGGTCCGAACATATGGGTGCCAAGTTTTCTGCAAGCGGTAGAGGGACAAGGCATCGCTCGAGTTCTCAACCAGGGTAACCTCTCGTCTCTCGAAGCGGTGACAAATACTATCCGTCGATTCGCCGTCTGACCATCGCGTATTCGACCCTCGCTATCTCATGCCCTGATATTGTTGCACATCTGATCACATAATGGGAAGGTTCCTCCCCCCTATCGTGACATCTTGCCACATGACATGCCACACGGTAGAAAGCCAATCCGCGACAGCCGCCAATAGACTGTTGAATGTAATATCGCCAGTTGGGTTGGGTTGGTCTCTCCTAGAATCTCACAGAAACACCAGAAGATCACGATCGTCGGAAATAAGAGAAGCAGGACGAAAGGCAAGCATGGTATCGTTTGACTGAGTCGACGCGGAATCCGACGTATGTCCGGCTCGTCTCAGGTGGCACACAAAGTAGAGGACCAAGTCTGCCATCCTGTCACTCCTGACTTTCGTCCAACCAGCCCGGGGAAAGCATTTACCAGGACAACAGCCTGTCTACCTCGACGCAATCCTCGTCTTGCTCCAGTACTTGTCACTCTCCTCCATGACAACTTTACCCTCCGCCTCCAACGGCCCTATAACCTCGACGTCCTTCTGCGGACATCCCTTCAGAAAATCTTTCGTATGCCAGTCCACTGCGGCATGCAAGTCAGCGACGATCTTCTAGAAAACCCCGCGAGGCCCGGAAGGTCAGGTCCGGGCTACGGGCTGCCATTCCCTTTGATATAACTCAAACTTGGCCGATGTAAAGGGAAGTGGTCAGGTAGCCCGCGACAAGATCCAAAGATCTGCAGATCGCATCAAGATGTTAAATTTCCGGACGATCTGCAGATCGTGGCACAAACCGCTCCCCTTGACATGTGCGATGGGGTAATGAGCCGCGTCATAGAGAGTTCCCAGCCCTGGATAGATTACGCACGCTGGGCAGATTAAGCTTACTTGTAAAATTCTCTTTATTTCCCGGACCAGTCAGCTCATACAGCTGATCATTGCTTCCCGCGAATACGATACGGCCAATATGCGCCCACTGTTTTTCCCAGTCCATCAATCAGTATGCCGGGATCATTTCGCTTTCGTATGAGAACAATTTCATAATTTACTCACGTAGATCGTAGCCGTACACATGCCACACGGCTCCCACGTACTGAACAGCGTACACTGCCACAGAAACTCCTTCGTGTAATGCGTGTAGCTAAGCCGCGCGAGTGAGCTTTCTGCATGGTTCACCTGGTCGATGGACTGGTGCGAGAGCAGCACGGTCTCGTTGTCGGGGCCCACGAGGACCGCGGCGAACGGCCGCTTGCCGAAGGTCACGGCGCGCCGCTGCACCGTCAGCGCCGCCCCGATGCCTGCTGCGATATGCTCCGAAGTCATCGCCTTCCGGGGTGGAAAGAGACTCGGGATGAGGGAGGCGGCCGTGCCGCCCTCGGAGGGGTTGCTGGCGCTCATGACTAGATCTATGCAAGGGCCCGTGTACGAGGTGAGAAGGATATGACTCGGACGAGCTGTTTCAAGTTCCTCGAAATTGCCATCCGTTCAGAGATGTGAGCTCACCATGTTCAGAAGGCTTACCGCTTTATTTCTAGCCGTCCTGGGCGGGTTCGGGTGTCTGACTAGGAATCCGGCGAACGCCTCGGATCTGATAAGAACCCCACACCCCGGGTCAGCTCCGAAACAGCGAGGCGCCGACACTATAATAGCTAGAGCCTAAATAGCTAGTCTAGACGCTAGTAAGCGTACGTAATCTATGAGTGGTAAGGTATATAGACCGAATTACAGCTGGCAGGTCCGTCGCTTTCTTTGGTTGTATAGCTTCACTTGATCGAGGAAACATCAGAATGCTAACTCTTATATTATGGAAGCACCACATATGCTTGGATAGTATAATGCTGTACACTCTCAATTCCTTGTCCTACGCACTGATCATGTGATCCCCTTAGAACGACATCATATAATCGAGACGAGTAGGTCCCCAAAATTACCAGCTACCGATACCGTATCCTGCGAATGACTTTGTCATGTTGTTAAGGTTTCCGGAATCTTGTTTTAGGTTAGATAGGGCTATAGTAAAACAGAAGCCCGTACTCACTAGCTTTCAGCTTTCGCTTACACTCCAAGAGTTCCTGGTATTTATTTCATGTATGTCTCGACCCAAAGTCCGGTCAGTCAGCATTCCCTTGTATCTTAGCGAGTTACTGTATTTGTGTAGAAAGGATGCACAATGGAGTTCAGCTGCATGCGTACCACAACTAGACATGTCCAACACAAAGGCAAGCTTGATGACAAAGGTCAACCGAAAGCTTTACGATACTCCCACGAAACATCATCTACATATACATATATCAATGATGACTTTGTTTCACTCAACTGGAACTATCACTACCTGAATGCTGCTTTACGTTAGATTGAGTATAAAGCCGATCACCCTGGGATATTCAACACCATGGCTGGTTATCCCCATCCTCACAATATTCCAACATGGGTCAGCAGTGGATTGCCTTTACCTGGATGACTACATAATGACCTTTTCTATAGGAAGCACCGCACCCGTTCGAGGACCAGACGAGGGCAGCTGCAGGGAACACGAGAAAGGCTCTCCTAAACGAGACGCAGGCCTCTAGAGTCAGGGGTATGCTGATTAAACTATGCGGTCATAGGCAAGGAGGCGTCATGCGGAAAAGGGATTTCTTCAAGGACAGCGAAATCAGCGATGCTCTCAATGCCTATAATCTCCGGAGCCCTAGCAGAACCAATGCCATCTGGGCGTACACCAAAATGCGCGGACTGCGGACTTCAATTGATGTCCCTCGTAATCCCCCGGCAAGTTATCACTGGTCAGGAGCACGGGACCACTGTTTGAAACTGACCACCAATTTCCTCAGAGATTTCAACGGTAAGAAAGACCCGGATTGCTTTCCTAATGCTAGCCGGCACCGTTAGCACATTAAAGTACTTGGTATCAAGAACACCAAGCGTCGAAAACTACCGGACGATCAACGAACAGTTGCTCAGGACCATCTACTAAACTTCTCATCTTATAGGCGCATGGACCCCGTCAAACGTCCCCAGAGTTGGCGTTAATGCGATAAGATATCGTTTCATTTTCTGGATCCATAAGCATGAGTATACTACCCCGCCGTTCCGAGCGGGCAGACCTGGAATATTAGACGAGATCTATTCCATTATTGTTTTGGATCGCGAGGTTCGTCGATCGTGCGGGCTCATCTACTCCATGACTGATGGTTTTCAGCAAAATACTCTGAGATGGCATGATCCTTGGCCAGCAGGTAGGGGGCAGCGATGGGCGGACATCCAGGCAAGCAAGACTGTCCTTTTCGAACTGTAACCCACTGACTTGAACAACAATCAGACTTTCTGGGCCAACGTGCGAGTCACCGCATTGGGTACCCAGGCTTGGGCAGGCCTTCCTGCGGGAGGCCCAACACGAGTGACGTATGCTTCCCTCGCCGGACTCCCTGCAAGGCCCCGCGTGCCCCCAAAGTTCTCCCAACTCAGTGTTGTGGCCATAGCATTGAGCATAAGTAAGAGCTTCTAAAAGTCTGTTCTTGACTGTGACCTGCGGACTAATCCAGATCTGCGTAGTGAACCAGACGGACGACCTCAACGCATGTACCAATAGTAACTTGACCGTCCGCGACCACTACGATATCCTCAGTGGCAGGAACGCTCTTCTATTCCCTAATCTAATCATGTGTCTCTGGCAAACCATACGAGATGTGAATAACAGGCAGTCTAGCCCAGCCAATTGGCGGCGCAGCAACGCGGCGGCGCGTGCCAACATTCAAGACAATCTAGAGATTCAAGATAACGACCATTTGAGGGACAGGGTCCGCAGGAGACTGAACTTGCGGTATCCTGCTGGATCGCGCCGACGGTGGATCGTTGATGCGATAGCTCCTTGATATTAGACTGCAGCGTCGGTTGTATCGGAATGCTGAAAAAGAGCTCACTCAAGAGGCTTGGTGACTACAGCGAAATTTATTCAGTATGCTTAGGTATTCTCTCTAAAAAGCTCAATGAAAGTTATATAACAGCTAAAGCCTGGGAATATTACATTTTGAGCATGACCCCTCAATCTCATTCATTTGCTACTGAAGAAAGTCAAAGCCTTCATCGCGCGAGGGTATCACCAATCAATGTCCTGCAACGATCTGATATAATTATTCGACGTAAAAGTCAGAGTGGAAATCTCATAATCAACACAAGTTGTGACTCGGATGGTGCCCCATATCACCCACCATACATACCGACTCTTAGCCGTCAGTACGCAGCAATAGGGGCGGTAGTCCCTTCACCACACGATCAGATCACTCGGTAAACATCAATATGAACGTAAGTAGCTTTGCAAGACTAATGAATGAAGCGGTGATCCCTATAGCGACGTTACTATAGTCCACTTTATCTATGTCCGTCTGACATAAAACACGGGTTGCTGGTATCATGAATGACTAATATGTCCTTTCGTACGTGATCGACACTTCAGTCTTGTCCAGGTCCAGAAAATACAGGCACGACAGCTAGTCATCTAGGCTTCAAAAAACGTAGTCAACCAGATCATCGGGTATCCAATGCTTCAATATTTCCTATATACTACAAGTACTTGAACATGGACTCTTCTGTTCACTTTCACTTCTCTTTCACGCGTCTCGTCCCAATAGTGGCCCGCATATGCCCTCTTTCTACAACTGTCTGTCTGGTTTCCCAGTTTCGATGCATCCTGTCAAGGATGCGTAGAGTATCTCGCGCCGATGGTGAGCCAACTGTAGAACGCAAGTGTCATGATCCAGGGGTAATTCGTCAATCCAGGGGATGAATACCTGATCTCTCTTGTAGCGGCCAATAGTGTTAGCAGTTGTTTCTGGCTTAAAGGTGAATCGCCTTTGTGCCTTGAACATATGGCTCTCCTCTGGACGTAAACCATTTCGTAGCGAAGAGACGAAACGCTAGAGCCCCAGCCCATCCGGCCCCGTACTCCAATGCATGTTTGCCAGCGTAGTATACAGCGCTTGCCGTGAGTAAAAGTACAGCCCCCAGTGTTTCTTGCAGCTTGCTCGATCTCATCCTCTCTAGTCTTTAGTCCGCAATGGCACTTTCATCGGCAGCATTGCTCGTCTTGGGACCCTCTTCTTTCGTCCCAACCTGAAGATTGGCTCGTGCCTTCTCCTGAGACTCGATGAAGCGGTCCCATAAGACGGGATCTCTATCACGCAATATTTGCGTAATTTCTTCCTTGTCCTCCTGGAAGGTCACGATGGGACCCTTCTCTTCGACCTTTCTCCTGATATCCTCAGACTCGGCGCCGAGGTCTTCGAGTAGATGTTCCATCTGTCTTCTTTGATCAGGATCATTTCCGATCTCCTCGGAACTCATGAGGAGATCGTAGTGGGCTCGAATGAATCCACGACGGAACTTATGGCCGATACGGAGCGCCCGGCCTTCTTCCTCGGCAAGGGCCTTGGACGTGTGCGACATAATGGAGTTCGAACGTGAGCAAGATCCCGAGCGCAGTTCTGTCTCGAAACATTCGGCGTCTGATAAGAATACTGGCTCAGCTTCCGTAGATGATAAGGAAGTACCGAGCTCTGGCACGGCTGGTGGTGAGTGACCTGGCACGGCCACTGGGAATCGGCGGGTTTCGGGGAACTCATCCTCAAAGCGGTTGATGATGCCCTGGAGGGTCTGATCAAGGAATACGAGGCGATCTGAGAGCGTCTTAGCATGCGGGTATATGAGCACTGAAAGATTCCAAACTTACTGTAATTGGCCATATCCTGCTTGGACGAGGCTTTCGCCTGAGCCAGAGCAGGCTGTAATCGTACCCGGATCTTACGGGCACTGGCAAGGAGGTGTTTGGACATGTCCTTTGCCTTACCGGCGGCCACTTTAGACCTTGGCGCGACCGTGGCAATCGCACCAGACTCGAGATCTTTAACAAACTCGCCAGATTGCCTTCTAGAGTCTTGTCCTAGGTTATCCAAACAACATTTTAGTGCCTTGACAACGCCAGTTCCACCGATAACATAGTCCTCATCAGGAGCAATGCTGGCTTCGTCATCGCTCAGCTCGACAACTTCGGAGTCTTCTTCGTGGCCAACAATGTGGCGTAGTACATCCGGATATTTCACTGGCTCCGGTACATGCTCGCCTGGAATATGAAGATCGGGCGCCATGCGCATGTTGCGTAGGCAGTATGCCAATGCTTGATTAGCCAGAGCCTTGACGATTTCTCCGGACTGAGCACTTGGATTATCAATGTCGATCTTCACCAAAGTCTCTGAAACCCGTGCAGCCGCCAATAGTGAGGCATACAAAGCACATGCTTCCTCTTGAGTCTCTTCTGTCTTGGCGTCGGCAAGGGCAACGAGCTGTGGATTCTCAAGAATATTGATATGCGCCAGAGTGCTTATTTCAGGAAGAATCTCTGCTATGGCGATGGCTTGTTCAGACGACATGGCAACGTCTGCCAGGTGAAGTCGCTTGAGACTATCCAGCTTTGGTAAGTATCTGTTTGGAGAATGTCAGCGAATGCAAATGATCAACGAGGATGCAGAGACGTACCTTCGTAACAAGCTGATAGCACTGGGCTCGGATTCGCATAGCTCATGATTGTGAGACAAGTCGATGAACTTGAAACACTTGAGTTGAGTCAGCTTTGGGAACAACTTGCATAGTGAGCTTGGCTTGAGGTTGCTGTTCGCCAGACTTAGAGCCCATAGGACGTCATTCTCAGTTATCGCATCTGCAATCAATTGAAGATGGTCCCTGAGGTCATTGCCTCCCAGATCAAGGCCTTGACATCGTCCGCCACGAAGATATCTGGCAACATGTTGGATCCCTTGCGCATCAATGTCATTATGGGCAAGGCCGAGTCGTGAGATCCCGGCTCCGAGACAGCCGTCTATCACGGCACTCAGTTGATTCGTCGTAATCCCAGTCTCACTCATGTTTAGGAGCTCAAGCTCAGAGCCGCTTAGTCGCTCGCTAAGTGCCCTGGACAAGAGCAGAGACAAGTCGAGCGGAGTAGATGGGATGTGATTATTGTGGGGTTGAAGATAGTGCTTCTGCGTTAATGGTGTCTTCACGGGGTCCGATGGAGCAGGGAACGGGATGTTCGAGAGGTCAAGACACTTCAGGGAGTGGCACATATGGATGAAGAGACAGATATGTTTCCATCCATCCGAGCCGAGCTTGTTGTTCCTGAGGACAAGTCTTTCAACCACGCCACCCTGATGGCATAGGTCTGCCGGTTTGGTGACGGGTCTTCGGTGCGAGCCTTTGGGCTTCTTAGAAGCTAGAAGCCCTGCCAGAACCACACGAACACCCTCATCCGTCAAGCCGCAGTTTTCCAGGATGATCTCCTTGACCGGCACGACAGCGAGGAAATCACCAAGGGTCACCAAGTCTGCGAGCGACATAAGGTACCCAGTGAGATCCAGTTTCTCGACAATGCCATCGGGACAGCGGTCAGTGGACTTGGGAAGCTGGGAAGTGACCTTGGTCAGAATATCGGTCTCTCGCAATTGACAACATCTCCGATATATTCGACCAGCATTGGTAGTTGGTGTGATATGAGGCTTGGCCATTTTCGGTGCTGCAGCATCTTCAGCAGATGAATCGCTGTCAAAGTGGATTTCCATTGGGATCGCCCCCTTCTCGACAGCTTCTTTTCGTTTTTGCTCCTTTTTGGCCTTACGTTCTGCCTCACTCTTCCTCTTCTTTTCCTTTTTACGGGTCATTTCTTTATCAGACTTCGGCTCTTCACTCGGAGTTGTGCTCTTCTCCTTCCGTTGTCCGTTAGGTTGATTTGCTCCATTTACTCCGTCGATGCCTTCTTTTGCAGGTTCCTCCGGCAATGCCTCACCGGTTGCCTTCACGACACCAGCCGTCTCCTTCTCCTCTTCAATTGCCTTGGGCCTTTTGAGCGCTTCGCCCTCACCCTTCTCGGCAATCTTTCGCTTCTGCGTCTTGTCTTCAGGTTTGGCTTCAATGCTATCCGAGTCACTATACTTCGGCATTGGCGCAATCTCAACATCGACGCAGAAGGCAACTCGACGAAGCTTAGCCTGGTTTAAGTCGCTGACGCGAGGCCTCTGTCTTTTCTTGTCAACATTCAAGACCCGTCGCTCTACCAGTCCGTGATTATTCTTCCCTGGGACTATAGACCCATTTGATGATGACTTTCGCCGAAAGACCTGCAAGAAGCCAGGCTGCCCGGACCTTGGCGGAGCTGGCACATACGGGGCGTCCCCGGGTTGCCTTGATCCATGCGGGAGAACAGCATTCTTGTTTGGTGTGATCTTCGGAAGAGGTGAGACATCGTCGCTCTCGGGCTCCGTAGAGGCTGGGGATGTCGGGCCCTGCTGTACATGGCTAGGAGTCAAAGAGAACGGAGCAGATATCTTGGAGAACCATGAGCCTCTACGTTGCGGCGGCGTACCCAAGGGCCCGGGGGACTTCTTTTCCTCAATCGAGTTATGCCTGGAGAAGCCCGGTCGCGACGAAGGAACCGAGTTGGCAGCGGGTGTCGTCGTAGGAGGCGGAGGGGAAGGAGGTGGTGATACTGGAGCCGTCTTGCCGTTGACTTTACTAGGTGTCGTTGATTCTAGCGGTTGGCTTTCGGCGGGGTGTTTATGAGTCGGCAGGGAGTTTGATTTCGTAAACTGTTTACTACACTTGTCTGGAAATAAAGCATCGGGTTAGCTGACAGGGTTTGGGCATAGTATAACGGTGTTCCATAACGTTGGGATGGAAGTTGGGTGGCCGCCGCGGCTGAAGAGGCTAGAACCTGTACCTTTCCCATGGTCCATCCAGCTCACATCTATAATTTGTTCCATTTCGATCTTACGACTACACAACCTTCGCCAGAGTCCAGGGATCCAGAATACCTAAGGTGAGGTACGATATCACGCTCAACGGTGTGGAGTTGAGGGTAGATGATGCAATGCGCTGAGCTGAGCGCCCTCGTCGTGAACGGAATGAGATGGACCGTACAGTACACGGCGTGGGTCCAGAGCAGCGAACAGAGAGCCTAGAAAGAGGTCGGTCGATATGTGTCCTGGAATAGTCACTCTCAAGCAAGTGAAATCGGGCTCGATGTGACTGATCATTATCTCTCGTGGATTATCAATATTTCCTCCTTGAGCTGCGAGGTCTAGACCAAGCCCAAGTCTGAAATGTGGGGGTTATTGCCAAGACCGACTGCTAGAGATGGTGGTGGCGGTCATTTCGAACGAGTAAAAACTCGTCAACCCAGATGGCTCAGAATCGAGAGCTCGAGGTACACTCGTGAGATGTTGAAGTGAAATGTGAAAATCTCTCGTCGACTCAAGACTTGACACTTATTGTGAAGTAAGTAATCCGCTGATGTTACCACACCACACCAGACCAGACCCCGGAAAGAGGTAGGATAGGCAGTACTACGGAGTGGACGGACAGTGCATTCGCAGCAGTTCTTCTCCAACGGGGTGGAGTAGCAGTGGCAGGGTCCTGCTGGCGAACCTCCGCCTTTCCACGCTCTCCCGGGGGCCAATGGCAGAGATGCAGCCCTGCATTCCCAATTCCCAATTCCCAATTCACCTACATAGTACTGTGTACCTCCGTATACTGCGGTGAGTGAGACTGAGATGGTCTTACTGTATTGTTTCACTCGTAATCTCCTGAAGTAGGAGATTACTAAGTAGACATCGCTCATTCCGGATGCTCGAATGATGACAACAACGATTGACAGTCAACAGGCGGCTCAACACCCTACTCTGGAGCGGTAGGTATGGGTGGTGCCCACACACCATCAGCCGACCCATTGCACAAGAAAGACCCTTCAAGCAACGACGTCAGTCGTACCATGTCCGAAGCGCCTGCGATGAGGGGCAACCCCTGTTGTCCGAGGAACACCGTACCCAGAAGAGAAGAGATGGGCGGTCTCCAAAGTCTCCGGCTTTCCCCTCACAATCAATCTCCTTTGACAGCCGTGCCCCTAAAAATCACGCGACGACATCTGCCGTAACAAAAAGACGACCGCGCAGTGGGAAATGTCGGGTAGGGAACCCTGATCAACATCGGCCTACAATTCCTGAGTATGCTGATATGGCATGTTTCTGGGAGGAAGTGGAACGGTCATTGGCGTCGCATTGGCCGATTGTTTCAAGACACCACATCTCGCCATCCCTGGTGCATCTTCTATATGCGGAGTCTCACGAAACGTCATGTCGTCCTATGAAAATCAACTTTACTATGTATAAGTATGCACCAACGTTGACGTAGATCAGATCTCTAAGCGAGCCTCGGTAATTGCCAGGTTTAAGGATTTCTTTATCCAGACCCATTGATGCTGTCCATGTTAGTACCCAAACAACAACCATTTGGAAGAAATATTAGTCGAACGTTCTGCTTCGGGATGCTCTCATTGGATCCCAAGTACTAAATCTCCTGCTCTCCCTTCTGGCTCACCTCAGGCATTGCTGGTCGCGGCGGCTGACAAGCTGACAACTAGCTGCACATCCGCTGACCGAGTACGGATTATTACGTTCATACCTGGGATTACGCGATTGGACTTGTAAGCAGTATCTAGAAACACAAGATTGCTCCGTCGCGATTGTCGCTAGGTTGCGGCATCTCGAATGGTTGGGAGCCTCCGAATCCCATCGTGAATCGGCCGTAGTGATAATTACATCTCGGATAGATGGGGAGGCCTTCGGTGTATGTGGCGAAACGCTTTCAGACCGGATTGCACCCGAGATAATTGTCCAAACAGAAAACTCTTCAATGTCAAGCCGATGGCACTCAAATACTCCACCAGGAGCAATGAACCTAGACCCTCCAAAACTGTGAAGCTATTGCTGGAGCGAATCCGCTGCAGAATTGGGTCGCTAAACCTGACTAGACAGCGAGAATAGTTCGCACCTGAAAAGGCAGATAGCCATGTATGATTCTGCTTATGAATTCAACTGTCAGCGAAGATGACATTAAAAATAGATTCTTGCAGTGCTTACACACCGTGAACGTTGTAAAAGGTCAACTAATCGAGTAGCCATTGACCAATCATGGTCGACTAAGCTTTAGGGTCTCGAAAATTCACGTTCCATAGACTTTCGAATACCAAGATATATATCATGAAGTGGCGAAGCTATAAAAAGCGACCGAGTGCAACTCGATGTCTACGTAGCTAATGCTGACAGAGAAGGGATCACTGTCTTTATCCAAACCTGATCAGAAAGGGTCTTCCGTCTCCCCTCTTTCTCTCGGTGGCTAGGCCAGGCATCAAAAGCATATACCTACAACTCATCTTTCTTTCTTCTTACGAAGAGAGTAAGGATGAGCTCTATCAGGCATGATCCAGAAGCAGGGTCTCTGCTCTTAGGCAATTGTTCCAACTCGGATGAAGCCATCGAACTCAATAGGCCAGGTTTTCTGGTGACGAGGTTGTGATGATCAGCAATCAAAGCGGGAGAATGGGTAGTTTAGTCATCAAAGAGCCATTCATGCACTGAACTCCTAACTACCTTGCCGGGGACCCGTCATAATTCCGGAATGAAGTTGATCCCTTTTTGCATACCAGATCTCCCCTTATTCGTCACGGAGCTCAGCAATCTTAGCCTTGACTCTCTCGACCTTCTCCTCCTTGGTAGACTTGGGGGTCTTGTGCTTCTTAGACTCAGCCTTCCACTCATCCTTGCTCTTCTTGGGTCCTTCACTGTCGGGCTTCTTGAAGGGGTCCTCACGGATGGCTGCGTGGACCTCGCCGTATAGATCCTCCAAGCCGTCGGCCTCAACATCGTCGTCGATGTACTTCTGGAATTGAGACTTGTATCGTTCCTCATCATCATCGGCCAGAGTCTCCATGTACTCAGCAACGTGACCAGCGAAGATGTACTTCTTGAGCGTTTCTGCGTCCAACTCCTTGCTCTCGATATCAAAGCCGGGGAATCGGTTCTCGGAGTGAGGGATGAGGATACCACCGTCGGAAGCGCCCTTCATGGCACCGAAGACACGGGCACCAGTTGAGGTTCGGGCGAGACCAACATCGAGGAAAGCTTTGAATGGTCGGCGATCCTCACCGTCATCCTCGGCAGCCTCAGTCAGGGTGTATTCTCCGTCGGCCTCCTCGACTCCGGTGAAGGTCTCGTCCAGACCGAGCTTCTTCAAGACACGGCGGGCGATGAGCAGACCAGTGCAGTAGGCAGCAGCCCAGTTGGTGAGACCGTGCTCGAGACCGTAGGCCTTGAGTTCGTGGGAGTAGGCAGCTGCGAAGACCTTGTCACCACTGATTTCCGACGTGACAATCTGCATGATGATGTCGCGGTTGGTGAAGCGGACGACGAGGCGGTACTTGGGCGCATTGTACTTGTTCTTGGCCTGGGAGATCAGTCGCTTGCGGGCGTAGTAGTCGGTCTTGCCGGATCTTCTACGCTTGTACTTGGTCTGGAAGCGACTTGAGGACTGTCAGCAGATAGCCCCAAGTGAATACCACAGGCTCGGCTGGCTAACATTGGGAGGGAACTCACCTATAGTACGCGCTGCTCTTGATCGTCTTGAACGGCTGTTACGATAGACCTCGAGTCAGCAATTTGCGCTTCAGATAGCATTATTTTACTCCGAAGCATCTTGCATTGACTCTCGAAAAATCAAGTGCAACATCGCCATTTCTGGCATTGCACTGATGAATGTTTCAACTGCTTACCATTTTGACTGGATGGGCTGACGGACGGTGTTCAGCACGTTTGTCTGTTGGGTGGTCGTTGGGAAAGAAAAGTTCGAGACCCGATCACGAAAAGTGACAATTTTCTTGTGTGGGCGTGCCTTCTGCAGCCAAAGCCCTGGCCGTGTGAATTGGTGGGGCACGAAGACCTGAGCAGCCAGACCAGACGCAAGTGCGGAATGTGATCGGTCGGTGGGTGGGTGACGAGCGGCAAGTCGCGTGGGAAGGCGCTTGGACCTCCTTTATCGTCATTTACTACTGTGTGTAAGTAGGTATCTAGGTACCTAACTTAGTACTTTAGCCTCTCTCTAAAGCAGATGTACCGAGGCTCCTCACGGCTCGGAGAATCTGGGGTACCATGAACGAGGCTAGCTGTTGTAAGATGGATTGACTGACTTATATCTGTATCTTCTCTGTTAGCAATGGGTTTTTCGATTACATTAGATCCTGTGTCCATATCATTCCGCAGCTGTCGCAACGAGACCATCGTTTGAAGTAGTTGCAGTCTGCAATACTCAATCGGCCAAGATGTCGTCGTCGAAAACGCAGCCGAAAGTCATTTTGTTTGACATTGGTGGAGTGGTTGTAAGTGAACCCAGCTTCTGGGAAATCCCGTCACAGTACTGTCAGACTCCGGGAATTGGTTTCCCCCTTGACTTGAGCATGTGTATCAATTGCGTGCATTGCTCTGATATTGAACAGGTTGTATCGCCATTCCAGGCCATTCTCGATTATGAGATAAGCTTGGGTATCCCCCCAGGATGGATCAACTATTCGATTTCCAAGACATCTCCCACAGGATTCTGGCATCAGCTTGAACGAGGGGAAATACCTATGGATAACGCCTACTTCGAAGGTTTTGGCAAAGATCTTCATGATCCTGTGAGATGGGACGCATTCTATAAAATACAGCAGGAAAAGAACCCGAAGCTACCAGAAGAGGCCCCTCCTCTACCTAACATCGACGGACGCTGGTTATTCAACGATATGATGACAGCATCAGCTGCCCCAGATCCCTGGATGTACCCAGCTCTCAAGAAGCTGAAAGAGAGCCAAAATTTCATTCTTGCCGCTGTCAGTAATACTGTCATATTTCCTCCTGGTCACGCGTTGTACGAGGAGGACTTCTTCAGCGGGTCTGTGAGAGGGCTCTTTGATGTCTTTGTCTCTTCGGCGCACGTGGGCTTGCGGAAGCCTGATCCCGCGATGTACGAGCTCACGTTGAAGGAAGTAAATAGATATGCTACGACTCATGCCGCAGATCAAAAGGGGTCAAATTTAGATTTCGGTAATGGTGTCAAGCCCGAAGATATCGTATTCTTGGACGACATTGGTGAGAACCTCAAAGCGGCCAAGAAGCTGGGATTCCGCACCATCAAAGTCAACCTAGGAAGGGCTTTTGAGGCGGTCGATGAACTTGAAAGGATCACTGGCCTCAAGTTAGCTGGTAATCATCCCAAGATACCTATTAGGCCTCAGTTGAGGGGTTCTAAGGCCAAGATATAATGATTATACTTTTCATAACCGCTAGATTAGATACTCTTCTCATCATCATCATTTACCAACCATTACCATCTCAGCTGTGTTCTCATCGGTGATAACTGGGAGATGACACAGCAGCCTATGCTGTTCGTCGCTAGTGACCATGTCAGTCTCTACTGAAGAGCTCCCTAGTCTGAATCTTGCCCCGAGCCATCTATGCTATTCGCAGGAGAGACGACTGCATCACATACTTAAGCCGGGCATCACCTTACCGCAGAAGCACACTTGCCAGTTTCTGCCGTACATATCCCATAGTATCTCCTGGCTTGCGCTGTGTCATTGCCGCCTCGGAAGCCGAATATTAAACATGAACCAAACATGTCCTAACAAACGCCTAGCAACGATTCAGCAGATTTTGTTTCCCAGCACACTGACATGTAAATGTCAGCGGGTTTTCACTTCTTGACGAAATATCTGCAAGACAACTTTATATACCGTCTGGTCGGTATGGTCTCTTATTAGGTTACATAATACGATTACGTTGGCAGTAAATTTCGACTTCAATCGTGACTACCAATCGTCTAATTGGCCTCTCGAGCTCTGTATTGACGTATATAGCTATAACTCATGGCCCTTCCGGTTTGCATATTTCTCGGTCCACCCAGCCACCTCGACTTAGATGGCTTCGCCTCTTGAGCGAGTCTCTCTACCTTTGACCGACTACTAAATTCCAAGACACCATTACGCCCAATTCGTCAACGTAACTCCTCAACAATGATGATCCTTCAACTACATTCTGCTCCTGCGTCATCGTCATTGCTGCCTCGCGCTTCTTTGTTGTAGCCGATCTGTTCAACGACACACGTCATCGGCAGGTTCCTCGAAGATGCAAATGCATTTGTACGTGTAGGTATGTCACAACCGCCCAGCTCTTTCGGACCTCGACTATTATCTAGATTCGTGACAATTTTAGTGCTCCTGCTGGGTTGCGCGTACGCAGCACCCTAGCTAACCTTTCTTTCGGACCGACGTCTATATTTCTAGTCTAGCATTTCATGACCGACACAGGCTCCCATCACCAGGCCGCTAGGACGAATGGCTTTAGCTGCGATCGAAGCATTCCGAGCGTAAAGAATGTACAGAGAAACCAGAAAATCAGGGATCTCGATCGACAATTAATCATGATGTCGCGATTGCTAGCGCCAGTCTTCGGGTTCAACCAAATCGGAGTTGAATTATCTGTTATATTATACCCAGATTCATGCGGGACATGGCCCATTTAGTAATTCTTCTAGAGTTCTGGCTTCGCGGAAGCCGAGGTATCTGATCCGACTCCACCCTCGCATTAACACAATAAGAAATATTGGGTATAAGTAAGTAGCCAGCCTTCTATCCATGCATTCAAAAGCAGACCCAAAGACCAGTAAATTACCGGTTAAGCAGACAAAACAGGCTCCCAACACCATTATCAACACCTTCTCCTTTATTCAGACCCTGAGACATCGAATCGGGGTTCAAGCATAACACCGCCCTGTATCGACGGCCCCAACCGCCACCGAACTGAATGCACATCTCCCCTCCTGCGCTCCCAGGCCCTCGGTCACAACTCCCCATGTGAGCTCTTGTCTCCAGGGCTCGTGCTCGCCCGCTGCGAGGTGGCACTTCGCACTCAGTGCTGCCGAGCAGCTCCCTCCCTTCATCGCTAGAGGATTCCCCTTCTCTTGACCATTCACTAGGACGGCGGCAGGAGCGCGACGGAGACCGAGGACAAGAACACCGAGAATCAGAACCACGAGAAGAGCGAGCAGGACGAGGAGTGCTTGCGTCGAGAAGGAGATGGCTATTATTTGGGATGAGTCGGAATCCGAGGCGGAAAGAGAGGGTGAAAGGACGATGATGGCCGAGAAGACGGCTTGCGAGAGCACAAAGCCCATTACCACAAAGAATGCAAGAAGGATCCATGAGACGGGTCGAGGGAGCGTGAGGTAGAGTGATGTCGTTTGGTAGCCGGTCGCATCGGATGAGACGCGAAGGGACTTGGGCCCCAAGGCGAAGAGCGTAAGTTCATGAGATAGGAAGTATGTCGTCAAGTGAGCATTCGTTGTTAAGTAAAGGATGCCAAGGAGAAGTTGCGGGAGAGATGCTAGAAGTGACATCTGAGACTTGGTTATCGGGGCTGGGAAGATTATTGTTGTGTACGGTGTCGCCGTGCCAAACGGGGTAAGCAGATCAGCGGCGTCCTTGGACATGACAAGGCCTATTACGACAGCTGTTGGTACAGCGAGGACGAGCCAGGAGATGACCAGAAGGGCCCAACGAGATAGGGAAGGGGTGAAAAGCCAGAAATGCCCCCTCGGGACGTAATACTTGGCTTCTTGAAAGCCCCAGCGACCTTGCATAACATCAGACTTGGTAAGAAGACAGGTACCTGCAGTCGTGTGATCCGGGCTTCGCAGGAAAGAACGTACGGCGTCGCCTAGTGTGGTGAGTGGTTCGAATTTCGATCGAGTCAAGACTACCGTGACACATAACAGTGTAGCTAAATTGAGTGCCGCCACAACTCCCAGCAACGAGATGCTGGCAGTGATACTGCATATCTGAGATGAGCCCTGACGGGCGAGGCAGTACTGTACCAGGGACCCGTCGAGTGCTAGCTCGTCTTCGGAAGACGGTTGGCTGTAAGTCTTGAGTGAAGTTCCTGACCTCCCGGTCTGCACTAGAGCGGTTGTGGTAGCAGCGGTCTCAACCACCAACAGTACAGCATTAAACGACGTTTCAAAGGAACCACCAAACTCCTGTAAGCACTGGTCTGTGGTAAGGTTGACGAGTTTCGACTCGCTTGCTTTGGCTTGGAGTTCGAGAAGCTCCGGACTTGAGAGACCGCCATCGTTGTTGCCTGTTGCGTTGCTGAAAGGAGCACCTCTTAAGAACGGTTCCGTGATGAAAACCACATCATAGTCGAGTCCGGTTTGTGAAGCAAAGATTACGGCATTATATCTAGAAATTGTCAGAGTGTTCTAGACCTGGCCAATATCTTTGCTATCTTACATTACGTGGGTTGCAACGGCTGCCAGCAAGATGATCGTGGCAAGCGAGGTGCGGAATCCGGAGATATGCGGCAAGTTTCGTAACGAGGGTATTCCAATATCGAGCCACCGCTTCTTATCATGTGCCACTGCGAGCTCATTCCTCGTTGGGCTGGAGAGCACTTGGAAGACATAGTTTCCTCCCGCCAGTATTATGATAGTAAATATGTTGATGACGACGTGTAGCGCTGTGTTGATGCTCGCAGCTGTCTGGCAAGATCCCGAGAAGATAGTCGACTCGCCAGAAATTATTTGTGACTTGGTAACCACGATTATCAAGCAGACGACCGCTACCAGCAGTATCAAAAGCGACAAGAGAGTGTTGAATGCCACTCCTCCTCTCCATCCGGTCAATAACCTCCTCAGACCTCGCTGTGGACCTTCGTTGGCATATTCATTGGAGGTGGTGAGATTCACGCCGGATCCCCACGCGCCCTCAATCTGACCTACTTGCGAAACAAACCTATCTCGGTGCGGCGTGATTTCGACCCCTCGTTCTCCCCAAGCCCGTTGCTCTTTTTTTCTGGCCAAGGACTCCGGGGTCTCCCCTCTGATGTAGTTGGCCACGTAGTCCGGTACAAGCGATCTGCTTATCGTACTTGCCGAGTCTTCAGCGGCTCTGAAGAAAGTCTTCGTTTGTGCTGTAGCCCTCCGAAAGTGGCTTGTCACAGGAGTCGACGGTACTTCGGAGGCTCCTCGATGATGAAATGGCCAGACCTTTGGCCTTGATCCCTGACGTACGTGATTGTTGCTAGACGAGTGGAGCTGGGCATCTTCTCCTATCCTGCAAAATATAAGGCCGTGAATTCGCAACACGATAGGCGAATACGTACTTCTCCAATGGTTCAACGTTGCGCACCGCACCATCGTCATCCCAAGTATATTTGTAAGCAGATTTGCCGTGGCGAGCGGGAATTACGCCGTCCATCTTGGGGCGAATATACTTCTTCCTACAGAAAGCAGAGACATAGGAAGGAGCATGTACAGAACGAGCTTGATTAGAAGACGAAAGGTAAAGCTAGGAACACACCGCAATCCAGTGCCCCAAAAAGAAGAGATAGCAGAGAGATCAGTTGAACCCCCATGATCACACGCAGGGTAGGGTAACCATCTTTTGTATGCTGCAAAGGCTCCTGAGACGGGAGTCCCTGCCTAACCCCACCATAAGGCGCTATGGCCTGGATCAGGCTCAGTATTCGTGCAAAGCCCCGAAGCAGGGTTGATGCGGATGGGAATGTCGAACCGCTACTCAGGATAATCTGCTTCAAGGCATTAAGATGACAAGGATCCTAAGGGTGTTCCTAAAATTTAACTGTATGGGAGCCAATCAGAGCCTGGGTTTTCAGACGACTAGCGTCCGAATTGCCATCAAGTCTTCATTTTTCATTGAAACAAAGGCCTTCATAATTGGAGTGTTTCTCATCCATATTGAGCAGGTGGCGGAGCAGTCATTGAGCATTGCAAATACCAATGCACTCGGTATTGCGGTAGGTTTCTCTTGCGACTTCGCTGATAGATTGATCGGTCCAAAGCAACGTCTTCGCAAGAGCTGCAAGACAGTTATCACCGTTGCAGGCACAGACAGGTTGCATGCAGCTTGCAGCGGAATGCCGAATTCCCAGCCGCCGTCCCTCTCTCCCAAAGCGACTGTTGAGCATGTGCTTGATACCTTCAGCAGCTCCGAATGTGTGTATTTCGGAGACTAAGGCCTAGAGGTATTCCTAGCTACGATCTCCCGAGTCAATCAATCCCAGTAGTCCCGATAGACAACGCCGCACAGTAAGACCGGTTACGTCGCTCTGACTGCAACAATAGGTACCGTTAGTACTTGCCAGCTAGAGTTGACGTATTTGATTGTCGGGGAAGGGGTGCGCGAGAGTGAGGGAGGTGGGACGAGAAAAGGTGATCATTCATGCGTCGACGAAGCTCGAGCAGGGCTGCATTAAGTTCAAAGTGCAAGAGTCAGGGGTCACTCTGATCCCTTCCGCACATCATACGCTTATTGGCTTGAAATCCTGGCAAGGGTAATCGACGTCCAGGTTATCTAACCTTGAGACGATTGCCGTTGTTTTAAGGCATGAACTATTAAAAGAGGGGCTGAGGCACCCAGGCAGGCCAGTTACGCATCCCCCCCGTTGCTTAAGTAGCCCCCCCTACCTGTATCTTCAACATACTTCAACACACTTCAACCGCACGAAAAGTCCATATCCAAAGACTAACTCTGATCCTAACCTTAACCATAATCCTAACGACTAACTCTACGTATCTTTTGCAATTATTAATTAACCCCTAACCCCAAAAATAGTCGAATAAATTTAGTATTTGTGTTTTGAGTATCAGAATTCAAGGTATCTAAATAAGTTAGTCTCTTCTGAAATAAATGGGTCAGATTTTCGGATGAGCCAATTGACGAGTAGATCTAGACAGGAGGGGGGTGGCTACTTGAGCAGCAGGGGGCGCCGCATAATTGGCCTGCACCCAGGACCACTGTGAATTCCTTCGAGCGTCGCCGCCTGACATACCTAGGGTTTTGCTAGGAATGCCTTGCCTCGACTTTAGACGAGTAGGAGAAAATGGAGTACTCCATCCCAACTTTCTGTTGCATCAACAGCAGCTTCAAACGGTGACCCGCAGTCAGCATTATGTAGAAACCAGACACAACCTTATCATACGTTCGTTCAAGCTCTGCAATCCAATACAGTGATGACAAACACGTACAGGTACCTAGTTATCCTTAGATAAAAGCAATGCTTCCGAGGTAACACGGAGGTTAGGGACAAAGTGAGCGATATAGGCAGCGTTCAACTTACCAGAACCAGCCAGGTGGTGAATCCAAATTGACACCAAGTTTGGTTGTTCTGTTTCGTTGCTTTGTAGTGGCTCGAACAAGGGCTATATAACTGAAACTTGGTAGAGATGTTGAGGGATGTAAAAGTTTCCTCCCCAAAAAACCCCGAATCATGTACTAGAACTATAGGTGAGCTTGAATACTAAGTGTTTGCCCACCCCAAAGTGAGGCATCAATAGGTAGGCTTAATAAATTGTCTCTTATTTACAATTTGGTGCCTTCGAACTGAGGTCTTGTGTGGATTAGGGGGGGAAGCTTCCACTATGGTAGTAACCCTTCAGAATAGGCAAGTAACGGGAAGGCACGGCGCGCTAGGGAGGATCCGTTATCTAAGCGTCCATTTGCAGTCCCACATCGCCGACGTGTCCGGGCTTTGGTAAGATGAAAGGTGAAGGTAAGCTGACAACGGTCTCGGAGTCCAACAATGAGGCACTGGTGTGGTGATCTAGTGACAGACCCTCTTCCTTCTGTTCTTCCAACGACCAGGATACTAAATTTTGCTCGAATTCTTGGCCATACTCAAGGTAAAAAGGCTACATGGACGTACGACCGGTCAACGATTGAGAGGACATATCACGAGATGAGTTCCCAACAGCCCGCGTTTCTGCAGTACGACGCAAGAGATCTGCTGTGTACCACCAAGACCACCATAACAATCAAGGACTAGAGTGGTGCGATTTGAGTGTTTGCACTTGTCGGGAATCTAGTCCATGCTGTCGGGCTTGGGCTTCCGACAGAGTATTATTTGTTTCACGAAACTGAACTACTTTCCGTTGGCACTATGAGTGGTGACTATAGCGACTTGAGTTTCCTGATATGAAGTGTTTCGATAACGAGCTAGCTTGAGCTGGCTTGGGATGGTAGCTCAGGCCCTTTTCGGTCCACTGGTCCCGGTGTTGCCACTGTCGCGATGCGGGTTGTTGGATAGACGATTCAGTGGAAGTGCTTCTTCCTGGTCGCCAGTCGCGGCAACTCTGGCGTGTTTCGTGATGTCCAGTGGCGCCCTTCCAGTGTGACCAAGAGACAGAGCTGTTGTCACATTCTCTGAACATCGCGCAATACGATACTATCACTCAATCAGGTTTCACGGACAGCATGGTTGGTATCTACACCGCTATGGCGATCTAGCACGTTCCCACACCAGTGGATGGCAACACTTCATGGAGCTGTATTCGTATATCGAATTACCAGAGTAGCACAAGCAGATTCTGTTACTTGGCTACAAAGGCGGAAGCGGGTTCCTAGATCTGCGGCTTACTGCCTCAACTGCATCTACCGAGAGGGTTCGACAGTATCTATGCAGAGGGGGCAAGTGCTCTTGGCAGCTATGGGTGGTCGAGAGCTCATCTTTGGGCGAGGCAGTAGACATGACCAGTCATTCACATCACGAGGCTACGAGGAACCTTGTTGACCTGAGGGCCAACCCGGTACCAGATCTTCGCGAGAGCATTCAAAGGTGAAGGGTGGCAATATCAAACGCGAAGCTGATTTGCCAGCGCTACCAACGGCTTTCTCCATCCACCAGACCAGTGCTCACCTTTGCCGTGATGAATGGGCCCGGATGGCACCCAGACTCGGAAGATAGCAAAAGTGGGAAAACGGTTCGAAAGATCGCCGGGCAGTCAAGTCGACGCGCCGCTCGCCGAGGCGCGGGTGCAGTCGATACCCGAATCCTTTCACTGTCGTGCGCCTGTCAATCTCTTGCTCTTTCACCAGCGCGCGTTTTGCAATCGAGGCTGGCTGAAGTTGCCAAATTTCTCGTGTTGGGTAACACCAATCCCGTGCTTGAAATAGTATACGTCTGTCGTCATGATTCTCGATGTCGAACCTTTCCACTGGGTAACTTCTACGAGCGGGAGCGCTTATAGCATTTATACGTTGAGACATTGCCTCATTCTGCAGACGCGAGCTCAACACGAAACAGACGCGAAGATCTCGCCAGCCGCGCTACTCTAGGGATTTCCAGCCACTGGTTTTTGTCCGCTGCAGGCCTCATTGGCCGCATAGTCAGCGACCTTGTCTGGAGCCTTGCTAGTGGTCTTTGTGCCCCGCACTTTGGGCTCCTACCAGCGCTTCTCCTGTCCCCTCCCGCTCCGTTTCACATCTTACCACTGGCTGAGAGTGCAAGTCCACGAGACCGCTGCATATAGCTGCATAGGGGCTATGCAGGTGGTCTTCGAAGCGGCCAGTCATCACGTTCATCGCGGTCTATTTGAGCTGTCGCGTCCCCCATTTGCCTTTCTCTGGACTTCTCTGCTGTGCATGCCAACTTGCAGTAGACCGTACGGAGAATGACTCACCAACCATTCTCGACCCATCTGTCCCTTCTGAGGTTGAGCGACGATCCATGGGGACTATTCCGCAGAAACGCGGGAGGCGGGTTGGGGAAGAGGTAAACATGTAGGATTATGGATTGGTATAACTGGGTCGAGAGCCTTGAGGCCTGACCAATTCTCTTCTTAGAAATTCTTTGGCTTCAAGTACGGAAAAATTGAATCAATCGAGTTGTTCGTTCAAGTAGCTCTACTGCACGTTTGGCGCTTCGCATGATCTACTGATAACCTCACCTAAGCTTCCGCTGGCTGCAGCACGGCTCGTTGATCATACATAATCAGCCTGTATACTTTGATCACTACAATCGAGATCAGCAAAACACCTTTGATTCATTCGGTGGAATTGGCCCAACAACACGCAGTCTTCTCAACTGGGTCGAGCCGACTCTCACAACGGCAACTCGTCTAAGGAATATCTGTCACGACATGCGAAAGCTATGGCGACAGGACCACAAGCATTCTATTGCCTGTGGCAGGAGGATGCTATTCGCGAAAAGCTCTTCGAGCTGTTGCACAAAGAGGACATCTGCAATGTTCGACTCGCATCATCAGCATGCTGCAATCTCATAACGAAGCGACTATTCCTACGAACCCACTTGACCTTCACGGCCAACACCTTTACACGGCAGTCTAGAATACAGGCTCTGTCGCGTATAGGACACCATATCGAACATCTGACATTCTTCTTCTCTCACTCAGATGCCACTTTCTTACCTCCCCTCATCCACCCTGAGACTGGGCGTGAGATCAGCTTCTTATATACCCCTCATACTTCAATGGCATCGGTGCTAGCAAGGCCAAAATTCGCCAATACTGAACTTGGTGATATTTTGACTCAACAATATCCGCCATTATTCCACGCGGCATCGAATGTGCCATCTTTCATCAATGCCATGAAGCACTTGCCCAACATGAGGCATATCACTATCAAGACCCCTGGGCAGAACCCCAAGGAGAGATACAGACGGGATATAGTCGACTACGCTCTTATCAGCCTCCGGATATCTCTCGAAAGAGCGCCGCTGAACAAGCTTATGAAGTTATCTCTTTCATCCGTACACCCCTCGGCATTCAACTACTTGCGCCATGTCCCAGGATTCGGATGCACCCCCTCAGCTGGTCGACGATGGAAGCAGATCCGCAAGCTGCATATTTCTGCGGAATCATGGGACTTCTACGGGCCATCGCCTGGCCTTGATCACCTCAAGATGATTGATGACTATATCAGAAACTTCTCTGAATGCTTGGAGAAATTCACTTTCACATGGCTGGGGCGCAAAGGACCATGCCCGGTATCCCTGGCAGCCGATCCGCTGTTTGCACCTCCTCGAAGCTCGCAGAAATTATTCAACGAGGTTACATCACCAATGTCGCCGCTACCTCCGGCGCCATCCAGGAAACCAATCATGTTCCGCAAGTTGCGCTTCTTGTCCGTGCGAAACGCGACTATGAATGCGCCTCAGGTGGCGGAACTGGTTGCCAACCATCAACACTGCGTTCGTGAGTTCGACTTTGAGAATGTGGTGCTCATCAATGAAGGAAGTTGGGATGAGGCATTATCTCCACTTATGAACAGCTCATCTCGCAGCGATCACTGGTCACGCCACTCAATCGGCACCACGTCTGAGGTTGGGAGTTTTCATTCAGCGCCAGTCTCTGATGTCAGATCATCACCGTCAGCCGCTGTTGCAGCTGTTTCTCAGGAGTTATTCGAGCTTGATTTCGAAGAGGGTGAAGCTAGACTCGAAGAGCATGAACAGGTAGAAGCCGATGAGATGGCATCGGACCTCGAAGCTGCGCGGAAAGCCAGTCTATCTTTCACCACAAAGTTCAAGAAACGACGCATTACTAAGCGTCGTCGACGAAGAAAGCATAGTCATGACCACCATGAAGAGCGCGATGAGCACCCAGATACAGAAGTGGAACCTGCTCGCCCTCATCACCGCCATCAGAAGTCCAAGGATACTATCAGCCTTGAGCACGACCTCGAGCCTCATTATCCTCCAATTGAACCTCCGCAACCACACCACTACCGTTCACGGTCTATGCTATTCGGCGAGGTGAACAGCGTTCACTCTCTTCATTCGCAATCAAGCCATGTGTTATTTGGAGAGCTAGACAGTAATCATTCCCGGTCCAGCCACCGTCTTTTCGGCGAAGTCATGCCAGACCTCAGCCACTCGCCGTGCCATTCGCCCACTGACGAGGCCGACTCCATTGACGGCTATTTCCGGCCAATGACCCCTATTGCCGATATGGACATCTCGGCCCCAATCCTCAACATACAGCCCTCCATGCCTACCCTCCTCCAGGCTACGGTCTACGATCCCACTGCCGATTTGTGTAGTGAAATCACCGCAGTCCAGCGTGATATTGAAGCGGAAGAAAACCAGCGTAGGCTGGCCGAGGACGCAGACATGCGCATGTCAACTTTGAAGAAAGCCAAGGAGGCCGTGTTGAGCAAGCTCTCTGAGCAATTCTACGGAAGCGGCAAGAGGCTGTCGAAGAAGGAAGGTGGACATCATGGCATGGGCATGGGTGTTCGCTTCCGTGAAGGTTTATTTGGGAAGAGCACCCCAGTCGTTAGCACCTTTGACCATCGAAGCATGGATGTACCTATCTTGTTTAGTCGATGAATGAATGAATGACATGATATCATGAACATCAATCAATGAAGATGACACAGAGTGAATGAGTGATGTCTAGCTCGACTGTTGATGAAGCAGTGGTGGGCGGAGGATGCAGGTTGTTTGTATGCCTACATCTATCTGAGAACCCGGAACGTGAACATACAATCATAAACCTTGGACAAGGATGTGTGCTTCGTTGTACGTGGACAGACAGTCATTCGACAACTACAGCTGATATAACATCCAGGTTCCGGGCTCTTACTATAGCTTACTTAAGTAATCTTTATATTATCACTAACATCATGCCTCGACATATTCTCGTGCCATCTCAGCAGTATTACTCAAGGTACGATAAAGTACCCCAAAGATCGAATCAGTATTAGTATCTAAGACTGTAGTGATAGTCCTACGGAGTCTGCGGTATTGGTAGGCTTACGTGATGCTGAGTACTAATGCTGATCTTGAAATCGCCATCTACGCTGCAGTTCTCAGTACATATTGAGTGCAAGACCGTCACTTAGCTAAATTCCTTCACCAAGATGAACCGATGCTATAAGGGGAATAGGTTGGTGACATGTTCAGCCGAGACTGATTGCTTCGGTAAAGCAGGTTCAGCATTCACCTAGAAATCGTATACCTTCCTACATGCCAAACGAGTATAGACGAAAGCTCTCTCCACAACCATCGCCAGGCTCGAGTCAGAAGACTGTAAGAAAGTATAGGGGATAAGTAGCTGTCTAGGATTTGCCCGGTGCCCGGCTTCGATCCAATATCGGGCCGTTCCGTGAAGGATTTGGCACGGCTCTCCGTGATTAGGATTAGGCCCGCCCTCGGACTTTGAGACCGGACGCATCTACTATAATGCAAACCAAAAGTTGACAACTTAAGATATACCACAATAAAAAGACGAATAGATTCTCCTTTTTAGTCATTTAGTTATTTAATTGAATAACTACTAAGGCTTATGATTTTTGTAGTTATACGTGCAGTTGATTAGGACGTTTAGTTAGGTTGAGTTGTGTCCGGATTCTAAGTCTGAGAGCGGGGATGGCCGTCTCGAATCCTACCGTTATTCGCGTGGCTAGATTGACGACTTGCACTGCTACTCATTCTGAATCAACGACTTCCGCATCTCCAATTCCAGTTCCTGGAAGGCTACCTACCTACCTAACTCATGCTCCCACGCGATCAAAGCGGGATGTATGCACGGTTTGTATACGAATCGATGATGAGGTGACGTAATACGCGTATTATGTGACCTTCAGACAAAACTAACTTCGTAGGGTACTCGGCAAAATGCATATATATGTTGATTCAAAGTCTTCCGAATGGATCCGTTCGTACCCCAAACAACACAAATATGATCTCGGCTGTAACGGCCCCTCTGTCGGCGCTTGGCGCTTTCGTCGTTATAACCACTGCCTATCGAGTCCTCTCCTTCATCTGGCTCTACACGCGTCCCTCAAACTTGCACAAATACCTACACGCAACCTCAGCGAAGCCAGCCTGGGCGCTCGTCACGGGGGCATCCGATGGAATAGGCAAGGCTCTTGCTCACGAGCTCGCCGCGCAAGGCTTCAACGTCGTGTTGCATGGCCGCAACGCACCCAAACTAGAAGGCGTGAAAGGCGAGCTCTCGAAACAACATCCAGCACTTTCTTTCCGCATCCTGCTCTCAGATGCGCACGAATGTCATGTTGATCCCGACAAATGGCTTAGCGAGATCGTTCGGACCCTCGAGGACATCAACTTGACGGTTCTGGTCAACAACGCTGGAGGAGGGACGCATCCTGCCTTCGGAAGGCTGGAGGAGTTTCCGTACCAGCAGATTCTGGATACGGTTCATCTGAACGCCAGTGAGCAATTTCTGGAGTCATTTTCTACCCCTTCTGGTTAGCTTTGGAGGCAAATATTGCCCAAACAGAGTGGAAGCTCCCAAGACAGCTCTCAGAACTCCCCGAATACTCGCCAAGCTTGCCTATTGGAGTTATTACTGACCCCAGATGTTGCAGTGTTCCCAACGCTGATAACGGCAGCGCTGATCCCGATGCTCGTCAACAACGGCCCAGGTCTGATCGTGAACATCTGCTCGCTCGCCGATAATGGGTTGCCGTTGACTTCGTTCTACGGCGGGGCCAAGTCATCAAACCATGTGACGAGTTTGGCGCTTTGGCGCGAGATGAAGCTCGAGAAGCGAAATGTTGAGGTGATTGCACATCGGGTAGGGATGGTGACGGGGACGCAGCACGTGAAGAAGAACACGTCTATAATGGGGCCGTCGCCTCGGACGATGGCGAGGGCGATTCTGGCGAAAACTGGGTGCGGGAGGAAGTCGGTTATCCCGTATTGGGCACATGGGCTTCAACACGTCATGTTAGGCGTGATGCCGGAGTGGGCTGTAGATCGCGCTTTGATCGATACAATGACTGGTCTTCGAGATGAGGAGGGCGAAGGAAAGTTTGACTGATTTGGTACATGTATAGTATTAACTGATCTGAATAAATGCGACTGTATCGAGTACGGTCCTTTTTCCACTTCATAAATTTGATGAAGGAACGGAACGGAGAAAGATACTAAAAATGACTATGGCCGTGGCAACACAATGTATATACCCAAGATTTCGCTTAAATGTTGAATGCTATATAAATGTTGAATGCTACATTTATTAAGTCTAAATTGACAACCCCCCTATAGATGTATCACTTCCTGTTCCGCTGGATGATCCTGTCCCGCCTCAGATTTCGGCGGGTTGCTGCCCAACCAAATAAACACTACCACCGCACCTGATGCGGCCCATAAGGCAAGGGACCAAGTCATTGTGCCCCAGCCAGCACTATTATGTACATACCCGGCCCATAGAGGACCGACCGTACCTCCGAGCGCGAACGACATCGTGAAGAGTCCATAACCGATGCCGTAAACGCCCTTCTCTCCGAAGATCCCGGGGTTCTTCTTGGCTCTCTGGTCGATGATATAACCAACCTCGGCCATGAGGGGGGTATTTGAAAACGACAATGCAACTCCAGTGATCGCTAAAAGGGCACCGAGAAGCACTTTATGGCTAATGGTATTCTCGGTGACGAAGCGCAGGCAGATTATTGTTGGTATAAGTGTGATGAACCCGGCAAGTGACGGCCACTTGGCTCCATACCGATCAGCGAGCCAACCCACAGCTGGAGAGACAAAGCCAGGAGCGAAGATTGCGAGAAACATTAGTCCAGCTGCGGTGGAATTCCAGTTGAAAGTTTCCTGAACGAACAGAGCAAGTACGGCGTCGAACCCCATCCTAAATGTGTGAGCTGGTTTGGAATAGACCTCGCTCTCGTTTCACGGTAAAACTCACATGATTCCAGCTTGCACAAGAATTGCATATAATGCTGCTATTAACCTAGGAGATCTGATGAGTATGAACACTGGTAAGTCCTTCCAACTCCGCTTCCGGGAACTGGATCTAGTCGATGCAACTGCCAGGCGCGTGTTAGGAGGCGTCACCGTGACTCCACCAGACGGTATCTGTGTTCGACTGCCGCCGGGCTCAATGGACTCGACTGCCGAGAGCTGAGCACCGCTTGAGTCGGGAGGGTTCCGCAGACCGTTTAGTTCAGTAGCCTTCTCGGCGGTTTTGTCCGCGCTAGGTGTCCTTGTTGCAATCTCTTCAGGCATCCATTGCTTTGCAACCTTCTTCTCGATCATGCCGAGTCTCAACAAGATGTCGACAAGTACGACGCCAAAAGCAATGTAATAGACGGCGTAGTATCCTGCTGCCGCGTAGACAGCGCCTCCGACTACTGGCGCTATCAACAGTCCGACCGACATGGCGGTAGCAACGTATCCCATAGCGATGCCGACGGAAGATTCCATAGTATCAACAAGAAGAGCACAGCCGACGCTCCAGACGATGGCTGCACTGAAGCCTTGAAGTAGCCTGCCCAAGACTAAGAGCCCAATACTTCTACCTAGGCAAAGGAGCAAGGTCGATGCAGCGAGTGCCACGAGGCCTATGAGCAAAGGCCATCTTCTCGAAGAAGTATGATCCGCGTACAGCCCGACGAAAGGGCTAGCCACGAATAAAGCAAGACTATAACATGCCAGTAGGACAGCAGTCCATTGCTGAACTTGGCCTTCCGGGAGTCCAACTTGGACCGTCAAGGAGAACGGAATGACAGGAACAACCAGAGCGTAGTAGAAGATGTCGGTGAACAACGCTAAACATACTGTTAAGATGATGAAGAACTTTGAAGAGCGCAATGACAACAGAAGCGGAGGTTTCGAAGAAGCATCTTGCCTTGTGCCTGATAAGAACTGGCGGAGGCTTTCAAGGACGCTCATCTTGAACGAGTCGCGAGATTGTGGGAGTCTCAAACGACCATCTTGAAGCAGACTTAGTGGAGTTGTCATTATAAAGGCTCATTATTCCCGGACTCGGTTGCAATGACACGATGAATGATGTAAGGCTAAAGGTCCCGCACGTGCCCGCCTATTACTCATAGGTGGATGGCATTAGCAGCTTCAAAACGCCATGAATCGAGGTGACCATCGTGGCAGCGCTGAAGCTATCGAAAGACTGAATCTGGTCCTTCAATCCGTCGATAATCGTGTTTTCCCGTGGTGTAGAAGGAGTTGTCCGTACATTGTCACACGTACTTAAGTAGCCTGCCTGTTTCATTCTATCGAAGGAATCTGCAGCGGCGTGGCTTCATGCCGCCACAACTTGGGGTATGCAGTAATTACTGTGGTATGTTCCCGAAGCGGGAGCACGAGCCACCTTCAAGATGCCCCCACATCAGACCGAACTCAAGAATTTTCCTGGAGCTCTCGACTTTTCTGCCATTGCTTCAGATTGCACAAACGCCATGATCACGCTATATCATGTCCCCCAGACGCTTTGAGCGTCAGTGACAGTGAACACAAATCCGCAGCCATGGCCGAAGACTCAGCCCAAGAAGAATTCTCAGTTCTTTCAATCTCAATACCCCCTCTTCCTTCGTATCCTGTACAGACGACGCACTACGTCTACCTACGAAGGAATGCGAAGATAGTCACTCCAAACGACACACGAAGTCTGTACCTCGTCAATGTGCCTGTTGACAGCACCGAAGCCCATTTTAGGGCTGTCTTTACTAGCTTGGTAGGAGCTGGCATGTTTGAGGGTATCACGTTTGAACGCGATGCAAAGGCTGCGAAATCATCCCACGAACCAGCACAAGCTGTCAAGCTAGCTGCAATGAGGAAACGTAAGAGGGAAGATCTAGAGGCCCAGAACAAGAAAGATGAGGCAGCATCCCAAATGCCAGAAGTATGGACACGGCCTTTGCATCGAAGCGGCAGTACAGCTATCGTCCTTCTTGCCGACGAGAAGAGCGTAGACTTGGTGCTTAAGGCGGTGAAGAAGCTCCAGAAAAGCAAGAAATACCCAACTTGGGGTGAAGGAGTTGGCGACAAGGCTCCGCCATTAGGGCCACAATGGTTGAAGACGCACAACAAAATGTCTTACCCAGGCAATGATGCTATGCAAGCTATGGTCGACGCCTACTTCACTGCCTATAACAGGAAGGAAGCGGACGCCGCGCAATTGGCTAAGGCTATGCAGAATGAACCTGACGAAGACGGCTTCATCACTGTTACCAGAGGCGGCCGCACCGCACCTGCAAGCCAAGCAGAAGCTGAAGAGGCCAAGAGAAAGATGCTCGAGAGACAGCAGAAGAAGAAGGATGAGACCCAAAACTTCTACCGCTGGCAGCTGCGGGATAAGAAGAAGGCCGAACAGGCTGAATTCTTGAAGAGATTCGAGGAAGACAAGTTTAAGCTCAGGGCAATGAGGGAGAAGAGACGCAAGATCCAGCCGGATGTGTGAGAGGTATCAATCCTCTGATGACATAGCTTCACCGCCATCATATTGTCACTGGCCCACGAAGCGGCCGCAGAAAGGTTAGTTACTGTCTCTTTCCAATCAATGCTCTTCGTGATGAACTACGCGGGGGCCAGCGAAGTGTCTTCAAGCTTTAAGTTCGAGGACAAATGCCGACACAACCCGCATACAACAATCTTCTCAAATATGTCTGAAATGTTTCGATTTTCAGTGTACTACTGTCTGGTTTTGGGGAACTGTGACTAATTAGTTATTTAGATCAACAACTGGGCTGCTCGACCTGCACCAGATACGCGGCCGGACTCCAATGAGCTCCCAGCTGGTGCTCAACCGTCGCTCTATCTCTTTGACAAGAAAGATCAGGAAGTCTGAGAGGCACTAGGATTTGCAGCTTATTGTTCTGCTCCACAAATACTGGCTCAAACGGAAGTAACCGTCTCTGCTCGACACTGAGACTATCCAACAGCGAAGACTACTTGGATCAAATGCTCGCAAAACGCTCGAGCCGAGAACAACGGGTACATTAACCCAGTTACTAGCGCTGCGCCCCCTGGCGGAGACTATAGGCAGCTGCTCAAGAAGGCGACTCGAGAAATCAGCTGCCAGCGGCTTGTTGACTTCTCATGATCACTCAGACATGACCGTTTTGTCGGCCTGTCCTGCCAATGAGGTATATGTACACCATCACACCTTGGAAAGAGAAGCCAACCCGTCTCCAAACCTCTTCCGTCATGTTTCAACAGTGGAAGGAGGCCAACAGCATCCGGGCCACGAATCGGTCATCGACAGAATACCTCTCGGGTTCGGCAGTCATGAAGTACGCGGCGGAATGCGATGAGACACGTGACTTGGGATTCAGTGGACCAGTAGGTCGCCATACGTTTACATATGGGAGTGGGAAAGCGAGTAGATCCAGCTCCGACGACTAACATAGCCCCAATTGATCATGTTGATCGGTTGCTTTGAGTCTATTGCCGTGAACATGACACCCCCCCCCCTCTCTCAAGCTATTGCAATCATCCTTCCACACTTCCCTACTTTCTCTCTACATATGCCAATCTACGCTTCGGCGTATCTCATTCGCAACATTACACCATTGATGCGAATGTTTGAGATTTGGCAGAGATCAACATCAGACCCATTGCTGGGCGCCCGGACTCTAGACATCGTCTTGAATGTCTATGGGAATTCGGGAATCAGTAGAGGTTACATTCACCTTTGTGAAATCACCACATGGTACCCATTTGGTTGCTGTATCAATCAGTTGTGCTGTTCATAAATTGCACCATCTTGTAGCTTTTGGAATTCGAATAGTGATCAATTGTTATGCCACTGCGCGGCAACTTTTCTATATACACATAATCTTACGTGTGAACTCGTGAACTTTCACCACTCGCTTTTAGCTTCTTCGATGGAGTACCAGGCACCTTCGATCCAAATATGAGACCATACCCTCCTACAGATTCCAAGTTCATCTTAAATTCTAGACAGCCAGTATGATTGTCATTCTAACCAGGCTGTACACTACATTCTCCCGCCTCAAACCCATTCCACATCAACCAGGATCTTCTCGGATAAGGCTTAGGAGCTGCTTCGCTTCCTCCTCCGAACCCCTGAACCCTTAACCTCCGCCGCCTGCATAGATACCTTTTACGCCCGTCTCATGGACATGTAACATCATCTCCTCCTTCTCATTGGCAAACTCCCTGATGCTGGGAGGATCTATGGTGTACGAGCCCGTAATTACAACTCTGTCCTGCTCCTCCCATATCAAATTTTAAGCGTTAGAGGTAGGCGCGGTGCCGCTCCGTGCGCTCAGGAGCTCCGCACTGCAGCTTCTTTCCGGACCATGACACCCGCCTGCTATCTCTTCCGCGAAGAGAGAACGGAGGATGCGGACCAGCCTATGCAGAAGGCTCTGTATCCATTCAAGACCCGGGACTTGCACGAGAGACCAGGGATCTCCTGGATTGCCTTTCGGACTTTGGTTTCATGGGGGTCTCTGAGTCACGCAAGGTTACAGCCTTGGCCGTTTCGTTGCGGTCTGGCTGTCCGGGGCCAACTAGGAAGTAAATCGAGAGGAAGAGCGGGAATTCAGGTCTGGGCTTGTGGAAAGGGGAGGGAGAAGGTGTTGAAGTGCGCTCCGGGATAGGTGTGCTTTGCTCTTTGCCTTGCGTGGCATCATCGCTTGAATGGTTTGTGAGATACGGACGAGCTAAGGACAGGATGTATAATACATGCTACACTATTCAACCATTCAAGTCTGGTAGTAAGTCGATTGGTGACGTTATAAAATTAAGTCAAGACGGGTGAGACGCGGCCGTGACTGGCTGCGACGAGTAAGTTTCGGACACCCTAGTCGTAGTGGCCGAATATCTCAAATCTTGGCATTCTACAACTTCAGTCATTCGATCTAGCATAACGAGCTTGTTGCACGTCCAACTTCCAGACTCCAAATAAACCTGATACGTGATGGCACCAAGAGAGAAAAACGTCCGAAACAAAAGCTCGAAACCCGCAACTAAGAAACCAAACCCAAGAAAGGAAGCACCCAAGTCACAGGTTGAAATCCCCACTCCCGAGCCCAAAGCTGCGGTGGTCTCGCCAGAAGAGCTCAAGACCCAACAGCGACTACTGGACATCTTCGCCACGACGTTCAATGACATCCTCTCATCGCCTGACTTGGGGGCTGTTGTGCAAGAAGTAAAGCAAGCGCTCTACAACCGCGAATTCAGCAAGGCGTTTGGGCGAGAAGACTACCTGGATGTCTATGCCGCGCGATGGAGTCCGACGAGGGCCTTGTGTTATGCATCGATTCTGAAGGGGTTGAGCAGGCATTTGGAGTCTCTCACGAATGGAAGTTTGGGGAATGAGGCGAGTGTTACCGCGGATGAGGCAGGAGGGGGCCAGGACGGCGAATGCACAGCTGAGATGGCGGCAAACGATGGGGACAGTAACCCCCTGAAGATCCTCTCCATAGGCGGCGGCGCAGCCGAGATCGTGGCATTTGCCTCCTTTCTCTCCTGTACCTCGTCCCCGGACCCCCCGTCCGCTTCCCTATCGGGAGACATAACCCTTCTCGACACCGGGCCCTGGGGCCCGGTAGTCTCCAAACTCCAAGCCGCCCTGACAACGGCCCCTCCCGTCTCCAAAAACGCCAGCGCACCAGCGAAGGAAGACTCGAACTCGGCACTTGTACCGTCGTCGCAACTTCAATCGACGTTCACACAACAAGATATCCTGGATCTAAACGCCACAGCCCTCGGGAACTTGCTAGGCCCGACTCGGCTCCTGATCACGCTCCTCTTCACGCTCAACGAGCTCTACACTAGCAGCGGGATTGGGCCGACGACCGCACTTCTGCGGAAACTGACGTCTTGCGTCCCGGCGGATTCGCTGCTGTTGGTCGTCGACAGTCCGGGGAGCTACTCCGAGGCGAGTGTGGGGAAGGAGGCCAAGCGATATCCGATGTCGTGGCTCCTGGACTATACACTGCTTGGGGCGGACAGGCAGTCGAGTACGAAGTTGGAAGGAAAGGGGGCAAAAGGTGAGGGAGAGGCGGAAGAGGAACCGGCGAAGAAAAGGGAAGAGAGGGCATGTCGGTGGGAGAAAGTGGCGAGTCATGACTCGCTTTGGTTCAGGATGGATGAGCGGCTGCGGTATCCGATTGCGCTGGAGAATATGCGTTACCAGATGCATTTGTATCGGGCTGTTGCGAGGGATGGTGGGGGTCGGTGATGGTGATATAAATATGGGCTGACAAGTGTAGACTCTAGGCGTAGCATACGAAGTTACGCTTATACGCGAGAAAGAAGATTCAGAAAGAGTATGCTCTATGATTGTAAGAAGGCTCTATTGAGGTGGTACAAGGGGGTTCCTGATGGAAGCCATATTATTCATTGTATTCATGTCTCTCTTCCAGAAAACTCGGCTGTACCAAGGGTATCTGTATAATGCGACCCCTTTCCCTCTGTGAGCCACACCCACAACATGATACGGGTCCTATATCCCTTTCAGCCCTTCTTTCCCTCTTTCCCTCTTTCCCGCCACTTCCTCTTAGGCCCAAACCAATTTCTTAACAGCATGCCCCCACGTCTCCAACAACCCCGTATTCTTCTTCGCCTCCGCAAGGCTGATGATATCCTCGTGTTCCACAAGACTCTTTCTCTCTTTATCGCCCTCCTGCTTAGGTAACGGCTGGTTGATGAACGCCAACCTCTCAATCTCGCTCGCAATAACGTTGACCTGCTCCGCCTCGGATAAGACCTTCCCGCTGCCTTTGGACCTCATGTCCGCAATGGAGGATTGCGAGTACGACGCTTTGAGGGCGAGCTTCTTTGGTGGTTGAGCCTTTTCTTGCTTGCCGCCGAAGATAGGTGCTAAGATCCCGCCGCTAGACCCCGCGGATTGAGCGGCAGCACCTTCCTCTTGGCCTTCAGGTCCCGGAGCAGTACCTGTAGTAGGACCCGAGATACTGGAGAGCGATCTTGTGTTCACGCGCTTGACATCCTCCTTCCCGGGTTCGTACGTAACTACCAAGCCGATATTCTTCTCCTCGTCCGCCTGCGCGGGGCTTACCGTAGAAATGATGTAGGTCCCAACCTGGATGCCTAGTACATGCGACAACTCAACCCTCTCGAAGGAGGAGACCTTGTCGAGTTTCCAGTCGAAACGACATAGGTACAATGCCACGTCGGTGAGGAGCAAAACGACTTCCTCAAAGGGGAGACTCTTGATCGTATCCGAGTGATGCGGACTAAGGAGAGTCCAGCCCCCAATGAAGTCCTCACTATCATCCGCGACGACGATTTTCTGTGATGTCTCAATGGCTTGCTCGCGCATCTTGGCCATAGAAACGGCGGGGTCTTTGGTCATCATGGTGGATTCGAATTCTTCGAAGACAAGTGATGTCACATTACCGAGGAGGAAGTCAATTGCGGCTTGGGAGAAGTAGTCATTTACCATCCTGTCAACAAATCATCAGTCAGCGAATCATACATCCTCCCAACGAATCATGGCCACCAGTGGATCAGATAAATAGTAAGAAGATCAAATGCCGACTCACCCGTTGTAGAACCTCGTCAAGCTCAACCCCAAGTCATTAACCATTCCCCTGTAATCTCTCTTTCTCGTCCTTGTATAATCACCCTTCATAGCGGCAGTGCTAGCGTACTGCTTGCTGATGGCGTCGCCGTTGTCAGCCCACAGGGTGTTGAACCAGCTGTTTGTCTGGTCAACCTGTGCGCCCATGTCGAAGCCCTCTTGCTTCAGCTGCAGGTCGAGCATGTACTTGGCGAAGGAGCTTTGGCACACGTTCGTGCGGTCCAGGCAGTCCATGCAGTTTGTCCTTAGCGCACCCTTTTGTGTGTTCGTGATCTCGCGGCTGTTGTTGCTGTCGCCTCTGGCAGCGGCTTCCACAGTACTTCCCCAGGCTTCGATCTTCGGGCCCAGCGTATCCAGGAGCAGGCTCACGTTCTCGAACTTCATGCCCCGGCAAGCGGAATGAAAGTCGAACCACTCAAACCCCAGCTTCGGGTCCTCGCCTTCCCTGGTGTTCTCCTTGTTGTACGCCTCGACGTTGCGCTCAAACGCCTCACCGATCTTGGACTCGACTCCGTGTTTCTCAACCAAGTTGACAATCTGCACTCCATCATACCGCTTGCGCAACTGCTCGAAGTGCCTCGACAGTGCCCTAAGGTTTGCCTCGTCCGAATGCTGCATCACGGCAGCCGGTTTCAGGGAGTAGGGGGATTGCGTAAAGAACAGGGGTATACTACCGCGGACTTGCACGAAGCTGAAGATGTTTGAGTCGTCCCACGAGGGTGTGGATAGGAGCTGCTCTGTCTCTACGGCATTGGCTGCGAATCCGTTGTCGTCGACACCGCGTCGGAGATACCGTAACCCAGCTCGTTGGATGCTCCGGCGTGAAACGACGGTGATCAAGAATTTCTTCTCATTTGGACGCAGGTCCGTTGGGCTGCGCTCCTGTCCATCAGCCGGAGGCGACGCGGCTTCCGAGTCCGGAGGCGGAGGGGGCGTCATATCGTTCATTTCCACCGAATCCGGTGCTTTATCGCTATCAGCCTGTGGTGGATTGCGGTCTACAATAAATTCGCGTTGTCCAACGAAACCTTGCATCAGGGGCAGGAGAAGCGCATCTTCTTTTGCGGTTGTGAAGGGTCCCAGCAGATGTCTGTTCCAGAAGTACAGGGGATCGGCCGACTTGGACAACGGCGTCTCGGGGGTATCCGGTGTCTTCGCCCCTTTATGACACAGGTTCTGGGTGATATCAACGTCGTAGCTGAAGTAAAAGCTCCTGGAAGTCCCGAACCAAATGTGCGCCATACGCAGTAACTTGGGCAACAGACTCTCCCCCGTCGACACGGCTGTAGCAACTCCCTGGCTCGCAGTCTCCGCAACGACGGTATGGCTCAACGTCTTGTTGGCGCCCTCTTGCTTTTTTGCCTTGGAGTCCACGGGCGTCTCTTGAGTCTGCGGCGCCGAGTCACTGATACCCATGTTCCGTTTCTGGTCTTGCACCCATCCTTTGTGACTAAACCATCGCTGCGCAAAGCGTCCGTAGCTGCCCTTACGCTGAATCACGTCCTCGGCAATAGAACTTCGACCTTCTTGATCATCGCCCTTGCTACCCTCGGTTTCTCCGGCGATTTCCTTGCCCGTGACGCTCTCGCGGTCGCTTTGTACCTCATCTAGGGCATCGTCATTCCCTACGACGGAGGCGGTGTCGCCATCGGTCTCAGACTCGGTGGCGTCGTCTGTGATCTTCTTGTCGCCAGAGGAAGCAGCACGTCTGAGCTGGACACTGGTGTGCCGCACTGCGGACTCGGCTTCGGCTTGAGAGGTACATGGCGTCAGGGCGACATCCGTAACGACATAGACGGGATAGCCGCGGATTTGAGCGACTTGTTGGCGGCCGGTTATGGTAATTAGGTAACTTAGGCGGGAGACTGTAAATACGCCTATCAAGCAAAAGTAATAATTAGAAAGTCAACTACCCAACGTGCTGGTCCCCTGTTCATCTCGTCCTCAGCGAAAGCTGTTCCGCACCGCGAGTCTGTGACAGGAAACAATGACGTTAACGTACCAATGACACCAAAAGCCTCAAAGCTTGTGTTAGGCCTCGAGTTGTCGGGTAGTTGATCGCGGGGAATTGAAGACACTGTCGCCTCTCCATATTTCAACTTTAGCGGTTGAGAAGCCCGCTGGCCTTTGGGCGCCAGAGGCTGGATTATGAGGCCGTCTACGGCGGCGCAAATGAGGAGCTTGCGGGCTAGTGAGATGGGCATGGTGCTGGCTGATCGCTGAGGAAGTCACAGTTGGGTCGAGGAGAAGGGTTGATCAATCCATGGGAATGTCGGGACGCGGTAAGTGGAGGGAGGGTATCAGCTAAGTTCTAAGTAGCTTCCATGATTATAGGCATGAGCCTTGGAAGTCAGCTGTGACGGCGTTTCTTTGCTCATCTGCGGGATGATGTCTTGCAACTTCTCTAGTGGTGGGGTTACTTTTAGCTGTCAACGAAGCCTCCGGTGGGGGTGTACGTCGTATTGCAGGGAGCTGTCCCTGCCAGCATGACAGCTAGAGCCTCTTCAGATGATCAGAGAAAAGAGGTACATAGGTTAGCAAACATTAAGTAGGTATGCATGCGAAGGCTAATGAATTGCCGATTACTTTAGGATGTCCCATGAATCGATCTGTATTCACCAACTAGATCACCGACTAACAAATGCGACACATAGAGATGCGTGTAGATGCCTGATGCATTCTCTCTTCTTATGTGCAGCTGTAGGGTATCTCTTTCTTTCCAATGTCATTGAGAGAACCAGCTATCACGCGCAGTACCCAATTCACGTCTTAGATCATGAGGCGCTCGATCTTGTCCTTCACCGTTCGAATCTGTGCCATCAAATCTGAGGCCTCGTTCTAACATTGGGGAAACAGATCAGTGTTGCTCTTCTTAGCCCGTCTCGGGGGAACATACCGTGGTAATGGAAGCTGCAATGACGCTTCGAGAGACTCCTGTGGCTCTTCCTAGGGCAATCTTGGATGGGACGAAGACGTAGGGGACATCTGCGCAGTCTAGAGTCAGCATCTGTTCTTCTTAGTCCCTCCAGAAACTGGCTTACTCTTGTCCTCGGCCAACAGTGGCAGGTGGAGCAAGATGCTGAGGGGCTGGGTGTCTGCAGCCAAGATGACAATCTCCCTGGTTATCAGATACAAGTTAGTCTCTCCATTGTCATAATGTCTTATAGAATCAATTATTTGAGCCTTAGGTGTTTCGGCTTTCGTAGCTCCCCGCGTGAAAGCCACTTGAGCCTCCTATAGCCATGAGGGAGTATTGGGGATGGAGCTTGTGTTTTGCACTCACGAGATCCCGCGATTAAGAGTTTTCGTGGCCTCGTTGGCACCTTTCTTGAGTTGTCTGAAATGCGACGCTTGTTGCACAAGGTCCAAAAGTTCTTGTGTGAGGGCGGCATCACTGCAAAATTCAGTATCAGTAATGCATTCGTGAATATTCGGGAGCTTTGACTCTTTAGTGGCAATGTCTGCCCTCAGGACTAGAAGGGGTAGAAGATGATTTCGGAAATACTTGCGCTAATGGCCATGCTGCGCTTTGATTCTGGTCGGCGGACATGATGACGGGCGTTTCTGCGGAGAGGAAGGTGTGAAGATGTCGGTGATGGGATGTGATGAGCAGGGTTCCTTGCGTTGGCTCGCCCTGCTGTAAGAAAGAAGTCGTAGGGATAGTTGTTGAGTGGGAGACAGGCCAAATCTTTCGAGCTTCACCCAGAAAAAGCTTCAATCGATATGGAAGCCAGGGAACTTTTTTGGTGCCAAGCCTGGCTCAGCGGGGCAGATGTTCTTCCGGATGCCGGCTGACATAATAGACTGCAAAATCCAATCAAAGGCCGAACGAACCTTGGAACACCTTAACAAGTCTTCCATAGCTGCTGCTGCACTGCACCGTCAAAGTCGTCACCACAACCGTCCACAGCATCCAGCTTCTCTTTTCAACCCGAATCCGCAAATCTCGACTTCTCGTCCAGTTCTTCTCTTCTGTTTTTAGATATCCCCGAAGTACACATTACAACCGTCAAAATGAGCGACACAGTAGGATTCTCCGAGGCTTGGTACGTAATTGAACTGCGCTCTTTTGCCCCCCAAGCTCTCCTCGAGCTTGAGACTCATCATCCATAGCTTGGAACATCGTCAGATGCTCTAGGCAGGCTCAAGATACCATCTACTATCTGAATAATATGGTCATTTGCTAACATGTCATCTCGAACAGCCCCGTTTACGCGGTTAGTTACCACCTCCTCCCTTTCGAGTCTTGGCAATAATCCATCATCCTTTCCGCGATATCATTCATACGAATATGGCGCAGGAGAAAGTCAACTGACATATCACAGCCCTTCTTCGGTGCTATGGGATGCACAGCAGCCATCGTCTTCACCTGCTTGGGTGCCTCGTACGGTACCGCCAAGTCCGGTGTTGGTATCGCTGCTATGGGTGTTCTCCGACCTGATCTCATCGTCAAGAGTACGCGATTTCCGATATTCTTTTGCAGAAGGCACCACGGCTGACACATCATTAGACATCGTCCCCGTAATTATGGCTGGTATCATTGGTATCTATGGTCTCGTCGTCTCCGTCCTGATCTCCGACGGTCTTCAACAGCAGCTGGCTCTCTTTACCGGTTTCATCCAGCTCGGCGCTGGTTTGTCTGTTGGCCTTGCCGGTCTTGCCGCCGGTTTCGCCATTGGTATCGTTGGTGATGCAGGTGTCCGAGGAACAGCCCAACAACCCCGTCTCTTCGTCGGCATGATTCTGATTCTCATTTTCGCCGAAGTCCTGGGTCTGTACGGTCTCATTGTTGCGCTTTTGATGAACTCGAAGGCCACGCTGAACGTCAGCTGCTAAATACGACACGCCTTCCGACGATCTGACGAAGACGGACGTTCATGGCTGGGCGTGACTCGATCATGAGCATGGTTGACAAGCTGTACTTACGCAATCATAACCTTGAATTCGATCATCATCCTAGCAGCATACGCCACAAGGGACTCGGCTTGCAATGGTGGTAAAAGACGATGGTGTACTAGTGTGGCTTTCAAAGGTGGCAGCTGCCATGGTGCAAACCCATAATGCAATACAAGGGTGATGGGGGAATCGGGTAATGACGGGAGTAAAACGCATATGTGTATTACTGTTGCTGCATTATACTACCGCTTTAGGAACGGTTTCTCATCATAGAACGGGTGGGAAAGGTCTGTACGCTAGCTGGTAATTGATTTCTTTTGATACTAACTGTCTACATCTGATGAGGGTAATGGCTGGCAACAACTTCCACGTGTAAGTAGCTGATCGTTGCTGTGATGACATTGTTTGTTCGTAAAGTGCTGAAAGTCGAAACTCTCAAACTGGATACATCGCAGCGAGCACGCTCTCCGTCTAAAGCTTCCATATTCAGCAAACATTGCGCGGTTTCTTGCACGCACTTACACGGTCAGAAACGTAGCCACTCTAGGATTTTCTTGTTGCGGGAATACCGATCGACCAACTTTCCGAACTCGTCTGGAATGACAATGGTCCTTTTCGTATACCAGGAAGTACATGGGTTTTAATGTCATGGCCGCATCCTGACTTCGATCGATATCTCAAGGATATAATGGTTTGGCGTTTCCTTGAATATGACTCCATCTTTGAGGGAGAGATATCGCAGTCTTGCGTGATTGGCAAAAAGTACTCATATCACGATGTGCCCAGAAAGACATGTACATTGATGTATTTCACGACGACATTCTCAAGCCACCCGCGTACACATCCCGTCTGTGTCACTGTTCCTGTTAGTGACTAGCATTCGCTCTCCGACGGAATATCGCGGCGGCTCGTCTGTTGATGCATATTTGAGCGCACCGTCGGTCTGGCAAAGTCGGTCTTCAGTCAAACAAGTTTTGATAGTCTCCATTACTACTTATTATCTACACCGGGGGCCCGTATCTAGCTTCCATTATCCCCCTTGTCATGCCGGCATTAGGCCATTAAAGCGTATACTGTTCCATAATATATACAAAGAAGAAGTCGAAGTCGGCTTTGAGGTTGCGGATGGTCTGAAGTGTCTGAGATCTCTCAATGCCCTCGAAAGGACGGCCCAGTTCGACCGCGCTCGTTTGGAGCCATTGATTCGTGGTTATTAGATCACGTACTGTTATGTAATTAGAGACCGGTCAGGGGGGGTCAAAACCGAAGCGACTCACTGGAATGAACAGGTACGGTACCTGCTCCTCATACTGCGTCCAAGCCTCGCCGTATTTTCGCCTGCATCTCTGGATGTCCCTTAAGGCACGGTGACTGATCATGCAGCAGAAGAACACGGAATAGAACCAGGGAAATGGACTATTAAAGCCGGTGATCAAGCCCCAAGTAAGCGCGAAGTATGCATCGCATGTGTAGTGGACCTTGCGGGCGAGTCCATACCACCCATCAGCCAAGATTCGGTCACCGCAGTTTGTCTCGATGACCTTGGGGTTATAGACCTCGCACCAGGGCAGTTGAGGGAAGGTCTTGCGCTTCACGAACGTACCGCGCTCAATCATACGGAACGAGTTCTTCTGGCCGTTGGCGGTATCCCAGACGTAGTAGACTGCGAGATATGAAACAAAAAGTGCCGCGAGTGCGAACTTGTTCCAGGCGTAGGTATCAGGGTGGTGGTTGGCAAGGTATAGCGTGCAGTGGCAGTAGGATAGAGGAACACCAGCCATGTTCCAGAATATCAACATGAAGCCCCACTTCTCGTAATACATGTCCCACGTCGTAACGATGAGATGCTCGCCTTTGGAGCAGGCGTTGGCGTAGAGATAGTGCGCCATAACGAGAAATAGCACTTCGCCGGAGATGTAGCCGTTATTTTCATACTGTCGGCAGGCAGCCGCACAGCTCAGACCAAAGAGGATGAACCAGGGAATCCGAACCTCGTAAAACATCTTGAAGTCCAGGATACCGAACATGCGCGGGTTGAGCTCGGCTCCCATGAAGAAATCATAGATGGGGTAGCCAGACATCCTGTGTTGAGCGCCACGGGCAAGAGCTGAGAAATAGGCGGCAAAGCTACAGAGAAAGCCAGAAAGGATGGCGACGGACATGATTGGACCGAACTCGTCCAGGAATGTGTAGATCGGGAACAGGCCAGTGCCGTGCAGAACAGCCATGACGAAGATGGTCACGTAGAAGCTGATGTATGCCGAGCAGTGATACTTGAGCTGTTTCCCTCCTGCGAATGGAAGAGGCTTGCCATAAGCCTCAAACCCAGGTAGCAGTACGTAGCAAGCGGCTTCGAACACGTAGTAGGTCCAGTAGATCTGCCATGCTCTGAAGTGAGGAAAAGCGCCAGTGTAGGCAAGGTCGAACATATGCTTTCCCCAGTCGGCTACCGACTGACCTTCAGCGGGCCGAGGAAGTTTGCCATCGTAATACGTCGCACCAATCCACATATAGTACATCAGTAGAGGGAATCCGATCATAAGAGCGAGACTACCGAGGCTGCCACCGAACTCGAAATGTCCCGAATAGTCGATCCTGTGGTCCATGCCGGGTTTCCAGCCGTCCACGATCTTATCCGTAGCGTGTTCGTCGACAAGTCCATTGACGAGTCCGTTGATAGTTCCATTGGAGTGTGCGCTTTCAGAGACCGTCTTGGCGTTGCCATTGCCGTTCAAAGCCGCAGACAACTTCTCTACTGCGACGGGACTGAACTCCTCCTCAGCCTCCGGCACACTGTCATCCTCATCGACGTGCTCGGTGAATTTCCCCGTGCCGCGGCGCCGCATGGATCTCGTCTTCGAGGTAGTGGTCTCGGCAGCCGAACTCGAGTCCCCGTCATCAGACGCGCCGTCCACAATGGGGAATGCAGACCTGCGCCGCGAGGTACGGCGGCCGGGCGTTTGCACCATTCCTTCGAAAAGCTCGCTCTTCCTGTCAAATTCAAGGCACTTGTCAGCTGCGAGTTCCAATCCGCGTCTGTGCTGCATGCTACAATTTGCGACACGAGAAACTCGAGTCTTCATTGTACACAATCTCTTCGCAGGGGTGTGTGCTCTCACGCTCTTAGTCCAACAGCACTGGCGATTGTCCCGAACGTTTGGTCTGATTACACACGCAAGATATCCCCTGACTTGCTTGGCGCTTGCCATTTGTCTCTTGCAGCATTGGGCGCGGCGCACGAGGGCTACTTACCGTGGTGTTTGGCGTAAGGAGTAGCGGGTCGACATCTTGGAATTTGCTCCCACGTTTATGATGATGCGAGCGAGACTGGTAGAAGTTCGAATAAGACAGGTGTAAGGAATGGATGGCAGGCAATCAACGCTCGCCGGCTACAAGATCCAACCGCTGGTGTAGCGAACCTCGTCGTTTTGCCACTTGCGCGTTGTTTGCTCGTCTACAAGTTTTTGCGATCAATGATCCAACGACTTTGATGGCGCTTCTGCAAGGGGTTCGGCGGGCTTCTGTGCGCCCCCTACCCTACCCCAGTTTTTTCGTTGGCAATCCTGGGCGGATTTGGTCTTTAATTTCCCTCTTTCGGCAATCCAGGTCGCGCGATTGGCGGACCCTTCCAGTATTATTATTTCTATGTTTTGAACCCGTAAAGAATGCCCGCTTGGCCTCCGCTAGGCGCTTGACCATTTCATTAGGATTCTACTAATTCACCGGGCTTGATCAACCAGGTCTAGTAACTCGGAGTTCGAAAAACAGTCGCGGCTACTACGGTGGACTAAAAACCTTATATAAGCCTCACTTGAGTAATTAATAGAATAAAAGGACCTTTCTTCCTTTCTTTCTTTCTTGTTATGCGAGTATGGTCGTATTGAAAACCTGGGTTTATAGTAGGTTATTTGGATATCACACAAACCTCGATTTTCTTACCTCACATCGTGCAGGCTGAAGATTCCCTGTCCAGTATTGAAGCTTGTACCAAAGCATCTGATCGTGAAATTCCCAACAGGATCGCCCGTTCCCTTCCTATACGTCCGGTCGAGGAGGGGCCGTGGTCTTCGTGGTCGTTTCCTTCCGCCTTTGCTGCTGAATGCAGCGACTGGTCGCCACGATCCTGGGCTTTCGCCTTTGTTCCTAGAACTTCTGATTGAGGGCCTAGTCCAGATTATACACCATCCTCCACAGCTTCTCAGACTCGTTCAGTTCCTTCTTCCATCGGGCGGAGCGGCACTGGTACGCCGGTCTCCAACTTGCTCGCGCGATTACCATTACTTGATCCTTCGCCGCGAGAGAGATCCCGAGGTCTAGTCTTAGCTGCAAACAGAACCATGGTGATTTGCGCATCATCTGCCGGACTGGCATTAGATCCCCATCTCAGACCCCCTTTAAGATATCGAGGTCATTCTCCTTCACTACAAAAGAGTACTGTGGGTGAGAAGACCGGTATGCAAAGTTCCCTCGCCTCGTTCCGCATGCAGCGTACGGAATCGAATATCTCATATGGTAACCGTTCGGCATATGAAGCCCACATTGGCTGCCTTACAATCTAACATTTTTCAGGGGTTAATCCGGCGACGTTAGACAAGACCAACTCGACATTGCTGACACGACGTTGCTGACAAATTGATCAAGAAATTTGCAAGAAAATGCTCGCGAGAACCTCCCGGCTGGGACGGCCCGGATGCCGCCGTGACCGGCAGGCAATCAGACAGCGAAAGATACGGAGTATATGCAGCCTCTACCAAGCTCCACCAGGGATGACTATGAGACATCTTTCGGTTCCTCCGTCGCTAGATTAGCGGCCCTGACACGCCGTTTTACTACAACAGTCCAGCCCATCAACATGTCCATCGACACCACAGATCAGGTTCCTGCTGCACTGGCGTTACTGCCGCAGTTCCATATCTGCAATGCCTTCTACAAAGCAATCGGGTACCAACCGATTGGAGTACATATCCTAATACCAAAAGGCAGTCCAAGTGGAAAGCGTCCCCTGCTAGTCAGGATCCACGGAGGCGGGTTTTCAGAAGGGAAGAGTGACTCGTTTCTCCGAACATGGTGAGGGTCTATACCCAATCTCAGAACGTCAAGTCACTGACGAGACCTGAAGGATACTGGAGTTGGCTTTGAAACACAAGGCGTTACTCGTGACCCCAGATTACAGGTTGATGCCTGAAGGAGATCTGTCGGATATTATCGAAGACATGCGCGACTTCTGGCAATGGGTCGAGACAGCGCTCCCCAAGATGCCGGGTATCGAGGTAGATGTCAATAATCTTGCCATCGTTGGCGAAAGCGCTGGTGGTTATCTGACAGCTCAGACTGCTTTGCTGGGCATGAAGAAGCACGTACGGGTGCTTATGATCCAATACCCACTTCTCGACATCGAGGGCCATCTGAAGTGGCTTGAGGGATCCCCAGAATCTCAAAAGGTCCCGGTCTCCTTCCTCGACGAACACATCGCCAGAAGTATCCCAGAGCATTTAGTGACTCGGATCCCTTATGGTTGGAGAGTCAAGCTGATTTATAGCATAATGCAGAATGGGAGGCTCGCGAATGTTTCTAAGGACACGTATCTTGATCCAATGAAGAGTCTTGACTCGGCTGGTGCCATGCCGCCGGTGTTTTTGTTCCATGGGACGGGTGATACTTCTGTTCGATGGGAAGGATCACGGGACTGGGCTGACAAGCTGAAACGGCTGCATCCGGATACTCCGTTGCATCTTGTGTTTAGAGAGGGCGAGCATTGCTTCGATCAGGAGGATACCTTGGAAACGCCTTGGTTGAAGGACCCGATTGAGTTTGTGGAGAGATTCTGGCCGGCTCCATGATGGGAACTCCGGTGGCTTAGGGTAATTGATGCCGTATAATTAGTCATGGCTGGAGGCTGCATCTAATGCATTATGAAGAGTAGATGCCCATATATCTGCACAGTAGAATTCAGGCTCCTCAAATTACCTAGCCAGGAAGTTCCAATTGATCAGTAAGTTACATCTAGTGTGATAAATCCCGCCTGACGTCAGTAGCTGTTGCTCAGGAGCTCTTACAAGCGTGCTGGATCAAAGGAGAATACCTGTCGCAAGTATGGAATCGAGGTCGTTTCATCAGAATAATGTTTGGATAAACACAAAATGTATCTTGATATTAATAATTGTTCAAGTAAGATGAGCAAAGAAGCTACACTCATACTAGACTATCACTCTACTGTAGCTGGCTCGATTTGCCCCCCCCCCCCCCCCCCCCCCCCCCCCCCAGCATGCCAAATCACACTGGCCTAGCTGGACTAGCTAGACTAATTAGACAATTGAGTCACATTGAGTGCGGATCAATTCAGCAGTGTATAACGTAAGTGCTCATAGAGCTTCAGGGGCGTATTAGCAAAGAGAGTGGCTCCCAAGACTTGCGTTTATCTTGGAATAATAACAGCAACGTGGCCAATCGAGATACACATATGTCAGATAAACTATTCAGAACAGCGGAGCAGGACTTTTCAAGAGGTAGGCAGAATGCAACGATTCTCAAGGGCAGCTGTTTCCAGACTTGGCAGGGTCTTCCATGACGGCGCTACATTCGTCACGGTCAGACTTTAAGCATGCGTCACATCTCAAAGGCTCTCGCCCTCCATTGGTGCTTCATATCCAAATATCAAATGTCTCAAATGTGGCCATCGCCAGCTTACTCCAGCAGAGTCCACCAGGGAGTCTGGGGCAGCTGTCGAATTCCTGACCTTATGTACACCATCCTTTCATGCTTTCCTATGTGCCGATTTCCCTAACCCAAAACAGTGACATTTTTGCCTAAACCTGTGTCCCAGTGCCCTAAGTTCAAATCTAAAGGAATGACATGAATGTTGAAAAGTCGTAAACAGAGTGTTCTTATGAAAGTTGGCGTTCCGTCGCCACCCCAAAACAGTTTGCAAGTGCAGTCTAGTCGTCCGCTGAAGCTGAAAAGAACGACAAGAGAGAATAAACCCCCGTCATCGATCTACAACTCGACAGCCGTCGATTAGAACCAAGCGCGCTTGGCGGCAGCGGTTGCTCCCGAGGCCGGGCAGGACAGGACGGTAGAGACCGAAACGCTGGTAACAGTAGCGGCGTCACCGGCCGTCACTGTGGCATCAGCCCCCGCAGTGATGGTCACCGTCGATGTAGATACTCCAGGTTCAGCTCCAGGTCCAACTTCAGATCCGGCACTAGCAGTGACTGTGACCGTGGCCCCAGCACCTACGGTGACTGTTGGGACATCAGCTGCGGACTGGGTGACGACTACAGTAGACACTGCGGGAGCAGAGTGAGTGACGATGACAGTGGAGGCCTTTGGCGCAGGGGCAGTAACGTAAATTGTAGACGCCGAAGGAGCCGCTGACGCAGATCGAGTCACTGCCGCGTCAGAGGCTGTCATGGTCATCGTGACAAAATCGCCCCCTGAGATGGGCAAGGTCAAAGTGAAAAGCCCAGGAGCCTGTGGATAGCGTGAAGCTGAAGCTGGTGCAGATATAGTGACTGTGTTAGTCAACAGGCTGGTAGTCGAACCACCACCTACTGTCAAGGTCACGACCGAAACAATAGGCGTGGGTGCGGGTTCATTGGGAACAGCGACCGTTACGGAGGAGGTGAGAACCTGGGTACCAATGGTCACAGTGACGACGGTCTCAATTGGCGTAACGGAAGCAACAGTGCTGGTAGCACTAGCAGTGACAGCGTCGTTGGAGCTGGTGACAGCATCACTTACTGTGCCTGTCACGATCGGAACACCGGTTGCAGCACCCTTGCTAGCAGTGACGGTGAGAGTGACAACTGAGCCGACTTCATTGGTGTGTGTAACGATCGCGGAGCTGCTGATGATGCTGTCTATGATAGATGAGGATATTCCCTGAGCTTCGGTGATAGGGCAGACCGTGGTCGTTACATCGATGACACTAGTAACAAGCACAGTTGAGATAGCATCAGCGGGCAGAGTCGCCAGGGCACTCGACAGAGCAGCCGTATTGGAGGCAGCCGGGCAGTCTGTGATGGTAGGAGCACACGAGATCACCGTGGCAATCGAGGTGATTCCGATAGTCAACGTGGTGACTCCAGCAACGCCTGTGTCGTTTGTGAATGGTGCAACTGCAACGCCCGTGGCGTTAGCAAAAGGAGCACTGATGGGTGCCGTTGAGCTGGCACCAAACGCCGGGTTGGTGCCTAAGATGGGTTGCGTAGGAAGGGCTCCGGCTGTCTCGTTTGCCCGGGGATGACCTGGCAAAGCTGTCCCATTCGCTGGGTTAAATATGCCCTCCGGAGCGGTGGCATTGAGCGCTGGAAGGGCTGTCGGGACGGGTACATCTGTCTCCTCAGGCAGAGACTCGTCTTCGGTACCACTGGCTTGAGGGATGAAAGGTGTCATCGAAGCGGGGGCTTCTGTGGTGCTCGCGGCGATAGCAGTCGTATTAACGACCTGTCCGGGTTGAGGGTGAAATCTTTTGACATTTGCCGCCGCTGCCTCATGAGAAAGCAAAACCAGGGCGGTATAGACGCTGGTGGCTGAGAAGCGCATCGTGAGTAAGTCAGATCGAAACGAAGGTGGTTAAAATGAATGACGAAAAGAATGGGCGGCCGAGCACCAATGATAGAAGCAAAGCTGGAACGGAAAAGAATGTGATGAAAATGAGATGCTGCTGATCCAAGATGCTCAGAGCCGAGGAGAGACAGCCATCTTAATAGTCCGTCATCAGGTATCTTCTTTAACACTTACGACCTTGGCGACATATGTCCCGAAGGTTTACCACATCTCGGCATATACGATGCTAGTCCTTGATGACTCCACAACCCAGGATCGCCATGAAGTTGTGTGAAACAAATTCACTTTTGCTGTATACCTTACAGGAGGTAGTCCCAACAAGGCGTTTGTCCGAGGTCTTGTATGGGGAAGCTATTGTGGAGAGTCTGTTATCCTTGTAGCAGATCCTTGGCCCATCTAGGATTACCTTTATATGACGATGACGACGACTTCTGACGTGGGCCGTCACACATACATAGTAGAGCATGAAGATGGCCTTGATTCGGTGGACCACAGTCGATAGTATCGCGCATCGTAGGTCAACACTGCTCTCATGAGCGCTTCAACGACGATGACTCCCAATAGGAGACTGTTGCGGCTCTGCGGCTCTGCAGCTGTCTGCATCTTTATAGTGCTTTAAAAGTATGCCCGAGGGCGATCCCGATGATGAACAGTGCATAGATCGAACGGATAGCAAACTTCATCCTGGTCTTCAACAAGTTCGATGTCTCAAATGCCGAATAGGAGCAGCGTAGGCTGCCCAAGTCCATTACTGCCAAGTCCGCAACAGAGAAAGTAAGTCACAGCACGTGAAGCTGGATGAATGCCCCTGCCAAGACTCCCACTCCAGACGGATAGATGGGCGTGAAAGGGATGGCTTGGCTGATATCATTAGACGACCATGAGAGATCGAGCCAGACAATGGCCCATCAATAATGAAGCGAGGAGCCGTACTGGGCAAGGGTTCGTTTCATTACTTATGCGTTGAATCGTGAAGACGACCAGGCGTCTGGATCCGAGACTGTGCGTCGTGGGACGATCCACCTGCTGGCCTATTGCCCAATTGGGTTGCTTAGCGAAACTTAACTAGCCCCCCTGAACTTCAGCCCCATCGCAGCCCCTTGTCATCAAAAGCCCCTTTAGGTCGACGTTGATGGTTTCGCCTTCCAGCGGCCTGATGTGAGCAGAAGTCACATTCTGCCCATGAACGTACTATGTGAATTATCAGGTATCCAGTGCCGCATCCCTTCTACTCACGGCAAACAGAAGTAGGTTCCCCCCCACGTCGTTTGGGTGGCACTGTAATAGGAAGATACCATGACAAGGAAGCGCTCAAAGTACAGGAAGTCTGCTGTTCTCGGTGTTTTCAGACCAAAGTCGTTTAGTCCTACGTACAACGGTGACACATACCTGATCACCTCTCCTTGATAATACCGAATGCCTGAAGTGCGTACTCCAGTATGGACCCTAGCTTTTCATACAACTCTAGTACCAGGAAGTACGTGATACCTTTAACGAACCCTGCCTATGTCAGACGGCCCGTTCGGAGAATATTAAATTACCGTGGAATTGGTTTACCATTGCCGTATAGTTTCAACGGGTAACCCGGCAGTCTGCGTAAACGCGGGTGGCTCTCATTGATATCCATGCCATCTTGCCCCGGCTCGCCTGTCACCTCGAAAGCTATGCGATCTCTGTAAGACGAGCTTTTTCGCCCCCCCAGAGTCCTCGAACAGCTACCGGCAAATGCGAATCATCACCAACGATGTCCAGGACTTAGTAGAGATTGGCATTGAACAATATATTTGATCCACTGGATTTTGGGATGAACTCATTGTGGGGCTGTGTACATGTTGCCAAGACCGGAGATTTGAATGTTTCGAGAGTCAAGAGTGGAGACCAGTGAGGGTCTCCTGTTTCGTTTATAGAACGACGTTGTTCGTAGTTTAAACAGAGCCGAAATAATAATGCTTGATTCGCATCAACGAATTTACCTGGAAATTACCACAGGAGCTACAAGAACCATATAGTCATGCTAGGCTCTGGATTCTTGCCTCCTACTCAGCTTCTCGTTCGAATAGGTCGTATTGCATGAGTCCCGGATTCATCATTACTGACGTGGACAGAGTGGCCCAACTTAGGTCCAGCATAATTGCAATAGATTGAATTCTGACCATCTGTCATGGCCTCAACCAACGTACCCCAATCGTCTCTTCCATTGCTCAAGCCTTCCAACGGTTTGGCGTTCGACTTCATAGGCCTCTCACTGTCCATCATCAGCCCACTAAGAGTTTTGTGCTCGATATGTCTCGGATGCTTCTTTCATTAGCGTCTTCTCGGCTTTCGGTGCAGGAGCATCATCTTGGCCTGCTCATTGTGAGGCTCAATCGACGGCGTGTGCTACGCACCGGGCCGGCCAAGAACTACAGTACACAGTTTCTATCGCGCCTGTGACTTTGCGTTACAAGCCGATAGGGACTAAGCTTTTCTCTCGTTAGAGCTACTGCGTTACGTCTCCACGACTAACCAACCAGAATTCAGCCTTTCTTTTCCACAATATCAACAGGAGGGAAAGGCAGTCCAAGTCGGTAGAGGATCAGTCATTCTCAGCGCAGGGGTAGGGAGTACAGATATCCTTTGGTCCCGACAGTACTGCCTTTGATGATAACACGGGATCAAAAGCGGTGTGAATCCTTGAATAGCCACTGAGTTCCCGTACTGTCAATATATCGCTCACTCTCATTTATGATCTTTTGACACGTCGGCGCCAAAATGTGTCAGAAGGTATGGTAGTTTGGCCACGAGATCTGCATCTGCAGTGCGCTGACGTAGGGATTACCTAATATCAAGAAAAATGACCTCAGACTTGGTCTCTTCTAGTGGCATCAACGTACGAAGGCAAGGCTGAATAGACATTGGTGGAATAGTATATGGTACCGCAGTATATGGTGGTAGTTCTTTCTGACTGACCCGTCTTACAAGCGACCGGACTTCGTGCTTCAAAGGGCCGGCGAATTCTAGAAGAGTCCATTCTCGCCTCTCTCCGCTTGTCCTGGGCAACGCGTGACGCAGAGGATGTGAGGTCCTCTCAGTCCGGGGTAGCACGTCCGGGGTAGCACGGCCGGGGTTATTCGGCATCGATCAGATAAGGCTCCCACGGCTGCATCGTGACACAGAATTCCTCGAGGCGGACAGATGGCCCCCCATGCGTGGTCTCGCGACCCGTCGACGAGCCATGCGACCACCTAGACTAAAGCTGCAGTCGAACATGCAAGTAACGTCGATGCCATACGTGGTTAGTAGCACAGAGGTGAGAATGCGGGGTATACTACATGGTTTGCGGGGACGTGGAGAAGTGCCGGCACGCACGAGCCGATGTTCGTCATCTTCATGAACCCGCCCTGCCCTGCCCTAATCTCCAATAGTCGGGTGGAGTTCTGCTGGGGAAATAACTTGAACCATGAATCGCAAGTGAGCAGGTTGGAGAAGTCCTACGATGCAACGCTGGAGACCCATGATCTTGGTCAACCTCCACCGTTTTGCTCGCCTTCCTATTCAGGGAATCATCGACAGCGAACCAACCGGCTCGTAACCTGTCCATCATGAGCCTGAATGAACTTGCACTCACATGAGGAGAAACAAGAACAATAATTTGCAGGATTTAGAGACTAGATCTCTCACTCCACAACTGTGCAGATACTGTGTGTCACCTGGTCACGTTGCTTCCCATGCTCAGTGTCCCTGTCCCGCCAGTTCAAGGGTACTTTTGGCTTCTGGTCGAGGACGAAATACGGTAGCACGATACACGATGCTTATAGTCAGCTAGGCTGCATTCATGCAAGATGTTAGCGACATTCGGACTTGAATCAAACAGTAGATGTCCAATAACACGTTCTCATTATCCCGGCTCAGTATATGAGAGAAGTTCCTGTCAAGTCACTCCGCAGCTTCAACAAAACTGATATATACCATTGTAGCTACTGTAGCTAGCATGGCCGATATGCAATGGGTTAACTTAAACTCGCAGAAGCTTATTGGGGGCGGATCGGCTCGCGGGGAAGGCTTTTGAGGCGTGCAGTGAGCCTACTTTAGCTACTGCAATACCGCCATGGGTACGGGCTGTTGGGTGAGGGTGCATTGCATTCGAAAATATCCCGTACTCCCTGCTTATGCGCCTATTGATCCCGAACCGCACCGTCAAATGCCAAGACACCTGGCAATAGGTCCGTATTCGAGCCCTCCCATTGTGTATGGTCCATGAGGTCAGATGGCACATTCGGTATGGAGCCAAAGGTTGTCCAGCGTGCCTCGGTCTGTCATTCTTGTTAACTATCCACGACGGATGAACAAGGCATGTCCATCGTGTGGATGGTCGACGTAAGTGAGATACAGGACAGTGTTAGACTGCGTGTAGTTAGCAGAAGGGGCACTGTCGGCGAACTAGCTGCAGATTAACGTAGTGTTTCCCCAGGTCTCGGATTTGCGGCAGTGAGACCCTAAAATTTGAGAGCGGCAGCATCTGATAGAACATCGGGACGCTAATGAAGCCACCGCCAAGAGCATGGCACACCAAACCCAAACAGCCACAACCGGGGGGATCGCGTGAGTGGATGAACCACGAACTACTTAAGTAGATACCCAGTTGACCTACTATGGACGCACATGTGATTTCGCGATGCTGCTAGATTTCCGTGCTGGAACGAGAGATTCATAGGGAGTTCACTAGAAAAGATTCAATGCAGCTTGCGCGACCGTGGGCGAAGCATCCAGTTTGCATGAGAGATGCTGAAACGGGCACCAACGAAGATGCGTGGCTGGCCATTCATGGCCTGAGACGGCCGATTTCTAGCCTGACTGACCGGGGACCTGCATTGTGGCGGCGCCTTTACGGGCACTGACAACGCATTGACAACCGGCAGATTCCCCTGATGCTTCAAACAATGTTTCCTGCCTTGCGTTTAGAGTACCTACCTACTTTAGGTATGTATTCCATCTTGCAATGCGCCAATTCCTTGCATCCTCAAACTGTGGCTTGGGACTAAACGGGTAGAGCCTGAACGCGCAGTCGACTTCATCCTCATTCTCTGCAGCTAGGCACGGGGTGATGTTGTATCCATCCCACATAAGGCGTCGAGAGCGTGCCTCGATCGGAAATAGACCATACTTCTAGTCGCTTTCATTTGCCAGAAGCGACGTATCAAGGGACCTGGCGGCGTCTCATTGGTAAGTCTTCGAGGTCTCGGCTTGTCTGATCATGAGAATAAGGCTCGTCACCCCGGTCATAGCACTAGCCATTCAGGCCTGTCAGCGACGACAACGTCGACCTTGGAGAAAGCTCCTAACTCCACCCCGTGCATAGCCTTCAACGATCCGACGTGTCATTGCATTCTCCAACGCCGGCGTCATTTGGGTCAGCACTCCCTCAAGTCCAACCTGTGAAGCACCACAGTTGCAGGGTGGGGTCGGCGGCTTCTACCTTAATCTTTCTGCCCAGACGGTTTTCTTCGACTCGACCTCTTGTGACTGTTCCTGGGCGGTTGAAGAATCTTGCCTAGTTCCCGATAGCCCTCGGCCCTCCCTAAACCGGCTCTTCCTGTGTCATTGATCCTAGTCAAGGACCGCAGCCCAAGTACGTAAGACTCATAGGTCTGAGGGTCTCTCGTAGCAATACAGCACTCGGGTCTTAACCCGGACTATTGGTTGGTCTTCAATACATCCGAGCTTCAGATGTCGCCAAGCTAGCCCTCGGCATTGTGCCAAGTTACTCACAGGATGGCCGCATAAGCATCCACGGGTTCCATCATGTCTTTCCGCAACGAACAAGCGTTCGTCTCGTGTGAGGTGGGCCATGCCTGAGCGGACTGCACGCGGTGGACTGGACGAATAAGAAACCCAAGTGGGGAATCATTAGGCTCGTGATATCTCTACTCTCGCAATCGTTGACAGCATCTACACCGTGTTTTCCCCATCTCTCTGGGGCGCGGTTTGCCGAACCTTGCCCGTGGGTTCGACCCATCTGATCTCTCGGGCGGTGTTCCCCCTCCCAAGCGTCTAGTATATACGTGGGTCAAGGATGATCGTCTCGTTTCTTCCCAGATCTTATTTATATAAGTTAGGCACACCCAACCATTTCGGCTGATCTGCTCGTTTTGTTTCCCGATTGTTACCCTTGTATATTCTCTGTCTGCTACGTAAGACATACGAGGCTACCATTGGCCCCTCATCACAACTTGCCCGTTGTATTGTCTTTCATCCTCTTCGCCATGAGGCTTAGTTTCACCTCTGCGGCCCTCTTGGGACTTACTGCCGAGTTAGCAAGTGCGGTCTCCACATTCTCACCAGCCCGGCCGCCGGCAATACCTTTGGCGGTAAAATCGCCGTATTTAAACAGCTGGTTGGAAGCGGGAAGCGATGGAGGTGACGGGGGCTACCTCGCCGGAGCATGGTCGACGTTCTGGAAGTATGCCATCTATCCGCAGGCTTCATTTCAAGTCGGGGCTTTGCTGACTTGTCTAGTCAACAAATCACGGGATGGGTGGGACTCATCCGTGTAGATGGTGTTGCATACACTTGGCTGGGTGCTCCTCTAGATTGGCCGCAAGTAGTAAACCAAACGGACTTTTCGTATACGTCAACCCGGAGTACATTTATCATGGATGTTGGCGGGAAGATTGGCATGAACATTACTTTCTTGACCCCAGTCACGCCAGACGATCTGAGGAGACAATCCTTGACCTTCACATACTTGGATGTCGCAGTACAATCCATAGACGGTGCCAGTCACGATGTAGAGCTCTATGCGGACGTCTCTGGAGGTAAGTTTCTGCGCAACCATCAGACCCGAATCCACGGCTTACGAGAATCACAGAGTGGGCCTCTGGTGACCCGACTGCGGTCATTAATTGGGACTATGCCACTGCTTCTGGAGTCGCGTACCACACATTCGCTAGACAAAACCAAACCGAAATGTCAGAAATCAACCAGCAAGCTAGCTGGGGCAACTGGTACTGGTCTACAGCTGATGGAGAAGGCGTGAGTGATTGCTGATCGTCCTGATGATTAGTCTCTAAGCTAATTTATTACTATAGCTCACTTACCAGAGTGGCATTGACGTCGATGTGAGGAACAACTTCATTGAAAATGGAACACTTTCAAACACCCAAGACAGTAACTTCCGTGCTATCAACGACAACTGGTATGTCTCTGATAGCTGATCAGCCTTTAATTCTACTCTGGTATTGACTAGTTCCTAGGCCCGTGTTTGGTTTCAGCGAAGGCCTCGGATCCGTCGGAGCGGACAGTGTCTCCACGCTCTTCTCTCTTGGTTTAACGCAGGATAACGCTATAACATTCCTCGGAGAGGGTGATGACTTGACCACGGTTCCATCGTTGTGGAAGAGCTATTTCTCGACCGACCTTGATGCTGTAAGTAACTCCCGGCTGCGTACGATATATTTCTCTAATTCTAGTAGGTCACATTCTTCTATAATGACTATGGCGACGCATCAGGACTTGCTTCTACCCTCGACAACAAAGTCGCTTCCGACTCGTTGGCAGCTGCTGGCCAAAATTACCTGACTATCACTAGTCTCAGTGTCCGACAAGCGTTCGGTGGCCTGCAGTTTACCGGTACTGACTCAGCACCGTTGATCTTTCTCAAGGAGATCAGCTCAAATAGCGATACCGAAACCGTGGATGTGATCTTCCCAGCCTACCCCATCCTACTGTATCTCAATCCCAAACTGGGATCATACGTATTGGACCCTTTGTTCATCAACCAGGAGAATGGGCACTACCCTAACGAGAATGCGATCCACGATCTTGGAACATTCCCGGTGGCCAAGGGATACCCAGATGGTTCCGACGAGCCCATGCCGCTGGAGGAATGTGGCAACATGATTATCATGACACTCGCCTATGCTCAACGTGCAAGCGACACAACTTACCTTTCAAAACACTACACCATCCTCAAGCAGTGGGCCGGCTTCCTCGTGGATGAAGCCCTCATCCCCGCTAACCAGCTCTCCACTGATGACTTCGCCGGCACTCTTGCGAACCAGACCAACTTAGCTCTCAAGGGTATCATCGGACTACGGGCTATGTCTGAGATCGCCAAGCTCACTGGCAACTCGGACGACGAAAAGTCTTTCGGCGATACTGCGACATCCTACATCTCGCAATGGCAAAACCTGGGCATTAACAGTACCGCTGACCCGCCACACACAACCCTCTCCTACGGCGATGGAGACTCCCACGGGCTGCTCTACAACCTATACGCAAACAGCCTACTCGGCTTCGGCGACTTCGTCCCCAGTTCCGTCTACGACATGCAGTCGAACTTCTACCCCACCGTGGCCCTGGAGTACGGTGTCCCCCTAGACACTCGTCATACCCAGACCAAGTCGGACTGGGAGATGTTCTGTGCGGCGATCGCGAGCGTCGAGACGCGTGATATGTTCATTCAAAAGTTGGCCAATTGGATCAATGTGACGCCAACGAATCTGGGGTTCACTGACCTCTACGACGCTGGTACGGGTGACTTTCCGGGCCTACAATTTCATGCTCGCCCGGTTGTCGGTGGACATTTCGCTTTGTTGGCTCTGCCTTGAGATGTCTGCATGTCTCTTATACAAAGCTAGAAGCTCATCAACAGAGGTGGTCTGTAAATCGGCCGCTTCGGTATCCAAAGAAATGACTGGAGGTCAGTATCGACTGAAACCCAGGGCGGAAGGCCACTTTGCTGTTTTGGATGCGTCCCATCCTCGTCGAATATGTTTCTTCACTTCACTTCGTCATCTCTCGTTCCGTTCAAGCATTTACATGTAGCCTTATTTTGTGTATTGTTTAATCCCTATTTTCCCAAAGTTTTACACTTGATACCCCCCGACTCCGAGGCAATTCGGGTTGCGAACATGGAGCATTACGCGAGGCTTTTTCCGTACGGATCACGGTCGTTTTGCATACTGGACTCGGCGGACTGGAGTTGGCCCAGGGTCGTCGGAACTGGCGGCATACAAATGCATCAGAGGCACACGGCGTTTGCGAACGGAAACAGGCATTGAATAACAGGGGCGGACGGTGGTGGGTTAACGAGAATCGCTGCATGTGCATATATACTCGATCGTTATATTTGTTTAAACGAGAATAATGCTTGATCCCACCTCTCGTTTTCACATTGAAATTCTCGCAATCTACCTGGCGGTACAGTACGATCAATACGACGATGACCACTGCCCGCCCTATGCGTGAACTTCTGACCCTTTGCCCTGGCGTTCCCGTGACACTGCAATCGCGCTTCCAAGACTTAATTAACCATACCTGTGATTATGCCTGCCTCATCCGATGAACAGTGCAGACTACTCATACCTGCTATTAGCCATGCAACCGACAAGGCTCTCGAGGGATTGAGTTCAGACAACAGTAAACTCCCCGCTGACACCCTCAAACCCCGTGATAGAACCTCCCAAGCTTTTGGCATCGCCATAATATCGGAGTCTATACACACCCGGTTGAGCCCAATCCTCCATCTCCCACGTAATAGTCACCTCGCTCGTGGCGAGGAGCTCGCTTGTGCGGCGCCAGCGGAACACAAGATGCCAGTCGCTGTCGTCGCGGACGACTTGCCATGTCTGCCTTACCTCTGCCCTCCCTTCTGACTGGTCTGCTCGTCCCCGGCTTTGCTCTCGATCTTTGCGTGCGAGCTCCTGACTCGCTTCGGAAAATGACGATGACGTTCCGTTGGAGTAGACTCCAGTGAAGACAAGCTTCTCTACCACGGCATAGCTCTGCTCCAGCTTCAGATTATTCCGCGGATTGGCCCCTACGAAGACGGCACTGACGGGTGTGCCGCGGCGGGCGACGATCGGAACATCGGAGAGAACTTGGCCGAATGCCTTGAACAGCGGCGGCCTGTCGTACACCACACTAGGGATGAAGCTTAGACTACGATTACTGTTGTCCGGTGGGTTCGGTCCAGCAGGCGGTCGCTTGCGAGACGACGCACTCAGGTACGGAATGAGCGAGAGTGTTACGTTCATGTAAGCTGCCAGGGTATGTGGGCCATACAATGTGCTCGCGCCTTCGTATCGCTGGATTCTGTGGGCAGGCAGTGTCAGTTTGATACTTCTATGACTAGTTGGTGTGTGAGTGGAAAAATGATGTAAATTTGATCAGCCTAGCCTGACCAACATGTCCAGCAGTGCTGTGGCTTGGCCACAACCGAAAGTGGCGGCAGTGCCGGTTCTGGAGTGTATACGAGATACCGGGAAAGGGGGAGCGAAGGGGATCGAATCCTTCGTAAGGGTGCTGAATTGCGGTTGAACGGAACAAGATATGGCCCACGCCGCATAACCGCGCGAGGCAAGCAGATCGGAGGCAATGCTAGCGTCAAATGTAAAGAGGGAGTAATTCACTTACCCGTATTCTTCCTCCGTGGCGATGTAATGCGTGTAGCTATTTGCAGGTCCACCAAGGACAACAACGGGTGATGCTGATGACGCCTTAGTCGCAAATTGAGCTACAATCTCTTGACCAACAGCTTCCTTCCATCGTCGCCCAGCCATTGTCGTCGCTTCTCCAGGACTGACAATCATAACAAGCTGGCCAACCCTGAACACTTGGATGTCTACCACATTCGGTGTCCATAAGTAGGGCGAAGTTACCTCGCCAACATCCAGGAGTATCGGTTTCGGTGAATGGCAAGCTCTTTGCGCCTCTGAGGGCTCCTTGAGCAACCCGGAAACGACTTTCCATACTGGTGAAGTGGTGTTCGGGCCTCCGTCATGCTGTGTGAAATCAAACGCACCGGGCCCGTCAGACGTGCCGGCCGCAAATGAGTATCCGAGTGCTGCAGGGCAAGTCTTGACTGCTGTTCCATTGGGAAGTTCGAAGTGAAAATTGGACATATCGTGGAAGTTGTGGAAAGATTTGACCCAGCGGCCACGCACCGGAGAGAGCTTGCCAGGTTCGTCGTACAGCATCTTCGCCGGCGTAAACTGACGCCTACCGATTTCGTAGCACGACGATGTGCCCTCATCATTAGCCAGGAAGAAAGGCCCACGTGCGTGACATTGTTGAGACTTGCCATCGCTGCAGGTACTATTTTCGAAACTGCACATCTGCCCTGAGCCGTCTTCACACCATGCGCCAAGTACGTTCGGACTTGTATCGCCGACGTTAGCCTGCGAGAAGCCCGCCACGAAGTTCTCATCCGCGTCTTCGTCGTATCTAACACTGTCTTCAAACATATGGGCAGCTACGCCCTTGTTGTCGCCAGAGATTAAGGTGTTATTACCGAGCACAGAAGTGCCATGCGTGGGAAACCAGGTTAATACGCCCAGACTTTTGTTGTCGGAAGCCCGAGTGAACTTCAGCAAAGTCAGGTCCTTCTCCACAGAGCCATCATCTTCTGCGCTGACATTGTACCGCGCTCGTTCTGCTTCTGGATTCGCAAGGTATGCGTACAAGCTTCGATTGATGTTCGCCCCAAAGACCTTCGTAGACCCAACGCTCAGGTGTCCCGGCGTAAGGCTGTCATGAGCTCTGCGGATCGAGAGTAGAGCACCATTGACAATGGCCCGGTAGCTCTGTTTATCAAAGCCCTTGCTGGTGATCTGCGGCAGAAGATAATTGAGCCAAGCTCCGGGTCCAGAATGCGAGTGTGTTCCTGTAACTGCCAGATTGTGGTGGCCATAGTCAGCGTAGTCAGGTCCGAGTTCACGCAGTCCCGCCAATATTCCATAGCGAACAGCAGTATCTCCGGATTGAGTGTCGAGGACTAGGTATATGAATCTGTCCGAGGGCTTGTCAGGATCGCCGATGATAAATGCTCGCGAATACAGCCGCTGTCGCAAACCGGTCCCAATCTGATTCGGGTCCGCATATCCCATCAAGTTGATCTCGACACAAGGCCCGGTGATATCTGCTCTGCCCACACCCAAGAGATACTGATGTCCAAGCCCTGTCTCATCTCCTAGCTTTTCTTGGTCCTGCAGAGTCTGCTGATCGACACTTCCTGCATGGTGCCTTCCACCGTAGACATCACTCCAAGGATTCAGCTTGTGCGCAAGGCCGGCCGGAAGCAGGGCGGCAACTATCAACAACGGTATCAGGAGAATCATAGTCGCCCATATGATAACCGATTTCCTTGAGTCACGGGAAGAATGTAGCGGCTCACGTCGTTTCTGGTACCAAGCCCCACGAAGCCAACCCTTGATAGACTGGGATGGTGGAGGACCAGCCTCCTCCTTCTCGGAGCGCATAGAATGGCGCATCGTAGAAATTATGTCGGTTGAAACCCGATGTTTGGTTGAAATGTAGTCAGCTATAAATTATGAGGTCCGCAAAACATATGGCCAATGAGTCTTGCCCGTCGGACAGGGTTGATTCCGTGTGATCCGAATAGTAGATGTGGCGTTCGTTCAGTCCACCAAGTACCGATGGCTATGAATGAACCATCTTGACGACTTATCTCAATTGAGCTGTAACACAGGAGTAAAGAGCAGATAACAGCTAGAAAGTAAACACAGCTACTAGACCTTCTGCATACACATGACCAAACGACCTAGGTTAGCCTTCAATTGTCGTCATGGGGGATCACTTGAAAATTGCCAGCAAGCTGCGGTACGGTACTAAGTACTACTAGGTTAGCTTGAGCACAGGCCACTGGGCTAGAGTCGGATCTTTGCCGGGTGCCGGATACCTGAAGTGAAGGCTGCGATAACGATAAGCCAGGGAATTCAACAGCCTGCGACGACTTAAGCGACGACGAAGCCGCGAAACATTGAGATTGCACCGATCTATTGAGAGTCCCCGTATCATATCGCCATTGCTCCCCCCAAATCACAGCACAGTGTGCCTGTTACACGTAAACCACATCCACAATGTCCTACCGAACCTCAGTCCACGAGTCCCTCCCCTACATAGACCGAGAACCGACCGCCTCGGAGCGCGCAGCAGCAGATTCCCTGATAGAAGCAGAGCTGTCCGCCAACCCCGAGAAATCCTCCGCCTTGCCCCCGCTGCAGGAACCCCAGTTCAGTCTCCTCGTCACCGCCGAACTCGAGCGCATAGCCTCGAAACAGCCCCTGTCCGCCATCGATCTCAAGCGCTACGAGGAACAGGATGCGCCCTCCTCCTCAGACCCATCCGCTCTACAGACCGCGCTCTCGAAAGCGTATACCGCTTCGACATACCTCGCGGCACGACAGACGCATCTCAGTCTCCTGGATAGCTTCGGCAAGAACGCATGGCTCATCGCCAACTGGCAGACCGAGTCTGAGCTCGCGGTACTGGAGCGCGAGCTGGCGCAGACGAAGACCCAGATCGAGGTTGTGAACAATGGGAGACGTAGGGCGCAGGACGAGGTCGGCGGCGAACTCAGGGGCCTCGAGGAGTCATGGAAGAGAGGCATTGGGAGAGTGTTGGAGACGGAGATTGCGGTCGAGAAGTTGAAGAGGGAGGTTTTGGAGCGGAGGAGAGCTGGTGGTGGTGGGGGGGAGTGAAGGACGGGCATTAGCATGGCATCGACTCGACGTCGAGCAGAATGGACGAAGCAGCGTTGTAATTACTCGGAGTAAAAAGGATACCCAGGATAGGCTTCAGTGGTGCTCACGGGTGGTGCCATCCAGTTGCTTGACTCTAGGCGGTCACGAGGGTGGGCAGAGAGTCAGGATGATCGAATAAGACACATTGCCGATACCCATGATAACATGTCACGTTGGGTTAGTCTTAGGTAGAAGTTCATGGAAATTACAGAGCAGTATTCTCTCACGCAGACTGACTGCTGTCATCGCGGTATCTGTAAGCTTGTAAAGCATGTCTGTACAAAAAGAAGGGAGTGACACCTGCAAACGCCTTTCTCAACCGAATCGCAATAGCCCATACTCCATGTCCTCCAATGGTGGACCGTTCTCCCTTGGGCCATATGATGATATCATTCCTCCGCGTCGTGTAAGATCTATCCATGCTGTCTCCGATGCCAAATCGCGAACCCTGGTTTTCAACTCGTCAAGACACCAGCTTGCTTTTTGCCGTCTAGGTATGAAGAGGGTCCTTATCCTCGACTCCAGATGCGACGCCCGCATATTGAGTTCTCCTCATAATGTTTTGAACAGGGCCAAGCAATCTCGCGAAGGCGCTCTTACCGAGCGTGGCTACCTTGACCTCGGTAGCACTGACGACACTCGCGGCTCGTGGCGAGTCATTAAGCAGCGCCAGCTCGCCGAAGAAATCGCCCTTCGTGTAGTGCTTGACGTTTGTCGTCTCCCCATCGTTGAGTAGGAAGGCGTCACACTCGCCGCCCTCGAGAAGGAAGAACGATGTGCCAACATCACCCTGTCTGATAATGGTATGACCGGCAGGGAATTTCTGCGTCTCAAGGGCATCCGCAATCTTGCTACGCTCGTAAGACGTGAGGCTTGACAGGAGTGGCACTTCTTCGAGGAAGCTCTCGTACATTCGTCTGCGTGCAAATGTCGACTCCATGAGGATGCGACGGAACGTGACGCGGTCTAGAGCCCATAAAGTACAGGCCTGTTCGGCGGAGACAACCGTGGCAGCTCGAGGCGCATTGTACATCAAAGCCAACTCCCCGAACGACCCGCCAGCCTGGATCGTTCCGACATGACTACCCATCCCATCTGGCCCGAGTTGCAGCGTACCGGTGGGGTTGACGTAGACGTTGAAGCTCCCTTTCTCAACAACATAGAAGTAGTCTCCCGCGTCACCCTGCGTGATGACCTTTTCTCGTTGTTAGCGTGGTTCAACATAGACTCCACTCACGGTTCATTACATACCTTGATACCTTTAGCAGGGATTGGCTTCTCCTGCAATGCACCAAGAATCTGCGCACTTTGCTCGTCATCCAAGTGGCTGAACAGAAAGTTGCCCTCGATGGCTTTCTTCAACCTATCTAATTGTTCTGGGGTCTTGCTGTGCGATGGCGGCGACCAGTTGTCATTGGCATCTGCCACTGGCTTCAGAGACTCTGCCGAGACCGAAGTACGGCGAGCGAGGTTGAACTGTGGAGGGTAGGAGTCTGTGTTCGGATGATCTCGTAGGGAGGAGTAGTACGACGGGGGATTATCTGACGGAGCGTCGCCGCCACCCGAAGCTCCACGACTTCCGCCGCCTAGGGTGTTTGGGAAACCAAAGGAGGGAGTCGTGGGAGAGGTGACTGTATCGTTCTCATCCTCTTCAATGACGTTCAGCAACTCTCCATTCTCGGCTTTCTTCCCATCACCTCCAAAGGGGTTCGAGTTTGCCGCGAACGGGCTTGTAAATGTTGATCCCGACATAGTATCAAGCAGTGTGCCAGGCTTGGACGAGCCAGGCTTGGATGAGCTTCGTATCTTGTGGTAATCTTTGATATAAGTTTGGGCACGCTCGGTTTCGAGTCGCCTAGAGAAGTAGTTGGCGCAGAATTGTAGTATGTCGTCGGGCTTTTCCGACTGGATTTCCTTGTCAAGCGCCTGTATTACTTCATGGTAAGCGATGGGTGAACACATGGTGAGCAACAAGATGGCAAACGAGGAGAGTGATCGGGGTCTCAAGGCATCAACCAGCCACTTTGGATTACTCGGGAGTATGAAGAGTTTTGGTCTAGGCGAAGATGAAGCAAGGAAGATAACAGGGCTGAATAAAAGGCTACGTTACTAACGTATTGACTCCCAACCAAAGAGCGCAGTTGCCGGTTGCTTTGCTTATGATATAACACAGCGTTTAGATCGTGGTGTCCTACCTAGCTTCGCTCAGCTGGATCAGCCACCTATGTACCACCGATTGGATAGAACTGTGACGGGAAGTCGCGCCTAGTGGTGTATGTGGGCGCAGCTCGAGACAAGGCTGGTGTCCAAATTTGGAGCAGGAGATGGCAGGAGGAGACGTGATGTACGTAATGTGGTTCAATGGGACAATGGATGATTGCATAAGCCTTGCAGGTTTGAGACGAACGGTAATCGACACACAGCTGAAAGAAACAGAAGGAAAAGAAGGCTTCCAGAAGACGATCAAAGAAGTGTCTGTCTCAGGTCCAAGGGGGAAAAGGTTTAGGATGATGTCAAAGAATGCCAATGGAAGCCGATGGCAGACGAACCGGGGGTGTCAACGGTACTGTAGGACTGGAGAAGGGAGGCGGCAGACACCCTAGCTAAAAAGATAAAGGTGCGTCACTTACCTAGTCCACAAACTGGTCAAACTTTGGAATCGAATTAAAAGTAGGTAGCTGCGCTCAATTATGAGATGCAGAGTGACTCGTGCTGGACAAGTCGGGTTACAGCAGGCAGCTGGAGCACCAAGCATAGGTAGGTAGGTAGGTAGGTAGGTAAGTAGGTAGGTAGGTAATTAATATAACACGAAGAGGGAGCGAGCGAGCTTTGATGGAGGACCAAAGGTAGGGTAGAGGGGTTTAGTCCCCGTTTGAGGGGTAAAGTGAGTTAGTAATATACCTACCTGGGTATGGAGTACTGTAGAAAGAGCAGATGGATGGCGGAATCAGGGATCGATCCCTGCCCTGACGCGAAAGGAGGGTCTTGATTTCATATGTCAATCTTGGGTGTCCACGACGACCAAGCTCCGGCAGTCTACCTGACCTGACAAGAGGAAGCCTCTCTCTCGTTGGCCAGTGCTCTAAGTGATTGATGTGATGAGAACCTGACAATAACACTGAAAGTTCCACAACTTCCTTGACTTCCTTGACTGTGGCAAGCAGTCATCATGATGGGGGGAGAGAGAGAGACTCGGGGAGGTGCTACCGTACCGTACCGCAGTAGGACAGGACGCTACCATGGGACCCGATGGTCCATGCTTCCTTCCATGCGCCTTCTGGAATCTTTCGATAGATCTTCGAACCCTGGCGGCCGTGTCAATCCCGCGGTCGTCATCCCTGACACGATCGGGATCTGAGGTACTGTACACGGTACTGTACGAAGTAGGTGGTGCAGAAACCGTGCTAGATCCTGATCTGCAGCTAGAGCTAGAGCTAGAGCCAAAACTAGACCAATCGCTCTCATTGCTCTTGCTCCCGCGGTCTTCGTAATTGATTGACTTTTGCAAAACTCCCAATGACTGAATGTATGGCGCATGAAGTTGCTTGTTTGACTAGGTACCTAAGCTTTGGCCCAAACTCCATAAAGTTGCTGCAAGTGCTAACGTAAAGCCTCTTAATGCCTTCCCGAGGCCGCTAATCCCGAGCTTGGTTCGGCTGGAAAGCAGTGCTTACTTTGACAGCTCGACCAGGCTGCTTATTAATTGGAAACATCTGTCTAGGTATTCTGCTGATAACTCCGACATTATGCTACTAGTTCGTGTGTGACTCGGGTAACTCCTGGCTAGCTCACGGTTATCATGTACCGCCTCGATGCTTTTAATATCAAGGTCGAGTGGCTCTCGACAATCCAGTCATCATAGGAAGCAGAAACCACCACGCTAAGCATCACGAACAATGAGTTGAACCCAATGACACCAGTATCAAAGTGTAACAGTGGACCTGGCAAAACCGAGTTCGCAGTGTTATACCCACTAAGCTTGCTCTACTTCAAAGAACACCGAGCATAGTACAGGTTACTGTAACAGCTCTGCATTTCGACGACCGAATACACGCCTAGCGTGTCGGAAACAGGTCCGAGTGAGTTTTCGCTGACTTTTGAAATAGAACCTGAACAGAACCTCCTTACCGAATCCTACATTCTGTTGCTAAACTGAGATGAAATAGGAAGAACCTGTGCAGTTCTCCACACAACAGCCACACGGGGCGCAACACAAATCTAGAAGAGACTGTTACCATGAGCAGTAAATTAGCCAGTGTCAGTCTCCCGCACTTCCGGCTGGAGACCACCGTTAGTCAGAACCCGTATTGACTTATTTACGCTACGGTCACTATATACTTGTAGGTACTCTTCATAGTTGCATTAGCCGGCATCGCAGTGAGACTTTACAGTCGCCATGTGGTCCTCATTCTCATGCAATGACTTATTTAGAGAGATCACGACTAGTCCTTACACAATTGCTACTATGGCAACGGCGATTGCCATTCACTGCCTCGTCACTGGGTTGCTATGGATCTTTTGTTGAAATCGCAAACTTCGGGAATGCCATGCGCTCAGTTGTAGCACCACCTCTCATAGTCGTCGTTGTCAGTTTCTCGCCCTCTGCCGGACACGGAATCGTCACGTCGTCGGCGTTATTCCTGAACGACATCCACTGCACCCAGATTTCCTATTGTCCACGAAGCTCTCGTGTCTTCGATACTACAATTCTAGGCCTGGTCTATGCTGACCTGGTGTGTTTCTTCGTCAAGTTGGGCTTCCGTTGAGTTATCACAGGCAAGCCACTGGCCCCCAAGTTTCGTATCTTGCCAGATTGTGCACTCTGTGATCTGATTACTTGCGTGATTCCTCGGAGTACTGATCTATGGGGGATCTGCACTGTAGTCTGGTATGGTACAGTCGCCACTTAATGAAAAGGCACTGCCATCTGGTATAACACAGTGCGTAGGTAAATTAGAGCATTCAGTATTGTCACACGCCATGAAATTTCCAAAAGGCAACGTTGACGATTAGTAGTCGTATTGTAACCTGAAAAGGTGGTGATTATACAGGCGGCCGCATCGCTGCAGATCTATAACTGGGACCCCGCATTCTCAGGGGTTCATGGAACTCGGTGATTAATGCTGAAGAGCTATACCCTGGAAATTGTTACCGCATACGAGAAATTTGCTTAAAATAAATTTCCCAGAATCACCACATTATCTGTAGCCAAGCTTGAAAACCTGAGCTTAGTTCCGTTCAGAATTAGAATCGCTTTGTTGTAGCAAGAACTACTCAACGAAAAACTGTGCCTTCTATTGAATGTAAGTTGAGAAGCATTGGCTTACGCTGGTATATGTGTTTGAAGGTCGAGTGGCCTCGTTACTCCGTGCTCCATACGCCGAATGCGAAGACAACGGCAATCCATTAGGATGACAACGCCGTCTTCTCTTCCTTAAGTCGCTGTTCCTCTTCCAGGATCTCCCGCTGCCGTGCTGCGGCTTCTGCGTTCGCCTTCACGCCTTTCTTCCTCTGTCGTTCCTCGTAGAGGTCCCTGCTTTTCATGATACGCTGCACAATCGTGCCAGCATTGACTTCGTGGAAGTCATGAGCTGGGATTTCCCGAAAGATGCCCATCTCTTTTAGTGCTGTGTATGGGTCATACGAAAGCGGCATAAACGAGGTTGGGCCGTGATAGACCGCGTCGGGAGTTCCCCAAGGCAATGTTGTTATGTACGCCTGCGTGGGTGAAAATGGAGCGCCGAAGACAACGGCATTGACATACTTTGATGGGTTAGTCGTGAGGTTCCCGTTGAAAAAGATGAGGGACTTACACGGCATTGCAAGACGCAAAGACCCCTTTCGTAGATGTTCATGATAGGATAGTTGACACCCTTCCAATGATTGATGACCTCATCATCATGAACACCGGCCACCACAAAAGCCGGGCTATAGTCCCCGCCCTTACCCTTGCGCTCATCGACTGATTGTTGGTCATACCAGCCATCTTTTCGGGCCAAATCCTCTTCTGCTTCAACGACTAATCGCAAGAACTCGATGTGACCACTAGAAAACAGGTCGAATCCACCGTCGACATAGACCACTCTTTGGCCGGGTTTTGGGCCCGGACCCTTCAGCAGTGAATCAAAAGAGCCCTTCTCTTCTTCTGTGTCATCAGTTCTCGCAGCCTCTGACGCAGCCCAAAACCAGACATCGGCACCAGGGGAGTTTCCTGTCTCATCGGTGGCGTAAAGTCTGATCCTCTCAGTCATCGCCTTGCCTTCTGCCTCCTTCTCTGCCTCTGTCCCGTTACCCTCCTCGCCAGCCAGCGTCTTCTGTAGGGACTTGATGAAATGTGTCCTCGTGCAAAGCAACATACGGCCCACCAGGTCTGTTGTCGAAATGCTCGGCGTCCGCTTCACGACCTTGAACCTCCCGGCTGCCTTCACAAAACGATAGCAATCTTCGCCACTGCTGTCACTGGTGATATCGTCGCCATGCACCACATCCTTGCAACCAAAATGACTGATGAAATCCAGCTGCGTGACGTATGGTGCATGGGCAACAGACCTGGTAACCCAGCGGCAAGCATCTACAGCTGCCAGTCTAGGCGGGGATCAGTACTGAGAATGCTCTCTTGACTCGATAAGGAGTGAGGAGCTATCCGTACCGTTCCTTCAGGTTCATGACGGTAGGCCCTTTGTTCTCCAGGATGGATTCGTCAGAGTGTACCCCCACATAGAGCTCATTGCCGAGTTGACGGGCTTGTAGCATTGCGCCGGCATGGCCATGGTGGAAGAAGTCCCAGCAGCCGTCTACCCATATCCTGTCCTCTAGGATCTCAGGGGCGGATGGCCCTGATAGGACCTCTGCTTCTGATGCCATAGTCGATGCAATCTGGCGTAGAAATTAGTAATCAGGTAATCAATGCCTTCTTGGTCAGGTAGAGAATGAATCCGATGTGGTGATGAACCTTCTTGAACTGACCGCTCACATCGAGGTATGGGAATGCATACAGTTCCTGAAGGGGCAACTAACACTGTATAGGGGGTGGGATTTATTTGGTCCAAGGCCCTTTAACCGTTTTGCACACTGTGAAGGACCCCTCAGTGGGGAAAGATCTCCGTATCTGGGAAGCAACGCTTTGTGCCCCACCATCTCCCGTGATGAACGACGGCATCGTCGTCATCCCAGCAGGGAGATAATGGGATATAAATCAGGGCCGGCCGGAAGCTTCCCTCTCTCGGCTTCTCTTGGTAAACCCTTATTTGACTAGTACAAGCAGCACGATGCCATCTGCGATCACAGAACACGGGCCTCACGGGGGCTTGACCCCTGAACAATCAGAAGCCTTCTGGCGTGATGGCTACCTCATTATCCCGAACGCCCTGCCACCTACAACGACTCAGGCTCTCCTCGACGAGACGCACTACATGCTCGACTCGTTCTCCCTCGAGGACCACCCCATGACCAAGTTCAGCACGGGCCAGAAGTCAGCCCACGTAGGCGACGACTACTTCCTGACCTCAGGTGACAAGATTCGCTTCTTCTTCGAGGAGGACGCCTTCTCAGCATCGGGGGAGTTGACAAAACCAAAGTCGAAGGCGATCAACAAAATCGGGCACTATCTACATGCTTTGAGCCCGCCCTTCGCGTCGCTTTTCGATCCGGCGTTGAATCCGGATTTGCTGGGTGCGGGTACGACGGGCGGGTCGGTCGAGGCTGGACACAAGGAGTCACATCCTGCCGCCGTGGCAAGGGCTCTAGGCTTCAAGGACCCAAGAGTGCTACAGAGTATGGTGATTTGCAAACAGCCGGAAATAGGTGGAGCTGTGCCGCCGCACCAGGATAGCACATTCCTCTACACGGACCCACCGAGTGCCGTGGGTTTCTGGTATGCCCTTGAGGATGCGACAGTCGAGAATGGTTGCTTGAGTTTTCTTCCGGGAAGCCATCGGTGGGCCCCTGTGAAGCAGCGGTTCGTCAGGATAGAGGATGGGACTGGTACTGATTTCATAGATACCGCTACATCAAGATTTCCAAACGGAGATGAATATGGAGAGAGTCTAGGAGGAAATGCAGATGAGAATGGTGAATACAAACTGGGGGAAGTCAAGGCCGGGTCGCTAGTATTGATACACGGAAACCTGCTACACAAGAGCGAAAAGAACACGAGCCAAAAGGGGAGGATCATATATACCTTTCACGTGATTGAGGGCCAGGCGCACAAATACGATGAGAGGAATTGGCTGCAGCCTCCTACAGAAGGCTTTACGAAACTCAATCGAGGTTAAGCAGGGGAGTGTAGGCTCTGTGTTGTGCGAAGTCTATGAGGTACAAGGTTAATGAGCATACCGACAGTGGGCCGTATAATGATTTAAGATTATCAACTTATAGATACAAATCTTCTAAATCTTGAGCCTTGATACTCATATCGTACCATGTATACGGCAACTCATCGCACATCTCTTGACTTTATACCTCTTACATTGGCCATTATGGAGCTGCCATGTGTCCAGGAATCACTGACGACTCTATCTCTCATGCCTGGTGAATAGAGCCTTGACTCATTTCTCAATTATTTGTAACGAAGCCACGTACATTCGGGGTTTTGAGTCGAACTTCCCTACTATTGCCTATATAAACACCCGTCGTGAAATCTCTCCTACATCTACTAAGTACACTATTCAAAACACAAGCTCATAAAGGTGGATTTCCCCAAAAATTGCTTGACAGACACCCATCGATAAGCAGTAATGAACCTGGTGTCGACGACACATGATACATCTTACATCTTCCAGGAATATCCACAAGCACTCTTCGTCATGAGACTAACCAAACCCACCCGCTTTGAGACCCTCGGCAATGTCCAGATCCATGAGCTACAGAAGGTCGTCGAGCTCGATTCATGGGCCTCTCGGGAGACAGAAGGACATGCTCAGATACTCACGGCAACTCTAGATCTGGTTTCCCGGGAAATGCCCATAGTCATACTTTGAATGAACGAAAGCTATCGTACCATTGAGGGAGTTCTCGCAGGCGTTCCACACGATTGTCTCGATGTATTCGTTTCGAACAGCGATCGACACACAATCGACAAATACGAATGTGAGGTTCGCTTGCTGGAAAATTTCTGCAAGATGGCCGGAAGGGCAGCCACATTGCCGTCCATCAGAAGGACGCAAGCGTAGCCGCAGCCCTCGAATCTGCTGGACTACCGGAGCTGCTTGGTGAGGATGGGCTCATCCGCGACGGGAAAGGGGAGGCTATGATCGTGGGCTTATCATTCGCTGCTATGCTGGACAAGAAGTACATCGGCTACATTGATGCGGATAATCACGTTCCAGGATCAATCAATGAGTGTAGGTCGGGTTCTGAACCATAATGCTCAACTCTCTTAATGCCCGAAAGAAAAATGATGGGTATAGTCAGCATTATTACTACCCTCCACACATCTCCCTGTCGTCTCTCAAATGAAGTCGTTCTTATATTAAGCTGCAGATTACAAGATCTTCGCGTCAGGCTTATTGATGGCCACCTCCCCGAATTTCACGGTTCGAATCAAATGGAAGTCAAAACCGAGATTTCGAAACGGAAAATTAGTCTTTGACGAGAAAGGACGGTGCTCGACCATGATGAACAGGTGGCTGAACAGCCTCATTCGAGCCCATACCGGCTCTCACCAGGACGACATAGTGACGGGGAACGCGGGGGAGCACGCAATGATAACGAGTCGAGCCCTACGAGCTTATCAACATCTTCGAGCGGTTTGGTAGGATATCAGGTGACTGCGAGAACGAGACTACTGACGTTGTACATATCCTTCAGTTCCAGAGTTGCAATCCTCATATTCACGATTCCAAGGGTGACGAACACATCCGACGAGTGCAGGCTCAGGGGCTCAACACGCTTTACTATTGTCCATTTACACCAAGCGTAATGCGAGATGAGTTGGGGGACTACATGGAGGATATGGGAATCGTAGGGCTAGGAGAAAAGCCCAAGGGACAACACTTCTACTCCAGCCTGCAAGGTCTTGACTTCGGAATGCTTCGGGAATGTAATGTTAACAAAGCAACGAGTTCTTATCAGATAGGAGGCATCTTCGTTATCTTATGAGTTAACGCTAATGGGTTTCTCGCTATCAATCAGATTTAGAAGTATGATATTAATGGCAGTCCGGGAAATCGACAAATACAAATGCACTTGAGTGAAGGCAGCACTTCCCGGTTGGCTTTATAATATACCGTTCTCACGGATACGGCAAACAGATTCCTTGATACTTTGTGCTTTATATGCCGCTGCGCAGATCATCACTTAGTCTATACGGTACTTGTTTAGGTACCGAATCGAAACAGGCGATTAGAGATTGCTTTGTCAAGTTGAGTCGTTCATGAGGCAGTGGGTCACTATAGACGCCGGCAACCATTCCTACAGCCTATGTTGCAGGGACGGTAAGACTATGTGTTTCGTAGGTAGATGAGCATCAGTAGGGTGGTCAAACGAAAATTAGGGCAACTGTCCTCAATGCAAGGCAAAATGAACAGGCTCGCGAGCTGGAGCTGCGTACTATCATTAAGTCCATTCTCTTCGACTCCTTAAGAGAATCACCAACCTCCTACACCTAAACTATCACTCGGTAAGACAGGCAATAATCCTAAAAGACAATTGGAAACGCAACTGCCTCCTCACCTGTTACAAAAACACTGTGTCCACTGCAATGTAATCAGTGTAATCAAAAGTTGCCGCATCGTCAGCATCGGAATGCTGTGTTCGGCGATGCTTCAGAAAACCCTCCCCGCTATTGAATTACCCCAAACATGTATCGCAGCATATCACGCCTCTGTGTGTTCGTCGTTCATGTGCAGTTCCAGGTCATTCTTGTCGAGAAAGCTAAAGTTGCACGTATTGCAACGATGAAGATCGGCCTGACCCGCGGGAAGGTTACATGGAGTTACCGGAAATTTGCGCCTCGTTCCGGTCCATACAGCGAGACTGATTACGGGCATATTCTTCTTCTTCTTCCAATCTGATTCGAAGTCATAGTAGCACCTCTCTTCCTCCGCTGTCTTGAACGGCGTCATTTCCTTACCCGCACGGTACCTCCTCAACCGAGGGGGCTCCCAATCAGGCGGGCCGTGGTTTGCTTCCCATCTCCTTAAAGCCTCCGCAAAGGTACGAGCATCCCACCCAAACTCAGAGTCTGGAGCAGGCCCGACGAGAAACCATATCTGTTGAACCTGGGAGACAGATGGATCTGAGAGAGCGCCAAACGGGCCTGTCGACGGATTGTTGATACGGAAAGGTGAATCGAGTTTGATGCTAGGGTACACCTCGTCGAAACGGAACATGACGACTGGAAACTGAACGATCTAGGGCCAGACCTGCGTCATGTCGCCAAGTGCCAAAGGAAAATATCTATCGAATTTTCGCAGGCATTCGAAGTAATTGTCCAGTAGTAGAACGTCTCTTGTCTTGTGAGATTCAAAGGTTGGAGGTTCTGTGCATGGATCTCGACCAGGGTAATTTTGCGTGAGGGATACCTGATGAAAGCGGTGCTCAAATGCGCGTTGCCCTGGTGGGCCAGCGTCGCGTCCTCTCCAGCTGGGATAGTTTATCATGTATGGGTACGGGCTTTCGTATGTTGGCTCAGTATTGGTGAAGCTGATCCAAATGATACGACGGACAAAGTTTTTGTACAGCTTCTCCTGTTTCTTCTCTCCGGGCTGATGTGACACCGAATTTCGGAGCCGAGGCAACTGCGTCGGTGTGGTGGCACTATCCTCAGGGATGCGGTACTGATGCATCGTTCGAGATTTGTGGTGTGGTATCTGATTCATGTTGGGAGGTGGTCTAGCTTGATTGGAAGTTGATCACGAGGCAACAGAAGGATTGTTGACAAGAGTCGCGAACACATCGACGGACAACTCCAGAAAGCCCTTGGTCTTCTGGCGAAAGAGCGGCCTGCCTCCAAGTGCAATGATGTAAATGAGTCTTGATCATCATTGACGAGAAGGAACTGTTGCGCGGAGTGATAGTAAAGAAATCACTCACTTGATCTACGCCAGACGATGCTAATGAAAGGGAGGGAAGGAATGAAGTCGTAACATGTGGAAACATACAAGCGCGATCTGAGGTGTTTGTAGGAAGCCACCACACATTGTGGAAGTCACCCAGGTGCAGTTGGACGGCTGGGAAAGGTGCCATCGCATAACTACTTGTCTAAGTAACGGTGAGCCTAGTATTAGGTAGTTATAACAAGTTGCCTGTCGGGATAACAGAAATATATATTGTGTACTACTGCTTATAGTAGAATAAAACCCATAGCCAAATTTATACCCGCACTATGACAAGCTCAATGTTTCTCAGACCAGCGTACCACACTGAGACCCTGTCATCTCTAGGCGAAGTCGGGAGAAAACCCACAAGACGAAATGGAGGTATCATGAAACTTCGTTTTTGTTAATTGACACATAGCTGCTCAATGCGCCAAAGGGAATGATCGTAAGTTGTTAACAGTATCGTAAAGTCATCTTCTTCCATACCGATACGAACGTAGCTCATCGCAAGGTGATATGTTGCCGGCTAGATTATCAGTAATCTTCCCCTTCCTTGTCTCCCGTATGCAGCGACTTCCTTGGCTGCCCGTTGTCCTTCACCTTCGACGTAATGAAACGCGCTTCTCTGTAGTAGTCCTGGAGACTCGTATAGGAGGGACCTTGATGCTGTTGCGAATCTCGCATGTCTCGTTCGCCTGCCTTACTAGCCCTGACTACCGACGGGGCATTAGGAGGCATGGGGCTATCTTCCTCCTTACTCCCATATACTATCGTGTAATAATTCATGGTCAAAACGCGCCTTTCCGGGTCACGAGACTCATTATCGTCCCTACGGCCATGGGCCCTCGGTCGTCTTCCGCCGCTAGGTCTTCGAGTACAAATCAGGCAGGATCCCCCCTATCGAAAATCCTGCGTGGCGGGCAGTAACTACAGTGAGTGCACTGTATCCTCACCATCCTAGCCCAGATCGTGGCTTATGGGTGAGCAGATAGCACCGAGCCCTAGGCTCTCAAAGTCCGGCCCAGTCACACATCTGAGGCAGTGCAACATCGCACATTAAGATTAAGCTGTCATCGACAAAAATTGTGTGACACTGAGAGGCCAGCAGCGGATTACTAGCTAACCAAGCAAGATGCCTCTATGGTATATATGGACTTCTCGTCTCGAATCCCACTCACTGACGCGTCTGAGCAAGAAAGCTAGGGTTTGACAATAAGTATCGCTAATGGGCCATTGGCTTCCGTAAACCTTCCATGTCATAAGCTTGGAAATGTCTAAAATCACCACACTCGGAGAACAGGTCTACACGGCTCCATTGACTCAGGAGACACACTCGTACCTTGGGATTAGATATCCGCGTGTTCGGTGGATGGTCATGCAGTATCGATCGAACTCGCTAGCAACAAAGCGAATGAGCATGAATGCTTCTTCACAAGACTTGACGTGCGTGACAAAATTTACAACGTAGAGTTAGATTTAAGAGAGGACTAGAGAGAGTATGCAACTAATGCTTGACCTTGTCTTGAGCCTCGGAACTCAAGACAACTTTCATCATTAAGCAGCAAGAAAAAACACCTTCCAGGTCATAATCAGAACGTAACGTCCGGTTAAGGTGAACGGTATGATATCAATACTAATGACCGTTATCAAAGCGCTCGACTTTACGCTTGCCCGTGATCCTTTCCTGGGCCCGCTTCTCGTAGCCTTTTAGCATTAGCTTCTCGACTCCGCGAAGAATCGAGTCAAAGTCCCTCGCGCCTTTAGCTTTCGAGAGAGCAGGTGACCTCGGAAGCCGCGAGACTACCTGGCGCGGTGTTTGAGCCTCAGGGATGTAGATTATCTTCTCGCAGCAAGCAGTACCGGAGACATGGTGGTGAGGGCAGTTGATAGTGAGCTGCCGGCTCAGTCTTGCGTGTGTAGTCGGCCGGACTGGCGTTCTGGGAGCAAGGAGCGTTTCGTCCCCAGCAAGTTCAACCGGGCTGTTGGCTGGTGAGTGGGTCGCCCAACCCCTAAGCTCCTGAAGTCGAAGATGGGTGGGCTGGCTGGAGACGCTGATACTGGGACTGGCCAGCTCGAATAGCCCGCTGCCGACAGCAAGGGGCATGGCTTCACGATCCCATACCTGTGGCGGCCAGGTACCAGATGCCCGGACGTGGCCCCAGCCCATATATGGTAGATCGGGGTATTGCGACAACTGTGCCAGAGAATCATGGCCTAAGTTGAAACAGCTATTGCAGATAATGGGGCCATCTTCAGATAATCTGTTCGGACACGGGCGGCATGACGCGCATTGGCAAAGGGACCCGTCCATGATGAAGGCAAGATCTCGCTGGACTTGGTATATAATTTTACAGAGAAATCCCAAGTTCTGGTAGGCAGGGAATATATAACGATGAAAATTTGAGTAAGAAGGGAATATAATGCAGAATACAGACAAGAGGATATAATGATCAATGAATAGAAGCCGGAAGGTGACGTTTAGGTTGCTTGTCGGTAGACCCCCTTATATGGATGAGGAGGCATTGTCACGGCTTTCATTGTCAGAGTGTTTTTGTTTTGTACCCTTTGCCCTTAAAGTTGGTAAAGGGCTTTCTTTGTTCGGAGTACAGTAGGTCTAGATACCAACACCGATAACGCTGACTTCGAATCGTGATTGAGGATGGTCGATTGTTATAGAGATAGTGATTGTTAGGCATCGTGATGAGAATCCTCACCAGGGACGGAGACTGTGTCATGAGGGTCAGTCGGAGGGAATGACTCGCTCGAATGATACTCGGCAGTTGTGCTTAATATGTCTTTGGCCCTGTGGGTCATAGATCAGTCGTACACAACGAGGTTCCGTAGATGGGGACAAGTCCATTAGGTCATGAATGGTCGAGATAACGCCTACGATTCATGTCACGCACATAGAACAAGAAACGTTGCATTATCAGTAGACATTCCGATTCATCTATGGTATTTTGTGACGTAGACTGCCGCAGTCCAAGTCCATATTCATGTAGCAGCACGAATGACACCGCATCAAGAGAGATAATGCAATAACGCCACTCTTGTGTCCCGATACTCGCCTAAGCCAGTGAAAAATGAATTCCCTGAGTGGTGGAAAGCTAGGTACACAAGCAGGTAGACCGACGGACCAAGGAAGGCCAAATCCTCTCATCTTGTCATACGTTGAGGGGTAGGAGTGGCTACACAAGGCTGTTCGGTATCGGGAGGGTGCAAAATATCGGCGAGAAAGTAAAAGAGTAGAATACACGTAGATCAGACGACGAAGACTTGTATATCCCGGATAGGGATGGTGAGTATCATTCGTGTAGTCGTCATTTCCCAGGAGATTGGTAGGTGTTTCCGTCAATAGCATAGGCAGCACGTATGCTTTGATGCTACCGTCATTTGAGTAGGGATGACTACGGAGCATGAAGCCATTTCCGCTTGTGTGGCGAGACGCAGGCTTATAGCTATAGCCATGTGAGTAGCGCCGAGTCCCCAGGGCTTGCGGGACATCCTCAGTTCCGGTCCTATCGACTATAAGGATGGAATCCGCGGGCGCTTCCTCTGCCTCCACCTCGGTAGTTGGCGCCAGGTCTGCCTGCGTTCTTCGGACCGGTCGGAGCGTTGGCCGGAGGAGCAGCGTTAGGGTCAACGGGACCAGGGCTCTGGCTCTGGCTCTGGTGATGACCACCACCTCTGCCTCTGAAGCCTCCTCTGCCACCTTGGTTGAAGTTCGGTTGAGGGACATCGTCATACATGCCCTCCCACGAAGTGGGATCGCCGCCTGCACCGCCAGCACCACCACCCATTCCGTACCCACCCTGGTTGTAACCACCACCACCACCACCACCACCACCACGGCCGCCTCGTCTGCCACCGCGGCCTCCGAAGGCCTGTTGCTGGCCAAAACCTTGCTGCTGCTCATTGCCTTGCGGGCTGCCTTGACCCATCTGATTGCCCATCTGAGCCTGCATCTGATTCTGCATTTGCTGCATCATAGCCGGGGTCATGCCTGCCATAGGGTTCTGGCCGTTCTGACCTCCGCCCTGGGCCATCTGCTGGGCCATCTGCATCTGCATCATCTGCATCATAGCTGGATTCATGTTGGGCATCATGCCCATACCCATGCCTCTGTTCATGGCCATCTGCTGCTGCATCATCGTCATGTACTGCTGCATTCGTTGCATGTACTGCGCCATGACTTGCGGCGTCATGCCTCCCTGCGCCATTTGGGTGGGCATCTGGTTCTGGGTGCTGCCTTGTTCTTCACCGCCACCCTTCCTGAATTTACCGCGTCGTGAGTTCTCCTCTTCCTCCCGCATGTTGCCTCTTGGTTGGGCCTTCTTGACCTCGATTGGTTTACCATTAATCTCCAGAAGTTGGCCGGGAATCGTGCAACCGTCAACGCCTGCTTCGCTCTCAAATGTGACGAAACCAAACCCTCTGGGCCGTCCTGTGTCCTTGTCCATCATCAGGGTGGCGTCGACGACGCGCCCAAATTGAGCAAAAAAGTCCTTAAATTCGGCTTCAGTTGTATCTTGGCTGACACCACCGACGAAGATTTTGCTTGTCTTCTCCTGTTCGTCTCTGGGAATTGCTCTTTTAGGATCGATCTGAACTATCAATCAGTATATTGGAATTCGCCGTCGTCCGCGAGATATGGGTGACGTACGATTTTCCCATCCAGGAAGTGTTCTTTGACCATGACAATGTTCACTGTCTTTGCGTCTTTGAAAGTCAGGAACCCGAAGCCTCGTGATCTGCCGGTAGCACCGTCACGCATGACGGTGCACTCCGTTACTTCACCAAACTGGGAGAAGTAGTCACGTAGAGATTCTACTCAAAGGTCAATAAATTGCTCGGCGTGAGGCAGTGAAGTACGGGCTTACGATCGGTTGTTTCCCAGTTAAGACCACCGATAAACATTTTCCTGTGTGAAATTCATCGTTAGTCAAAAATATCCAGTAGACAAACGGGCGCAAGCTGTGCAGCACAGGAAGAAATTGCCGATGTGCTCTGGACCGGATTTTTGGGAGGTTCGGCCATCATTTGAGCAAACATGTATGAAGGTCCGTCTTATAAGATTCGCCAATCAGGATGCAAGTTGTAATATGAGCCCCAACCTCCACGCCGCACCTGAAGATCTCATCATCTATGGGTGCAGCTGCGCGTGTAGTGCCATGCTCCGGGACCAAAGGGAATCGCATTGAGATGAGTTCGCTATCTTCCGAGCCACTACTGTCGGAAGGGCATGGGATGTACTCCCCTCCCCCCCTTCTTGCACTTCGTACGTTCCCATGATGGCTGTGATTTTCGTCCATACTGCAGGTGTTTGTAGGGTATGAATGGCGTGAGAAGAACCAGTGGGGGGTCCAAGGATAAGCCACAGACAGCATTTTCCAGTGGGAGGAAGCTCATGCAGCGAACGATGCCAGAAATGTTGTCGAATTTTCTTTCTCTCGTCTTCTTGCTATCGTCAAGCTAGGTCATGGCCTCGAGCGCTATTCGCTGCCAATCTTTGTTACAGCCACTAGAGAGATTTGACCTCTCAGCGAGCTTTATGAGCCTATTACCGACGAATGGCTATGGAAGACAGCAGTGTGCTCTTGTACTGACTATGGTCGAGGTCTTTACCGGAAGCCCTCTCAGGCAGATTTGCGAACCTTCTTTTGCCTTGCACGCGTCCTTCTCTTGTTTTTTTGACAGTAGTGATCTGTATATGGACAATTCGTGTTGATCCGGCCTGAGTTGGTACGTCGTCCCATCTGGTAGCGCCCACCCCGTAGCCATCTCATGGTAAAAAAGCTAGCAGACAATTCTCTCGTGTGCAGTCCCTCTGGGATCATCCAAGCCGTCTCGGGCCCCGAAGCATGCCTGTCCCCGCGCTTCATAGCCATACAGTCACCGTCAGTCCTACAGAAGTGTAGGATTTTGCGAGTGCTGTCGCCCTCCGTGCACGCGTCCTTCTGTTACTGGGCAATCAAGAAACCGTGCATGTGGCGAGTTGCACGGTTGCAAACGCACTGGTCACAAATATGAATAGAAAGACTTGACTTACCCCTCTTCACTCTTATTGTGTCCTCTTGACGACTGAAAAGTTGGAGTCGAGACCTCCTCCTGCTTCGGAGCAGCATCATAAGCCGAGCCGTTGCCCAGGTTGAAGTCGATGTCATCGTCATCATCATAAGCCTCATCATTGTCATGGTATTCACCGCTATAGCCATTCTCATGGCCGGCGTGAAGGTCCACCTGATCATCACCCGATACATCGGCTTCGATTGAAGCTAAAGTAGGATCTGGTGCTAACTGCTCTTGCTTCGGTGGCGCTGGAGCTGAGGCTGGTACCGCTGATGTGTCATTGTCATCGTAGCTACACGAGGTCAGCATACTGTGACCGCAACGAAGTCATGGGAAAGATGATCGACACGAGTAGCAAGGCCAATGGACTCGACCATGGCCAGACCTGGTCTTTGGGGATATTGGGCAGCTTGGCGCGACGGGTAAGTTCTCACAGGTCTGCGAAGAGATCATCTTCGAAATTCTCGGGTTCCGTCATGGTGAGAAGCAGAAGATGATTCAATGGTAGGACGTCGGGGACTCGTGTGCTGTGTGTTCGTCTCGGCAGCTAGTATCTGAAGAGTTACCACGCGTCTTCTGATTTATCGTAAAGTCGTCGGTCGCAGTTCGCGATATCGATGAAGCGAAAAGACAAGCCTGGAGTACTTATGAAGATACTCGGTCGAAGCTGGCTGTAAGATTAGTAGTACTGATGTCCTCAGCTGGGTACATCAGGTACGGATACTCTGGTGCTTTCGTTGAGAGAGGAGATGTTGATAAAAGAAATCGCAACCTGGGCGAATTTAGCGTGGCCTGGTAAGTAGGTACCTGGCAGGCCGGCAGGCAGGCAAAACGCTTGGACCACAACATGTCTCTGGCTTTCGATGGTGTTGCCAGCCAATTAGAGCAGCAGCCAGGTGTCAACCAGGGGTCATTCAAGGTCCTTCAACATGATCCTTGGCCCCTAACAGCAAAGCTCTGATCATGCGTGGATACCCACTGTAGCCAAGAGGTTGTCACTGACACAGTCTGTTCAGACTGATTGACTTGTCTACCTATAAATCGTGTACTTTGATGCAGTCTGCAGTTGATCGTGCCGACTTCGGTGTCGTGAAGTCCATCTGGCACGGACCGCATGGGTGACCTCCAACTCCAACAGTTGGCAAGCGGCAGTGGTGAACGAGAACACGGGGCTCCAGAGCTGGTTTTACCCCACTGAAACACTCCAGCTTCCCAGTGAGATGCTAAGCCCTCAGATTGGATGATGATTCACGGAGGCATGTTGTAATCTTACCGGCTCCAAGGCAATGATAAACTCTGGACCATCAGACTTCTTCGCCTTCGAGAGATTGAATATAGCCTCTTGATATCCCACGGTTTGTTAGGGGCTACTTTAGGGGCTTTGCTTGGCGTAGAGCAGTATCTTTGGGGCTGCATTGTTCAAAGTGGGCTGGTATTTGCCGCCGCTTCAAACGACCTATGCCTGGAGCTCTGACGGAGTAATAATAATATGATCGCAAAGCAATCGCCTTTACTCAGTCAAGATGTTCTCTTCTTCGGGTAGCGGTAAGAAGCCGCCCCAGCAGGTATGCTCTCATCACTCCAAAATTCCTGTAGTCGACTGTCTCTCACCACTGACGACGTAGGAAATGGTCCAAGTCGGTATGTCCCAAATGCCTTGCGTCTCATGCTGTCTCTCTCTGCGCGAACTGGGCAATTGCTGACCGCTGATTCTTTATTCTCTCCATAGACAGATCCGAGTACGTATAGATATCTTTTTCTCACTAAATCGACGATATGTGGAAGCTAAAGGTGCTAAATACGGACATAGGTCATCCTCACCTTTCTGGAAGATACAACGAGAGACTACGCCGAAGAAGACGGGCCGGGACCCAAACCTTGTAGTAGGGGCTGCATATTCCCATGCAGATATGCTGAAGTTCGATTCTTTGTAGGTTGTAGCCCGTGTCGACACGGCCAGAGTCCAGCTCGGTTGAGAGCTAATATAGGAATCTATCCAGTTCATCGTCGCGGCCCAAGACCCCTCCGTCCTCGTCTTCGCATAGAGCTCACAGTAACGATTTCAGCTCTCCTCCGCTGTCCAAGACCACGAGCAGGTCTTCCCCTCCACTGAAGTCCTACATCAGCTTCCTCTCGAATACGAACCAGGACTGGAATGCCGATGACCTTGAGGGAGAAGACGTTTACGAATATGGAGACGATGACGGGGATGATTTCGGACTGCCAAGTCTGTCCAATATGAGACGGAGGTCGAGGCGGATGGCAGCTGCTCAAGGGGCTCAGGGGGGGCAGGCAAGGACAACATCTCAAGCCGATCTATCTTCTCTCAATACGGCATTCGGCCTCTCCTCTCGACGTTACTCAAACAGTGCCGACATAGCGATCGAAAGGCCCGCACCAGTCTACCCAATGCCTAAAAAGAGCGAGGGCAAAATTCTCAGACCACAATACAAGGATGTCCTGAAAGGTAGGCGGAAATCAAGGTGCTTTTAGACTGTGACCTAATAGAAGCACAGATCCAGCGAATGCTCTTCATCTGATAAACCATCCGGCAATCCCAATAAATGCATCGCCCAAGGAAACAGACGCCATCAACTCGCGTGTCACGAGGATAAACAAGTTCAAGAAGATACTCCAGGCAACGACAATATCCCTTCCCGACCTGCGCGCTTTGGCTTGGGGTGGCGTGCCCGAGGAGGTACGCGCTATGACTTGGCAGTTACTGCTGAGCTACCTGCCTACGAGTAGCGAGAGACGTGTTGCCACCCTCGAACGAAAACGGAAGGAGTACCTGGATGGAGTACGGCAGGCCTTCGAGCGTGGAGGTAATGCCCCAGCGCCAAGTGGTCGGTCAAGAGGGCTGGACGAGGCGATATGGCACCAAATTAGCATCGACGTCCCTAGGACAAATCCCCACATCGAATTATACGGCTACGAAGCAACGCAGCGGTCATTGGAGAGGATATTGTATCTTTGGGCAATTCGACATCCCGCCAGTGGCTATGTTCAAGGGATCAACGACTTGGTCACGCCGTTCTGGCAAGTTTTCTTGGGTACCTACATCACCGACTGCAACATCGAAAGCGGCATGGATCCTGGGCAATTACCGAAAGCAGTCCTGGACGCGGTAGAAGCGGACTCATTCTGGTGTTTGACAAAACTTCTCGACGGTATACAAGACCACTACATTGTTGCTCAGCCGGGAATCCAACGTCAAGTGGCTGCTTTACGTGACTTGACTGCAAGAATCGATTCCGACCTAGCCAGACACCTCGAAAACGAACAGGTCGAATTCATTCAATTCAGCTTTCGGTGGATGAACTGTCTTCTTATGAGAGAAATCAGTGTGAAAAACACCATCCGTATGTGGGATACTTATTTGGTATGATATCCAACACCTGTGAGATTGACGCGTTGCTTACACCTGTATAGGCCGAAGAACAAGGCTTCTCTGAATTCCATCTCTACGTCTGTGCAGCATTTTTGGTCAAGTGGTCGTCAAAACTCCTGAAAATGGACTTCCAGGAGATCATGATGTTCCTTCAAGCATTGCCAACTCGCGAGTGGACCGAGAAGGATATCGAGCTGCTGCTAAGCGAAGCTTATATCTGGCAGAGTCTTTTCAAGAATTCATCGGCGCATCTACGTGGTGGACCAAGTCGAGTACCATCCACGAGCCTTCAACTGTAAGTAAGCTGATCGTTATCAAGTGCACCAAACGTGCCGCTTGTGCAAAACACATTAGCGACTTGAAGTCTGGCAGCCTCCTCTCGGATGAACATCAAATGTTCGAATACAACAGATAGCACGCGGAGTCATGGGTGCATCGCAGCAGGAAGCCTGATTATAAACTTCAAGTCTAGCCAACGCCGGCACCCATAATTCGGGTAAGCCAGTGCTTCATACCAGTTCGAGCGCTGTCTGACGATCCGCCAAGTTGAAGGTGGTTGGCTTCTTCTAATAGAGGCGAATTCTTGATACCAGTGGAAACAGCACTCTATCCTAATCACTTCAAGTTCTTCGGCAATGTGATACGCAATGTGACTAAGCAGCCAAGTCACGATATCCAAGCTCTTCCCATGCTGACTTCAGCTACACCTCATCGCATGTGCGTTATTGTGCACCATCCGCAGCCCCACCTAGATCCGATTGTCACGGACTCTGGCTCCGTGAGAACTAGTATAAAAGGGGCGCTCCCCTTGCCTTCCTGTCCACACTGCCCCCATACCGAGATTTCTAGTAGTAGTGGCGGATCTCCAAACAGATTGCATCGGCAAGGCCGGCAAATCTCAAATCGATAGCCAAGATACCATCCAAACTAGACTGCTCGCGACCTACACGCCCCGACTGATTAGAGGTTCAACAAAGGTTGCGAAATCGTGATCACACCTGTATGCGGCTGTTATCAATTGGGGCAGGTGGAAAGAGCCGCATATTCTCGGCTTATCTACCGGGCGTAATTCCGCCTCGAATCACGGAGTCCCACTCTCACCCGAAGTTGTGCCAAGGGGAACTCGGCGCCCTTCTTACTGCACACTGCGTATGTACTGCCTCTTTGTGGAACATATCAAGGATAAATATGACTGAAAGGGCGTCCATCTGCGATTCCGGAATGCCAGGTCGGCAACATGGCCATCGATTGACCTTTGTCTAGCGATAATGCACACTGCAGTGACGCGTGCACGGAAACCTCTCCAACCTGTTTCCCGTAAGCCCTTGAAGACGCCGTGTCATAGTATGCCCAGAGTGCCGACCCACTCATAACCGGAAACTTTGCACCTGACGTTCGGCCCTGGAGAATGCGCCCGCTTGAAGCCGAGAGAATTGCCCCACGCCACGCCCACGAAAGACGTTCCTAGTCTGCTACCGCGAGGCCGAAGATCTGAATTTTCCTCGCTGAGAGAGGTTCCCAGCGGCTCAGGCGCGGGAGGCGACAGTCCCAGGGCTTCGGCATCGAAAATCCAGATTTGCTCACCTGATAAGGGGCCAAGTGCAAGATCAGCGCCTCTCGAGCGAACGTCCCCCCCTAAGCCAAGAGCGGTTATAAAGTCGGACTCTGCATGCAGGACATGTATGCTCCTGCGACTCTGCAGCCGGCAAGGTCTCCAATTTTCCCATTTCTTGTATGTTAGTGTCGGGTTGCACTAGATCCTCCTAAACCTCATTGGTCAATGAGTCACCTGGATCCCTCCGATAGAGTTGCTTGGTTTATACTTTCCACCCACCTTTCTGTTACACGTTTGTCTCCTGTTCTCCTCTATTCTACTCTTCGACCTACGTAGCCATCAAGGTGATAGTTACCAATTCGTGTCCGTTGTCTCACCTCCAAGTCAGGGTTTCAGCCTCTTCAAGTATAATACAAACACCTCCCGTCAAGTTAAATAACTTCGACTTCTAATCACTCGCAATGGCTCCCTCCGCCATTCGCACAAACAGTCAAAATGGCGAGCAAGATGTCGACCTCACTTCCGCCGCCATCCACCACAAGATGGAGGATCCCAAAACCAATGGAACCTCCAATGGACTTGACTCAACGCCCCAACCGCTCGACGCCTCCAAGTTAACTTACACATTCACCAAGAACCCGCAGGAGGTCCCCGCGAAGGGTGTGATCACTTTCAACAACTCGACCATCTGTACCGACCACATGCTCACCGCGACCTGGAGCGCCCAGGCTGGCTGGGCAGCCCCCGAGATCAAGCCGTACGGCCCGTTGTCTCTCATGCCCACGGCCTCGGTCCTGCACTACGCAACCGAGTGTTTCGAGGGTCTTAAGGCGTACCGAGGTTACGACGGCAAGCTCCGTCTCTTCCGTCCGGACTGCAACGCCGTCCGTCTTCTCATGTCCTCGGTACGCATATCCCTCCCGGCCTTCGAGCCCGGCGAGGTCGAGAAGCTTATCACGGCTTTGATGGCCGTGGACGGTCCCAAGTGGCTTCCCCGTGAACGTCCGGGCAGCTTCATCTACCTGCGCCCTACCATGATCGGCACACAGTCGCAGCTCGGCGTTCAAGCACCCAGCGAGGCCATGATGTACATCATCGCGAGCTTCATGGCGGAGATGGACTCACCGCCCGGCGGCATGAAACTACACACGTCCCCCAACGACATGGTTCGCGCGTGGGTCGGTGGCTTCGGATACGCCAAGGTAGGCGCAAACTACGGTCCCTCTCTGCTCGCCACGCAAGAGGCGCGCGCCCGTGGATTCGGCCAGATCCTCTGGCTGTACGGCGAGAAGGGATACTGCACCGAGGCCGGGGCGAGCAACTTTTTCGTCGTCATGAAGGACAAGGAGACGGGCAGGCCGCAGCTGGTCACGGCACCGCTGGGCGATAAGTTGATCCTGGACGGGGTTACGAGACGCAGTGTCCTGCAACTCGTAAGGGAGAGGTGCGCGGATGAGATCGAGGTCGTCGAGAGGCAGTATACCATCGATGAGGTGTTGGAGGCGGACAAGGAGGGGAGGTTGGTGGAGAGTTTTGCGAGTGGTACTGCTGTACGTTGCACCCTACCTCATGTTGTGTTATCTTTGCTAACAAGTCGAACAGTACTTCGTCTGCCCCGTATCCCTGATCCACCATCGCGGAGAGGACGTCAACATCTCGATGGGCAAGGCCGGCGACGGCGGTGTGCTCACCAACAAGGTCAAGAACTGGCTCAAGGACATCATGTACGGAAGGGAGGATCACCCGTGGGGTGTCGTCGTACCCGAGGAGCAGTAGTTCTGCGCGCACCGCGAAGCATGGCGGTTGGGAGTCAGCCGCATTGGAACTTCACAACACATGGTGGCTCACACTTACATAGAAGTGGGCTGCTGCACTTTGCATTACCGGAGTTTGGGGTGGGGAAAGGCGGGCGGGCGCTTTCGACAATGACCAAGGCGACGTCTCGCACGATTTTGCTCAGGCGTTTCGGGCTTTGCTATACTTAGAGGTAAAAATCAAAGATCTCCGTGGGCACCACAGATCGACCTGGCGTCCTCTAGTGCTGTGTACCTAGGTAGCTAGACTGATAGAAATGAGGACGGATGACAAACGTTTCTGTGCTGCCGTGGAGTGTGATGGTCCATCCGGAGGGGATAGGCTGTGTTAGTTCGGCTTCGGACATTGAGCAATTACAAGTCGACTGGCATATTAGTCTGATGCCAATTCGGCTGCTGCATATAAGTTGTTAGTTTTCCACCTACACCGTCAAGAATCGATATGGAGCCCGCGAGAGTGATGAAAATATACCCACCCTGCTTTCAGCATTCTGTACCAAGATCGTGAAATCAACAGCAGGTAGATTCGATTCTGTCGGTACGTCTTAGCCACTCACTCGATCCCGAACCTCTCCAGAAATCTATCAGCGTCAGACGCGGAGGATATGGTGCAAGAGTTGTTGACTTGTGCATCGATAAACTTTCCCAACCAAGTGTACATAACTGATACACGGTCTCCATGATACCCTCATACTGCCAGCGATGTTTGCGCTCTCGCATACGCATTAGCCAAGTATATCCCCACCCACATTTCTCCTACACAAAGTTCACATGGAAATCCATATCACGGAAAGCAGCTTGCGCCCTCAAACGTGCCTTTACAAATTCGGTCCAGCACCTTGCTTACAACCCGCGCAAAGATCCACGTTGCCCCTTCGTGTCAGATGCCTTGAGTTATGTAAAACTGCACGATTTTACCCGCCTCGCCCTCTATTTTCTTGAGATACTTCTAGAAGCGTATAAGTACATGGCGCCTTCGTACGACCCCGGAAATGCGATGTGCAACATACCGTTTCGAGCAGTCGCATCTCTTCGTCGGTCTCACTGCTGATCGCCTCAAGATCCCCCTTGAACTCAGCTACCTTTTCACCGTACTCGGACTTCATGCCCTTGATCACCTTAGCAAGGTCTTTTCGCGGGCCTTGTCTGTCGTTCGATCCTTGGCACGCAGATAGCTCCTCTCCTATGGCGTCGATCTCGGCCTGTGCTTCCTCCTAGGATGCCCAGAGCTGCTCGAGCTCGGTAGACACGGCCTTAATGCGGGCTTCGAAGTCTTGGAACTCGATGAACATGTTGACAACCTCAGTTCTCTTGCCGACACCGGGAGTGTTAGTCACCTTGTTGGCTTGGACTTCCATGATGGGGGATGTAAGTCTACTATGCGCCTCAGACAGCCGGGCGATTGCGACTTGATTGGCTTTTATTTCGGATGTCACCTCTGTGGTCATCTCTTCCTGTGAGGCTTCAAGTTGTGTGATGGCACTGGAGTGGATTGTCAGGCGGAGGTTGGAATACTTCTCTGCCTCTATGTTAGCATTCACTATTTATAAGCTCATGATCTCGTGCTCGCGGGTAGGCTCGATGAATAGCCGAGACATATCTTTACGTCGACAAGAGGAGGGCATACCTTGGAGTTCTCTGACCACTGGCGACTCAGGGGATCTAGATCGTCGACGACGATGTCGGCCATGGTTCACTTCGCCGTAAGAACCACCGCTGTCATCCCGGCCTGACCTATACTGATCGAATGGTGCAAAGGTCATGAAGGAGCGACGCTTGGGAGCACGATCACAAGCACGCGCGCTCGACTTCTCTTCGGCATTATCAAAACCGAAGCGATGCTTGAAGGATTTCTGGGTGCGCAGTAGACGGCTTGGAGAAGGACTTGACCCGCTGCGGCCGTTCTGCTTGGGTGAAAACATTTGTCCGGCTAGATGCAGAGCATCACTCAAGACGCCGGGATCAGTAGAGATTCATTTATTAGAAGGTGGAATAGGGAGGAATGGTCTGGACAGAAAGCTCGGCGTAAGATGAGAACACCACAGAAATGAACGAAGGAAGACGTGGTTGCCAGAGTTGGTGATAACAATCTAGGTGTAGATAGAAAGTTTTCAGAAAAAGAAACATCCTTTTTCTCGTTCGCTTTTGGATATGGAAGGCACAACCAACTCCACTTGGAGATAGAAGGCACGATTGTCTCGCTACTTAGTGAAAGGCTTGCGGCTTTGAAAGATCCATATCAGCTGATGGTGGACTTCGCCAAACTCTATATTGATAATAAGAAAGTGCAAAAGAATTGGAAGGGGGAGGGTTATCTGGTCCATTTGACAGGAGTAGTTACTTACTTTGTTCTTGAACCTGGGCACAAGATAGGATAGCTGTGAGTCCTCCACTCACTAACTTAATGCAAGTTGATGTGAGGTACAGGCGTGAGGTACAGGCGAGGCGAGACACAACGAGGCGGTACTATCATTCGTCCACTGCTCGTTAGGGCGATATCATGACCCAATTTTGCAACATAGTCTTGGTGTTAATCTTCAGCTGCCACTGCTGCTTTATACTACTCTATCACCTCGGTGGTGACCTTGGAGATCGGCTATGCTTCGCCGATATCAACTCAGACTGGGAGCACAGTTCAAGTCACTGGACATGTACAATTTGCCCTTCTGCTTCAATGTCCATGGCTCCAATTGAGTAGCTCATTATACCTTATCTTTGCTACCCTCCTCTTCCTCCCAGAACATGAATACCTCGCTCCCATAGTCGCATCGCAACAGCAGCCGCAGACCCACCAACTGCGTAACAGCCGAAGACCTCCACAGCTGACATACCAAGACTACCTACTTGTCTTGGTAGCACTGTGGTGCAAGTACATGGCCCAGGTAATAGCGCGTTACCTTCGATGAACATATTGTAGTGCAAGAAGAACACCGGCAATGGGGTAAGGCCATCCCCGAATCGATCGTCTTCGATTCGACTTTCTGCGAAGATGGAGGATGTGGTCAATGAGGGTGCGGTATAGAACTCTAATGACGGTATGGTGTTAATAAGCGGAGAACGCGAGGACGCCAGGTTAGAATCAATATAGGCAGGTGGCCAGCCATACCCGCTAGGAACCCGAGAGTGTAGATGCTCTTCAGGTGCGAGAGGTTTATCCTAGTGTAACTTCTCAAATCAATAGTCATACTAGGGCCAGCATGGAGAGCATAGCACAAGGCAGTCAGTCAGGGAGATGTGCGTGAGTTGATGCCGAAGGGGAAAGGCCTTCCGGAAGGCAATCGAAGCGTAGTGTTCCTTCGCGCTAATCACCGAGTGAGGCAGAAATGTGATGAACGGAGAGAGCACGGCCATATCCAGAACGTCGTCTAGGGGGCTGGATTTATGTGCTGGAGGTGAGGTTTTCGCCATTGGGGAGGCAAGTACAACTTGGTCTACTAAAGGCATAGTGCTGGTCTAAGGATGATATCAGTTTGTTCAAAGAGGACAACATCGAAACCGGGCTCACAGCAGATTGTGCTTATGCTATGACAGGTTCATTCCCTACTTAGTCAGCGTGGCTGGCAATTATATGGAACCACTCGGCAGGCTCTGCTATGAGTATGTTGAATGAGTGGAGGCCCCTTGTGAGAAAAGAATCAATTCCCAGTCTCGAGTTATGAAATCTTGGTCAATGTGAATCTACTTACCTCACGCAAGATCAGTTACTGTCAGATGGAGGTACTCAGCTATAGCCAAATACGAGAGCTGCGGACTAGTCAGGGCCTGACGGTTCAACCTTAATGATCGTCATAACTGGCAAGCTAGCATATGCAGGGACTTCTTTCCGGAATATCACCTTTCTCGGGCGATAGCTTTGATGTCGCACATCGCGACGTGCGCGATACACCGGAACGTGGTAGTTGGGGGTTTTTTCCTAAATACAATCCGCGTATTATATCTTACGAACTTACAAATCGACATTATCGCTTCCAATATATGCGCATGAGGTTCGTGAGTGTGACTGTTCCGCATTGGTGAGATCCGCGTTGACGTCCGTCAAGGCTCAAAAAGTTCCCAGCCACTCGATTACGAGCTTCATCTGCCACCTCAATTTCACAGCGCCAACATGCACTCGGTGGGCCGGAGCGCTGGCATCGTATTCTTGGATCATGCAGCTATCTTACGTGTCATGAACTTTACCTCTTCTCATTCCCTCAAGAATATCTCCGAACATACATATTTGTTCCACTGTTGGGCCTCACCGAATCCAATGACAATAGGGCACTTTTGAACAATCGCAGCATTTGACGTGACAGGCCTCAAGTGCTAGCCGCATCACAAAACCTCAAGCTTCAAGAATAGCTCATCGACTCATTGACCATGAGGTATTAAAGCCTCCTTACTCGATTACACAACTCCGAAGCCGCGAGCCTTTCCGAGCAACTCATGATGCAGCTTCCGTCAGCTCTTCTGGGTCTCCCAGCGTCACTGCTTATGCTCGTCGCAACGCAGCTTCAGGCACAACAACTACCGACAGCAGTCAAGAAAATGTCCCTCGACGAAGGCGAGAAGATCCTGCCTCGTCACTTGGCATTCGCGCCGCAATATGCCCCCATGCAATCACCTCTAGAGAGGCGCGGGCTTCTGACTCCCGAGGACAAGCTTCTCCTAGCTTCTAACTCGAGCGCAAGCCTACCATTCCGGCCGCCGTTCAGTATACACTACGATGGAAGCACGCATGATTTGAGGGATGATGGAGCGCTGTGGCGCCGAGCAAAAGAAGCTTTGTATCGACTTCAAGGCCGCCAATTCGCATGTCCTCAGAACACAGCGAGCTGCACATCGATCGGGCAGCCAAATTACTGCTGCGCAATAGGAGAGACTTGCTTCACGGTTGAGGATGCGCCGGATGCAGGAAATGTAGGCTGCTGTCCGGACGGCCAAAATTGCGCCGGAAGCGTAGGGTCGTGTGGAAGTGGCAGCACGGCATGCTCGGCGGAAATTGGGGGCGGATGTTGCATACCGGGATTCATATGCGCTCAGATTGGATGTGTGGCAAGCACCGTCTCGGTGATTACCCTGACTACGACATCTTCGACGGTGGTATCTAGCCCATCGTCTAGCACCCAAGTCACAACGGTCATCGTGACTACCAGCCCTTCGCCGCAACCCACGACTAGTACGACCACGACGACAAGCACACCGACAGCCACCAGCACCACGACAGGAGGGCAACCTCCTTATCGACCAACCAGCGGGTCCGGTTCTTCCACTACCGAAGCTCCTTCAACCACTTCAACAGGGGACTACTGCCCAACGGGCTTCTACGCATGTCTAGCCACGGCTGGCTCCGGCTGTTGTCGCACCGGCCGTGACTGCGTCACAACATCTTGTCCTCCGGTGTCCTCAACGACCATCACGTCGAACGGCGCGACCATCGTAGTGCCGGCAAGTGATGTGCCAAGCACCGACGCACAGCCGACATCCACTTGTGCGACCGGATGGTTCTTGTGCGGGACCGATGCGGGCCCTGTTGCTGGGTGCTGCCCGAGCGGATACGATTGCGGGACTGCTAGCTGCACTCTGAATGCTGCCACAGCCACCGCAACTGTGCAGAAGGAGTTGCCGAGCGCAGGGCACAGAGGGAGAGCGAACATGGGAATCTGGGGTCTAGTGCTCGGATTGTCTGGGTTGACGGTGGGATTGATGATCTAATCAGCAATTTGATCATGTATATAGGAGAGAGTCTCACATATGGAAGGCCGTAAAAGTCACTTGAGGACTTGCATTGGAAGGAGTTAGCGATTTACATATCACATTTATCCACCATCAGCAACAATGGAATACTTCAAGACTTTGACTGTACTCTCGTCCGCCCTTGCACCCCATCGTCTGTGCAGGATCCAGTCAGCACCCATGTTACGTCTGCATTCTCGAAACGTCTGATAGAGTTTCTCCCGCGATCAACACTTCGCCACGGCACTTGTAAGGAAGACTACATTGACAGCGGCGTACCTGCGATCTATAATTAGCAAGAGGACCCTAGCGGCGCGTTGTTTACCCACGCTGAGGTAGCCGCAAACACCTCTATCTTTCTGGCGTTGGTCATGAGAGCTAGTGCCAAAGCAAAGAACGCAGATGCTATGACGATAAGGCCCAAGCGCAGAGTATTGCTCTGTACGGAGTATAAAACAATCACAGAGCATACGGGTAATAGGGACGCTACGACGGTGGTGACGACTCGCAATGTACTGGCCAGGAGGCTGTCATCGTAGTTGTACACAAAATCACCCAGATCATGCTCTACAGGGTCCTAATCAGAACTCTTAATTGATGCTCGGAAAACTGTGGTAAGAAGGACCGCAACTTGAACTTCTCTCCGATGACTTTATGCCACTTGGGGATCAGGAAAAATTTGAGCCATCTCGAAAAGATATCGGGGACGGAGCGTGCCTTCACGGCAACAAGATCGTGTTCATTTTCAGCACTGTATGAGTACCGATCGAGTCCAAGCCGTGGGAAGTTTCCCATGCTGGGTCTGACGAGCCACTGTTGAAGAAATTTGAGATCGTATGGCGATGGAGTTCCGAGCCTTGCGATCTTGGCTTGTTTCAACAGAGCGTTATCTACCCTACAGGTCAGCAACGTGGTGTCACGTCCCTTACCTCAAAGTCATGACTGACTGTATTCGTCCAGCGTCTCTCGTATCTCGAGGACCTTTTCCCACTGCTCTGAATCTTCGTCTTCGCTTTGCGATAACGACCACCAGTCTTTACTGAAGTAAACACGATCCGGATGCAAGGAGTCTCGCGTCGCAATGCCTTCCAGTTCCTTCTCAAGATGGGTGAGCTCGGCTTGGAGATATAGTAGATTCCGTGTGTTGAGATCACGAAACCGTCGGAATATTGCGTATTCGTCCTGACCGCCCATCAACTTGCTAATTCTGGCATATCCCTCCATTGCGGCTCCAAATCCTGAACAGAAAATGATGGTATCGTTGAAGAATGATGCCCAATGCCTACGCTGTCGGTGGAAATGCAAGCCAGGAGCTGTGTAGACCGCATGTGAAGTATATGCAGGCTGTATGCCGTTGTAACACATCGCGTTTGATGTAGCCATTCATAGCGGCTCTTTCACGTCTGGTGTGTGCAAGGCTCTACGAAAGGCGACCTCCAGGGCATTTTCCATATCACAAGTGGCTTCTTTAAACCTGAGAACGCCTACGGAAGCTCACCAGAGAGGGAAAAGCCAATGTCAAGATCCCATAAGACGCAGACCTCGCCCTCCATGAGTTTCCAACATGGCCATTAGGCAGCAAATCCAGCCCCTCTAATCGAATGGCCAATAGGCGTAACCGGGTAATCATGATAGATCAAGATACAAAGGTTGTAGATTCCCCGATGCATCTACCTTATCCACTTCCTTCATTTCTAGTCACGAACTCTTACTTATACGGAGCTTATAGTGGGCTCTCGTTCAACCTTTACTAATCCCTGTCTTCGGCATCCGTGAACAGCATCCATATGGCATCGCAAAAGGATGCTCAGAGTGTTGCCACGGAATTCACATGTATGAGCAGGCCAAGTGTGGGCTATACTGCAGAAGCGTCTTCAAGTCAAGCTCGTCAAAATCCAACATTCATATGGTGGGGCTCTATCCTACGGACCCATGGTAACCCGTACGATGTTCCCATGCGTGATGATACTGGGACGCCAGTCAATTGGATCCATCCCAGCCCAGCGTAGTCGAGGTGTGTAAGCTTGACTGGAAGCCCTGCGAATATCTATACTTCAAGGACTTCAATGGAAAGCGCTTCAAGACTACTCAGCGTGTGAAATTGACCTGGGCTGGTAGGGATGACAAGACATACGAAGGCGATTTCTATGTCGCACCTCCCAGATCAGACATTGGATTAACCCTTGGCGACGACTTTGTCAGTAATGAGGGGGCGCGCAAGCGAAGTTTGTGCAACTGGGCCGGACGTGCGCGATACCAAAGTGTTCGTTCAGTCAAGGCCATCTGTGAGTGCTATGCAAGATTTCCCAAGTTGAAATACAGTCCAAGCTGATCGAGGACACCCAGAAGGAAGAAAGGGGTAGTATAACGGCGAATGAGGCGGCGAATGAGTGGACCGCCGTGGAGCTGGACAAAAAGCGGAAAGACAGCTCTCCAAGGAAAAAGCACCACAGCTCCAGCTCCCGGCAGGGTAGCTCGAAGAAGAGCGGCTCATCGCGCGAGACAAAGGGTTCCGATGGTTAATGTCTGAGTACCTAAGTCCTGCTATGAGTACGGGTGATACCCAGAAGTTACGTACCTTGCTTTGTGAATCTAAGAGTGGGTACCACCGAAGGGAACTTCAAGAAAACACTCCGCCTGATTAGCAATTTGTAGCCTACATGTAGGTATGCAATCAGATTCTTGTGTAACCACCCCATGTACTGTGGCCAACGTGACGAATGTGTAGCGTGAACGGAGCATGTAAGTCTCAAGGCTCAAATGCTAGGTACCTAGATACCTAGGTATATTACTAGACTGGTAATGTTATGGGTATGCTCCTTCGGCGACCCGATGCCTGGGATTCCTGATGATCGTAAGTACTTTTGAATGATTAGGTGTGGGAGGGTGGTTAGGTGTTTGACCGTCTTCCATGCCCAAGCCGAGAAGCAAGCAAACAAGAACGAAAGGCCAAAACCTCTTTCGGGACTCGTAACTCAATGTTTGTAAGCAGAAATCTCGAAGATAGTTGCGGTTTGTGAAGTTCCCAGGTGAACTACGAACTCCCAACCGAAGTAAGATTGCAGCGTTGGACTTCAACCCTCCGCCCAGCTGACAATAGCCCTCACACAGCCAGCTACTCCAGATATTTACTCTTCATTCTGTCAGTAAGCTGCGGGCGTATTGATCTCCTGCCAATGTTTAGCGCCACTTTAGTCCGATCTTGTTACAAGTTTCAAACCTGTCCACGGTGTTTGATGACAAAGTCCTAGGATGAGTCGGCAAGGAATATGAATACTCGCGTTCCTGTAAGCCTAAAGCCCCTGATAACGGCTTACCATAGTATGGACATACGCTCGCAATGCGTAGCCCAATCACAGAGAAAAGGGTACTAATATAACCCGGGCCCCTGCTAAGAGCTTAAAACCCCTGCTAACGGCTCCATGCGTACTACTGTGTAGAGCTGTGTAACATGAACGCTCACAATGCGTGCCCCAGGCAGGGGGCAAGCTTGAAGTTGGAGTCTGTGAAGGTACATTCGGGCTTGGTATTCAACCCCTCTTCTGGATGAGACGGACGGAGCCTTGACCTTTCCTTTTCCATCCTGCTTAGGTATACATGTGCCCCAACCATAGAGATATCGAGCTTTCTTGGGACCAGCTAAGTATTAGCTGCGCCCAGTATTAACTGCGCACCTCACCTGCTCAATCAGGGCAAGGTCCACCCTTGATTCGCATTCCGCCTACTTCTCGAAAACCACTCCATACGTAGCCCATCGACACTGACTTCTTTATCGATATATAACTACTAAACAGACTGCAAATAGTATTTCGCCAACGCCTTACGATGATTCATCTCACCACTTGAGTATCTTACGGGTCACGTCTTTGATCTGTTGAATTGCCCACATCAGCACTTGATTACGATTGATATGTTGCACGAAGTTAGTCGACCACCAAAGCCCGGCTGCAAGTGTCCGTACGTAAGCAATTGTGGTGCATTGCGCGCGCGCTGAAGACCCTTTCGACAAGATTGTTCAACCACTTATTAAATGGGTTGGTTACCATTGCCCATTTTCAAATGGTTGTTATCACCCATTTTCAAATTGTTGTTATCACCAGTTTTCAAATTGTTGTCATTACCCAATTTCGAATCTTCGGAAGATCCTGCGCCCTGGGGCAAAGACTGCAAGCCAGGCGAAGCTGAAGAAGGGACCACACTCTATAGTATTGAGGCCGCTACCAGGGAGAGGCTTCGAGACAAGACCCAGAAACACGACCTAGAAAACATGGAAGTATTTGTTAAGAGCCTCGAGGTTGCTAGGGGCAGAACCACAAGCATCTACTACATCGCGGCATGCATGGATTATCGCCGATGTGAACGCCCGCCTTCGGTTGGGCCCTTGTCTCTTTGTTCGACACGTTCGCATCGCGCGACGTCGGGTCACGCTCCTCATCGGACTCTAGGTCTCAGGTCTCTAACTCCGTCCTCCAGGAAAGCATGACCGCAATCGATCGTTCGGTAAGCCCCATCATTAGTGCTGTGAAACTCCGACTGGTTAGTAACTCGTGTCACAGCGGCCTCGTCTCCAAATTTCTTTTCCCAAGTCGACGAATCCTTTAGAGCACCGACTTGCATTGGCGAGACACCGTGATGGGACTACCAACTACATCTCTCGGCGCATTGCTGAAGAGTGTAACTTGACTAGCGAATCCGATTCCAACGTCCACATCATGTTGACCATCCACAACGATGGTAGTCCACGAACTCAGGAATGCTGTCTTCACGTTAGGGAAATGGATACAGATGTATTACTGGGGAACTCTTATGTTCAGTTTTTTGTTGAGACCCGAGCGAAGATTCGAAGTATGACCACGAACACCCACTATCACTGCCGATGTTGACGTTGATATAGGCTCAACCCGTGCGTCCGCGAGATCGAAAATCTCCGCATCTAGTATTGATTACTCAAACTCCATCAATGCTGATGACAACCATATTCCGTTCCTCAAAGAAATAGCCGAATATGTCATGACAAGGACGAAAACTGGTGGGGAACCAAGGAGGTCGCAACACGATTCGGGTTACGACTCGGAGGGAGATGATTGTTCGCCTCCTCTTCGGGGTCGCAGGGGTCGTAGTTGACATGAGGTGGGCATTCAGAGGAGCACACAAGCATCGCACTTCCTGCGTGATCGTATGAATAAATGTAGAGTAAAAGTATGGACAACGATTAGATATTATAGTGAATCTTTCGGGGGTTTCCGACGAAAGCCTCATCTTGAAACCGCCTGCCTATTCGGGATGACGTTGGGATATTGTAGACGGACGGCTTCCACGCTCTCGACTATGCATTATCGATACTCCTCTTCGGTTGATTGGCCTAGAAGCTAGGAAGTCTATGAACTTGGATTAGCTCAGCGCTAAAGACTATGTCATGTATCCGATGGTTAGCTCATTAAACACATATCATTATAGGAGGCGACAATGCCATCTCCCTCCTCGTCCTATATCGCAGCCGAAGACGGGCACCGCCGAGTCGCCTCTGTTTCTCGGAATTGTTGGTAGTCATGAAATCAGCTTACGCTTGTTATATCTGGCCATGACGACGCGCGCGATGCGTGGATCAGACACGTTCTAGTGTGCATTATTGGACGACGTTGGCGGAGCCTGCATCCTTCATCAGCCAACTGAGGAGCTGTACCAGCTCAAGTTTAACACTGCGAATGCAAACCGCTTCATCACTGTACCTAAGTAAACATCATGCACTACTAGTCAAATGATTACATTACTAGCTACCAGACCCAGGGATGTACCTATTTGATCAGATGAACGACTACAAGCTAGGATTCTCTTGCAAGCCGCCTATGAGTGGGTGTCAGGGGTTGCTTTTCAGACCATCTCGGAAGATTGACGGAAGCATCTGAATAAAATCCGGTCTGATATAGGAGCTCGTCGTGATTGAAGGTGGCAAGTCGCTTGCTTGGAGTTATCTTTGAGCGGTTGATCATCCACTTCCGAAGGGGTTCAAGATCGTCGATGACCCTAATCTCATCGTTAATTCAAAACAAACACTTCGGAGCGCTGATGTGTTCGAATATCGTCCTCTATGCACGTGTGCTCAGAAACTATATAACTCAGCTCTAATATTATTCTGTAGAGCCCACGACTGCTAGCCGGCAACTTGGCTTACTGATACGTATGTTAACAATCCCTGAATTTGTCACAAGTCACAATAACCACCACTATACTTTCACAGCACCATAGCATCTATGAACGAAGATGTTTAGTGTCGTGACTTACATGCTTTATTATAGCATCAATGCAGCTCGCCATTGCTGCTTGCCTAACAATTGTGTGGAGTAAGTGCCGTATTTCTGGAGCCATCACGTCCCTGTGGTCTGGCTTTGCTTGGCGAGGTTGTCTTCTTCCCAGCGTCCCGATCTGTTGGCGCGCTTGCTATAACAAGCTATAGGTTGAAGGTGTTGATTAAGAAGTGAGGTCGAAATTAACATCATTGGTCTGAGCCGGGGTTCTGTAGCGTATCTGGGGATGTCAGGGGTGCGTCTCGGCGTCATCTAGCGGATCGCCACTCCACAAGCCGAGGTTCGTCTGAGCTCCGCATTTAGCGACTTCATTATCCTCAACATAATCAGTGACGTGCGATCTTGCTCTCAAAGAGAGTCTGCACTCAGACTTACTTAATTCTCAGCTATCCATACCAGGAATGAGCATTTCCTGATATCCTCCCGTTACAATCGACAGCGCGTGCTACATCCTAGTCCGGAGGCTACCTGTCATTGACCTCCATCAGCCGCTGCGAGCTAAGAGTCGAGCTCAAGCACGACTTCTATTTCAAAACATCTAACGAGGACCCTTGAGGGACTATAAGCCATGGCGCCGTCAGATCTCCCAATCATCCTCTACCATTACCCTTCCTCCCCCTATGCGCGCCGCATAGTGTGGTATCTTACCCTCCGCGGGATCCCATACTCACAATGTGTAAGTGCCTATTGACAGTTAGCAAACAGATCACTGACAAAGAACTCTAGATGCAACCCCCGATGCTCCCGCGTCCCGACTTGACGGCACTGGGCATATCCTACCGGCGTATCCCTCTCCTGAGCATCGGGCGCGACGTGTACGTAGACACGCGTCTGATCCTGCAGAAGCTAGAACAGTTCTACCCGCCCAGCACCTCCCACCCCTCAATCTCCGCCTCCACAGGCGATGCCCAAGCCCTGGAACGCCTGCTCTCTCATTTCATCATCGACGGCGGGATATTCATGCGCGCAGCCTCCCTCCTCCCTCCTGATCTGCCCATCATGAAGAACGCAAAATTCGTTGCAGACCGCGCGGACCTCGCTGGCGTTCCGCCGGGCACGCCATCACCCTTCTCGAAGGAGGCCTTGGATGCGCGGAGACCCGAGGCGCTGAGCGAAATCAGGGATGCGGTGGTGCTGCTGGAGACGACGCTACTGGCGGATGGGCGGGATTGGGCCTTGAAGACCGACGGGCCGAGCTTAGCGGATATCGAGGCCGTGTGGCCGTTCCACTGGCTCAACGGGTTGCCGGGGGCTTTGCCGGAGAACGTTGTGAGCGCGAAACAATTCCCTAAGGTTTTTGCGTGGATTGAGAGATTTTCCAAGGTGATGGGTCAGAGGAGCAAGCAGGTCGATCAGCCCAGGACTCTGAACGGAGAGGAGGCAGCGAAGCTGGTTGTTACTTCTGCGTTTGCGGAGGATGAGGGCGACGTGGATGGGAGTGAAGTTTATGTTACTGCCGAGGCACTGAAGAGTGGGGATACCGTGAAAGTCTGGCCGACGGACACAGGTGCCAGCCACAAAGATACGGGCAAACTGCTTGCGGCCACTAGCAACCAGGTCGTAGTCGAGATCCAAGGGCAAGCTGGCGGCGTGAGGTTACACGCACCGAGACATGGGTTCAAGGTTCGAAAAGTTACGGAAGGGAACTCAAAGTTGTAAGATAAAGGGTGAATATATGGTACAATCCATACCGTATAATAAGCTGTTGATATGGAACGAGTCGTATCCTCCCTATAATGCATATATACTCGTCGATCTTGAAGGTATAAGGTGGCAGGGGCCCGATGCACTTACATGAATTCCAGATGAGCGGAATGGAGACTTTAGGGAATAAGGGATAATTCTCCTGTATCACATAGCATATGGCGTGATGCTGTTCTGAAATAATCAAGTATTCAAGTTATGCAAGTATAGGGCCAGAGTGACCAGTTGAGCCTCATCAGGAACTGGATCCGGGCTTACACGCTCTTGTGGCTGGTGAGGGACTTATTGGCCCACAGAGTAGGTATCTATCAATAGCGGCACGCTCCACCTTAAGTAAGCCGATTCTATCGGAGGCTTTGCCGACAGAGTCTAACGACGGCCAGTCAGCTGCGTGTCACAACTCAAGTGGCAGTGGAAACACAGCTACAGTAGGTGAGCGTTGAATGGGCAATTGAAGCCGATTCTCGACCGGCGCCGATCGACCAAAAAGAAGTGCGAAAGCTGCTCGGAATTGCCTATTCTGGTGCAACAGTATCGCACCGGTTTCTTTCTGCTCTTCAGTGGCACGAAAAGGAAGAGCCACTGGACCCTCCGGCACGAACGCTAAAAGCAATTTCAGTGGAGAAAAGATGCATCTTGCGCGTCATAGAAACCGACGGAATTTGAAGTCCCGCCAGAACGAAGGAGAAAGAAAACTCCTGTATCGCGTTCCAAATCTCAACGTGCAATTGAACAGCGAGAACAAATCATACGATACAATAAAAGATTCAATATAATATAATCAAAAAAGGACATTGCAGCGATGATCTCGAATCCGTCGGGGTTAGGAATCCAAGTCCCAGATGTCCAAACGAGAAATAGCGATCTAGTAAATAATTCCACGATTCCTGCGAGCGACGGACTAGCCTGACAGTCTCTACGCACAGTCACGCACTGGGTGTGGACTTGGTGGGGAGACGACAAGGAATGACGTAACGGTTTCGATATTATTCCCTGCCACCTCGACACGGAGATTTTCTGGCTCGTTGAAGAGCATCATCTGATTGGTGAAGCCACTGGGAGAGTCAAATCCGATGGAAGGCTAGTACAGTACATAGTACATCTACGAGGGAAGGAGATAAGAACCAAGGGCGAAAGACCGTACTCGTCCTGGAAGCATCTGCTGCGACGAACGACGAACGACGAACATCTCAGATGCACGTAAAAGCAAAGTCAACATAAATAGTACTGATGGATGCCAGTGCCGTTCAGTTCATTCGTCACGCTGCGCTGCGCTGTGTTGCGTATCCTCTTTCCCCGTGTGGCGCTTGCTTCCAATTCGTCAGACGCGAGAGAAGGAGAAACACTGGCCGGTTCGAGTGGGGAACCGATGTGCGTGTCACTCTGGTCTTCGCGTAGCATGCCATTCGAAGACAGGTCGACAAGGGGACAAATTCTTTCTTTGCCACCGCGATCCCGACGTGTTTGCCGCTTGTTAAGCCAACTAGTCTAAGTAAAAGCAGGGTCGCTTGCCAAAAAGCTGCAAAAAGGGAGAGGGAAAGCGGGTTTCTGCCAATTTTGGATTGGATTTGTGACCCTTCCACAGCAGTGAAGCTGTAGTGTGCATTTCTAAGCAGTTTCTCGGGCCTTCCCTGCTCCGATCGTTCGAGTGACTCGTTCTCAACAACCAAGGAGGCTTTGGCCCGAGGAAAGAGGGGGAAGAGCATGTATCTCCATGTCGAAGGGAGAGAATGCCTTCCCACCTGGGGGCCATTGTGTTCTTTATGCGACAGGAGGTACGGAGTAGGCAGGCAGGAATAACGGACAAGCAAACCACTACTGCCAGGACTGCCAGATACCTACCTACACAGTACATACCTACATACAGCGAGCGCCATAGCGAGTTAGCAGATCATGATCCCCAACCCAACCGTGACATTGCACGTTCGGGCCACTCACACTGTGCAGCGACTTGCATCACGTCTTGCTCCCAGTCATTGGATCATCACACCAGTGTGGACCAGCCTTGGCCACCATCGGCTCCAAGTAACTTCGGGGGCTTTTACGTCTGCTGTGCCTGTCTTTTCAGCAAAATTCCAGCCCTTATGTCACTTCTTCCCTCATGACCTCATCGCCAGCAACTCACTCTTGCAATCTCAAAGCAGAACACTGACGCACCCGACCAGCCACCCTTGGGAGATCGAGAGGATACCGTCGTCACTGATTGACTCGATATCACTCCAATTCGGCTCGTAGTCCCCAGCCCTACCAAAACGTGGGTAGAGGTGGTTTGCCTTTGCTCGGGTCAGGTGCAGACTGCCTCCCACTGCGGCGTCGTTACATCATTTCAGTGCCCCGACAGGCAGAAATTGCCCAACACCCGGATCACAACTTCGTCATCATGGCACCTCCCGACTCCAAGCCAGCAGATAACCCATTGCCAGGTGAGTTCACCGATCTTTTACAGTTAAGCCACAATCATCGTGCTGGCGGTTCTTTGTCGCATCGCATCGCTTTGTCGCGAGTCACGCGCATTTGTAATACCACCATCATCATCATCACGGCCGTCATCGTTGTCGTTTATTACCATCGAGTATAAGCTATCATCGATTATAGTGAGACAACATCGCTAACCTTGTCGTCATTCGCTCTAGTCACCAACGGCGACAAGAATACAGACTCTGCTGTGAAGGCTGAAGGCATAACCAATGCCGAACCAGGTCAACCCTTGGCACCACCACCCAAGCCTAGCGAGAACGGCGGCGACTACTTCTCGAGTAACTTGAATCTGGAACCTAATCCATTTGAACAGTCTTTTAGCAACGGGGGAACCGTTGAGACCCCGGGAGGGACCAAGTTGCCCAGCCTGGCTGCCTTAACATCACCTTCGTCGTTGCTGCCAGGGAACGGAAATACCCCATTCAACTGGGGTGGAGGGTCTCTTAGGACGGGACCTCTCAGCCCAGCGATGCTCTCTGGCCCAACGAACGATTATTTTGGCGATACTTCACACACTTTGCGCGGTGGGTTTACACCGAATGAGAGTTCCCTGCGAACTGGCTTGACACCAGGTGGCAGTGGTTCTATGTTCCCTGCCGCTAGTCCTAACTCACAAGCATTATATGCCCAACTGGCAAGCGGCGGTGCGACACCAGGCACACTTGACTTCCATCGCACTGCTATGAGCGCAGCTGCCGCAAAGGCCCGCGAACAACATCCGCAACAGCCTGCGACGTCGCAGCCTCAAGAGAATACTAACGGAGTCGCCGTCAAGGCGGAAGCCAAATCTGCATCGGGCGCCTTCGATCCCCACGATAACGACGCGGCGAACGGGCTGTTCATGTTGGCACAGGGAGCTCAGCAAAGAAACGGCGCTCAACCCGCAACCAACCAGCAGTTCCCTGTCGGTGGCAGTCAGCCAGTTCACGCACACCCAGCACCACCCAACCCAGCCAACACTTCACCTCAGATGAATGGTAACGACTCATCTATTGGTGCAACATCTGTTCGAGGAGTTAGTGAGGCTGCTAGTGGCGCATCAGAAGACATGGAACACATTAGACCGACGACGAGAGGGAAGGGTAAGCGGCCCTCTGGCGGTGCTATCACGAATGGTAGACGGAAGGCAGAAGAACCTCCGGCCAAGCAACCTGCCAGCAAGAAGGCCAAGCCCAATGTTATTCCTCCTGCACCGCTGTCTATGAATGGCGATGAAGATCACACCTCTGACGAAGACGATGAGAACGCAAAGGATGAGAACGGTAACCCCAAGGTTAAGATGACTGATGAAGAGAAACGCAAGAACTTCTTGGAGCGCAATCGGTATGTCGTCCCTTGTGTAGCCGCCTGCTCGCTGACCATGGCACTAATTATTCTATCAGCGTTGCTGCTTTGAAGTGTCGTCAGCGCAAAAAGCAGTGGCTTGCCAATCTCCAGAACAAGGTTGAAATGTTCAGCAGCGAAAATGACTCCCTGACAGCACAGATCTCTCAACTTCGGGAAGAAGTGGTCAACCTGAAGACATTGCTCTTAGCCCACAAAGACTGTCCAGTCACGCAGCAGCAAGGCCTACATGGCGCTTTCATGCAACAAACCATGGAGACATATAACGCTCAGATCAATCCTTATGGAATGGGCGCACCATCCATGGCCAATCAACAAGTTATGGCAGGCCAGGCGACGAGACGTTATTCATAGGAGTATAACGACGTCCCTGGCAGTCCGGACGCCACTAAAGAGGACCCTGACCCCGGACCCCTTCCTGGTCATTTAATGTGCTAAAGTATGGAGAACGGATGGCAAAATTTCCAAGTCGGTTCAAAAGCTTCTCACCCCATGATGGGACTGGCTGGCGTTGTCCATGGCGACCTGATCGGTCGGGCACTACGGTACCACCTTATATTTCTCATGGCCGGGACCTCTTCCCTCTGCCTGTAACAACATTCTTGAGCTGATGAGATGCGAACGACCGGAGTTGGCGTTGGGGTTTATGGCCGCAGGGCAACGAAGCACAACTGAGGAACGATGGAAGAAGCTAGCAAGTGCTGGTGGTTCATCTGTCGATTTTGTCTTGCACGTACCGGCTGGACATACATCAAAAGCGGTGTTCGGGGACAAAGGATTGCTCTTGTGGCGTTGGAAGGTACGGTGAATATAGGAAATGCATGATTAGCATGTCATTTATATTCCTGAAGAACTTTAGCCTTTATGTTTGCGTGTTTTGGGGGAGCTTAGAAACGATGGGCTGTTCGCGCATGCGGAGATAGTTAAATAAACGTTGACCGAAACTACAAGTTCAATTATAGTATAATGTTTATGCGGGTGCACCTAATTTATATGCATGCATACATACATTGTGGACGACAATATTGCAGTTGTATTAAGCAGAGCAAATATCACGAGTGCCTTTAGTCAAAATTGGTTGCGTTGGCTCGTGCTCCCGAAAAGGCTTAGTGGCAATGACGCCTCGTGTAAACAAAGTGGGAAGGCGCATCAACCAATTCGCGCCTCAACACCAAGACTCGCCTCGTGATCCCCGACGAAAGCACCTAATCAATGCCTACATATCGATATTAAGTCGCGGCGGCCCCTATGTATACCGAGCGATTGAGAACAGTTGAACCATCCGAGTGCGCCTAATTGACGCGATTGCCGGCTGCCTACGAATTTCGGTTAATCTGCGACCCGCGTCGCGACAACGCTCACCAATTCCAAGTGGCAGTGCTAGTCCTGTGGCGAACGTCAATCAACCATCCATGACGACTCTTGTGCAGACGCGTCAGCCGCTACAAGTACTGAGCATGAGCAATCAGCCCAAGCGGCGCCGGAGCGAGCGCCTTGCCGGTTCGTCCTTCTCTTTCGTCGCGGGGGATATCGACGTCATGAAGGAACCCAGGTCGACTTTAGTTACTGACTGGCGGCACATAGCATACGATGAGCAAGACGGTGACTTTCACTTCACGCGAGGGACGAAGCGGATAAAGACAACGCAGCCGGAAGCGATACCTGAGGACGAAGTTGCGCCGATACCAGCCCCGGCACCTAGGAAAGCCGGGAGACCGCCGAAACAGAAGAAAACTAGCGAGGCGCCTGTGGAGGAAGCCCAGCCTGCACCGCCGAGGAGGACTTCCAAGCGAAGGTCAAGTCAGATAGCGGTGCATCAGGATGAGCCGGCTCCAGCACCGCCGCCGCCGCAACGGATGACGCGCCGGCGCAGGCCTTCTACCGAAGATGCACAGGAGGCCAGGGGCAAAGAAAACCCCAAGTCGAAGGGTAGAGCGAAACCCCCGAATGGCACCGCCCAGATTCGGCAGGTCGACATGGACCGCTCTCCAGAACCACCCGTATCGACACCCACGGCACTGCAGGTAGACAAGGCACGGGGCAAGGCAACCAAGGCATCGGATTCAAAGAAGATCGCGCTGCCCTTTAGCGACACGCCCATCATGAACCGTAACAAGGAGATGCGGAGGAAGACGGGCGGGCGCCGCAGCAGTCTGGGCATGCGCGGACGCAGGGCGAGTTCGTTGATCGACAATGGTCATAGTGCGATACCGCACCGCGAGGTCGACTCTGGCGAGTTCTACAAGCACATCGAGGCCGAGGGACTTAGCGAGCCCAGACGCATGAAACAACTTCTGACGTGGTGTGGTGAGCGGGCCTTGAGTGAGAAGCCCCCCTTGGGGAGCTTGAACTCAAATGCCATTCTAGGAGGTAAGCTAGCCTGTCCCTTGCGACTCCTGACTGCGTTGGTGCAAGGCGGACCGAAGGTGGGAACGCTCTTTTCATGCAAACGCTAATGCTCGCTGCAGCTCGGGCGATACAAGACCAGCTTCTAAAGGACTTTGGCTCAAAATCTGAATTTTCGGATTGGTTTGCAAGGGAAGATGCCCCAAGACCACCGGCGATCGAGAAGCCGAACCCTAGAAATATTGAACATGAGGAGAAGATTGCAGAGTTGGAGGAGAGAATAAAACGGTTAGTCCTCCAAGCGTCAACCATGGGTGGGCGTGCCCAGAGAGCTAAAAGGAGAGCAGATTGAAAGCCGAAAGGAAGACCTGGCTATCCCTCAAGCAAGCGCCCCCGGAACTGCCACCCTTATTCCCACCGCAAACCTCCGATCCCCCCATACAAGAACAGCAAATACCGGACGCCTCGCTTCTGGACCTGGAAGAGGCGCAAATGCTGGCCTCCCTAACGAGCTCAACTACGAGCAACAGCTTCGCGAACTTTGAGACCAGGACGCAAGCACGAATACAGGCCCTTCAACAATCCCTAGAGTTCAAAGTCGACCACCTGGCGGATAGTGTGCATAAGGTAGAGCAGCGTGTCAATGCGGCATCTCGCGAAGCAGATCGTGTACTGAGTCTTAGTGCTACGAGGTTGAGAGAGCGAGAAGAGAAGGAGATGCAGAGCGCCGGGACCAAGGATATGCCTGTCATGGAGGTGCTGAGGAGTCTGGGGAGGATATTACCCGAAGGGGAAGGGGGAGGATGATGCGTTCCTCATACCGCGCAATATAGGAAACATTGTCTCTCTGTACCGGATTGTTGTGAAATGCTGGGGTTTGACGGAAATCGCTCGGAGGCTCGTTTACTTGGAAGATACCACACAACTTTGAAGGCTTGGAGGGTGGACCGGAGTTCTGGAGGAACTGAAATCGAAATTGGGGGCCGAGAAAGAGCGGAACTAGATCATTTTGCTTCGTCACCTTGGGCTGTATATGAGATAATGACCGAATGAGAATGTGGCTTGTGGATATTCATATCCTTGATCTCGACCCAGACTTGACTTTGAAAGACCCGTTGATCGAAGGAGCGCCGGGTTTCTGAGTATAATGACGAGCTTGGGTAGTGCAGTAGGGACGTACATGTTCGGGAGGTCAGGTCATTGCGAGAGAGAGACGAGATCCAGAGAACCCCCTTTTACTAGGTTATCAACCCCGCCCATTATCGCTCCAGCTGCAACTACCCAGGCCGACACAGGATGTCCTCTCTCTTGTGCAGAAAACAATGACTTGTTCGAATGCTCGGATGTTACTGCCAATTATTCACCGACTACTTACGGCGATCACCAGTAAGTCCGATAAGGGTTCACCGCGGTAATCACTTCACTGGCAACACATCTAAATCAGGAGATGCAAATCGACGACATGGGGAAACGGAGGGGTATTTGCTGAAAGGACGAGTGGCTTATTCCTCGTTGATCACACCACGTCAGGCACGAAGCGTGTAGGCTAGCATTGGGACGGGGAGGCTGATGCTAGTCTCAATCACCTTGGTATTCCTCTGTAGTGCTTGAAGGATATACAGCCTCCGCCGTGCAGAGGATAGGAATAGGCAGTGAGCCTAGTACAGGTTTACCATGGAGTTCCTGGATACCCGTCACCTCTGAAAGCGTCGGCCCCTCGAACGGACGCCAATTATGACACGCCGCGATGATCTTGTTGCTTATCATTGCGCCCGTCCTCGAGAGGAACTTTGAAGTTCTTTTCCTGCGTGATACAACACAAGCATCTCAGGACCCTCACCCAAATGACAATGACAATCCCTATAATACATCTTTTCTCCAGCGGCCAGTGACTGAGACCATGCGACTCCCCCGTTCGGCCTACTTCTGCTCCTTCAAACTGGGCATGAATCCCATGCCCCCGCCGACCTCTCCACCCTTACTCCGGCTCTTGACGTGCTCTCGCAGCAATCGCAAGACCTCGCTGTCGCGCCATCGCGCCGGGACGGGCCGGTATGCAGGCTTGAACGTCCCGATGGTCTGCGCCCACTCGCCCTCGCCGGGCTTGCGGTACGGCTCCTCTGACGCGGCGGCGGCGGCGGCGGCTGCGTCCTTCCCCGCCGTCGTGTTGGAGGAGCTGTCTGCGAAGGGGGAGGTGGGCGTCCAGTTCTTGGTTGGGTGCGTCGATGCCTTCGAGCTAGACGCGGAGTCCACGGCGGAAGAAGAGGAGGAGGAAGAGGAGGCGAGGGCCTCTTTAACAGGTGAAGGCACCTCCTGCGTGGCCCAGTAGTAGATGTCCCAGTCGTTCTCGTCGAGGAACAGGTCGTACTGCGCCATCTGCTCCTGGCTCATGCTGGGCAGGAATCGGTCGGCGAAGGTGGAGAGGAGGAGGTCTGATTCTAGGGTTCCGCGCTTGCGGGATTGGTCTGTTTCGTCCAGCGTGTGTACGTCAGCCATCTGTTCGTAGTTCCTGTGTCAAGGGGGACGTATGATGATAGCTCTGGGGAAGCTGGACTCGGTATAGATGTACGCCGGAAGAAGGACGGGGCGACATGGGACTTACACACTAGCCTCGCCCGCATCGTCCTCTCGTCCTCGCCCACGCGCCGCATGGGCTCGATCTTGAACTCGGCGCCCTCGAGCTCGCCGACGCCCATCTCGCCTTGCGTCGCGGGGTCGACTGGCGGCGCGTTGCTCACGCGAGCGCGGAAGCCGGGTGTCGTGGAGAAGGGGCGCAGGGCTGCTACAGCTCTGGGCAGTGCGCGGCGCACGGGACGTCCGACAGTTCGTAAGGAAGCCATTGCGTGACTTGTGTGTGTCTTCGCTCTTTGGTATGGGCGTCGTTGTATCGTAGACTAGAGGATGTATGCCAAATTGAGAGGATTTGGCTGCAAAGGTGCAAGGTGTTATGTCGTTAGTAGACTGTAACAGTCATTGACGTAGAAGAAAGTCTTAGCTCGCTCCGAAGCCGAAATTCGAATTTGGAGGTTGCCGAGGCCGGGTGCTGTGCCCGGGCTGCCGTCTAGGCCCGGACTATCGGCCAACAACGGAGTAGGTCAAGTGCAAGGGTGTTGCAGGGCGCTGTTGGATCGCCAGGGAATATTAGCACTTCCTTCACCCAAGGAATACCTTGGTGGTTACTTTATGACAACGAGGTACTATATAACAAGCATCCTATAACACCGTAACTTGACCAGCAAATCTCCCAATAGAAAGGCAGTATGTGGATTAAACTTTCTACCAACAACATACAGGCAACACCCAGTTAAACTTTGCGCAATTACAGAGCTTAACGGGATTCACTAAGCATACCGACTTTGGTGGTAGGTAATTCAGCGAATTAATACACCGTATCTGTGCGATGTCGCTTCTGTTACGATATCCTATCAATCTACATGGCTACAACACACTTTGATTTGCTAGCGAAAAAGGAGCATTGAGATCCGGGGCCAGGACCTGATACGAAGCTTACGAGAAGCATTTTGACTGCTCCCGATCCTATGCCCTTAGGCTCTTATGTGTCTCAGACTGTTGCCAGATAGGCAGGAACCCTTTGTCCGCATACTAGTTGCAGACATTCGGTTGATCGTAGCGACTCGGTACATTATTTGCTTCACCTCTGTTCTATGCTGGGAGCATCTCTGCATTCCGTTAACACGAGGCAGGAGCACACATAACTGTCAGTCATTACTCCCTTTCGATTTCCCTCTAAACTCCGCCGGTCAAAGAGACGCCTCTACAGACTACCATATGCATACAAGCATTACATTCAGTTTTCAATGCATGGTCCTCACTTGCCTCCCGGAGATACCAATGCCGCAAGAGTCTAGACTGATGCGGGTCTTCCCAAGACGCCAGAGCTCGATATTGGGTTACAATTCATCCTTTCCTCGACTCCTGTCTAGATTAGATGCTTCGACCGGAAGTAAGCCCTCAGATACATGATCTGCCACCCCCACAGGCCGATGAGCAGCATGGTTGTACCGATGCCGAACCACTTGACGCGGGTGTTGGTGCTCTCGTTCGTGTCTCTCAGCTTCTGTTCTCGCGTGCGCAAGTAGTCCATCTCGGTGACGATCTCGGCAATGGTCTCTTCGATGCGGCGCAGGTCGGCCTCGATGGGCTTCAGCTTCTCGGTAGCCTGGATGGCGGACCAGTCTTTGGCATCGGCACCTATGTCGATGTCCAGTTCGACGTGGCGGGTTGGGTCATTTGGTGCTCGGCCACCTGGAAGGGCAAGCAAGTATTAGTACGAGGTGTCGTGTTTCCAAGGAGTGCATGATCTCGTACCCGACAGAAGATTCTCAAAGCACACGTCAAATGCGGAATCGGCATGCGAAGTGAAGACTTGGCGCTTCTCGCCGACCGCATCTTTCGCGCTGCCGTACTCGTTCCCAACGGCATCCTTGATCTGCAGGATGGCATCACTAGTCAGCAGCCATTCATCTCGGGCCGTAGCATAGCATGGGAATGGCAAGCAACGCACTTTGATATTGACAATCATGCCATCACCCTTGGATCCGCCAATGGTGGAGGTCACGACGACGAGAGTGTCCTTGGCGACGAAGTTCCGTATGCATCTCTCCGTACTTGACCGTGATGCTTGGAGGTCAAACTTGAGGGCTGATATGGAAGAAACGAGGAACAGGACGCTGCAGAGATGTTGCATCAATGCCCGTGTGAAGGCCATGGCTGTGAGTCTGTACGAATGGGCGATGTTCTGCGGTGCAATGCAATGCAATCAATCAATTCAGAACATCGAATTGCTTTGCTTGACTTGACTTGGATAGGAGCAACTCAGTGATGGAGAGGCCAGAATCTCAAATCTTTAGCGTCTCTCTCGTCTCGCAGCTCCCCAGCAATCAACGTGTCTCCTGTCCCTGCTGGCTGCTGGGAACGGACGGATGAACCAATTGAATTGCATAGCATGTTACTCCAAGGGGTCATAGCTTGCACTTGCAGCCTTGTATGGTCTTATCACGTTTAGCTCGACTTTTTTGCATACATGCCATTATCCACAACAGTCTCTGCCCTGTGTCTGATGCTATAGATCATCGATTCTAACAGAGGACAGTAATTACATATCTGCGAAAGGTTGCTCAGTCTTCGCGCCTGTCTGACGGAGTCGAGTAAGCGGAAGTCGGCCTTGGTTTGCATGATCAAAGGCGAAAGGTAGCGCCATAACACGGATAAAGTGGTAATCCTACCTGCTACAATAATCGTGCAAAGGTCGCTTATCAGCCTTGCGATTTCTCCGGGTTACGGGTACCGTTCATCTCACAAAGCTCAACGAGGCTTCCATTCTTCCCACGCGTCGTCAACCCACAACCTTGTTTACACCTTATTCCTGCGCAGCATCCACAGCCGTCAACAAAACGCATTTCGCAGTGCTGCAGTCACATTCACGAAACAGTCAAGATGCCGAAATGTAAATCCAGCTCAAATCCAATCCCTGCCCCCTGCCTAAAACTATGCGAAGAAGCTGCTGACCTGAAGACCAGTCTTCTGCGACTACTGCGATGTCTACCTGACACACGACTCCATGTCGGTGCGGAAGGCCCACAATAGCGGTCGAAACCATCTCCGCAACGTCGTCGATTACTACCAACAGATCGGTCACGAGAAGGCTCAGTCCGTCATTGACAGCATCACATCGTCCTACGCTGCCGAGGGTCAAGCACACGCAAATCCTATGCTGCCGCACAACCAGCCCGGTCACGGCCACGGCCATGGACAAGGTCCAGGAGGATTTCCCGGAGGTCTGCCGCCACCGCCGTTCAACTTCCCACCAGGTGGACTGCCTCCTTTCCCTGGTATGCCAGGTGCGCCTCCACCGCTTCCTGGTGCTTTCGGTGCTCAAGGCCTGCCTCGTAAGTACAACCCTGCTCCTTACACGAGACCCCATCGCTACGAGCCGTACAGTCGAAACGGCCACGGTAGGAACCAATATCATAGGAGAACACTTTCTAATAGACATCTCTCTGCAGCTCTTCCGGGTGGTCGTGGACTTCCACCCTTCCCACCTCCTGGTGCCGGTAACAATGGGTTGCCTCTGATGCCGGGTGGTTTGCCGCCATTCCCGCCGCCCGGAGCTGGAGCCCCTGGTGCTCCGCCATTCCCTTTCCCAGGCATGCCGCCGCCTGGACAGGGCTTCCCGACGCCTCCGGGAATGCCGCCTTTTCCGCCGCCGGGTCAGCAACAACGCGGACATTAGAGGCCTCCAAGATGATGCTTCTCGAGATGCGGTGCATGAATGGCCAGCATAACCGTGTTAGACGTACAGATAGCTCCATAGGATTACGGTAGGTATACTGGTCTACCATGCCGCGCCTCGATACCACCCTCGGCCAACGCTTTTTCGAGTTCCTGTGCTGTGCAGGCGGCAAGTTTTCTTGGACAAGCCCTAGCCCTCTGTAAGCGGCATAATTTTATCAAATTCTAGCATCGATTGCGACCATACTCGGCCACTGCAATAACAGCGGGAGTTGGCTCACCATCTGCGGCCTAAGCTTGGAAAAAAGAGTGATGGTCCTCGAAATTTTCAAGAACACGTTGCCAACTTGAGGAAATCGCTAGGTCAAGCAAGCAGGAGGAGACCAGTCAGTTCACTTTGGACCTTCGACAGAGGTGGGCTTGTTGGCGGAATCGAATCGGATCCAAGCCTGGTTTTCTTGCTCGACTGGGCGAAGTCACAGGGGAAACCGGATTCAAGGATTAGTAATGGGACGGTCCTCTTCCACGACAGAAATGGATCTAGATCGATAGGAATACTTTTGGAGGTTCAGCGTCTTATCAATGGGACAAGGTCGCAGAAAACGTCTGTTGAGTTGGTAGAGTGTCAACTAGTGAACGCAGAGGTAGCCGTACGGCTAGTGAAAAGATGAATCACGCTTACAGTTCCGAGGAAGACTTCATGCTGACCTCCATATTCGACCTTGACGTACAGGAATGTATATATGAATTCTCGAATACACACCTAGCATACGACGTGATCCCATGGTTCGTAGAAAACGTCAAATTCCAGATTGCATTACATCATAGGTTGGGGTGGTATCTATCGTGAAGTCGTTCTTCATTCTATAGGAGTACAGCAACTGGTCATCCATCTGCCCTCTGCGCCCCTCTTCCCCCCTCCACTCCCCATGCTCATATCCCCACTAGCCATCCTTCGAGTTCCACTGCTATCCTTGATAACTGAAGATATCTCTCGACTCCTCGTGATCTTTTTTTTGAATCCGGCATGAAAATCTAAACCCCAAGAATCCCGGAAATCAATCCACCTTAGATTGCAGGGCTCGTTCAGTTTAGATCCGCATGATGCGATGAATGGAGATTCACTGATTGGATAGATGAAACGCCGTGATCCCCAAAGCCGCCTCTCCCCCCCCCCTTTTCCTTCGCCATGCAAAGAGTCGAATGTGTGTTGCGAAATGTCGTGTTGGAAAAGTGTTGTAGCATGGTTTGGGTGTCGTTTCTTCGTATGCGTCATGAAAACGTGGCATTGGATGGTAGTAGTGACAAGTGTAATGTGTCGCAGAAATGTTTGAATGTGTCGAACAGAATCAGAGACGCTGATGATAGAAAGGCCGTCTCCCCGCCGTCAACCTCCGCCCGGTGACAAAACGCCCATGTCGAACATTGGGCACAGGCGCAGGCACAACCACGGAAACGGAGCCCGTTCTCTAGACCTGGACTTGCACCTTGGGTGCTCTCTCTACACCCTCGACCTGGGTCTGCTCATTGTTCCCTGTAACAGCAAACCCCGAGGGAGCCTGATAGCTCTGTCCCTTGTAGCTATTCCGCTTGATCACCTCACCGACGCCGTCTCTGACCTCGCGCGGTCCGCTAATCTTCTGCCGCAGCGCCTCGCTCCTCTTCTGCCTTCGGTGCTCGCTCAGTCGTCGCTGCAGATTCGGCAGTCCGAACTGCTCAATCTTATCCTGCCAGCCGGGGAAGAAGCGGCGGCCTCGCGCATCAACACGCTTCTCGATGCCCCAAACGGGGCGGCCAAGGCGGCCGGGACCTGTGGATGGTCGGCCTCCTTCGTTGTCGCTGTGATGGCGATGGGAAGGAGAAGATGGGCGAGCATCCCAGCGGAGACTGCTGTAGCTGTCATGGTAACGCATTACACGCAGGTTACCGCTTGGCGTGCGCTTGATCGTCCGGCGTTCTGGTGCACGGCTGTCCGGTGCACTGTAGTGCTCGTCGCTGTTCATTGGCAAAATGGCAAAGGTACGCTTCATACGGGATGAAAGAGAACGACGAGGCGGCAGCGGCCGACTTCCAGCTGCCCGGTGGCGGTAGACTTGCTCGGCTTCGCCGGGGATATCGCGTACCCAGTCCTCGTCGTTTTCGGGGTCAAAGTAAGACGAAGAAGGCCGCCAGAAAGGATGTAGTCTTGCTTCGTCCGGAGGCGGATCATCAAATATTGGATACTGATGAAGGGATGCATCATTAGTCTTCTCGAGCTCCGGGTTTTCGGCTGTCTCCTTTCGAATATTCCTGGAAAGTGAAAGGGTTCGTGAAAGGAACCCCGGCTTGCGAGGGGTTCTATTATCAGAGCTCTTGCGCAGACTGAAAGCCCGCTTCACCAACGAGGGCCGACCCTCTGTCTCTGTCGTCGTCTCGAAATAATTGCCAAGCATTTTCATCTTTTCAGCCGCAGGTGTCGAACCGGAAGGAGTAGCTGGCGTGAATTTGATTGCAGGAGCAAGAGGAGGATCAGGGGGTGCACGCGGGTTTCGTAGAGGTGAGTCCACATCGTCCATAGAGAAAAGAGTCTGGGGAGGTGTGACAGGTTCACCGTCTGGACCGGTTGCAGTGATACTGGGTCTAATGACGGGCACCGGCTTCTCGGTTTCATCTGTCCCAACTGACTGTTGCCGCTGCAGCGCGTTTGCATCGAACGATTTGGAGGTGTGGTTCACAATGAGGACGGATCGGTTCAGGTGTGGATATATATTCACCGCCATAGCTTCCGAAACCTCGGCTGCAGAGTGAGTTCCGTTTGTGTCGACGGAAGCTTGGGAAAATGGGGTGTTGTGCGTTGTCAACCGTTTGCCGAAGAAGGGGTCCCCGTTGTGATCGACCAGTGACCTGTGGTCATGCGCATCTCTGTGCGACTCGATAGATGGAGCCGGCTGTAGTTGTCTCTGATCGAGGTGATCTTCCTCGGCTGCTATGTACTCGACATCTGGTACACTCGGGGCACGTTCCACAATGACCTTGGGAGGCTGCTTTTTCATCTGCTGCTCCTGGGATGCATTCAGAGCCTTCAAGCTATCAGCAGTCAGTGAACCGGTGCGGGATCCAGCCAGAGAGTTGGCCCGGGAGTTGTTCCTGCTCGTTGGAGCTGAGAGCGAAGATGTTCGCACCGGAACCATCGGGGGATAGTCAATAGTTCGTTGGTCCCCTACAAGTGACCCATCAGATTCCGACATTGACATGGCCCTCCCGCGGCGAGATGGCCGATCAAAGTAAGGCGTCATGTCCTTTGTCTTGGACTTATTAGAGAGAGGCACCGAGCTCAAGCTATTGCTTCTCTGAGACCTGCGACTGCTCGTTGATCTTAGAGATGGAGTTCCTGTAGGTTTCATGGAAGCCCGACGATCAGGAATAACAACGACGGGAATACCACCGTTCTTCCACACTTCTCGGCGTGCTTTGCGACTAGATAGTGAATTGACCGTACCGGACGATGCGTAACTCTCCGATCGAGCACCGTCGAGCCCGCTTCGAGGTTTGTATCGCCTGATGGTCTCATCCAAGCCGTTCGAGTTTGCCGCGGAGCTTGGCGGCGAGTTGTTATACCCCGGATCTCGGAGTACTGTTTGCTTCCTGACATGGCGGAGCGTTTGGTGTCTTTGCGGCGGAGCATCGAGCAAAATGGCCTCCACCACTGTAGAAACTCCAGATTTAGAGGACATGCCAGAGAATCTTCTGGTATCAGTGTTTGTTAAGGGTTCCGATGCTGTTGGCGCCGAGCTCCAACGCTTGGCCTTATCCGGGGACCCCTTGAGTGACGAATGCATTCGCAGACTGCTCTCATGCAGCGGCATGTATCTTAGGGCCCTTGTTGCGTTGGTCGGAGTGACTTTTACATCCTCGACAACCTCGGCCACTTTGTCCATCCGCTCGACTTCTCTGTTTGATTTTGTTGGTGGTCGTCGCTTCCGCACCATCACATTCCTGTCGAGATTATCGTCCCATTCCTGCTCGACCTCGCTACTAGAGCCACCTCCAGAACCCCATTCCCCATCAAAAGCGCAAAACTCTTGTTTCGTCCTAGGAGTCAAGTTGTCATCAGACTCCAAACCTAAGCCTAAACCGATGTTTTTTAATGACTTCTGCGGCTTCGAACCACTTGACTGCCGAACCGTGCTCTGTGACGTCCTTCCGGAAGACGCTCTCGGCCGTAACGTGGACTTTCCGTCTTCGTCAGACGAATATGGATCTTCACGAGCTGTCTTGAAGGACTCGGTTCGAGAATCGGTCGTCGCCTTGGAAGGTATGCGATCAGCAAGAAGCGGGCGGAATGCCTTCGGCCTGCGCGCTTGTCTTGGTGGTGTCACGTCGGGAGTAGGCGGACTCCTTTGATTCGGTGGCGTTCCGGGTGTCCTGACGGGGCTCGACACGCTTCGCACAGGGCTTCCCACGAGGATCTGACTTGAGGGCAATACAGAGTGACTGCCTGATGAATTGCGCGAGTGCGCTGGGGGTGTTGGTGGGAGATCAGGACCTCTCAAACTTGGAGGCTGGCGCTTCAGCGATGGCGGACTCGATGGACGAGAGCCAGAATCCGACGAAGGTATACTGGTATCGACATCTAGACCATGAAATGGTCTTGGGATGGCGGCGACAGACGGCTTGCTATTCCGAGGATGCGGGAGAATCTTGTGTCGTTTCAACGACCTTTGGCCTGTAGAAACAATCGTCGAAGATGAGCTGTCAAACGTAGGAGGATCGAAATACAGGCCAGCCTTGGTAGGCGGCAGAATCGTCTCGGTGGAAGATAGCATCGTATCCTTGTGTGGTTTGCACCATGATCCCGCAGTGATTAGCTCACTCATTAAGTGCTCCACCGGATCACCCTCGCATCATGAGATAATCGGTTTCGGCGCTGCACTGCTAAGATTGCTGAAGTGGTTACGAGTTGTGGGCATAACAGATTTCGGGGATCGTAGTCTGGTCGATGTCGCCTTGGAATATAAGCTTGCGTCACACAAGTGGACTGGCTGTCCTTTGTCGCCGGCGTTTCCTGTCTTCGAGTAGATGATAAGTTGATGTCCACAGACTCCAGGGACCATCCAAGTTTAGAACAGATACGGAGACTAGGTCAAGGACAAGCATCCCAGAATTCGCAACACATCACATGAATCCGTTGCGGGCGGTTGGTTCTCCCTTGGCGAAAAAGAGATACAGCTTTGCGACAGACTGTTACTTGTCGTACGTGCTGGAGTTTCAAGTGGATGGATGGATGGACGGACGGACAACACCGTGGACGTGGAGGTGGGAGGTACCGCTGGCTTCTGGCGGCGGCAGCGATAGGTAGCTTCCGCTCGAGGAATCAGATCAGCGAGACTGGCCTTCCCCGGCGCAAGATTTGACTTTCCGTCCAGCGAGTGGTTGGGGGAACCTTGCGAACTAGTGCGAAAGTGGAAGAGGACCATGGAAGAGGACCACGGAAGAGGACCAAGAGAGTCAGTCGCAAGTGGGCACTGTAAACCTGGGTGCTCGTGGGACACAAGGATTCGATAACTCACCACCGCGAAAACGGGGGGTAGGGGGGTAGGAGGGTATCTCTGATCACGATACTGACAAAGCCCATACATTCTACATAATACACCATATCTCCCCTGTGCTATGGTACCGTACCTAAGTATACTGCAATACAGTACACACTATGGTCACAGGCAGACCAGAAGGGTATCCGTGGGTGGTGACTCCGGACCACCGAGACGAGACTCTGTTGATTTTATCTGCACTACGGTCGGCTAGGCTAGTACATACGTAGAGTAGACTCTGCGTCCATTGTGCTCCACGAGTCTCTGCGATTCCCACTGGACGACAGCCTTCTTGCAGCAAGACTCATGTGGGAAGAACAAATCAGCTTCTCGAAGGACTGAGGGCTTTCATTCCATTTTGCCAGACCTGCAGTGTGCAGGTCAAAGGTGACGAATCGGAACTCACGTCGCAGAGCGTCTAGCCCGAGGTGCGACTTCGCCGGCCGCAAAACCAGCCTGCAACATTTTGGGGGGGTTGGCACCACTCTGGAAAAAGGAGGTAGGTGGTATTGTAGCTAGCAGAAAGACGCACAAAATCTTGAAACTAAGTAGCTCATGCTCAGTCTCGAGTGGACTGGCTACATAGTCATCAGCGCAAAGCTCATGAGATACTCCGTAACGTTACAGAGCAATCAACAGCTTGTCATCCAGATATGCAAGGCTCTGACGCAATGGCTCTGCCATGCAAACGTCGATGTGGCCCGTAGGAGATCTGGGATTTCCATTCCAAAATCTCCGAATGAACCCAGCAGCAGCTAGAAGAAATATCGAAGGATGGGCACGGACCAGAGGCCGGCCGCCTTGACAAGCGGACAGGCTGACAAGCCTCGGTACTGGTTGAGAATTGTGAACCGAGAATCGCGCCCCTTGTTGACCGTCTGAATTTTGTCGGCACCAGGGTCCGGATAGCACCACAGACCACTGATTCACGCTATCACACTATCAAGATCAAGATTGAAACAGACAACGCAGCAGTCGTGCGTGACCTGCTGCAAGCCTGATAGCCTACGTATTTCATATAAGCAGTTGGCAGTACAAATAGGCATCTCCTCCTTCTTGTAACACATTCTAGCAAGACACTACTGTAGCGAGGATTACGCGAGACATGACTGTCGTCTATTAGGTATGTCTTGTTCTTTATCTTATAGCGTGCTAAGTAGTCAGTGCCAGGTCAACCGTTGTCGGATCTTCTCCATCGAAGATCTCTCACTACCTTGCAGCTCTACTTCCCAAGTCGATCTTGAAACATACCCGGGCTCGGCAAACGATCCAAGTCGAGCAACATAATCTAGCCAGCTTCAAAAACCCGGATCAACATCTGTTCTCATGAACTACGAGTGTGCAAGGACTCTCGTGGAGAACACGACCGCAATCAGAGTCAATACAATGGAAAGCATTGGATCTAACAGTTGGTTCACCGCTTCTTGTCACTTGGCAGCTTTGCACTTCTGTCACTTTGCTTAAAGGAAGCATTGACAGCCAGGACTTATGTTAAACGGTCCTAGCGAGAAAAAAGATTACATACTTAGTGCTCGTCATCGACTATCCAAGACTATGCCAAACCTCGACGTTACCCCACTTCAAGTTGTCGGCACGCCTATAGTATTGGAGTATCTCCCTTAACAGTGAAGTACCGAGCGGCCGTGTGAGTTCCACCAAGACTCTCCAAAACTGCCCCCGTTCACTTCAAGCCTGAAACTCGGAGTCGATATCGGCATCTCTTCAGGAAAAAGAGCATTGGATCCGCAAAAGCTATCGGAGGCATGCGGAAAAAAGCCAAAACCTCTGGCATGAAGCTTTATCTATCTACTGCCCCGCACCGAGAAGAGCTATGACATCTCTGCGGGAATAGTCCAGTTACCTAACAAGAACAAACTTCATGACATGTTTGCCATGCTAGCCGAGCATAGATGCCCAGTTAAATAAGCACTCTGACTATGACATTCTGCCCCTCAGTGGATGTGATGCTAAAGATAAGCTCAGAAACGGCCGTGGCCCATGTAGTGCGCTGCAGAAACGATGGCATCTCCTACCAATCCGGTGCTCCATTCGTCAGTGCCTGCAGCAGCTTAGATCGAATAAAGATCACGTCAAAAGACACACCTTGGTAGGAAATTTCTCTTCCGCCATCATCTACTCTGGTCAATCAGCTATACACGAGATGTTTACCTCACTTTTTGCCCTTGGTTTTGCAGCCGTAGCTGCTGCTCATGGTGATCATGATGATCAGAAGTCCCTGTCAGGTCCACATGAGTCCTTGTGGTATAACAATCTGCCGGGAGACGGTGGGAAGCAGGTTGGTCCCATGGTGCCATTGACTCTCAAGATGGAGCCCTAATCCGAGTTCACAGGCGGATTCCGTCTTTTCTGGCATTTCTACATTTGGCCGCCTGCCATACCAACCGTGCTTGAGCTATACTGACGCGAAATATGATATCGCTTTCATAGGTTGGTAGAAATAACCCAAGTGATTCGTTCAGCTTACTGATTTCCAAAAAGGCGCTCCGTTCGATACTGGTACATCGTATAGGCCAGGTGCAAGATTTGGACCTTCTGGTATACGTCAGGGATCTCGCCGTCTGAATCTATAGTATGACACATTCAACAATTATGCCGAATCCCATTCAGCTACTAACACTGGACACTCTAGCGGAGGATATAACGTACCCCTTGCTACGAACCCTTTCAACAGTTGGGCAACCGTCTTGGACTGTGGAGATATCCCTGTTACATCGTAAGTTCAGGAGCCATTTACTTCCCGCATGATAATTAAATTGGAACAGTTATGACAACTCCTGGGCTCTCAAGCAGATCGAGGAAGGCCACTATAGCATCCTATCCAGAGCACCCAAGACCGATTCGAAGAAGGTCGGACCGGCTAAGAAAGGGAAGACGTTGCCGCGTGTGATTACGCTCGGTGGAGACCACACAATCACATTGCCCTTGCTTCGTTCAATCAACCGAGCCTACGGCCCGGTGTCAGTCATCCACTTCGATAGTCATCTCGACACCTGTAAGTGGACTTTCCCGCTTCCTCCCATGTTGCCCCTTTGGACACCTGCTAATAAGAACAAAGGGCGACCAAAGGTCTTCGGCGGCTCTCCCTCCGAAGTCGCCAGCATCAACCATGGTACATATTTCTATCACGCCGCAATGGAAGGCTTACTCCGCAATGATTCAAACATACACGCCGGCATCCGCACGACGCTGAGTGGACCAAGCGACTACGAGAACGACGGGTACTGCGGTTTTGAGATCGTTGAGGCCCGCGAGATCGACACCATTGGAACTGGCGGCATTATCCAGAGGATCATCGACCGCGTTGGCACTACCAACCCTGTCTACCTGTCCCTCGATATCGATACTCTGGACCCCGCGTTTGCGCCGGCGACGGGCACGCCGGAGACTGGCGGTTGGAGCACGCGGGAGTTGCGGACTATTCTCCGGGGTCTGGAGGACCTCAACTTGATAGGTGCTGATATCGTGGAGGTTGCGGTAAGCCCTGCGAGAAGTCTGCCTTCCTTTGGGTTATCGGATACTGACGGTTTTACGCAGCCCGCATACGACACCAATGCCGAGCATACCACCATGGCTGCTGCTGATGCCCTATACGAGATTATGAGTATCATGGTGAAGAAAGGACCGCTTAGCAAAATGATGCCAGAGGATGTCGAAGACGAGCTCTGAAGCCTCAATGACAGCATAGACCCCTGGCATCGTGACGGTCGACCTTTGAGGGTACACGAAGATGGACGATGACGAGGACTCAGAGATCAGTCCGTTATTGGGATTCGTCGTGGAGATCAAATATCACTACCTCAGCCCCTGATTATAGCTGCAGGAATGACAAAAAAGAAAGACACCGATTACATCATTAGGGGGAGCTGGATTGTGTTCGAATTGGGATGCCGGCAGTACTATTGCTGTCGAAGAAAATCATGGGGTTCTTCAAGACTTGATGTTAATTTACTAGCAGTCCCCTGAGATCTACTTCGTAAGTATAGCACTATAGTACTGTAAAGATTCCCAAGACCATTCGCAATGGCGTGTAGGCATGTGTTCTTCCTGCCTGGAGTAGCTATCCGATTCGTCTTCACGGTGTCAGATCAAGACATCGTTGATCTTTCAGGACTGTCGCAAGAAGTCCGAAAACTCGACACTCAATATCAAGGTGAATGGATCACTTGTGGCCATAGTATATGACCGAAAACGAGTTGCCTTGACCTTGCATGAGATAAAGCCCCCGGGTCGCTTGCCAATAACCCCTACGATTTTCAACAACAAAAGTTTTCGACTCGGCAACCTACCTCTTAAGTCTTCAGTTCCTTCATTTCCTAGCAGATTCCATGGACCCTTCCAGGGAACAGTTGCCTGACAGACAACGGAGCATTCACTTAGATCATCGGGTCTGGTACGGAGATGGACTGTGCCTTTATAACATCACTCGCTGATCCCATCGGTAACGTTTCCACGTCTGTGTTGTGACGTCGCGTTGAAGATTCGCCCAAGAAGGTATTTCCCATCAGTCCTGAAATTTTCTATGCCGATCTCGGTATTGGTACTGATCGTGCTGGGCGGAGCTCAGAGCAGCCTGCGCAGCGATCACCATGTGGCGGCTCTGTTGGGATTCTGGGTCAAGGTCCTCCGGTCTTGTAGAGGCCCTTACGCGATTCCTATTCTCGAAGCCAGCGAGGAGGAAGCCCAAAGACACCCATGTCAACCCAGCAGTTTTGGCGTGCAGTGCTTGTGATCGACGAGCTCTTGAATATGGAGGACGCATTGGATTGAAGTCCGCGTCAGTAACTCTGCGGAGCATCTCGTGCGTGGCCTCGCACGTCTATAACTTCTAGAGGCTCTCATCACGCTGCCGCGCGGAGCGTTGCGTATGTCTGACGGAACACGGCGATACTGCGGCATTACAGCTGATGCCACCTTTTCATGATCTAAAAAATAACTCGGGAAGATGGAAATTCCCTGCAGAAAGCAAGGTGCTTTCTGCTTGCACTAGAAAGCAGCTGGGAAGAAACGCCACGAATTGCTGCGTAACACTACGTGGAATGGCGCCGCTTATTGCCTAGCAATTTCCAGACTTTTTCAGATCAAACCAGACAAGTTCCAGATAAATGTACACAAGCATTGGGATATTGTCAAGTAGTTACACTGCAGCTTGGCAGTATAGTCACAACCTCACGTTGCTGATTCAAATACTGAAGATGTATTGATCAAATCAACACATCACCTCCCAAATGCGTAATACTGAACCCCTCTCATCGGAAAGTGGCATGCCTAAACTTGATCCTAGTAAAAATGATAGGGCATCCGTGGTATAATCAAGTTAATCATTCGTACGGTCATTGTGTGAAGCCCTCGTTTGTTTGAGCTTAATTTTCAACTTACTCCTCGTCACTGACAGCATGGGTACAATGAATTCAGCTACGGCTGCGTGGTTTGAGTCGTTACCTTCAAGACTACCAACTGGAATGGGTATACGGAGGCCAAGCAGTCTATTGATATAGGTACATACTCACTCCATTGGGTGCCGCGGAATTCGATACCCCCTTTTCTAGGACTGCGACTGTTCCCCTGTCAATCATGATGGGCAAGACGATGCTTAGGATTAGAGAACCGGTCCAGTAGCTGTTTGTACGCCCACATCAAATAATCTTCCAAAGCGTTCCTGAGACATCGCGGTACTTGAGATCTCCCGGAAACCTCGAAGTCGAACAAAGCTAAGGAATAGGCTGCCGACGGTGATCGAGTATGGAGTTAATCAAAGGGAAACGTCTGGAATCACTATCCGACTCGGTGCGCTACTTGACGTCAATCCTCTTTGATACGACTACAGCTTAAAAACACTGCCCTCAGATGCGAGATTTGATTGCAAGGAGTTGACTCGCTCTGACACGAAAATGATGAAGCAACATTGCTTGCAGGGATCGATACACCCAAGGCTTCATTCATTTGAGTTAATCTCTGCGTCGCAGTGCAGCATGATACCATCATACAATCGACCAGATGGGAAAGACTGATATTGTGGTTCTAGGCAGGAACAAATGGTACCTACCTACATAAGGTAGATAAATAATCAGGGTTCTTCACCACATTACTAGACTCTGCGCTCAGTTGTATAAGCTCCATCGCCATAAACACTAGGCTTTGGGCTCAACGACTCTGGATATGGTCTAAATTTCATAGTCCTCCATTGACATCTTTTCACTACGCTGCGTTGTCACAATGAGGACTACACTCGTTGCATCCTTGGCGCTTTTCACAGCGCACCCAGTCTTGTCCGAGCATGCTGCACAAGACCGTAACTTTCTGTCTCGCGACGATGATGGCTACATCAACTCCGTCTACTCGCCTACAGACTTCGATACATCCGACGTACCGCCCTGCATCAAATTCCACGATCATTGAGACCCTCTGCAGTCCCAATGGCAGTCAGCTCCCTGGCACCAGAAGCGCATGCACAATGCACATGCGGAGGCTCCCACTTCCCGGAATGGCTTATGGTGCCGAGAGTGTCTCTTCGTGCACGACGGGCTCAATCAGTAGCGCAGTCTGAGCTACTGGCAAAAGCGTCATCACGACGGCAAACGCCACATGCTCTGTTCTGAGAAAAACGCAGACTGCGAGCTTCGCGGACCGGTTCACGAATGCGGAGGCTGCGGCTTTCGGTACCGAGGACGAACGGGACGGCGTTAATTGATGTTGGTTCCGGAGACGCGGCCGTCTCTTCCTATCACACGGCGAGCGTGGTCTCCGGACCGGGAAAGATCACCGGGAGTGCGACTACCGCTACAGCGACGACGACTACGAAGGCTACTTCGACTCCGAAGGAGGTGGCTTCCACCAGAGGTTCGAGTGGAGGGTCAACGGAGACGACAGGGACGTCTGCCACACAGACTACAACTCCGAGCTCGACTGATGTCGCTGGTCCGTCCGGAATGGCCGGTGGAAAGGACTTGTTGTTCGCGGTGGCGGAGGTGCGCTGATGGTCCCGTTGTAGCTATGAGCTTTGAGTTCAAGCATAGTTCATGGGAACAGTATAATGGTGTGACGAATACTGGCATCATGAAGAAGGATGGGACAACAATTTGTACTCGTACATGTAGTTCTGTCATTCCGGGGCGAGTACCGTATCTCAACTTCAAGCTTAAGACATACAGCAGCACACAGGGGATATTTCGCTAATTTGAAAAAGGTGAATTTCTTTGAATAGCCTATATCTTGATCATAAGGTCTCGATGCTAGACTTTCTCCTGAAAGATTTGTACTCATCTCTATAGCTCAATGTCTGTATTCCTCCATCTGTGGTATGATATTGAATCCATGTTCAGCACCTGTTCCGCTGGCATTATTTCTATTCCACCGAGGAATGTCTCGCTGAATTCCAAAGGCTCGTGTATCCTGGACCCCAACGATGATTGCTGTGGATGCTGCGGCACTACTCCGGCATGTGCTCGAAGGGCTTCGCCAGATGCTCTTGGCAGAAGCCTAGCTTACTGACGGTCCAGATTTCGGTATCCTGCAAGGCATTATCATGTTAGTAATCCGGTGAAGATGGGGAGGCGGCAATGATCCCATGTTGACGTGTAAGCGTCTGCATGAAGTCATGATTATACTTACGGGCTTCAAGTTCTTCTTGTCCTCCGTGCTCAATGTGCCTCCCTTCAGGGCGATGATCGGCGGCGCAGCTTCGGGATCGTGGGCGATGGGAGAGCCGCAGTCGGGGCAGAAGATACGGTGGACGGCCTGGCCAGATGATCCCTTGCCCGCGTAGCTCTTTGTTTTACCGGTGATAGTCAGCTTATCCTTGGGGACAACGACGACGAGAGCTGTTTGGGGGCGATAGTCAGTCAATCTTGGCAATCAACTAGCCATAGCGATTCTATACATGGGCAACGAATGATATGGACTCTTACAGTATGTAGAACCGCTTTGGCGCTGGCAGTCATCACAGTGGTCGTAACCAACAACAAGAGGTTCGGCGTCAACCTTGTAGGTGATGCCGCCACAAAGGCAATGGCCGGTGAGAACCATGATGGCGGTAGATAGAGTGATTTGAGTTTTGGGTTTATGTGGGTGAGACGGTGCAAGCGTTATGCACAACAACAACGGATTGGATGAATGATTGAATCTGGCGGATAGTTTGAATGGGAGACTCGTCTGGGATGGGGAATTGCGGGATCTTTATAATTCATTGGCATTGATGGATCTGCGGCGCCTCTCCCGCACGCATGCCACAGTAGGGTTCAATGGGAAGTCATGAGCCGAGACCTATCATATCATTTCAGGGGCGGCTGGCCCTACTCAAAGTACATCTGACATGCATGCTATCATCGACCTGGACTAGGACGTTCACTCGATATTAACGATGACGATGGCGGGGGTTGATGGCGCGGCGGCATGGCGGGGTAGCTGTTTGGCTGGAAACACTACGTTAGGTAAGTAATCATAGGAGCTATGGCGTATACTCCTAAGTACTTACCCAGCAGCTTCGTTTCGTCCGATGTGTTAAGGCGCTGCTACGTAACAAATGCACCTATCCGGGTCTCACCGTCCCGTTAGGGTCGATGCCATTTCTCGAAAGGCAACAGGTGACACCACGAATGGGGTCCTACCATACCATTACAGATTGGTGAAGGGAGATGTACCTTATTTGTCATTATCCCAGTCAGCCCTTACTTTACTCATGGGAGGTCGAGGTCTCGAGTAGGGTCGCCTATCTTCTGGGGGAGAGGAGATTTCAGACTACTTACTTTACATAGGTACCTACCTAGATACCGGGAGTGGACAGCTAATGAGAAGTTGGCGCTCATGGTGACGAGCTAACTACCTAGGTACTGTGGTAGATGGACGGTGGTATTTGGAATTCCTTGCTGCAGCCGGGACGTTTGCTTGAGCGTTGTATGCAGGACAGGACAGGACGGCAGAAGCTCCGCTATTGGGAGGAGTGGAAGCTGTTCATTTCAAAGGAGCTGTGCGACGTCAGGTTTCCCAGCTTTTTGTCTGTTTCAGGTTTTACAGTAAGTACTCGTCCGAAGTGTGCCATATCAACTTCCAAACGCAGGCCGAGTTCCCCAATTGTTTCAACGCGCTTAGCCAGATTTGGCTACGTACAGTGCTCGGGGCACGTGTCAATATTTGGATTGACACATTATTAGCTTTCCGCCGATGTTCTATGGCTTGCTTGAAACGCCAGCGATGCAACTTATCGGATCAACTTCACGACTTCCGAGGTCGGAAGGAGTGTGTATCAACATACTAAAATAAAGCCTGTATTCATCCCGGAATTCCAGCCACCAAAGTAACTCTTGATATACTCCTATCATGTTCCGGGGTTTGGTCCCTGGGCCACCAAAGTCGGAAGTGAGGAAGGGTCTGTCTCTCGGAGTCCTAGTGACTTGGATACCTCGAAACCTCACGTCATCAACCGCCAGAGAGTCGGAGATATAATGATAGTTCTCTTTATCTGAGGATCGTGGTTCGCTTGCTCATCCTCTCAGGAATCAATGCCATTGATAGCATTTTCCCCTCTCACGTCGACAGCTTTTTGTGCATTAACTACTATCAGACTTCTTGCCGATGGTTACCTCCTCATTACTGACTCACTGATGCTCTCTTCCGTAGAGAAAGAGCAACGACTCGCTCTATACTGCTTCAAGTTTTCATATACATCCATTCCGGGGAACAGTGTCTCACTTCACTTTGGACTTTACCCTTGATTCTCTATAGGCTTGCACTCCTCCAGGGCTTTCTGCCAAATGCATGGAAGCCAGCCTGTGAGCTCAAACGAATCGCCTCGTCACCCGATTGCCATGTTCTCCCTTCATACTCTCTAACCCCTTCGGCGGTCAATCCTTCGAGGCCGTGCTTCTCAATTATGTCCGTCAGCATTCCGACGTCCTTAGGCGCCGAATTCGCTCCGGAGGCAGCAGGAGGTGCCAGAGGATGCGTGCCACCGCCCATGACTGTTACGAAGCGGCAAGTCTCCTATGCCTTCATGTCTGACGTTCCTGAGTGCACTGGACACACTGCGGTTTGCTGCACATCCTGACTTTCGAGCATCTTACGTAAGTTGCCGTCCCACTTCTTTGTCAGATCGAGCACAGCTCTCGCAGCCCCTTCGCCATGAGGCTGGCAACCTCCTCGTCGGACCAAGGCAGGCTCGGCTTCTGGGTGATGTGGACCCAGTAGAAGTAGTCGCTAGGCAGACTGACTTCTTGTAATCTCCGCGCCCTGTCATTCCAATGCCCTCGTTCCATGACCCCGGCCAGGGGCGTCTTTAATGTCTGAATATCCGAGGCTACGCACATCCCGCTCCAGTCCTGGTCAGAGGCTATTTCTTCGAGCTCGGGAGTTACGGGCGTCTTGCCGTAGAATATGCGTCCATCTGTCTCAAGTAGGATTGCACTAGAATGAGTTGCTTTGCCATATGCGAGAAGCATTGTCGGTGAAGTGCGCTACTATCCCTTGCTTGTCAACTTTATATCGACTGAAAGCCTTTCCAAACACCACCTTGTCCCCAATTCTTGTGAACAACCCATCACACAGGGCATTGCGGTCCACAGTGGCAGGTGTCCCATTTGACTAAGCAAAACCCAGAGACACCCCCGCCGATCACCAGGACAGGTGGCATTTTATACACGTAGATGAGATGAGTCCAATAATGGATGAGTCTGTAGCTGAGTTTGAGAGTTTCCTGTCAGTAAGTTACGAGTTGGTTGATGTCCATCTGTCCGTAAGGTTTTTGGCGTTTTATAAGCTGATTCGTTCCACCTAACGGCTTTGATTCCTCTGCCAGCTCGGGCAGATGTTTCGAGGCAACACATCATCTCTAGATGTATACCTTCGGTCATGAACCAATAATATTTCCTACTCTGTATACCTCTTTCGGGGACTTTTTCGTGGCACAGAAAATAGCAGACCACCTAGAGACTAGTAATCTTGATTTTACGTCCAGGAACCCGTTCCGTGCCGAGCAGCCATGGTTATGTCAATCCTGATAAGCTGTCTAAAAAGCGTGTTATACACGCAACCATGCAATTGTGGACCTCGATAGAACGGACTAGCAAGTCAAGCCTTAAACTAGACGGGGTCCTCCCTCGAGCTCATTACGTCCCGTAACGCCCACTTTCGGCGGCTGTGCCTGATGTGGAGAATCTTGAAGGGGATCACATGCAAGAGCTTCGAGCGGCCTATTACGACAGTCGGAGAGGGGTTTAGAACAAAAAATATCCTCCCTCAAGCGACCTATGTTCATCATAAACTGTTGCTGAACGATATTCCTTCGCGGGGCCGACCTACGAAGGGTGACTGAGGCCACTTGAGGCTAAGGGAGATAGTCCTAGCTTTACATGCCTGAGCTCTAAGGACCTAGTTATACTACTTTCGAGGACTAGATGTTACTTCGTTTCAAGTGAAGAATGTAGGCCTACCGTACACGGTTGTGCCTCACCACTAACACTTGATTCTTGTAAACTAGGATATCAACAACGATTTCATTTAGTCCTCGGTCTTTTCCATAGAGCGCTGGGAACTCTTCAGGCTATCTCCTCATCAAGCTTGTCTCCGAAACAGCTGTTAGCATCTTACCCTTGAGACTCATACGTCTTTCGGTTTCTTCTTTCTGGTAGGCATACTTGACGTCATCATCATCGTATTTACACAATCACATTTTGGGAGAATAGGGAGCGCGGCAGCAGTCGTAACTAGATTTACGTAGCAGAGCGCAAGACTAAAGAAGCAGCACCTGCAAAATCGCGCGGGATTGCTAATCATAAGGATGCAATACATCTAGGACGGCCTGATATTACCACACGACTCTGTCTGGAAAAAGCTAAACAGAGGTTGAAACCTCATCATACTACACTCAGCGGAATAAGAGGGAAACCTCGTTTGATGAGATTCATTGGAAAACGTTTGAAAATAAACAAGAGAGGCGATGATCCATTTCCATGACGGCGAAGAGGCATCCCTCCGAACTGAAGGCGTAATCTGTCTCCGGAAGACGACCAACCATAGCCTTGCCAAGCTATCTGGACTCTGCGACTATTTTGTCACATGGAATAGGACCGGACTGATAGGCCTGGGAGGAGAGAACCGCCTGCTCCCCCCATACAAACTAGAGCCTGAGCTAAACCTGAAACCATGCATATGGAAAAATACGAATGGGATAGTCTGACTAACCGTAGCTATAGGCAACTATCCTACGCCGTGAGACTCCCGCTATGTCGTTTAGTCTGCGCTGAAATGACGAGCAACCCACATAACGAAAAGACTCATGGGAGAAGACTGCTGACATGCCCCACATCTTATTTCAAGCCTTGCATGCCATCCTGCACATATTGAAGCGCCCAACATCTCGGCCACTGTGACCTGTCCCGAAAGCACCTGTACGAGAACAAGAAGCCTGAGCTTCTCTGTCGGTATGTTGCAAACCCCAAAGTCTGTATGTGGTAGGTTTGGGAGACCGACCGCGCTTTGAAACCGAGTGCGGCATACGTGGTTGTCGTCAACTGAGATCTTGTTGAAAGTCTTCCATCCTGAAACGCAGCTCAGTTGTGTAACTAAGATCTGTAGAAAGGAGACAATAGGCCCGTCTAGCACTTGGAATTTGGGAGTAGAACGCAGACAACAGTTAGCGGCAGCGACTATCGACGATTACAAACATCCATCGATTCCGACAACCCGAATTCATCTCGATATCCCAACTACTTGACAACGGGCTATAAGTGGTCTGAAGAGTCTGCCTCTAGACGTCTATCATCGGCCTGATTCTACGTTGGCATCTGGTAGCTTGAGAGGTAGTAGGTTGGAGTATCTGGACTCTCCAGCAGGTATTCTCACCGCAACTTCGGGTGTCAAATAAGTCTACCAATAGCCTAAAGGGATTGCACAGAGAACAAGGTGAGACCTGCAGAACGCCCACAGAATAGGGTCGGAATGCAGGTGAGGCTAAAGAAGTACTTCCCGTCGCGCAAGTCCAGCGGAACATGCTGCAATGACGGTGTGAGTTGCGCTACCACGCGCTTCTCATGCACCCCACGAAGTTTCATTATGCCCCGGCCTGTGGTCAATATTGCTTTACCGTTGATCAAGGGTTAAGCATGGCTGTGAAACCTCGCCAGTCTGGGGAACCCCGGATAGAATACTTCAAGCGCAAGAAGCCAAAGACAGCGATATTGCGGAGGGCATTACTGTGACGTGTGGCAATCCTGAATATTCGGTCTCAAGGGTGACTCCCCGGCATTAATACCTGTCTATGTCCGGCTGCAGATATGCAATCAATACAGGTGACAAGAGGCTTCCCAAGTTATCACGGCACAGATCAAGAAATGCAAGCTCTGCTCTGCTCTTCCGACAGGGGTTCGACCATCGCATCAGACCGGGGGGGAGATGGCCCCCACGCTCGGTCAGAGGAGTTCTCGAAGCCAATTAGAACAACAGACGTGCAGGGTCAGCGGTCAGCTAAATGCTCAATCACGACGACACCTGGGTCCCGTTATGTAGACACGTCGACAAATGTGGACTTATGGCACTGGAGCCACTTGTATCAAGTCGTAGTAGGATGGCTACCTAGTACCTAGGTACCTACCAAGGATTGCTGGCCGGCTGTCCCTTAATTACCAACGACTTGGCAAGGCTTGCAAGTTGGGGTCGGACTAATGGCCTATGAATTCCGACCTTCCCTGAGGTGTTCCGTTGACGATTCCAGCTTACGGACGAAAATAGTAGCACACGCACCGAATTGGGCCGGCCACCTTTTCACCTACCTACTTACTTTCAGCTAACTGTCCCCCACCCTTCCACCACTCAGATTGTCAAGCTACAGCTGACTGTGATGGAATGCTGAGGTATAATGATAATTCAAACTTGAATTTCAAGCTGACTGTTGATTGCCGTGCGGGCGGGCGGGTGGACGGGCAGGCGGGTGGACGGGCAGGCGGGTGGACGGGCAGGCGGGAAGCCCCAGACGGCCGAGCGCGAAAGACAGGAGAGTCAGTCCATGGTTTTCCCCGTCATTTAAAGCACCTGGCGACTTTCCCCTTCGAGCAAACTTACTGCCTAGGTACTATAGTACTAGTACCTAGGCATGTACTATGTAGAGTTCCCCACATGGCTTCATCGCTCTTGTGGGGAAACGACCCACCTCGCAGGCCGGGGAAGTCGGATAGCAGACAAGTGCTCCCCCATAATTTGGACGACTTGGAGAGCCTTGCAACGATAAACCTTGGGAAAACGTTCACGATGCAACTAAGCAACTAATTTAAGTAGTTGGCATGTTTGTCCTCTTATTTGGGTACCTTGCTCGCAATGTCATTGTAACCAGGTATTATTGAAACGCGGCCAAAGTCTGCCCACCTATTGCCGCAATCACACGTTTTTCATGGAACGAACAGAACTGACCGTCGAGAGCAAGCCAATGGGAAACGTGATGCGAGCTGTCTGCGGGCGCCTGTTCTGTGATGGACATGCTGGACCAGACGAAGCTGGTCTCCCTGTCGTCAAGGCTTGATTGCGACTGGCAGCCAAAGCTAGCTAACTGTCCATTGTCATGCGAGTTTCACGGTAGAACCAACAGGACTACACAGCGCCGTCTACGTAGCTTGCTTCCTTCCTGGCCCAAGACTCCATCCAGCAAGACGCCTGTGTCATCGCTCACCTTGCCGTTATTGGGTTGTACGGTAACAAGACACACGAATCAACGGTTAGCATTGCCTGAAGTCCATCCTGTTTGCGACCCCAGCTTTCGGGAATCCACCCCCCCAAAACCCCCACATCTGGGGCCACAGCAAAGCTGGCACAGCACAGCACAAATGAGACGGGCGGCATGCCGATGAGTTGGGACGTGGCTGATTGTGTCTAACAATCTTCCCCCAGGCCAGGCATACGTGTTTATGCCGAGTAATGCTGGAATCCCTCGTCTGCTGCTTTCCGGCCTTAAATATTGTAGTCCCCAGCCGCCCCTTTCATCCACAATTGTTTGGCACGCAGGTACCCAGCAGAACTCTCAAATTCCTCCGAGGAATTGATCTGCGTATTTAAGACTAGTACCGTCCCAACTAGCAGCTACTCATTGAAGCAACTACTTGGTAGTCAAGCTATCGGTGTACCTTTTTGAAGAGACATTACCAGTTGTCAGCTATCCGAGATCAAGTCAGACACCCACGTTGCCACCTTCCGGACCTCTGCGGTGCTTGTGCTTGACTTACACCCACCGCTCTTTCCTGAACTCGCCTTCTCGACGGTAACCCAACAAATATACGGACGTCACATTTTTCACTCGCCGAAATTTTCAGGAGTCTTCCTCCCGACAAGATCTTCAATCCACTCTCGCCAACAGGCTCTATCCGCACGACTCCTCTAGCATCATAGTTATTTGCACTCATCACACAGCTGGGAGAGCCCAGTTCATAACCAGCTTTCTGAAGACACCTTGGACTCTCCAAATTCAGAAAAAGTAAGTGTGGTACTTCGTTGTCTTCATGGTTGAAACCCACCGACATCCAATCATGCATATCCTATCCAAGATCGTTGCTCACCTCTCTCACCAGACGTAATCGAAATGCCTGGCCAAATCATATCACCGGTGCCTATCACACCTCCGCGCAAGGGCTTGCGCCTTGTCACCTCGGAAGCACTCTTCGCTAGCTTGAACGCTACTCTGGCAACGAACGACAACAAGCCTGCAAATCCCGTGCGAAGTATCAGGGAGCGAGACTGGGATGTACCGGCACCTCCTCCGCCGAGTCCTGTGAGTTTTCAGACCGAACAGTGGCGAAGCACAATACGTCGTTGAGGCCAAGAAATTAAGACGTTCTGCATGAATTGCATCACATCTGCGATGGACATTCCATGTCATTTTTTCATTGCATGGTCTGCATGTTTCTGTATTGGTAGCGAGGCGGGATCGAACTGGCATTAGGGAGTCGAGGCGTAAAAGCATGAAGCAGGGTTCCCGGATATCATTCGGACATTGAGCCGGTCCACACAAAAGTATTCGGCTTTCGGAAGCGTCGTGTGTTCTCCGTTGGACTGAGGGCCCAAGAGGGTGTTAATAGCGGATTGTCTCATGGCTCGCATTGATCGAGGTTGGCATGGCTGGCTTCGCTTCGAGATGTATGACTAGTAGGAATGCTATTGGAACCCGTCTCAGTTGGAGAAGCCCTCTAGCGAGGACACAATATGAGCACAAATCTAGCAATCCGCAGCTGTGGCAATTCACTTAGACTGCGTAGAGAATGATTGAAATTCGGTTCATCGGGAGGTCGTCTTCTCTCCATTAGGCGGTGGTCCGCATTACCTAACCTTAGCATTTTCGTAGCGTTGCAGACGACTATGGGTTGTCGGGAGTTTGGGGTTCGGTAAGATACAGTGCATCCGCAGCTGCAGGCTCAATCGAAGCCACGATGGAGCTCTAAGAGTAGGTAGTTCCACGTCTGAGTCTGGACTGAGGACATTGGATAATACAGAAGGTAAGAGATTGATATACTATGTAGTGACTTTGGACAAGTGTGGTGGGTGTTGTCCAAGGGTCTTGGCACTCGCGACACACTAGGGAAGGAAGTTAACGTAAGTTTCTGCAAGCTCTCAAAGAGGACCCACCCATTTACGCGCTCAATGAAAAGTCGCGTCAGTGGAGACGCGTCTATCGCGACTTTCCTCAGCCCCCTCTTAATTATACATTGTTTCTTTCGCGATTGCACCCAACCAGCTTCTGAATTGTAGCGGCGCCTCCAAATGCACGAAAAAAACAATAAGCACAGGTCTTCCCCTTCAGTCATCACCGATTTCTTATACCGCTCCTGGTTGTCCTTCCCAACTTAACTTTTCTTGGTCTGATCTCAGTCGTTTGCGGTAGCCATTTCTCACTGCCATACCATTGTACCTTCCCATAATTGTAATCACCATGTCAGTTGCTATGAAGCGCCAGCGGGCCACGGGCAAGTCCAAGTTCGCCGCTCCCAGGCAATTCGCCTCTACGAGCATCAACAGCTTCACACGCGTCTCCAAGAGTGTTAGCAATGGCGTCCCGAAGAAAGACATCACTTCCGCACCAGGACCCGACGTCAAGCTTGCTGCCATCACGCCCTCGTCCCGCAAACGTAAGGCAATCACGACCATCGAAGAGGACGAATTTTCAGCCGACGAGTCCCCAATCAAGTCGTCACTTCATCCCATCAGTCAGAACCGGGCAGTCCTACCCGTGAAGCGTGGACGAGGTCGTCCCAAGAAGGCCCGTCCGACACCCGCGTCTCTCAAGCGAGCCAGGAGCCCCAGTGTCTCGGATACAGACGAACCCACCATCAACACCGACAAACTGTTCAAGAAGCTACGCCTAGAATCCTCGCCGTCGCGTGCCTCGTCTCCCCTTACGCCAGACACATCAATAGCCGACTCAGAGGCTGACTCTACTATTGAGTCGTATTCAGCACCCACGCTACCAAGCGAAGTCCTTGACTTGGTGGACCTTCACACGTCTTTCCTGAAGACTCTCACACTACACTACGCACACAATGGCTCTCATGTACCAGCGGATCTGCGCATTCTGTGCCCTAATGTCGCGCGAGCTTGGGGAAAGAAGAAGGTGACGGATGCTGATATCCGGAGATGCATTGGAGTTCTCAACAGGAAATCGAGCAACAACCTGTTCTGGCTGTCCAACTACGGACACGGAAAGATCTGTGTTGAGGTTGATCAACTACAAGTGTCAGGTCCCCTGAACGAGAAGAAGCTCAATGATGTTTTCTTCAGCAATATTGAGGTTCTCTGGTCCCAGTTCAATGGCGAGCCGGATACCACCATCTTCATCGATAGCCTTCCAAAGGCTGACATCACTGTCTGCGACTCCGTCGCCAAAGCCTCGCCGGTCCTCGCCAAAGGCCAAAAGCGACTCGAGGAACTGAAGCAAGGATTCGCCATCAAGAAGCTCGAGAGGGAGACCAAGCCCATCGCAGCAGCCGCCGCCGCATCATCACCCCTCACCAACCCCGATGGCTCGAAGATGAGTCTCCTGGACCGCATCCGTTTTAAGCAGATGCAAAAGGCCTCCCTCCCTGCTGGTCTATCGCCCGCCGAGATGGAACGACGAGCAGCGCTGCAGCGCGTGGATGAGGTCGCAGCCCTAATCGGAATGTTGAGTCGAGCGAGCTCGGGCGGCCAGGGACGCATCAGCTTCCCCATGGCTGTCATGCTGGAGAAGCTGAAGGACTCGTTCCGGATGGGTATCTCGCGGGAGGAGGGCGCTACTTGTGTAAGACTGATTGCGAGGGAAGTTGCGCCGGAGTGGGTCATGGTTGTCACGATTGGTGGAAAGGAGAACGTCGTCGTCGAGACGGACCGGCAGTTGAGCAAGGTCGAGGTCGAGAGACGGGTGAAAGCCATTGTCGCTAGGAACTAGAGTTGGATGTCTGTTCAGATTTGTGGGGTGAGCATCAGGAGTTTGACGGGAGTTTCGAGCCGTCGTTGGATTAGCATTGGCATAGCATCGCATGTTGCACTTTTGTCTATTTGCCCGGATACCATACCACCATGTTTGATAGGAGCACGGGTTGGACATAAAGATCATTGCACTCCATTCACCACGGAGTTCTGGAATACACACGACTTTTTGAAGTATAATTTTATCAATCACGGGCTTCAGAGGCACATTGCTCTGGATATTCATTCCCCTGGGATCCCATTTTTCACAGTCTAATGCACGTGGGTATATGAATATCGGGAAGTAGTACTAATCTCTCCACCAGTTTAGTAGCTTATACACTCACTCGCATACACTTGGCAGAACGAGACGGACCATCTGGTTGCGCCTAACACACTGTCCAATCTAGAGTCTGGAAATCTAGGAGGGTTGAGAGAGTAGGAGAGATAGCACGGGGCACTTTGTCTATGGATCTATAGTGACGGTCCGGTAACCTTTTTCTTTAGGATCATATCTTGGTTGTCTCTCTAACAGGACCAATATGCTATGCAGCCACGAGTCTCATCTAACTCCCGACCTCCACTGCTTTTCCTCGCTGGGACACCAAAGGCAAGTCTCTCACCAACCGGCCTCACATCATCCCCGTCCCAACCCCGAAATAAGAAGCCTTCTTTCTCAGGATCCTTACTTCGTGGCCTTCCCCTTGAACTTGGGCTCCCCGATTCCCGTACCCCGCAACTTGACATTGAGCACCCTCTCCATGGCGCTCAGGACCTTCTGGTCGGGGGTAGCGGTGCCCCTCTCAAAGTCGGCCACGATTCCGGGGGTTGTGTTGCACTTGGTCGCCAGGTCCTTCTGCGTCATCTTGGGCTCCATCTTCTGACGGGTTTGCGAGATCACGTCGCCAACATCCTTACCGATCGTGTTCGGCTTGATGATGTCGTCGGACCGGTCCACTTTCGTCAGGCGTTGGCCTTCCACGCCGGGCTTGGAGGCCTGCGAGCCGAAACGGAGAGTCAGCAGGGTGGTCGCAAGGTCGTGCGATGAGATAGGTGGAGTTATTGCTGCCCCCGCCTCGGTATGGCGGTAATGTGGAGAGATGTGGTGATCAGGGTTGGAAGATGTGTTGGTGAGGATGATAACTTACAGTGTTGCCAGCGCCGAACTTCTTCTCGGTCGAGATGGCATTGCCGCTGCGCTTCGCGGCGTTGAGGGCTGCGCTCCCTCGCACCACTGTCTCGCGCTGGGCGGCGCCGCCGCTGCGGACGTTCTTGCCGATCTTGGTCACATTGTTCCAGTCGTCCATTGTTGCGGTATTGTGTCTTTTTAATGTAGATATCTGACTTGATGGAGAGCAGCGGGTGGCCTCTAGTTCTATGGGTTGCTATATCGTAAAAGTCTGCTTTCGTGATGATGTATGCGATGTATGTTCGGGTGTGGAAAGGAATGGAAAGTATGACGGTGTGCTGGTGGGCTGAAAGCAGAGCGAGTAACGTTAGTTGTTAGCGCTGGCCTGGTCCGTTGCCCCCCGCTGAGTCAATCGGGGAGGCAATTCTGGCGGCCTGGACATAAAGGTACCAATTTCGAAGCTAAACTCGGATGGTACTAATCTGTGTGGCGCACTATGGACATTTACGCTGGTCGCGGCGCATGGGCATGATGGAGCTTTGATTCAAAAGTGTAGATGACTGCAGTAATTCATTCTGAAGACTACTATGCTTGTTACTTTGTTTAGACTTAACGTTCTCCCCGGGGTTTCATTGTGTTCCCTTGGCTTCATGGCAATATACTATAGACATTGGCTTGATGCACATCCAATGCCTATCGAGCTGGCCCACCCTGGTATCACCTGGTTATAAAAGGTACCACCTTGTGTTACTATCTGGCTTTCGCAAGTAGCGGCGATGCTGGGCTACTCATCGCCTGCACCGCCCGGAAGGGGAGGGTCACTGTACTAGAACTCTTCAAGACTTTTGTTCTGGATGGTACGTGTGTGTTTCCGCTCGCAGTAGCCATCGCTACAGTGCTCCTCGTTCGCCTCGCATGGTTCCCACACCAGCCTCAAGAACTATCGAAATGGAGTGGTCCAGCAAGGCCGTTGCTATTCCCTAGTCAGACTACGCATCCCAGATTCTTCCCCAAGAAGCATTCTTTCGCGTACTCCTATCTCCTGGGTGGCATCCCGATTGGGTGGGAGGGTGTTGTGGACGACATGATAGCAACCAGCCAACAGAGCGGGTCTCGGAAGGGCTGGTACCAAGTGGACGCTGCCCACTACCTTGATCGTGGCAGCGGCCATCATGGAATGAGAGGTAAGCTGGATGCCTACTTGAAGTCTCGGGTATGCTGGATCTGTTGAGACCACCTGAGCAGCTGGAGTGATAGCTCCAGGAAATCGATCCCGTCACAATACCTGCACGCATATCTGGTCACTGTTGCCAAGTTTCTGGGATATCACTTCAGTCCCGTCCTTTTCTGACATCTCTATTCGGCTGACAGGGACATGACAGCTACGCTCCTACAGGTCAACAATGCGTTTCATGGCGACGCATGTAGTTTCTTGAGCCTAGTGCTGAGATAACTGAGATATAGGTAGGGCTAGTGCAGGGACAACAATGGAGACACCGAACGTGTGATGAATGAAGCTTCTTTGACATTGCGCCGAGCCTGGCCGGAAGATTTTCACGTGTCTCTTATCAACTCTAAGAAAAGGGGATACTCACTTGTTTGCACATGACCCGTTTGCACCGATGCTTGAGGGTGATGGATCAACCAACAATACGATCAACCCCATGTCGTCTAAGATTACGCAGCTAGTTGCTCACATCTTCTCCACCGGAGAAGCTACGGATTCAACAGCTATGAGCACAGAGTAGAATCTCAGATTTCTGTCGGCTTGGGTTTGTCACATTTCCACGGATCGTTCAAGAGGCCTGTCTGCTCATCCTTTAAACGCAAGCTCCATGTCCGGTACCGCCGGAACTCCTAAAGCAAAACATGAGACGGCGAGCCGACAAAATTGAGCAGCAACTTGAGATCGTCTACAGGAGAGACACCTGATCGCTCAATGTACTACACCGTTGGTTATTCGATATTCCAAGCTGAGTTACAGATGTCATTGCAGAACCAATGACGGCTTTTCACTGTGGGCAAATGATCGAAACACAATACAGCAGAGGTACTAGAGCTCAAGGTTCTCACGCCAGGGTTCTACTCAAGATTCGGCTACTACATGCACGACCTTGAAGCTCTGTTCTGCGAGTTAAGCAAAACTTGCACCATCTGGGTGTCGAGACTAGACTTGCTTCCAAAGTTGCCTTTCAAGAAGCATCACCTGCCTTACAGACCTCTGGCAGGGTGGAATATGGCTATTTCAAATCCATACAGAGGTTGCGCTAGAGGCAGGCACGAATAGAGAGACTCATGACTTCGAGTCGATCAACTACTCAGACCCCAACGACTCATACAATGGTAGACATTCGAGACTTTTCCAGTTCCCCGATGGACGGATATATCTTGTCTCACGAGGATAATATAATTAGAAAGATCTATGGTTCCGTGCTATTGAAGCTTTTCCTTGCGGAGAAAATCGAATTGGGAAGTGCGGAACTAGCTTCGGCTCGAGCAATCTCTACTTAGAATCATGGTGGCCTGGACGCTTGTCTGATGAGTTTACCCTTGTAAGTGTGGGGAAAACCACGATATATCGAGGCAGGAAATCTCGAGAAGGAGGGAGGGGGGAGTTCATACGCGAAGATGATGCGCTACGAATCAGCAGATTGGTCAGAGCAATGGCTCACCGCTACGCATACAACCGAAACCGGTTTGCGGCCTAGGGAAATATCCTCCTACAAATTAAGGTCGTATCTACCACCACCCGCGCACCCAACCTTGGAGATTTGGTAAGCGCGGGAAAGCTCCATATCCCCACGCTACAGCCGCATCTTCAGGCAAGCCGTTTTGGAAATGTAAGCCTTGTGCGGCTGAATTGTACTGAGACGTGCCAGACGTTGCATGAACACGTTGGGCTCGAAGGGAATCACCACTCATCTCAGTCACCAACGTTCGTGCGTATCTTGACGGCTCACGTACATTGATTAACAACCAACTTGGTCTGCAGACGTGGCTTGATGTCTTACGTCTTGATGCTGCGGAAGTACCATAGAGCCGGACACCATCCATTGGGGCTCGTAGCGCAACTGGAAGTGTTCCATCGATAAAAGAGTAGTGCTATAGTCTTCGAGGCTACTCATCCGTTCCATCTCGGGAGGAGCCGTCAAACTGCCACTCATATCTCACAGGTACCATGAGTTTAAGCCAAGAACTCAGTGTCACCCGTGTCTCTCCCTCTTAAGAGCTCATCTTGATGCGGCACCTTGATCATATTTACGGCACCAACATCTTCTGTATACTGTCGATGGGATTCGACTGCAAGGTCCGCAAGGGAGCAAGTTTGACAGCAACTACCTTCCTGAAACGGTTCCGTGCCTGCAAGTATGCAAGCGAAGAAGGTCTGAAAACTTGGGAAAGACAAATTGAAAACGTGATCACCGCGTTCGGGGACCTAGAGGCTGCTAATAATGGCGAATCGATCATCAGACTAAGATAGCATTCGGAACTTTCAAGAGGCTTGATGATCTTAAGGTCGAATGACAACCATGGCAGCACGTGTAGTTTACTCCTTTGAAACCATCTTTGAGTCCCGTCATGCTCGAACCACTGCGCTCGAATATCTGGTAGGACACAACTCACTCGGCTCGTTTCTGGGTTGGCCTTGGTAGCCCGGGTGGCCAAGTTTCTGGTACCGACATGCATGATCCGGGGTAGGAGAATGTCGTGCTACACCACCACGTTCGTATAGTTGTTCATTCTATGGCCTACCAACGAGTAGCTATAAATATCGACGCGCACGAAGTACGCCGCACTTTACTCGAACATCCACTGGCGAAATCTTCCGCGTGTACCCTGGCTTCATTGCTCTAAGATAGATTGACTATTGATTCCGAAGTCCACCTTTAATCCAGCACGAAGAAGCCGGTTCCTTAGCTGCAGATCAGCAGATTCCCAATCTATCGTGAGTTCAATGGGAAATCGTGAAGCATGGCGAAGGCCTCACGATCCCCAGCCAGAAAACCACACTCAGGCAATGCAGCTAAAGTAACCAGGGTATATCCGAGACCCTGCCGTTTCGAGAAGGTCCCCCACCTGTCCGGAGCCCGAAAATGATTCAATTCGCTAATCAATCTGCATAGGATCCCAGATGTCAGCAGCAGACCGGGCGATATCCCCCCCCCTGCTTAGGCTTCTGATCGAGTTTGCGGGTGAGCAGCCCCCATCACAGGTAGGGGCCTAAATCAGGATTTTCGAATGATAACTGTCATTCAACACTCTTCCTTAATTTGTTCTCCGGTTCACTGGGTAAGTTGTTTAACCAATGCCAGATACTCTTCTGCGTGCTGACTACGATCCTCCTAGGCTATGCGTCCAACGCAAGTGGCCAATCAGATAGCAGAACAGAAGGAGTCCGAGATGATGGCGAAGTCGTTCACTTAAATTTAGTCACCTGCTCAGCCAGTAAGCCACCAGGATGCGCCCGGTCCTTGCTGCAGCCACAATGGACGCACCTACTTCCGGGTCGCTGTATCGGCATCAAGGGCCGTTCTGTCTAGGCGGCGGCTTCGACGCTCGGGGGCTGCTGCCGGACGAAGTAGCTCAGACCCAACAACCCATGGTAATATGCAAGGAACACACCCTTCACGTTAACTTGATTCTGTAAGCTGGTTATGTTTGCGGTTATGGCATTACGAGACCTGGCCCCCATTGTTACGCCCAATACGATCTTCGTTCTGATGAGTTTCTTCACTATGAGGGCAAGCAAGTCAAGAATTTGATTTCAGTACTAGTAGGCTGGGAACACTAGCTATCAGAGCATAGCCGTTCATTTCCCATAGCCTCGGATTTTGCTACTTGCCATAGTGGAGATGAATGGAGCCGTTCGAAGTTGAGATGAGAATATAAGCTTACTTACGCCACCGAGCACCTGCACGTCCGTTCGCCTTTCATCGCTTAGGCACGTTAACCAATGCAATATAGTGTCCATCAATATTACGCACGCCTCAGCTCGGATGGGCTATGTTATACGACTTCCAGGCCTGGCCTTGCTCCGAGGGATTGGCCCAGTGCAATATCGCCGTGCACACCACTTCTGCTGCGCAACATCGATAGATCAAGTGGCTGCATACTTGACCGAGAGATCCGGTGATATTATGGATGGTATTGGGCAATGTCAGCAGTGATCAGAAACGGTAAGGATGCTTCTGTTCGGCGAGCTTGCCGAAGCCCTTTGCGGGTCGTTTCTATGCCCAGGTTCTCCTTTGTCATACTCCACAGATAGTCACCGCTTACAGGTGAGCTCAGAAGACTCTTGTATATAAGATATAGGATATCCCTCATATTCTAGGTATGGCAGGCTCTTCAACTACTCAGATTTGATACTACGGTGTTCAGTCCTTTCCTATATAATGCAGTACCATATCTGGACCCTGGGTTTTACATACCTTCAGGTCTTCTCGCTCGTTCCCTCGGTCACTGCTCAGACCAATTATGACTGGGCAAAAGCCATCTCTAGGACAGGATGGACGGCTACCGCTGACAGCGCTCAGAGCGGTAATGAGGCTGCCAATGTTATCGATGGTAACACCAGTACCATCTGGCATACTCAATATAGTCCGAGTACTGCTGCTCTCCCTCATTATATTCAAGTCGATATGACGCAGAGTTATGTCGTCAACGGCATTGCCTACCAGCCTCGACAAGATAGCGTGAGAAATGGAGACATTGGTCAACATACCATCACTCTGAGTAACGATGGGACGACGTGGAGTGATCCGGTAACGTATGGCAACTGGCTGAGTGACAGCACGTCGAAATACACGTTCTTCACCAATGCCAGTGCCAGATATGTCAGGATCACCGCCCAGTCTGAAGCACAAGGGGCGGGATACACCTGGTCTAGCATGGCAGAGCTGTATGTGTACAGCCCCGATACCACCCTAGACGGCACCGAATTCACGCCGCCCTCGTCCAAGGAGAGAGGCCGCTGGGACGTGACGGTGGATCTGCCCATAGTGCCTGCCGCGGGCCACATCACTTCAGACAACGAGGTCGTCTTCTGGTCTGCCTTCCGGCCTGATCTCTTCTCGGGAGGCACTGGCTTGACTCAGACCTCGTTGTGGACCCCTGGGAGCCAGACTGTGTCTGAAGTCACCGTCACGAATACCCAGCATGATATGTTCTGCCCGGGTATATCGACCGACACAAATGGCAAAGTTGTGGTCACCGGTGGTAATGACGCCAAGAAGACAAGCAACTACAACCCAGAGACAGGGGCCTGGGAGACTGGGGCGCAGATGGCGCTGGGACGGGGATACCAGTCCCAAACGACCATAGCAGATGGCCGTATTTTCACCATCGGAGGATCCTGGAATGGGGGCTATGGCGGGAAGAACGGCGAGATATACAACTCCACCGCGAACACGTGGAACAACGTGTCGGGGTGTTCGGTCACACCTATCTTGACGAACGACGCCCAGGGGGCGTTTAGAACCGACAACCACGCCTGGCTTTTCGCATGGAAAGCAAACTCTGTCTTCCAGGCCGGGCCTTCCAAGGCGATGAACTGGTTCAATGTAAGCGGTAGTGGCTCGTGGACAGCGGCCGGTACCCGTGCCTCCGATGGCGATTCCATGTGCGGCAATGCCGTTTTATACGATGCTGTCAATGGACTCATCCTCACAGCGGGCGGCTCGCCCAGCTATCAAGACTCGTCCGCAACGTCGAATGCACATATCATCAAGCTGGGCGATGCCAATGCCACGCCGACTGTTACGACGATCGCCAGCATGGCATATGCCCGCGCATTCGCCAACGCCGTCGTCCTCCCCGACGGGAAAGTCCTCGTCTTTGGTGGGCAGTCGTACGCCGTGCCCTTCACTGACACGACGCCCGCCTTCCCGGCTGAGTTGTTCGATCCCTCGACCAGCAGGTGGACCTCGATGGCTTCCATAGCCGTCCCCCGCACCTACCACAGCATCGGGCTCCTCCTGCCCGACGCCACCGTCCTCAGCGGCGGCGGCGGCCTCTGCGGGACGGGCTGCATACAGAACCACTTCGACGCGCAGATCTACTCCCCTCCCTACCTCTTCAACACGGACGGGACGCGGGCCACGAGGCCCGTGATCAAGTCCGCAACCCCCAACGCGCTGAAACCGGGAGCCACCATCACGGTGACAACCGACGTGGCGGCTACGTTCTCCTTGATTCGCCACGGGTCCTCGACGCATACTATCAATACGGATCAGAGACGTGTGGCGGCTACGGCCGTGGCCAGTGGGTCGTTGACTTATACTATTACGCTACCGAGTGATGCGGGGGTTGTGCTACCCGGATACTGGATGTTGTTCGCGTTGAACTCGGCTGGAACGCCGAGTGTGGCTACGCAGATTCGGGTCTTGTTGCCGTGAGGTATCTAGGTAGCTGTCAGGACATATGTATGTATGGTTTGCGTATAATGAATACAATGAGGCTTGTAAGCGATCATTCTCCTTTATCTTGCCATAAACGCTACTTGACTATTGTGAAGACCTGATATGGTAGGGACTGAGTATGAGTATTCTAGCGAAACACCACCGGGCAGCCCCTTATCACTAGTATTGAGCAATGCTTCGAGAGGTGTTCACACCGGTTGGGCGACTTGAACTCTTGCCACCGCGGGCTAGCAGGCGTCCACGACCCAATTTTTTCATTGCCGCTATTTCAAAGACTGTAGTCCACGTCGATGAATGCGCCTTCGCTCACTTGAGAGTAAATCGCTTTTGGGTTTCCAATCTGATCAGTACCGACAAACTTGGTATTGCTTGGGCTACGCCATCACTGGTCTGTCTCTCTTATAGCAAGCATCCTTGTTCTGTCTCACTGCAACGAAGGCGACTCAAGCATGATCTAGGCAGGAAAGCAAATTCTTGTTGGCTTCGAGTCAATCGGGGCTCAGGCCCGTACTGCTTACACGCCTCTGCGACGCGGACTTTGCGATATCTTAATCAGCAACAGCAACGTGACCTTTCCGATCTAGAGAAAGCTATATAGAAAGACGGCAGTTTCTCTGAAGCTGTTCACGGTAGGTCGAAACTCGAACAGCATTTTCCCTAGATCTATTCGGTATGGCTCACTTTTCTTTGCAGACTAAAGAGCTCAGTGACGTCTTGAGACGACGTTTTTATCGCTTGACGTGGGAGATATGTACATGCTGAGGCGGTCCTCGTACATTCCCAATTCCTTGAACGGGGACGGGTACAAGTCACCAACATTCTGAGGCCAGATCGCCTTCTCTTCTCCCTCACACTTACAGTCTCTGTCAGAGAATAGACCTACTGGAGCGGCTGAGCGCACTGAGGACAACTGCTTCAGTATCTCTTCCCTGAACTAGAGTGCCGTTACGGCAGCTAGAAAAACGCTCTTCTCATTGCGGCCTACTCATACGATCCCTTCACGTCTTGCACTTAGCAGACCATCACAGGGAAGATACAGATACTGAGCTTCTGGCGTTCATTTCACAGGCTGTCGTTACCCGAGATCCTGACCTGAGATGCGACGACAGGACACGGAGGGTACTCTTGCAGCGACTGTCGATTATGGTACAGTCAGTTCCAACTCCGGTCCTCCTGCTGCCTTCTACAACCTTCTCAAAGGGATTGCCTTGACAGTACAGTTTGCGAGTGTTCCAATGTAGAGCTGCAAGCAACACGTCTGAGACTGATTGAAATACGTTGCAGAACTGGGCCGACTTCGTGAATGCTCTCGCGAACGAGGGCAACGAACACCAACCCATCTCACCGTCACCCACACGGTACCTATACCCCTACATAGGGTTTTCTTATTTTTTGCCCTTATCAGCGGCTGGAATGTTACAGCAAGGATGATTCATATGCCTGGGAGGTGCGTCTGCTATACAGAAACTTGCATGCATCTTCTTGTGAGGTAGACAGTCAAGCAACAAGCATATCGCTTTCGCCGGCAGACAGTATCATCATCTCAGTCACAAGTCTCCTTTCTCCAGCTATTTCTCCAGTGTGCGGTGTCTCTGCCAGCACATGGTAGAGACATTTTCAGATCCGCCTTATAGCAAGCATCAGAGGACAATTGATTGAGCATTGATATGATGGTGTTGTTGCGCATGCCAGCCTCTTGTCTCCGTCGCACATGACCTTTGTGACTCTAGTGTTTCTTACTGTAACCCCTTCTTACCGTGTAACCCCTTTGTCCAGTACGTCTATCCTGTACGTGGCTATCATTGCTCTTCAGCCACTTTGATTCCGGCCCGACGCTCGTCACCCTTGGAAGTTTCGGTGATAAGCAATCCTACGATACTCTTCACCCTTGGGAAATCGGCGATAAGAAATTCCTGCAATAGTCGTCCACCATTGGGAGCCAGGCGACACGCATCTCTCTACATGGCCGAATAGAGAACGAGGGAAAGAGGCGGACTGCTATGTACTTCCCCCCGTCACCGCCACCGCCCTGTCCAATCTCATGGGGGATCCGCCAGCAATCCCGATTAGGATTGGACTAGTGAAATAGTATAGATTGAGCTGAGAGAGCTAGCGTCGGCGCCAAGAGGCGATAGCCGGGGTTGTACGCTAGAGGGCGCCTTGGGGTAGCACAAGAAATTATCTGCAGACGCATATGGGCATATGGGCGGTCAATCCCAGCCCGAGGGTATGGCTTAGTCCAGGCGGAATGGATCTCTCCGCACGAGCGGGATGGCAGTCTACAGTACGAAGTGAGCAACGCATAACTTACGTGGGGCAATGAACCCATAGCAAGCTTAGGTCATGCACATGGTTATCATCCGACCGAATAGGAACAGGCTGCTTGGCAAAGATTGAACTGCGTATGACGCTGAAGGCAGTGGAGCTTGCCTATGTAGAGTGTAGAGTGGGGGGAGTATATAACAACCACCTATTCTGCAGCTTGCATCATAGCAATACATGATACGCTGAGGTCGTGACGCTTGGCTATGCAGAGGAAGCATACAACCTCCCAGGGTTGTTGTGCAGCCCGTATTCAAGCAATGTCATGCATCTCTGGCGGTGAACGTTCACTTCTACCGCGTGAGCAGATGCAGAGTATATCGATGTACTCTGAAGAACTGTTACATTACAGGGTCTCGGGCACCATGTGCCATAAGTTGTACCATCCACGTGGCGCTAACGGCGCTAGATAGGGGTGCTGGGTGTATTCTTACACCCTCCCAAGGAAGCTGAGACGGTTGTCACCACGTGCAAACGAATCTGCCGGCGTGCCGTTAGAACATACACCTACGAATGTGGACCCAACTGCCAGACTTCTCACGCCCAATCTCGGGTATGTGTTTTTCCCTCGTCACCCCGGACCGGGCATATGCAGGTGTCCAACCGGCTGTCCTACTATTTCCAATAGCTCGAGGCTAGAAGGTTTCTAGCGGGCTTCCAGAGGATCCTCGCGGTTCCGCGCTAGTAACTGGCTGAAGACGTGAAGACTGGCCAGAAACCCTGATCAGCTTCCGTACTTACGTAGCCAACCCATCGTGAGTGTGCTGCATTGGGGGGAGCACGCCACAAAGTCATCGATAGCCGGGATGCGAGCCGTTGAGGGCACGATTGATCGCAGGAGTGGCGTGATTTGTTGTGCCATGGCCTGGGGAACAGTACTGGGCGATTCAAGTACCCGGTTCGTTGGCGATGGGCTGCGATACTCGTATGCATCAGGTCGACGTGGACTCAAGATCTTCATTCGACCAACATACGATGCTGGCAAATATGCAGAGCGGAGGTACTGTGGTAGAGGTGCCAGTTGACGTGAGAGAAAAGCTCGACCGTAATCTCGATTCTTGACGGTGAACGTACGTCCCAAGCGCGTCCGAGAGTAGATGACGATCCCCCAAATCCCACCAAAATATGGCAACTTTGGGTGTCAAAAAATACCAACTACAGGATAGATTGAAATGTTTCAAAACAATGCACATGTAAAGTTTTTCATTTCAAGTTTCCTGCTATATCTTCTTCCCCCTCGATTATTCCGTGTCTCAGGTATAATCCGACACGACAAGACTCGCTTGTTCGTATACTACCAAAAGTCGCGGGGGGGCTACAGATTTGGAATCGTCATTGCAATGCTGACGCACATGCGTACGCACGTTTTGAGAAGCATCACCTTGCAGTTTCCACTTTCCCAGTGGCACATCTGGGATATGCATGGCCCCCCTTCCCTGCCTGTGCAAGTGCAAGATCTTTCAAGAGCTTTCTAGGCCACTTGCATCCCTACGTTGCATGGGGCAGCGAGGCTTACACACCGCTCAGTCAACGGCGGCAGATGGCATCTGTACTGTGGTATAGAACGCCAAGCAGCTGGCCTGCTCTCCAAAGAGGTGACCTTTCCTTAAACGGCAAATATTGACATGGGTTCATCTCTAATCCATGGTGCTGCTGTGAGACCAAGATATTGCCTTGTGCAGATCCATTACGATCCTGCTGTCACCCTTGCAGCGTCACATACCGAAGCGCCTGCATTATCATGTTGCAGATGCCGAGTTCATCTAAAAACTACCATGTGCTCATCCAGGAATAGTCGATCGTTGCTCTCAATAGTCTCGTAGATTATCATAGTACGGAGCGGGAAAGAGAAGAACGAATTCTTTCCTCCCAATGTCGGGCCCGGCACGTGGGAACCCGGACGTGAAGTGCATTGCGACTTCAGGTCGTAGCGTCCGACGGGAACCCCATCTATACCCATTCTTGTCTTGCGTTCACTTCCTGACTCGACGGCATCTCCACACCCAATGATCGTTTCTGGGGTTGCTTAACACCAGCCACAAGCGTATACGTTAGAGACCTACGTCTTAGTCGCATCTCTCTCAACCCTCACAACAAGTGTGTCTGTACACTCTGGGTTGAAGCCCTAACATTTGATGGCGTGAAGCATTAGAAGAAAGCTCCATTGCTTCTAGAAGGATACTTCCATCCACCCCCCCCCCCCACCCCCCCGCGCCCACGGAGCTCAGAACCGGACACAACTCAACTATCACCAATCATATCTTATGGAGATAGGGTCCGTTTTCCGTAGACTTTTATGGCATCATCAAAGCAGGTTTCAGGATTGACCAACATAATTTACATATTATTTTGATTGTATTGTTACATTTGTTCGTATATCACTTCTATCGTTCCATATCGAGCTATATCCGGTTTTCAGCTCCGTCTGCGGGGCCATTAGAGCGATCCTCTAAAACTGTCTGCTTGTTGGTTCTGGAGCCTTGAAGCTTAATGTGCCTGGGCCGATCCCGTCGCGCAGGGACTAGACCGGAAGCTCCCAGTTCCCGATGAAGATCCCCATGAAGATCCTGGTGAGGATTACCGTCGTCAGGTACCGGATTTTGTCGACAGTGCTGCTGGCCTGCAAGCGGTGGACACAGGAATGGGCCCAAATCTTCTACCCGGCGCACTATCTACCATGGTGTTCCCGACCCCCAAAACACGCAGTGGAATAATGTGGATAGCAAAGTAGTAATTTGATATGACTCAAGATTAATCTGGTATTTTCAGATTTATTCTCTCTATTTTTGTTGCTATATCGTCAAGGGGGGAAAGCGGTAGGGACACTGGGCCAATACTTCTGTCCCCCCCACTGGGGCATTGCAAAGATGCCGAAGTTGTGCAGGCTTCCGTGCTTCATAACGGCTTGTGAAGATGGGAAATGGAAATGGCAGGGGCAAGACTCGTAAGCGTTCAGCAGAACTCTGACCGATCGCTGAGCTTGCAGCGAGCAATTCAGATCGCGCACCAGTCCCGTGGCAGCAATTGGATGAAACAACAGCCTACGACAAGCTCTAAACCCTATTCCAGGGCTGAGAGCCTATCTTTCACCTGTGACCGAACGCTAGCTTGGCAGAGGAAGCGTCTCGGCCCATTTATAGTACCAAATGGGGGGTCCCTGCAGGTCTCGTGACCGCCGTGGCGCTGATCCGGTAGAACGGGTGGGAGAATCGGAGATATGGCCTTTGGAGCAGCCAATGGGGCGGGCACGGCACGTACTCGCACCGGAACCAGCACTGCGAATGCCGACTACGTGGTCCGAAAACGAGGGATTGAGCATCAAGACGATGGGTGGCGCGAGCTTTCGGAGTTACACGCTGACGACGCTTCCAGGGGTGTATCTGCTGCTCGCAGCTGAAAGGGCGGACTGGAAGCGTCATCGCCATGCGCGGAATGTGAACCGCATCCCAGTTCTCGCACCCAAGACGAGTTGGCGAATGACTAGCGTATCGGTGTTAAGAGGGCACAGCGCTGGGGTGGGAAAACTCTGATGGCAGAGACGATGTTTTGAGATGGTGTGGTCATGTCAGGAGAGATGTCTGGCTGCTGTAGATCTGTCCAAATGGAGCAGAACTCTCACTGACGTCCAATCGAAGGTTGCGGCCCGACAAGCAGATCGCAAAATAGTGCAACTGACATCCACCCAAGGGTGTCCCCCACCGGATTCACCGATCTATGAAACTAGACGGGCAAGACTCTTCTTATCACTTGTGCAAGCCTACAGTAGTAGGTTTCAGCGGATTTAGTCTGGGAACTATCAAGGTTTCGGTCCATCAGTGGGACGGAGGGGGATGTTGATTCTGAGCAGTAAGGCTGATGATTTCGGGAACTAAGAATACTGCTACGCTGCAGCTAGGTAGAGTTTCAACTCTTCCATAGCATGGTATAGCTAGGTAGACTAAGTTAGCTGGCAGCCACCCACTTAATACCTAAAGTGCTCTACGGACAAAGTAGAGCTCGGTTTTCGTAGAGTTTGGGACAAGGTTTTGATGATATCGGCAGAGTTTTGGCATATGAACTCTGATACGTTAAACTTTTGCTATATCCTTCATATTGATTATTACTTCGGGTAGTGTAGTGTGTTTTATTCTGGTATCTGACCTTCTCAAATTATGTTTTGGGAGCAGAACCCTATAGTCGATTGAAGTGCCCCCGCCTGGCGTATGCAGCTTAAACGCTTGGCAGTCTAGGTCGATTGGTAGATAATAACATCATCGGGTCGTGGAATGAAGATCAAAGACGGCACTACATATATTGGCAGTAAAATCAAGCATCAGCATGTATTGCACAGAAAAGGAAGTGAAACTTATGAGTGCTGTTTTGCGGCCTCGCAGCTTACCACTGTCACGATGCAATATTCGGTTAGTCTTGGTAACAAATCGTTTCCAGTGGGTAATAGCTCTCATTGAATGAGGGGGTAAGCCGCCAGAAGAGCAAAGTCCTTTGACTAAGACTGTTGGAAGCGTACTCACCGATAATCACGTTCGTTGTCAGCAGCATGAAAATATCCATTTGCATGCCGAAGAGGTGGTACTCGTCACATGGACCTGGAGATATCATAGACATTCGATGTCCCAGAGACTTGGAAATGCGGGGGGAGGCGCATTGCGGGTACGATTGATTGATCGTGTTCGGCGAGTATCGTCAATTAGTCCGAGTCTCAGGCCATCTTGAAGCTACTGTGTATTGGGCATTGATCTGAGGGGTCGGAATGAGAGGCTTTCTCCCGCGCTCTGGAGTCAGATGATATCCAAGCCATGCACCTAAGAAAGATATAGGCATGGGTTTGATACTCTAGTCAGCTCAATATTGGGAGATACAGGTTCCTTGCGGCCGATTCTGGCTTGGCCTGGCGCATATTAGGCGATCTACACAGTAGGGGAAGAAAATGCGGGACCTTGAGACGCGGTCAGACGCCATAGTTCAGTTCACCCCTAGCGACATGCAAGCCTCGACATGCAAGCCTCGACATGCAAGCCTCGACATGCAAGCCTCGATATGCAAGCTGTCACAATCGGGTTTCGAAGCTGTGTCTTCAACGGCGGCCCAGGAGTCTCGGCGGATTGGCCCAGGCCTATTGGACATCCTGAGGGTTGGTTCACTATACGCAGTAGAGCCTGTCTGATCTCAACCTCGAACGACAGGCCACAGGCTACAGCTGTCACACCAGGAGGCTCGAATCTCGTGGGTCCGTGGCGGCCATCTCCAACAAGTGAGTTGCGTGGAATGAAAGACCCATGTCAGTGAGAGACACGCTACGAGACAACCCCAAGTCTGAAAAAAAGCTTCAAGTAATTAGTATATTTGCACAGACCAGCTACCCCCAGCTTCGATGCACAAAAAGGGCCAAGGTTGCTGCAGGATGGTATTGTGATACAGTATGACTCTTATTATGGGAGCATGAAAGTATCTATGGTCTATTTTCTATGGTCCTCTCCAAAGCATACTCTAAGTGACGTACTTCCCAACCCTGTGTGTGCACTTCCCGTAGATCCGCCTGAACCGTTTCCTTCTGATTTCTATGGCAATGACACGATGTAACTCCGATGTATCCGTGGTATAATGCCGCGGGCCAGTGCCCTCCAATCCTTTCCATAGTGTAACACCAAGAGCCATGCCATCTTAATTCCAAATCCAAATGATCTTGCGCCAGGCTAAACGACACAATCATGGGCCATGCCTCGCCGCAGGCACAAGACCTCCTAACTCAGGGTAACGCCGAAAGAATCCCTCGTCCAATGCCCAATTGCCGATGTCGAGTGCATGATTAATAAAGGGGTGAGTTAAATACATTGCTCCGGTCGAATGATCGGGAATGAATGCCTGGGGATGCCCACCAGGCCAATTGAGTAAACGAAGGCTTGAGCTATATAAGTGGCGGAACTCAGTCGTTGCATAGACATCCTGTCGCTGAATCACGGCGTCACGCAGTTGCCCCCAATACAGGAAATCTATCCATTGCGGATGCGGAATTGTTCTTTGTGTCTGCCGTGGTACAAGCTCATCACCGAGTAGCGTATAAGTTTCCTGCGTCGGTTGTATGAGCCATGCTAACAGCCGCTGGAGAAGGACGTAGTTCCCAAGACGTTCTAGCATCATGACTAGGTGGTGGTCGTCGGAGAGTGTTGTAGCGAGTTCGACAAGAGGATGCGGAGGCGCTGGTTGTAATTGCAGTGTCGATTGCGGTACGATCGCGGCCAGGTCCCAGTGAGTCTCGACGAGTCGTCTGATATTTGGGCACGAGGGCCCGAAGATGACTTCTGGGTGTGGCCTACCTACCGCTAGGTTGACCAATCGTTGACAATCTTGTACGTAGGAAACCAAAAGCGCGTCGGTCTGGCTTAAAGGCTTTGCAACCGAGGGGGGAGTCTCCCAGTAGGTTGTAGTCGTTGACTCATTTATAGCGTTGAGGACGCCTGGTAATACACGGGGTACAGGTTCCATGGGGGCGGCTGTTGATAGGCTTGTGGGATTGGGAGAATGCTGATCTGTGGGCACCCGATGTCTGGCCTCTTATTAGATTCTCAGCTCCAAGTTCAAGTACACACAGCAGGGCCAGTCTTACCTGGCTTGATGTCGTCATAGCCCATCTTGCCGCTGATGCAGGAGACAGTGGGCGAGTTCATACTTGATGATAGGCCCGATCTATCAAGCATAGAGGGGGCGCTTGTTGGAAAATAGGCACTTCCGAGGTCATCTGTCGCTCCAGACGAGGAGGGACTAGAGACTGTCGAGGGTATTGCGCGGGGTATAGCTGAGGGCCACCCATCCCCGGAGTTGGAAAGATTATCGTAAGACCCAAGTTCCATGGAGTATTCAGAATTGGACTGCGCAGGGGGGCGCGGATTCGAGCTGTGGTACGCTTGAGAAAGGTCAGTCACTTCTGATTACAGCTCAATAAAGACCGTGTGCTTTCCAGAAGCATACCTGGCGGGTAGAAGTTGCGAGAACTGCTTGATGGGATTCCCATGCTGTCTTTCAATCTATGGAGCTCTTCCTCGAGAGCCCTGTTTCTCCTCATTAGGTCCTGGACGGTCTCGTCTCGGCTTTGCGTACTTCGAAGCTCTTCGAGTTCGCGCTCTAGGTTCTCGATGTGCTCCTTTGTACGCGCCCGAATAGCGCGCTGCGCTTCACGATCGTTGGCGCGCTTGCGTGCTAGTTGTGAAGGCGTCAAGGTAGAGACGCTTCTGGTGCCTAAAGCCAGCTGATAGTCAATGTGACTGAACTTCAATCACTATAATCCGCCAATGCTTACTTACCCTTGCGCTTAGAGGACTTGGTCATGTTATCCGAGTCCGGATTTGAGATCGGAGAGATGCTTCTCGATGTTGGATTTGTGTTAGGAGCCATGCCTGCGTGCGGTGGAAGACTGGTGATTAACAAGTTGGGTAGCAGGTAGGGGTCTCTCTGCTGGCGTCATGGCAAGGCATATATAAATGAGCCTGTCCAGATGATCCCGGTAGGTAGGATACCTAGTCTAATCTAGTTGGATGTCTCACGCAGGGGCTGCTTGCACTCGATCAGACCAAACACCAGATGATACTAGCGGAACTAAGAGGAGTACATACAGGAGCCTTGCTCTGAGAGGCTCGAGGAGGGGAGGGGTGAAGCGGTAGTGTTGGAGTCCCAACTCACTAGGGCTCTTCTAGAATCTCTCGCAGCATCGATCAAGGAGTACCAAGAAGTAGCTCGACCTAGCGAGGCGATCCGGCCCCAGGATTGGCGTATAGCGCGTCAAGCATGCAGATTATGGAGAGTACGTACAACTCGACACTAGCGCCCACTTATCCGGTACCGACCGACCAGACATGGGTGGGTGTTACTGTTCCAACCATGCGCCCATGTGCTCAAGTACCAACATCGAGCTGCAGGCAATTTACTCCCTCGCGCCGAGTATTTGCTTGGAGTCGTCAGTGCTAAAGAAACTTTACAGCTGATCAGTGTCTTACAAAGCGGCTTTCATGGATGTCGCGGCCAAATAGAGTTCACGCTAGGAGCTAGGCCGAGGTGCCCAATGGCCGGCGAGAATTGAAACATGGAATGTCCCGAGGGCCGTCCGGTACCTACTTAAGTACCTACTTAGGTAGTATGGCCAAAAGATAGTCCCGTGCATGGAAGTCAAGAACAAGAATAGGTAGGTAGGTAGCTGGATCAATAGAGACCAACCAGTTTCACCTGCCAACCAAACTTCTGAAGGCTACCGGTAGTAGTAATCCATGTAATAAAGGACCGAAAAGAACAACAGGCATTCGCAGCTGGTAGCAACGTAAACCCTGGTTGACGTTAGCAGACCCACAGGACGTTGGCAATGTACACCCCAAGACAGAATTAGTGAATGCTGTCATTAAAAGAGTTGCCCCATGCAATGTACAAGAATGGTGTAGACCCGAAGAACGCTGGAAGAACGGGGCTGTCGCTTTGTCCGAGTTCACAAACGGCTACAGAGCAGATCCAGCATCCGTGGTCGACATGCGGGTGAAATGAGGCGTACTGCCAAGAGACGGAACACATGACGGCCCGGAGTGAGCGTGCGCGCAGCAGTGAGCCGAAGTATGTGAAAAGAGAGGGACACTTGGTGACGCCTCATGTCTCGGTTGTGAACATTCCAGTAGGCCAGTATATCCCGCCATGCGGGATCAGGTTGCTGGAACGCCGGATGTGAGTTCTTCGCAACGGCTGGGAGGGATTCATCGAGCCGGAAGATGTGCCCTAGGAGTTGAACCAAACTCTAAGGGAAACGAGAAACGCGTCACCTTCAGTTGGTCTTCAGATTGTATCACGGCGTCCTCGACGTTTAGAGTCGTCTTGTCGTCATGAACACAGATTCGCAAATGGTCGTCCTGAAGTTCATGGTTTCACCCGGTGACTTCATGCATATCGCCGTTGCCACCCACGAATTCTTATGAAGGGTGCGAGGCGGCATATTTTCTGCAAGAGAAACGCTGGTTTCTGGGGCAAGCTGTGGCTGAGACCAGTAGTTGCATTCTGCATAGCCCGGCACGCTGACAGTACAGTGTCCGCTGGCTAATCATCGAGTACACACGGACCAGGGCCAAGGCCGATATCGAAAACGCGACGGTTTTGCATTGCATTACATTGCTGCTTGCAAAAATGCGGACAAGAGGGGCTGCCAGACGATATAAAATCATCGGAATCTGCCCATCTCGACTCGGCAACGAAGACGGCATATAGGAGCCGCTCAAGTGCTACAAACACCCATAACACAGCGAGCAGCCAAGGTTAGTCGCGGATAATGGGGTATCCTAGGAGATCTCTGGGTTGACATCTTTCACTGCCTCGACCAATGCGTCCAGGTTTCCAACAGCCGTAGGACCGCTCATGCCTGAAGGAGGAAGAGCCCAGCTGGGAAGAGGACTGACATAGCCCCAAGCACCTCCAGCATCCTCGTAACGCAGACTGTGCAGCCACAATGACAGCTCATGGTCTCCAGGGTCCGTATACAGCGGCGTATCACAGACTTCGCAGAACTGGCCAGACATCTTCTCGGCCTTCTTCTGGTAATATCTATCTACCATTTCGTCATAGTAAGCTACGGCATCTGCCACTTCTTCTTTGCCCATACGGTTGAGCCTTGTGACAATGTCGTCGTCGGTGTTCTTTACGGCGTCTGGGTCATCACGCCCGAGGCTGATGCCCCAGACCTTCTGGTTAGCATAGATGGGGTCATTCTGTATCGGATGTCCTAAGTGCTGGAGATGAACCCGTAGTTGATGGGTTCTGCCAGTGACCGGCAAGCATCGCACAATTGAATATCCTTCCGCGTTGATCCAGGGCCGCGCCTGCTCCTCGCCAGGCTGGTCTAGTTTCTTTGAACTTCCATTTGCGATCATCTGTTCACGGTCTTGTTGGGCAGGGTAGTGAGCAAGCTTCTTGAACACAGTCCGCGCCTCCTTGCCACTCGCTCGGACACGATTAAGCCCTAGCTTGGGCGAAATCTGTAGTATGGGCTGATCACAAACAACTTCGCCGTCGGGGAAATCTCCAATGACCCTGGCGATGTATTCCTTCCGTACACTTCGTTGTGCAATCTGAGCGCTCAACTGCTCGGCAGCCTTGGGATGCTTCGCGATGAACATGATGCCACTGGTGAGCCTATCCAGTCGGTTGCAAGGATACGCTATCCATTCACGCCCTCGCTCTTCCTTCATGATCTCAACGATGGAGTTGAAATTGTACCTGCCCGCTGGGTGGACTGGTATACCGGCTGGTTTGTTGATGACAATCATGTCTTCGTCTTCGTGAAGGATGCCAACTCGATCTGCTGTCACGGGCGGCTCATGTCGGTGGATTTTATGGGACACGAGATCCCCGTTCTTTACCAGATAATTAGGCATCGCTGGTTTCCCATTGATGAGGATCTTTCCTGACTCCATGGCCGCCTTGTAATACGTCGCAGGCCTGTCCCTGAATTCGCTCTCGAAAATGTCCAGAAGCTCTCTGCCTCTCCATCGTTGCTTGCACCAGGTGTTGTATGTATAATAATACGGATCAAGGCGCCGCAAGCCGTTTTCGATCAGATACGGCCGCGGCCAGACGTCATCACTGACAGCCGTAGCCAGGAGAACCTGCTGTTTCCCTTGTGACTTCAACACTCGAGGTCTCCGCTCCGGTTTTGACTCAGCCGCAGCCTCGCTTGGCGTTAGGCTAGGCGAGACACCCGTGACAAGCTCCATGACGGGCCCCAGGATCTGCTTGGCCCTCCCAAGGAGGGTATTTATTCTCTGGTATACCGCCACTACCGCAATTGATCTTACAACTCTGGAGCATACAAGTCGGTACTGGTTCAGCGAAAAGCCTGAGGGAAAATGCTTGAAAGTCTTTGTGCTGCAAATCTCATATTGATTACCCAACTCGGCGTCGACTCAACCCGAATACTACATCCAAAGCGGCGTTAAGGGGCAGAAAGGACTTCAGCCTCGCAGCTGTCGGCAGCCCGCACTTGTCAATCTCCTTAGTCACTCCCTGGTAACATTGAACCTCGGCACAGACATCCTCAACGTCGATTGTCGAGCAGCTCCTATTCCTTTGCCCATCTTCTTCGAGGAGAAACATGCAGAGTAGTTATCTAGCATAGACTGCTTTATTCGAATGTGATAAGCCACCTGCGTGGTTTTGCACGCCTGTCCTGCATCGAGAGATTGTGACTATGGCTCCATCCGCGCAGCTCAAGAAACGAACTAGGACGGACTATCCTTACTTACTGGAGTTCCGGACGCGATGGTAAGGTTCCAACGCAATAGACGAGGATGACTGTGATTCTGATTGATCGTAGGGCAGATAACGATATGTACGATCACATGAATAACTCAGTTTATAACTTTCTGTACGTCCAACTCCATTATCCCACCTGAATCGGGCTCTGATACATGGCACAAAGCTTTGACTCGGTAATCAACACGTATCTGATGGAGCATTGCGGTTTGCATCCACCTTCATCAGCGCAACACCCACTCATGGCTCATACACATGCCGACTACTTCTCCGCCATTTCTTTCCCCAAGGTCGCCGAACTGTGCCTCCGGGTAAACAAGCTGGGGAAATCCAGCGTTACTTACGAGGTGGGCCTATTCGAGAAGGGGGTAGACGGAGTGAAGGCCGTTGGCGAATTCGTTCACGTGTTCGTCGATCGCGTATCGCTAAGACCCAACCCCACTGGGATGAATGATCAACTGAGAACTGGACTCGACAAACTGCTCGTTGCAAATCACTCTAGTAAGCTTTAGAGTCGATATTCGTATTGGATTTGCACAGCGTCCCTGGATGGCCAAGACAACTATCTACCTACATGGTGCTGAAGCTCCAGCTTCTAACGGAATCCATCCTCTTCTTCACTTTTCAGCATCTTCTGTGCTTCTCCACAACCTTCAGATACTCAATTACAAGCCCCGGACACTGTTGTAAATGACGGTTTCCGGACGGAGTGATTCGGCCCAAGCTTGGAAGTTCCTGGGTCCCTTCTACACAGTACTTACGCGTCTTTCTGTCTTTCTGTGCCTCTTGTCGCCAAGCCGCTGTCGGCGGGACCTAGTCTCGTCTGCAGGTGGGAAACTCAAATACCTGCGGCCTCATCCCAAATGAGTGGGTCTACGAGGTTATGTCTATCTAGGTAAATAATCAGTAGTCATTATGATAGTTGACAGATCGGGCGACAAACAGCTTCGCATCATGGAAGTCTGCGCAATCAGACCCTTGGTCGGGTTCTCCGCGCCCAACAGTTGTCTGAGGGGCCGCACTGAAACGAATAGCGCCGTCGAGAAGTAATTCTCCCCGGTATCAAGGCTTTGCTCTCCAGGCTGTCGAGAGCCATTTGTATCCCACGTCCTTATCCTCACTGCAGTCTTCCGATAAAACTCGACATCCTGCCAAGATGCTTGATCTGCTCTGCTGCATAAGACTAACCTTGGTCGAAGGGGGTTTCTCTGCAATAGCAAGGATGATGCCACCAGTATCTCCAGACGTCGTATGACTTACGTACACCAGAACGTATTGATTACTATGTAGAGGTCCTTGTAAGCGAGCGTGATCGCCTGGGATGAGCTTTGCAGCTTGCTCACCAGACTTCGGCAGCCACGACCAGATTGGCTTAAGTGAGACTAATGGGTACGCTAGAAGTGCGGACTTGAAACGGTGAGCGCCTGGATCCATGAAATGATAAAGTTTATTGTGCTTGAGGTCTAGAACCCACTAGCTCCCAAATCATCTGCCGTTGGTTGAAGGTCCGTTTCATGGTGCGTCCTGCTCAAACCTACCAGATGCTACTCTCGTACGAGAATGCTACATAGGTAGTATATCTAAGGCTCTTACAGGAACCATGCCTTCCTCTCAGATGGCGGGCCATCTGGCTTCTTTGGGCCTGGGTCGATGATTGATCAGTGCAAGTCATCACGGAACGACCAGTCAGGCTCATCTCAATGTGAAGATGGGTCGAGAATTTGGGCAGGTCGCTCAACGAGCAGAGAACCAACAGACCGAGTGCAAATTGCAAATATCGGGCCGGGCTGACATCGTGTAACGCGTTCATGATCTGTTCGTATCTTCGCATCTAATCGCAATAGTTAAATTGCCTGGAATATTATCTTCAGGGAATTCAGAGAGGCTGGGTCGGACATCCTAGCACAAAATCGGATGGCACCGTAGAAGCCAGTGAAGGACTTGCTATCCTCTAAAGACACAAGAAATAGCCATAATCATCATTGTAGCACGCGCGGCTGCTCTGTCACAATCATACAACGCTTGACCATACCAGCATAGATCTCTCGGCGCAGACAAACTATTCAGGTGTTCCATGGTCTATTCTATACAAATTATTTTACCGGCATGCAGGATGTTTTAACTTGATACCTACACATGCGAACTGCAAGCAAGAATCTCCTAAAGGTCGTGAGGAATTATCTTACCTTATGACGCGGCTACCGAGGCTTTCCAGCTGCCTAAGTAAGCTACTGGCCTGGTTAATCGCAATAGCCTTGTAGTCGTAGCTCATCTCGCCATTATTGGCAGGGAACCGCTAGCTTCTCGGTACAGAGTCCGCCAAAGTGCAAACGAAAAGTCCAGTTTCCTCGTAAGCCCTGCCTCTAAACGCCTTTGCGGAAACAGATCACGAGTGACTAGCGGTCCCTCCAAGTCAGGATACAGCTCACTAGGTTTATATACAGTTACATAATATACCTAGATACTTCTCCCTTTCATATTTTCCGTATACATAACTCTTACACGAATTACGGTCCGTTTCATTATAAATATTTCATTATCTAGAAAGTATATAATACCTCAGAACGTATCTAGTATATCTTGAATATATCCGACATTTTGAGGAGTCACACAGTACAAACGAAGTTACGACTTCATAAAGCCTAGACGGAAATCTATAAATAGAGATACTACTCAAGTCACGCATGAAGCTTTGCCAGCAAAAAACGTATACGAGCTTGGGGAATTGGACTCGTTTCGAGATTCGCATCGTGCATTCCGACGTCGCCGATGACTCAACAATCGAAACCCCACATTACGAAATTCTGCCTGTGTGAGAACTCGCGAGCAACATCCTCATGAAAGCACATTGGCCGCTGCAACAGCATCGGATGGTCTCCGAATCCTTGGCGGGTTTTTGTTCATTCTGTTGATATTCATGCGATGTACCGATGCTATCTACAGGGGAAAACACAGGTGCAAACACGGCAGGATATTCTGGTGTAAAGCGTACCAATGCCACTATGGTGCTGGCTCTCTGTGCTTATTGCCAGTCAGCTTCATCTCGAGGTCCACGAATTCGGACCATCGCTTAGGACGGCCGCATTGGTGCCCGTAAGGCTGATTTTGGCATCCACTTTGGGGTTTTTTGCGTGCTCGAGCCCGGCTGACGGGGGATGCAAAGTCACGAGAAGGGAAAGTCCCGATGCGCTCCTCCTCAAGGGGACTGTCCTGACTTCCGCCGGCCCCTTGGAGGATGGTCATCTTCTCGTGGAGTCTGGCAGGATCACGTATGTAGGCACAGGCGTCGGCCTCAGCACCCAAGCTAGGAAGGCTACCATTGTGGACTGTACCGGTTCTGTCATTTCCCCTGGTTTTATAAAACGCACGAGCACATAGTCTTTTCCACCGTCTATCCATTGAAGGACCTCGGCGTGCGAGTGAATCATCGACATGACTGGCGAGTTGGCTCTAGAAACAACACCATACGGGAGACGGTCGGGAACGGCACATTTGGCGACGCAACGAAGTGGGGAGAGCTTCGACATGTCTTCTCCGGAACCACATCGATCGTGGGAGGCGCAATGGTCACTGGCCTAGCTCGAAACCTCGACTTTGTCGCTGGACTGGAAGCTGATCTTCTCGCACCAGCTGCTGTCTGGGACGTCTTTCCCCTCGACGACATGGAGGGCATTCTGAGAAACGGTGATTGCAATTATGGACCCAATGCAGTAGACCGAGAGGTGGCGAGCAAGCTCCACAGATACCTGGCTCACGTTGGCGAAGGAGTTGACGAGGAGGCTGCAAATGAATTCCGGTGCTTGTCTAGCGATGCTTACGATATCACGCCCATGCCCGACGGTGGAGGTGTGAGCTCCGATATCATCGCTTCGAACCTAGGGTTGGTTCATGCGCTTGGCTTGGCAGAGGCCGACTTCGATCTGGTAGCTGAAAGGGGCGCCCATGTGATTTGGTCTCCTCGTAGCAACGTTTCTTTATACGGCAAAACTCTCAACGTTACCTATCTCCTGGACGCTGGTATCAATGTTGCTCTTGGTCCCGACTGGCTTCCTTCAGGATCCGCAACGATGGCAAGAGAGGCGGTTTATGCGTTCTCGGTCACTCGCAAGAGCTACGGCATATCGCTTGATTCGAAGACCATATGGGAAATGATGACAATTAATGCTGCTAGAGCAGCAAGCTTCGGAGAATATATCGGGTCCCTCGAGGTTGGCAAGTTGGCTGATATAGTTGTCTTCAGAGGAGGCAAAGGGGACCCGTTTAGCCAGGCCATCTTTGCCCACGAAGAAAATATCGAACTTGTCTTTCGGGGTGGGAGGGTCTTAGTAGCAGGAGAATTTACCAAGGGCTTGGGCAGGGGTACCTGCGAGTCAGTCCTCTTTGGTAGTTTTCGAAAGACCCTTTGCGTGGCTGACGAACTTGGCTCCACGTATACAGATTTCAAGACAGCACTCGAAGGCGTCTACCCAGCGATCCTTCCAGAAATTCCTCCTGATGAGCCAACCTGTGAATCGATACGGTAATAAGTTAGCGGCTCCTCAATGTGATAGACTGTGTTTCTCCTCGATTGGCCGTAAAGCTCTGCTCCCAAGTACAATCTAGTAGGGCAACACTACGAGAATGCAGCATGGAATCGTACCCGAAGAAACGATGAATGACATAATTACTGGTAAGGATTCTCCAGATCTCAGTATCGTAGTAGTACACAGTGGACTTGTCTAGAAGTGATCTCACGGCCCTGCATTTCTAGCGCCACATTCAAATCATCATCGTCTCACCGCATCAGAAGAACATGGGGTTACCATGCGGTTTGAAACGCTGATGACGACCAGCCTTAGTCGCTATCTCGAGCTGCTCCGCTACGCTACGGCCAGATGCTTGGAACATGGTAAGGTATGCTAGACACGTCGTGTTTCTTTAGTGTCCGCGCCGTCAAAACCCAAGGGTCCACCTGAAGGCCCTGAAGCCTCACATACTCCGTTCTCGTCGACACTAGAAGTAGTGCGTTTTCTGCTAGGACTCGGAACGTCAGGGTCTGCGGGACTATCCGTGTCTGAAGTTCGCCCCGCGGTCCCACACGCACCAGGGGATGAGACTGGGCTGACAAATATTGTATTCAAGGCCAGACATCACGATGCAATAGAAATTTCGAAGACGTTTTACTCGGGCTACAATGGCTGTCAAGGATCAAGATAAGGATAGAAGTCAAAAACACTCGAGACAGATGGGGACTCCCGAGAAAGCTGTGGTTCCAGCTCGACTCTCCTAGATCACCGAGTATTCTGACTGCTTTGATAACTTGGTTAAAAACAAAAACCCCCCACCCCTCCTTTTGAACTTCCAAACACTTAACTCACTTCATTCTCAAAACATTGTCTATAAAGAGATTTCTGGGTGTTGAGACCTACGATACATGAGTTGTATGTATATGTATTGGCTACCAAGCCCAAGACCCCCAACTATGGACTCGAGCATATACGTTATCACTGCTCATTTCCTAACATCTATGCGCTTCTGGAAATGCACCTGGGCTTTATGACGAGGACGGGGCAGTTCGTCGAGCTTAGGTCGAGGTCTCGAAGGATGGTAGCTCCGCGATGGAAGAACCTAGATGTTTGTAAACATGTTGACTTCGAAAGCTCTGTTGGCACTGAAGATCGTTGTGTCCGACTAGTTAAACCCTGTGGTTACACAAAAGTATCTGTTAGGAGTTAAAGCCTTGTGAAAAGAGTATCATCGGTGTTGTCCCCTCGAGAAGCTTTCATCTAATTAAAAGTGCTATGTGTGGTGTAGACCTCGACAGTCTCGAACCTGGCCATGGCTAGGGTGAGTAGAGACTGGAAACGAATGAGTCAAGAAATCGGGCTTAAGTATGCCAACTACGCCAAATGCTTGGGGTTCCCAGAGTTGCACTACTGCCGTTCAGGTCGAGTACAGCCACGAGTTAAAATTATGCCTGGGTAGTCGATCAAGTCCCGAAGACAATTGCCTCCCCCTTGCTTTGGTATCTCAAACAATACTGTGAGGAATGTAAAGATGAATTGTCCGTTTGTAGTCCGTCTTCATAGGCTGGGTGAACCATATCACAGTAAAATATCGCAAGCTTTCCGCGGTAATCATGCGTCGACTCGTGCTCACGCGATGCTCCTCGATGCAGTGTACGGCGGTGTTCCAAGACACGAGACTCAAAGTTCAAGCAGTCATGAGACCGGCGGGCAGACTTCGCCTCGAACGTTATGGACTGCGATACAAGTAGATGATCGCCATAGCCATGAAGGGAGCGCCAACTGCAGCGTCGACTCGCGGATGCCTGTGGAGTCAACACCTGTTTGGTGAATAGACCAGAAGGGTAGTGATCTGATTAGATGTGGTACAGTACATACATAGCTTGAACTCGTTGCCGCGTTACGCAAGGATTCAAGACGACAGTAGGGAGTTCCTTTCAGCTTGGCATAGACGGGTTTGGTAACACAAACAGGGTACAGACGGGCAATGATTCACAACTCACCTATCACCAATTGATGAATTGATTGCATGCGGAGTCGGTGGCACCGCAACTAAAGTACGCGCGGGCGCTTAAAATGCAATGTCAGCACTGGGGCTGTGACACTCTACTTGACCAGCTGCCGTAGTAGTGTGAAGTGCACAAGATGGGAGTTCCCTTGTTTCCCATGCCTAGTGAAATATCGTAATTGGTAACATGTCCATATTCTCGTGGGGTCCACTTCAGAATTCGATGACTGGGCCCAGATGCGTTACTGTCATCGTTGCAGGCGTCGTATGCTGTACAACGTCTCTCGTGTCCTGTCCTCTACATAGTACAGGTAAACACAAGACAGACGGAATCAATTCCGGCTGCTAGCATTCACTCTTTCTGTCAACTCACCCCTACCCCTGTGCTGGTTGTCAAATCTATCTCTTTCTTTCCGACATTCTCAATTGGGGAATAGGGCGCTTAATCAACTAACTCCTTTCGTGCGGCTATGCTAACCAACTCCTTCGAGTTCCGTTACATTATGACGTAACTCTCTTCTGTCCTATAGCCACACTCCGCTGCACTTCAATACGTATCTCGGGGTTCACAAGACGATGCAAGTCACTTCATAAGCTATATGTGGTACCCAGCAGATTTCCCATAGAGCCATGCGCCGATGGGCTCATATTGGCAGCTTGGTCATTTGTGACGTGGCCTCGTTGCGCTTGCCAGGTGCCCTCCCAACACCCACACGCCATCATATATCATGTGTGCTGAATTACTAACCAACCAAATGTAACCAGAGAGTCGCTTCATCCCAGAGCGTTTGAGCCCGTGGAAAGTAGGGAACATATGTGCATGAATCATAGCACAGTCAGAGCAGCGATTGCGACGTAAGTGTCAGATATGGCAGGCTATGAAACTCCTTCGTGACATGGACGACTCAAGCCCACATCGAATCGTTGCTCTCACTCGAGGAATTTCTCACTTCCAACTCATCCAGTGGTCGAATACTGACCTTGACGATTTTGGGAGAGAGCCTGGCATGGCTTTCGCCGTACCCGCGTGCAAATGTGCTGAGGGCTGGTTGGGCCACCAGTGACGGAAGGCCAAGGTCGTTGCTCTAACGTGAAGCTTGTCGTGATATCCAGACAAGCATGTGTCATCTCTCTCCGTCGGACGTTCTCTTACCAATCTATGCGAGCTAAGGCTTCCTGCCTGCTTTCTCCTATTGCCAAGAGGGCTGGAAATTCGGGACACAGGCATAACCAACAGACGGCCCGGACTGCCCGCCTCTATTGAAAACGCCTGCGCTCCGTCTTCGCGCAGGGATCTTGCCCATTTGCTTCACATGGGCCTCGGCCTCCTCGTAGCTAAGGATCCTGCTGTATTCAGAACATCCGCCACTCTATCCGTCTATAGGTAGGAACCGCAGCCGTGATTCCCTCAAGTGCATCCGTGCCTGCAGATGGACTGCCGATAGGGCTGCCAAGACTCATCTATCAAGTTTCGCACTTCTGACCCATCAAATTCCGCATTTTGGGCATCTCTTGTTTGGCATTGCAAGTCGGTTAGGGAACTGTTGCCTAGCATCGTTCCAGGGCATCTCGTATCTTCGAGTTGCTAAGATTGTTTATGAGGGATGCTTTTATTTTTGGTCTGAAATAGGAACCGCCTCGTTGTCAAAGGCTAAGGCCCGTAATGGAGGGCCAAGATCCCATGAGAAGCGCTGTATCGACTACCTGATGTTTCTCTGACTCCAACATTGTCTTGGTCTCCATGGTGGCCTCGTCTAAAAGCACTCCATTAGCTATTTCATACGTCGGCAATGAAGCTGAAAATCTACTCCTAATTTCTAGATTTGTGTTTAATGGAAGGGTTCCGTAGGTAGATGACCACAAATAGACGAACCCTTGGTGAGAACCTCGGGCTATGCCTCTTAAAGCAACACAGGAAAAGAAAGAAAAAGATTCTGCTAGTAATCCCAATCAAGAAGCGATGGATAGCAAGCACTTTAACCCGTTAGCGCTTCCAGTAAAGTCTCATAGTGGAAAGGTAATGCATGTCTTAAACTTCATACTAACCGGGGATCGTGGTTACACCCGCGTCAACAGTAGTCGATTGCGGGACAATAAGTCATAGTTTATGGCCCCAAAGAACGATTCAATATAATAAACTGCTATCCCCTAAAGCTGCTAGAAAGTCTTCCGCATTTTCCTGCCGTGTCTTGCTGGTTTTATGGCATTGTAGACCAGTATAGGCTGGCAAGAGAATGTCGAGACCTGCATCTTCGATCTCTAAATTCAACCTGTCTGACGGACCGAGATGCTGATACATATCTCTGCGTTCCTTCGTAGGCAGTGCTACGACTTGTGATTCTTGGCAACATCGTCTATATCCCATAAGTCGTCGTGCACGTTGCTGTAAACGATGAACTGGTCGGCATCGATGCGCGGAAGGTCTAGCTTCGGAAGGAGTGATTCGATAGTCGCGGGGCGGAGCGCTAGGGACAAACCGGCAAGACAACCATAGGATGTGAGAGAGACTTGGTACTCGCAATACGATCGCATTTAGAAGCACGATGTGAGGTTAAGATGGCAAAGGACCGATATGTAGGTACATGAAGCGGCATCGAACGAGTGACGCTGAGCGGGTGCCAGCATATACCAGGACGATATTGAGAAGACCTACGGTGCACAGTATTTCTCAGAATGCTGTCCAGAGGGTGCCCCAGATAAACAACATATTCCCACCTTTTAGCTCAACTAACTGGGCCTAATGTGAGTGAAATTCCTGATGAACGAGAGACTTGGATTTTGAACGAAGAGTAAGGAAACGTGCTCAGATATTGAATGCCAAGATATATAGCGTTGAAGGGAGATGTGTAGGCAGGCGACAGGAAAGAGGTTCAGTCATCGACGGAAGAGAAAGACCTTACCTCCCAGGAATTCCTCTGACAGCCCTGAGACACTGTGGTACTTTGCTCAGACTTCGACTTTGTGACTGGTCGTCTCCGAGCATTTACTCGGCAAGAAATGTAAGGAGGGTTATGTACACGGTTACAGGTCCATGGGGCTATTGCAGGACATTGAGAATGATAATATGGGCTGTCGCAAAGGTGAGGTGGGTGTGATTCAGTACCAACCCGCAATGGCGAAGTCAAGCGCCATCCAGAGGCCTGTTCCTTTGACCCTGGGATGTCAAGCATTTATCAAATAGTACCCACAGTAGCAAGAAATGACAACCTGCGTCGGAGGGGACGAGGCCAGATGATCCAATCCTGAACAACGTGCCCTCTCGTCGGTAATGCAATGGCGTCCATTCATCTTATAGCTTCTTCGATGCGTCACGATCCCCATATGAAGCTCGATAGCATCCCTCCGATTCTTGGCCAGAAAGGTAAATGTTCAAAGGATTTTGCTAGCGTTTGGATTGAATTTCAGCCGGGAAATGGTAGGACCAGCAGGTGTATGTCCAAGGATACGTGGACACTACAACAACAGCTGACCGGTTCCGCGGCTGCTAGCTACACAGTATCGCAAGTGCATGTATGTTAAGCCCTTCGCCTTTCTTACTGTCAGAAATCGCAGTGTCAGCGGGGGATTAGAGAACGAAGTGTGAAAGACGAATCATAAGAACAAAAGGCTGCTCCTAATAATGGTGACATGGATTATGCTGGTATCGTATGGATGACCTTGACCCAAAACCATGCACAGTCTTACGGTTTGAAGGGAAGTTCCAAGGTGATCTTCGAGTGAAGAGTATATATCCACTTCAGCACGGAAATCTCCCCAGATCGAGAGCATGCAGAAGGTGGTTGAGTTGATTGAAGGTTACTCATTAGTGTAAAACCTCGTCATTATTGCCATGAGAACGCCTACTGTAAGTACGAGCCAGGGAGCCAGCGCAATGCTTTTGACGCTGAGCGCAAATCCTCACCGATAGGCAGGCTAGCAGCGCTTCGATCATTCAGTACAAGGTCAGTACTTATGTTGCTTTCCTCTCGTGCGGTCAGTACTTGAATCCAGCGAGACAACTGACAGAGCATGACGTGTCCTTGAATATGCTCACCAAAGTACGTTTTAGTCAACCCGTGTAAAACGGCTACTGTGGAGCTTTACATTGGCGCATATTGTCCTCTGCGTTGTCTGTGGTTCTGTGCGACGTAACACGCAGCATGGGCTAGGATATGTTCTGCAGACACCATATAACGTCTATCAGGCCGTCCGTGAAAGATATTCCATGAACGAGTACTGGTTAGAAAACCCAGGAACTTATATGCGTGTCTGTGAAGTTGTCATCATCGCGGTGTGTTTCGTACAATTAGTTTGTATCTTTATCGTCATCGTTGACTCCTCATATGGCGCAAGACCATCACAGTCATGTGAGAAAGCTGGGTAGTAGAGAATTGCTGGGTTGAAGATCTTTGAGTCAGTCAAGTTGTGGTCAATGCATTTGTCAGGCGTTTCCGAGCTGGGTAGCATGGAGTAAAAGTGCCTGTGGTGCTCTGCTTTCGTGCAGCCTTGAACTGCACCAGACGTTGGAGGAAGCAGAAATGGGCCCGGAAAGTCCGGACGGCAATATCTAAAGAGGTCTGTACTGGGCTGCTTGCTTGTCTCCCTTCATCGTCTCGGACTATGTCGTAATTGTTATTGTTACGTGGCTTTTGAGACGTTAGACATGGCTACAAGAGTGTTACTCCCACGTCTGATGAAATCGTAGCTGGACAATTGCTAGAGTAGGAAGAAATTGGCGTGACCAACTACCAAAGATATCTAAAGGTCAGTAGATGAAAATGTGTCCGGTGCACGTCACGGCAGTGTGGATGTAGATCCGGGCGTACTTCATACGCAAGTAGCAGCACCAGAAAGGGAAGCATGCCATGTGGGAAGATATATGCGCCATGCGGGTAAGGTAGAGGATGGGTAGAGCTGATGGGCTTGACTACACAGTTTGCAGGGTGGTGGTTGTGTAACATGTCACACAAATCATAAACATCGGGGTAGGGATAAAGCTCGGCCCGAAGAAGAGTAAGCTGTGTCTGGTGAAGTTTCACCGTGCTCGCAGAAGGTGGTTTTGTAATCCGTCGCCGACGTCGCAAGTCGCGATGTGTCAGTCGGAAGTTGACCTCACTAAATGACGGAACGCACCAACGATTGAGGTGACCCCTAGTATCTATAGCGAGAACTCGGGTAGTATAACACACCTAGTACTCGTCATTCGATTGATTCAAGTAGCATAGGGAGCTCTGGTGAAGTTTGTTGTGGTGGCGGTCCTTTGTCTCGCGCGACCTTGCATAGTGGTGGCGTATAATTAGTACGGGAGAGATACCTGCTATATGTATAGCATCGGCACTTTCGTGCGGGCACGAGACCATTCCAATGGGAACCGCAGGATGAGAAGGAAGCGATTTCACAGAATAGATGGGATTTTCCCTTTCATTCCAAGTTTCCTCTTCTATTCCAAGTTTTTGTCAAGATCCTGCAGGTGCCGTCAAGACCCTGCATTTCCCCAAGGCCCTGCATATGTGAATGCACGGTCAGACATGGTCCCCGCTCTTGTCTCCAATAGCCAACAACATACTCTGTTGGGCAGATCTAGACCGTCCATGCTGTGAAAAGAGGCTTCGGCTGAAAGCGGGATATAGTCCTATCGCGTGGCCTCTCCGAGGCAGTCGAGCGGCGCTCTTGTGCGACGGTACGGCGTGTAGTAGATATCTGAGGCTTCAGCTCCCCCAGGTTCAAAACGTCGATCGCGATTCACCCTCGAATTTGACGTCACCGCCTAATCCTTCGAATTTTGCCAGTGATTTAAATTCTTTGCCTATATAGTCGTCATGTTCTGTATTACTTGCGGCGTCTCTCTACCAGACCACGCGCGTTTCTGCTCGTCCTGTGGGACACCAGTCCCAACGGGGCCAGGGTCAACGCCATCACACTCATCGCCAGCTCAGTCATCTCCGTCAGAAACAAAGTCACCTTATTCAGCTTCGTCAGTCTACTCGATACCGGGATCGGGGTGGTCACAGCCGATCTCGAGATGGTCAAGACCACCTAGTTCAGCTCTCGTTAGACCGGGTGGACGGCCTACCGAAGCATTTCAACAACTAGCTGGCGCAATCTTCCACACGTTGGATAGGAATGTCGAAGTAAGAAGACCGAGCTCTTTCGTGAGATTTGGAAGCTAACATGGGCCCAGCCTAAATGTACGGGAGGACTGGAGGTCTCCAAGATGAGCGCGTATGCGGGTTATGCGTTACCTCCCTACTGGGCTGAGTATATCGTACCGACATATGCAGCAATAATACCCATAGAGTTGATTCCCGGACAAGCGCCAGCCGAGCCCGTTTTGTCTCGACATGGCTGGAATCAATACCTATTTCAGAAGATCATAGCCGAGCCCCAAACGACGTATTTCCACTTGACTCGTTTGTGCGGCCGATTTGGTATACCGTTCAAACTTAGCATGTCGGATTTCCCATTGCTCCCGGACCCGACGGCGCAGGCGAAGGAGAACAGATTCAGCACTGAGATCATGGCCTTCGCGCAACGTCGTTTAGTAGCAGCTGAAAGAGGCTCGGGAGCGTTTGGTGGAATAGTCAGCTTTGGAGGGATTGGTAGCTTTGGAGGGATGGGTAGATCTGGTACACTTGAGAAGGCTTTTTCTTCCGGAAGTATAAGTGAAAACAGCAGCCAGGACCTTCATGGAGATGACGACCCAAAACGGGAAGACATTGCAAGGTGGTGAAGCTACGTCACCGCCGGATTCTGCAGAGTTATAGTCAGATCTAAGAGGCGTACATGGGAAAAGGTTGATACCAACAAGATACTAACGAGACTTTCGGGCAACCGACATCCGATTATGAGGGACCGGCGGAGTGGAGCAGGTTCGAACAGTTACTAATCAAACCACAAACTTACATAGCGATGAAATGAACGATCATGCCTTTTGCGCCCTGTATGTTCACAAGCATAGAAAACGAAAACCAACCACCAAGGTTTATCATCTTTTAGCCAGTCTTGGCTAGCAATGGTATTCCGTTCTGACGAGGAAACGGAGCCCGGAAGCTCTTGAGAGGTAGAACGCGAACACTATAGTCGTATTCGCAGATTGAACAATAGCGGCTTCGAGTCATCGAGTGATAGCTTACAACAACCAAATCAGCATTAGATGGCTTGGACTATGCACACAACATCGGATAATTTCAAGTATAACGAAAAGCGCCCTACTCGGTAGAGTAAGACTTCAGGTGACAAGAATACATACTTGTTTGACTGATGGATTCAATGTCTAGTTATAGCGATTGTCATGGAGAGTATCTATCTACCTACTGTGGTATGATAGGTACTTAAGTACTTTACTTAGTACCTAGGTAGGTATGTAATTGAGTGAATCAGGTGTCGCAGACTTCTTCCAGCTGTGAATCAGCTGGTGCCTTCAGCCTGGTCCCCCAGCCCAGCCCCTCCCCCGCGTTTGTACCTGGCAAATGCTTAAGGTCCCTAAGTTGCATTAGGCTACCATCAACCTTACCCATGGAGCTTTGGAGGGGACTCAGGATAACAAACACCAGCACCAGGATATCGATGCCACCATTTACCATTCCTCACTTTCGGCACGATACATTTCTGTAGATACACGGCCCCCACTTATATTGCACCGCCTCTCAACGCATGAAGACACGATGGACCATTGCGCGGCCATCTGCTTGGCCTTTCCGCCCGAGCCTCCATTCGACGACAGTGTCTATGACAAGGCTGTGAAGGCGCAGCTTGTGAAGCTAACCAAACTGCTCAAGGAGCCCTCACAACCGCTGAAAGCCAATGGCAACGACCTACTACAGCTACTCGACCCAGCGGTGAACTCGCTATCCTACCTCGCCGTCATCCACAGCCTCTTCTTCCCTAACATATCAGCGGACCGAGATCTCCTGCTCGAAAAGCTGGTCATATTCCTGCTGTCGTTCGATGCTCGACAAATACGATATGCCGGAGTACATCTCCTGGAGATGCTCAACCTGGTTGCAAGTGGCCAATTACTACCTGTAAGCTTCACCGTGTAATGCATTCCATATAAGTGTGCGCTGACCATGAGGTGAAAGCCCTCCGTAACAGTCCAAGTACTGGCCACAGCCATCTTGAGAATCGATCCCACCGCCAGCGTGTTCACATCTACTCATGTCCACCTGGTGCGAATTGCCTACGCCACCAATAACGTACAGCCCGCCCTTCCAGTCATCGACAAGAGCATCGTCTTCTACCCTGGCATGGCGAACCAGAGAGAGGCCGAGCTTCTTAGCGACCTATCACTGTCACCTGCGGCATACGTTTCTAAGGATGCGGGTTTGACCTCCCACCTCCGAGCGCCTGCCATCTTGGAATACGACATACTGTGTGGTATGATATACTGTGCGCAAAGAGATTGGGGAAAGGCACTTGCAGCCTTCGAAAGGCTTGTCACGTACCCGACGCGCGACCAAGGCATTAGTAAGATCATGGTAGAGGCATTCAAGAAATGGGTCCTAGTTAGCCTGCTCTACAAGGGCAGATACGAAGCACCACCAGCATACACGGGCGCCGGAGCTGCCAAGAGTTACAACATCCTCGGCAAGTTGTACAAGGACATCGCGAACATCTTCGAGACGGAAGATGCGGCGGCCCTCAAAGCCGAGGTAGACAGGCACACGAAGGAATGGCAGGATGATGGCAATTTAGGTCTCATCGGGGAAGTCCAAGCTGCCTACCAGGAGTGGAAGATAGTAAATCTGCAGCAGGTTTACACCAAGATCTCTATCCCGGAAATTCGCCACCAAACAAATAGCGCGCAGACGGGCAGCATTCTCGCCAAGGACGAGGATGTCGAGACTTTGATCCAAAACATGGTCATTTCGGGCAGGTTGAAGGGCGTAATCGAGAAGAATGACGACGGCGTTGCTTTCTTGACTTTCATGCCATCCTCAACAGCGCTCTCCGAGGTTGACTTTGCCAAGCAGATTGCCGGCACGGCTATGCGACTGAAGGCCTTGCAACCGGTTTTCAAAGCAACAAACGAGCGTTTGGGTACTAGTAAAGAGTACATCAAGCATCTGGTCAAGGAGCAGCAGCGGGGTACTCACAAGGAAGGTCATGACGCGACGATGGGCTTTGATAGCCAGGTCGACGATGAAGATCTCATGGGTGGCATTACCTCTACGGCCTAGGGGACATGGGACACTCCACGTCACTATGGGATCGCTCAGCCTCACACTTAGACTGGGCTTGGGAGAGCTGACGGGCTACCTCTTGGACGTCGTGGGCAGAGGATCTCGATGACCTCGGTCACGTCTGGACGCTTGACGCAAGGCGTTTGCATGATTGGCCGAAGTTGCTTCGTGTTGGCTACATCTGGCAGCAGACCAATAAAACGGCACCGTCTGGGGAAGGCCGACTTGCGCTTTATAATGGCGAATGCGTTTAGAGGTAGACCAGAAATATGCATTGTGCATTATGCATCAAGGTTTACATCAGTACCTGGATAATGCCACTGGGTGGTAGGGAAAACGAGTTAATGATAGACATGAACCAAAGTGCCCCTTACTGCTACCTCCTCGTGTCAACAGCAGCCTCGCATGACGTCGGAATTTACCATAATACAGGTTGCGCACAATCTCAGAGACCTCATCGTCCTCGAACGTGCTGCTTCCTCTTATGAAATATGGTAGTATTGGAGCCTTACACCCAATCGCGGCGTTTCTCCTTGCGGCCTCTCATAGTCCACCGCCACGCACAGTCTAGAGGGCTTCAAATCCGGGGGGTTTCGTCACACATTATCTGACGACAAGGCTGGACCATAGGGTTTAGCAATAGACCACCAACACCTTCACGATTCACTAACCTTCGTCTTGCTGACAGGGAATTTTCAGATTTGACCTAGCAAGAATGACAAGAATGATTTTCATTTCCTCGATTATATCTCTTCGCATCATCATGAGGTATCTCAGCAAGCTTCTAACCACACATAGTAGACTAAGTCATGCCCCTAGCATGTACCCTTCCATTGTCCATCGACAATACACCATCAATGGCAAGATTCCTTTGTCATGCGTTGTAAAGACAAGGTATGACCCCAAAGGAAGGTCCCGAGTCGTTTTGATGCGAGTCATACACGTCCCCATCCCAATCCTTTGATGCAACCATACATTCATGACACCTCAGATGCCAAACTGCTTAATCATATCGGATAATTTCAATGCTTCCGCCTTGAAGTCTAGCGGCGATGCGCTCATGACTTGGTATCGCACTCTTCATCGCTGTCAGTAACAGCTCCTTACAGATAAGCTCCTCTCGTAAAGTTAGGGGGAATGGCTTACCTCTGATTGTCGCCGTAGGTGTCCATCTTCGCGCGACACCTGAAATTCAGCTTGGTACAGTTCGCGTTCTCGAATGCAGCAGAAACAGCGTTCTCGTCGTTTTCCTTGAGCTCCATGGCTTCATCAGCAGACATGCCCATGACGATGCGTCCGACGTCGTCGAAGCAGCTAAGCCACAGCTGGCCCGTGTGATCATTGACGTTAAGGCTCATGATGTAGCGGTACTCCGGTCGTGGATGGTTGACATCGCACTTCTCACAGCGCCAAGTCCCATCACCTTGGTCAATGACCTTCTTGTTACACCCCTCATTGCGGCATGCAGGGTAGCAGAAGTTGTCCTGCTTGATGTAGACAATAGTTGCTTTCAGTGAGAAGTAAGCCTGGTCTTCAAACCCCAAATTTTCGTCCTTGACCTGCAGTATGGATTTCGTCTCGTCTGCGCGACCTGTTGCAGAACCCATAGATGCCATGTTGTTGTGCGTAGAGAAGGATTCGCCTCGGCCTTGCGAGTCGTACCAGCCTTTGAGTCTGTGAGCTTGCTCGATATCAGGGTCCACGGATATGCTGCCCGAAGAAAGAAGGGACAGCGATTTCCCGCCAAAATCGGATACCTTGACGCCCTTGAATGCTACAATAGACTCTGGCTGTGAGGAAAAGGAGGTGGCCGACTTGCCCCAGATAGTAACACGTACGGAGAACTGAGAATCGTCGACCAGTGTCAGCTCTCGTTTCTCGTATGGCTTGCCCGTGTTCTTAGAGGTAATCTGTGACGTCTCGCCTACTTCCTTCAGCACACCAACGATGTCGATGGTTGCATCTTTCTCAATATTTTGCAGATCTTGAATGTTGACAAAGTTGAAGCGCACTTGGGGGACATCCGACGCCTCTTCAGCCTTCTCGATGACGGTGTCACGTTCAAAGGTTAGCTCGTAGTCGTTGGGCAGGTTCGAGAATTGCTTCTTGGCAAGGTTAACCCGGCAAGGGTTACTGATATAGTAGACGCTGCCTTCTTGCAGGAGGTCATAAAACTGATCGCATTGCTCGTTGAAACCAGTGGCCTTGATCTCGCCACTCTCATCCAGCAGGTTGACAGAGAACAGTTTACCCTCGCCTGATGCCTTGTGCCATGTCTTGATATCGGACTTGGCGGAAACGCGGGCCTTGATGGTCCATTTATGCGCATATGGGGAAAGTCCCTCGATAGGATAAATGACGCTGTTACCATGGCTGGTAGATCCTCCATTCGTCTTTCCACCTCCTCCCATACGTGAGGACATGGGCTCAGACTTAACGGGAGCCGAGGGTTCGGGCTTAGCACCGTAAAAGCCTGCCCCACTGACGGGTGTGTCTGCGGCGGGGGGCTTGGTCTCGAAGGCGGTGGGTTCGCCGATACGATCATGGACACCGAGATTCGTGATGACTTCTAAATCGAGGATGATGAGGATGTTCTTGCCCTTGACCGAGTTTGCCTGGTACGACTTGATGCGTACTATACATCCGCGAACAAGATTGCCATCGTGGATGACATGGTTCGCCTCTGATATCCGGTTAGTATCTCTCCTATATCCATCTAACGTGGGAGGATGTCCTACGCGTCGCCAACATGCACTGGACATAGTTGCGGAGATCACTGAGAACCACTCGATATCTCTCAGCACCTCCGGCAGCAGGCTGACCAGCCAGCGGCTTGATTTGGAGACATTGTAGGACAGGAACGGGGAAGCGTTTGTCGACGTTTGTCGGATCGTTGAAGATGGCGCTGGGAATTGCTATTAGTATGATTGAAAGCGTAGTATAAAGGAGGTGCTTCTTACTCGAGAGCGCCTTGGGTGATTGCCTGTTGGGCACCTGCGACCGACATCTTGACTCTGAGATTCACTCTATAGGAAGATGGTGACTTGGCAGGATTGTGATGTTTGCAGAGGCGACGGTGGATGTTGACTTGAAGGTGGTGTCGAAAGCAAGCAAGCAAGCAAGACGCGACTTGACGCGACGGACACCGAGAATGCTAAATTGATTTTACAGCAACAGGTGGTGACGGTGGGCAACAGCGCTGCTTTCCGCCTAGACAGTTGCCAGCTTAGCTTAGCGCGGGGTAGGCAGATCCTTTACCATACTAGCTGAGTAGGGTGACAGTTGAAGAGCGCGACGTCACAGCCTAGCGTATATGTAAACATAACTCAATCAAGTACCAACAAAGTCTCGACTTACAAGTTATGCTAGTACCCTTGCAGCTATGAGCATCGAATAATGGTATGTATATACTTAAGTACTTCAATAGTAGACACTATCTTCGATATGTGAATTGTTGCAGCTCGACTGTAATGAGTGTAGGAGGAATGGCACTGGTGCTGGTGCTGATGCTGGGGGTTGCTTGTTGTTACCCCGCCATTAATGCTTCGTAACTTGGCATCTGCTGTGAAACAGCTGCCAGTGAGAGACCTGATAGTGCTAAACTCGTGGTGGGCCTCCAGCATATGTGGTGGGCCTCCCGCATCCAAATCACCCAGGCTCATCACATGTACACGAACAATACCTCTGCAGTCACTTCCAGACGTACCTTTCGAAGAGTCTCTGATCTCTGAATCTTTGTCATCATGGCAGAAGCCGAAGTAGCGACCAAGGCCCCTGAGAGCGATGCTCAGGAGGAATCGCAGACCATCATCCCTGGCGACACCCCAGCGCAGACGGGACCCACGATGGGCGAGCACTGCACAACCGATAGACCGACTCGTGAGCTTTCCTGCACGGTCGCAGACTTTGGTGTATATTACATGCTGACTACGGACTTGTTCAGCTGAGGGCGAAGCACCGAAAGGAGAGATCCGCAAACTGGGCGGCGTCGATGTAAGCTCCATCTCACACACTTCGGCCAGCATACAAGCCCAAGTAACATGACAACTAGGTCTACGTTGCTAAACCCCCCAACTACCCAACATCCCCATCAAAGCTCCTCCTCCACCTCACCGGCGGCACGGGTCTCAAGTCCACCAACAATCAGATCCAGTCCGACAAGTTCGCCGACGAGGGCTATGTAGTGGTGATGCCAGACCTCTTTGACGGCGACCCAGCACCAAATTCCACCTCCAACACCTTTCAGGACTCTGAATCTGCCGGGTCCTCCTCGATCCTCGACGCCTTCAAGCTGAAGGCTGTCGAGACAGCCAAGTCCTTCATGATCGACATGTGGCTCGCCCGACACGCCGAGGAGAAGGTCCTCCCACTCATAGAAAAAGTCATTGAGGCAAGCAAGTCCGAGTTCGCGGATGCTGTGGCGGCAGGAGGCGGAATATATGCCGTGGGGTACTGTTTCGGAGGACGTTACGTCCTACTGCTTGGCGCGCAGCGGGAGCAGCTCCAGACGGGATGGACCGGCGTGCAGAAGCCTGCGGACGCCGAGGCAGGGGAGGGCGCCGGGCCGAGCAAGAAGGGTCCGTTTATCAAAGCTGGTGCATCGGCGCACGCGACCCTGGTAAGCCCGGATGACTTCGTCGGGTTGCGGGTGCCCATTAGTTTGGTGTGCGTAGAGAATGATCCGATGTTTCCTGACGAGGTGCGGACGCAGGGTGAGGACCTACTATCTAAGGAGAATGTTGAGCACGAAGTCCAAGTGTACCCGGGAGTACCGCATGGTAAGTCCTCGACTCGCTCTCAATGCGCTGAATGTTGTCTAATGTGTCATATAGGATTCGCTGTTGTAGGCGATTACGCAGATGACCATATCAAAGATGCGCAGGCAACTGCTTACGAGCAGATGTTGAAATGGATCAAGGAGCATTAAAAGCGCATGGCATTGCGAGAGAAAGGCGTTCTGGTTCAATGGGGCATGATAGCCCCAAGGTTTTTGTCTTCGTTTAGTAAGGTAGTTCGATTTCATAGACTTAGCCAAGTCAGCACAGTGTGGCAGCTGGAGGGAAAGCAGTCCAGCCAGCTTCTAGACAGTCATAACCGTCAAAATCATGATCTAGGCCATATTATAAGAAGAGAAGAAGTATCTGGCTTAGTACTTCTTTGATCGGCATCTGAATAAGCCTCAACGATAGGTAGTTCTAGGGATATGCAACATCAGTAGCTTTTTATGAATTGACAAAAACTAAACGATAAAGCCGATGAATAGGTACATATCAGCAAGCCTATAAAGCCACCGAGGTGCTTCGTGCCTTAAACACTACCTGAGTCGATAGGGGCCATTGATGCAGAGTCATCATTCAGGCACGTAATCGACTGATCAAATCATCAACTCCGCTGGCTGAGAGCAAACTCGCCCAGTCCCTTTTCCCATATCCCTACCCCCTAATAAATGTCATGAGAACGGTGAGATGAAAATACCGTCTCGAGTCGATTCTAGACTCAATTGTCGGGTTTAAAGCCTTCCAAACAATAAAACTGGCCATTCCACAGACGGCACAGATGGCTCGCTTTCTCATCCCTGATGGCGGTGGCCGTCTCCTCATGGCACATCTGCCAGCAGTTCTTCGGGAAGCGCCAGTCGTCGAATGTCGAGGTAACGCCGCGGAACCAGACCTTGTGGCCGCATTTCCATTCGCGCCACGTGCCTTCTATTTGTTGTGGACAACTGTCAGCTTCTCGGCATTCTTACTCTTCTTTCATCACAGTAAAATGGCAAAAGGCATGAGGGGGACGTGTGAGTGGGACGGAGTCAAGGTTCTTCTCTTTTGGAATCGAGATACTTACGGTCTCCCCAGCGCGAGTGGCACCATTCCAGACTGGGCTCCTCCTCTACAGCTGTTTCCTGAGTCTTGGCCGAGCCCTGAAGGTCGTGGTTGCCGATAGCAGTACCGTTACTCGCTACAGGGATAGATAGTCCTGAGACGGTGCTAGCGACAGCTGCCACGAGGACGATGACGGCCTTGGAGATCTGCATCGTGGTCGAGGCGACGTTCTTGATGATGATTAAGGGGCACTGAGACGTGAGAGATGGTGAGCAGGGCTGGAGATTGGTATCGCTGAATGGGATGGGAAGTTGAGAAAGTATTTCCAAGACTGCGGTTGTAGGGCAGGCTTTTCTTATACTAGTCATGTGTCTGGAAAGAAATTTCCCACTGATACGATCGGCGGCAGGAAGAGTGTAGTTTATAGTTTCGTCGTTCCAAGATCCACCATCTAACTCGGAATTTGCAACACTCACTTAGAGCCCATTCAAGGGGTACGAGGAGGAGACCATGGCAGATATAAACCTAAATCACCAATGCCAGAACTCAACCCCGAGACACTTCACATCAGTAACCCAATCGTGGAATCGCAGTGGCAATTGTGCCCTTCCGCCATCGATTCTCCTGTCCATAGCAGTTTCTACCGGCCTAAACCGTACAAATAATCTTCCCCGTCGTCTTATTCGCCTCCAACAGCCGATGCGCCTCCTGGATCTTCTCCATCGGCAACACAGTGTCCACCAGGATCTTCAGCTTCCCAGTCTCGAAATGCGGTACGTATTCCGCGAGCTTGTCCCTTAACTTCCCCTGATAATCTGGATCCCGGCTCCTGAGCGTGCTGCCTTCGAGGCGTACCCGCTTGAACAATAACTTTGCGAAGTCCACGCCGTCCAGCTTCGTGCCTCCCATCATACCCAGCGCAACCCAGCGCGCATCCCGTGCCGCTACATTCAAGTTCCGCTGGAAATACGAAGCCCCGATGAAATCTACAATCACATCCACGCCCTTCCCGTCCGTGAGCTTCAAGATCTGATCGTCCCAATCGGGCGTAGATTTGTAGTTGAAAGCCTTCGTAGCCCCCAATTCCTTTTCAATGAAGGCGCACTTCTCATCCGTCCCCGCTGTGGCATAGACGGCACTCGCGCCACTGTCCTTGCTGAGCTGAATACCAGCTATGCTGACTCCACTCGCGCCGGCGTGCCACAGGACGCTCTTCCCTTTGCTGAACTCGCCGACAAGATACAGCGCCTGCGTGGCCGTGATCCAGGTCTCGGGGACGCCGGCCGCCTGCTCCCAGCTCAGGAAATCGGGCTTATGCAGGAGCATCTTGGAGGAGACGGCTACGTACTCTGCGTAGGCGCCGCCGTACGCCAGACCGAAGACGGCGTCACCCTTTTTGAAGTCACCGTGCGACCCGGACCCGAACGACTCGATGGTCCCCGAGAACTCGACGCCGAGGGTTGAAGGGGCTTGGGGCGGGAGCGGATAGTGCCCCTCACGCTGGATGAGATCCATCCGGTTGAGCCCGAAGGCTTTGATGCGCACTAGAGCATCGCCTTCCTTGGGTTCTGGAACTGGCGTGGAGGGGTTGATGAAGAGGGCATCAGCATGGCCTTTGCCATCTTTGATGTCTGCAGTGGTGTTAGTATTGACTAACAATGAGATGAAGGGTTCCTGAGGGAAACTCGCCGACGGCTTTCATGGTAGGGGACATTTTGAAAGATCGCTTTCAAGCCGTAATGACTAGGTACGGTCGAGTTTCCGAGTTGATGCCTGCTCAAGTCGGTATTGATCAACGGTGATTGTAGACGACGTCGCTGAATTATAAATGCTGGCTTAGCCCACGCTCGTGGTAGGGGCAGTCTTCGACAAATGACATCAACTAAACACTAAAAGCAATGCCGACCGGCCCACCAGTTATTCCAGCGCTTGGCGCTAGGAGAAAACCTCGCGCCGATTGAGACGCGAACCCGGATGAGATGGAGCTTTCCATTGTCCCGAACCGGAGGGTTGATCCTTCAACGGGTGTAATCACACAATGTCGGCCACTTCCGGTCGCCTACGTGCCCCCATGGGGCTACATATTTGTGTTACACGGCATGTGTTTTTTGGGGCGGCGTGTAGAATGATGAACAATGTAAGTGACCAAGGAGATTACAATGAGCTTCACTTTACGTAGTCCCCTATTTCAACGGACCTGCGCTAGCCTGTGGCACGCTGCCAAGCTTGGTATGAAATCTGGGGTCACTAGGCCAGTTGAAGATGACCGATACGATCTGCGACGGAGGAATACTCAAGTTTATCACGTACAACCACGCATAATGGATCTCTAGGGGCTCTTACCATTGCCTTTCTCAGTGATTGGTCCAACAAGGCTATCACGGGGACCTGTCGTTTGTGCTTTCGTCCCCCAGTTCGGCCCGAACACGATGTGAATTCTCTCCATGGTATCGTCTCCTATGCCATCGTGGTTCCTCCACTTTCATGGGATACCCTATGAGGTTATCTCGGAAGAGTAAAATCGTCACCCTCAACACTTTCGACCATGGAGGCTCGTTGCCGCACACTAACCTGCATAACCTAATTGCCCAGACCCAAGAGTATAGGGCAGATGGCCTAGCTTAGTCCGTGGACTCATAGCCGTATACTAGAGAATATAGTCACTTGCGATTGGATGGAGGCGAGTGTTGGAATCATGCAGTCTGAAGGCTTGGAGAAGGGAACGACTGGATAAGTGTCCAAATACACCCTAGCTGGCTCCAAGCTGTTCTCGGCGTGACAACCGATCCAACACTGGATCACGAAATCGATAGCAGACCAAGTACCGTCGCTTGTCTGTCGCCACTCTCCAGCTTCCTTCGAAGACAGGGGAGGGACTGTGTCCCATTGATGGTTCGTAGTCGTTGCTGTAGATTTGTTGGCTACGTACCTTATCAGTGGTCGTATGGAGATCATCAGCAGATGTACTTCTGGAAATCTAATGGTCAGATAAGCAAGTCGACGGCCCAGTTATCTGAACCTCTCAATAACTTTATTGGCTTTTCGACTCGCTACCTCTGCATCGATATATGAACGCAGCATGGTGGAGGACGAGTAATGCCGGTCGATGCCACGACAAGCACGACTATGCTCTGATCTTACCTGGGCTGTTGCTTGCCCAATAGCCACGATCAAAAGTAGTCATTATCCACGCTGTGGACGAGAATCGACCTGCATTACCACTGCCACTGGTACCAGCAGATACCGGAAGCGATGAATGACACCAGATTTTGGGACTTACGCCGCAACAGAAACCCGGACACTCGATCAATGTCCCGGGGTGGACTCGGCTTGACCATCCAGCTTGCATCGATGCAGACTCCTTCAATTGGTGTGAATACCCAAGAAGGCATGCGATGCCAGTGGAAGGTAACATGGTCAAGGAGCTGAAAGCCTTCTCTCGCGCTGAACGGTATTCGATCGCTGATTTGTGATAAACCGTAATTGACTGAGGTGTAGACCGCAAATATCTGTTCCGGGAGACCACGAAGCTTCGGTCATATCCTAGCTTCGAAATATACATTCCTCTCCACGGTGTCTCAGTTGCACGTTGGTGGCTTACAAGAACCTAACCTCACCGTGGGTCGTCAAGCCCTTCTGAATGTCCGACAAGACGAATAAACAGAGGGAAGAGCGTCTCCGTTCATCCAACTGGTATGCGACGACTAGGCGATTGCTCATAATCTTGAGTGCTGAAGTTCGATAAAAAAGGAGAGGTTATATCAAACCCGAGTGTAATTGTAACGTAGCGCGCAATTCTATGGGATCTTGTGAGTCGTCAGCCTCCATTCGTAACGAAAACGATGAACGAACTCTCCGCGGCCACCTATGCGTCGAATCATGCCTCGCGAAGGATGGTGCTCCGTACTCTGGACGAGATATCTGGATTGTATTTGATAGTGGTCTCAACCAAAGCTGTCTAGCATTCGCTGCCGAGTAGTTCTGTATCGGTATGCCATCCGTTCACCGAATACCTGACACGAACAATGATTGTCGAAAATGGCATCAGTAGAAGTACCGTCCAGATTACGGTACAATCATCCCCTGTTCTCCTAACAACTATACCAGGACTCAGACATCTCAAGAGAGGATTGCGCCCCAGAAACAGAATCGAGTGGGGAGAAATGGCAACGGGATGGACGACCTTAGATCTACTGTGTAAGCCAAGAAGAACATCAAGATGCGATGAAAACCCAAAGGAAACCCCAACTCGTCAAAGTCGAAATCCGGAATAACCCAGGTGCCTCAAGTGCAAAGCAGGGCAAGGCCATGAATGGCCAACGATACTGGGGGATAGAAGAAAACGGATACGAGCCTGTGCTGATGTCTACAAATCATACTCTTGCCGAAACAAGCAAGTTATTCGGCAGTAAGGCGCACGTGAGTTTACAATCAATAATGACTTCAAGATAGGGATTGGGATTTTGTGCCAAAGCTTAGTCCTTTAAGAAAAGAAGCGGGACTCATTTGCGACGGGGAAAATCGTCCGGAACGGCAATTGGCAACAGAATCCAGGAGCAGACGCGAAAAACACGCCTTTAAAGACCCCATATCGCGTTTGTTTTGCAGTAACCCGTATACTTTGATTTGACCTCGTGGTGGTTGCATGAACAATCTTCATTGTCGGCAATAGCGAGCATGCCCTGGGTTTGTGGAAATTATCATCTGGTCATGTAACGTGCCGAGTCCAACGATTCGGTGCGCTGAAGGTGGACTACTTTTAAGTCAGGCACCGCGGAAGCGCCGAGTCTGGCATAGTCGCCAATAGCCATGGCAGCCAGGGATGTCGGCTCTGGACAACGAACGCTCCAAGCTCGTGATACAGTACATAGTAATATGAAGGTCGATGATGACAGAGCTGTCAGAAGCAGAAGCCATAGCCATTTCCAAGTTCTTTCGATGCCAGAAGTAGGCTGAACTTTGGTACATCCCTGGAGTCTCTAGTGCTTAGAACCTCTAGTCTGGAGTACCTCGCTACCTAGGTACTTTACTCCCTAATCTCACTGCCTGTGCCCTGAGTTGTGGCCGACAAGATAAGAGATATTGAGCAAAAGGTCGATTGGGAATGAGATCGATGATCCGATTGTCGAGAACACCGGCCGCCGGTGAGTAGCACCAACTTGGCAGAACGTTCCGTAGAGGTGGGGGACCGACAACCGAGCCCGGTCGATTGATAGAGACTGGATCGTGCGTGTCTACACAGTACACAGTAAGCATCACGGCGGTGGAACTGCCATATAATAATACTGTAGCATTCTGATGGTAATCAAACCATTCGTGAAACTGCCAGCCTGGAATCCACAGTCGGATTGATCAGGACTAAAGCTGATTGAAGATAGAAACACTCCCGAGAACAAGATTACTCACTCTGGAAGATACGAAAGCTCCCCAGGGTAATAACACTCTGCGAGCGCCGCTGTCGAATCACCACGGACCATTTTACTGCAACAAGACTAGTCATCACTGCAATACTGCAATGATTGATACGAGCTTCTTCAGACTGGGGTTTCATATCAAAACGAAAAGCGTTGATTTCTAAATCCACAGCTTGACCGTAGAAGGCTTTTGACACTTTGTTAGTACGAATGGGGAATTCCCAGCCAAGGAAATCCCGCAAAGTGTAGCCGACTGGTTAAAGCTGCCAGGTATCTTAGCGTACCTAGATCCTACGCTCCATGGTCAGGAATCCTCCATTGAGCACGATCACGTCGCTCCAGGAAGTCCATTTTCAGTAGTACCTAAGGCGGCACCAGCGCTTTGCCTTAATCCGGCTTCCAGATCCTGGACAGCTCGTTCAAGAGCGAGCCAATCGATGGACTCGAACACCTTTCTTTCCTTGGCTAAAGGACCCTGCAATCTAACGCCGCTGTAGTCAACTTCTGACCCCAATGCTTGACACTGGCCGTGAGTTGACTCCTGACGCTGACCTCGTCCAGATATCCGGCGCACTGTCAAGTCCAGCTTCAGTGGTCCACAGCACTACTATGTACCTACAGGATCAGTCCTCCATCAGCCACTGCTAAGTTAACACCTTCTGATTGTTCGCGAGGGTTGTGCCCAGGGCTGTCACTTCGGACGAAAGTGAGGGCGCGACTATTCCGCATTCCTCTCTCGGACAAAACAAGCACTGAGCAGTAGTGGAAACATCCGAATAAAAAGCACCGACAACAACAAGTCGGACGACGCTGTGCTGATTGACTCATGGCAGCCACTGCCGCCACAGAATCAAACTGGCCGTTGTGTACCTAGTTCAGTCAGACTCTCAGCGCACAATGCTATCGCAAATTGCCTGGGCTATTCTTGTGCTGGCTTGGGCTAGTGGCGGTCCAATTTCCTTCAATTTCCACTGTACCTTGCAGGTGCAGCTGTACCTGGCATTAGGGCGAAGCCGTCAAACAAAGTTAGCCGGATTTGGCAAGCCACCCCCCTTCACAATAAGCAAATGAGAGCCTGGGATAGGCCACAAATCGAGACCAACAAGTTCCTCTAGGCTCATGGTGTTATGAAAGTAGGCGCTGGACCATGGCGCACGCTGTACCATCTTGGTGCAAATATTAGGGGATAATACTTGGTCACCTCTATTGTTCTTGACCAAGTACACTATCAATTCCGGGCCATGGGTTCCAACCGGTCATCAGCCCACAGCGCCGCTCTTGCCCCTTTTCAGGTCTCCTGTCGCCCAATTCAGCCCAGAGGCAGTACCCACACCCCTATCCACAATCGGTCTGCACCACATCTCTCTCGCGTTTCCCACCCCCCTCCCCCCCCCCTTCAACCCCAGCCCAAGCTATGCATGGCAACCTCGTGAGGCGTCGCCTGTGATTTGACTGGAAAGCGAAATAAGATGTGAAAAAAATAAACCGGGCCCTATGCGGATGGCAACCACATCCACGGGCCCCAGCGCCCAGCTTGCCATCTCGGTATATAAATCGATTCATCCAAGATGGTCAATCTCTTTCCCTCTTCCTCTCCTCACCCACACACATTCACTACAAACCAACCCTGACTTTTTAGTCAATTTCACTCGTTATACACGGTAGACCTAATTCTCCAATACCTAATAATCCTCCGACAACCTACAAACTCTTCCGAGTATCCTAATACCAAACCAAATCAGTCAAAATGCAGTTCACCATCGCCGTTGTTGCCGCCGCGCTCGCCGCTGGCGCCCAGGCCGCCTACTCGGTTGCCTCCAACGTCACCTACACCACCGAGGTTGTCACCGCCTACACCACCTACTGCCCGGCTGCCACTCAGGTCACCTACGGCAGCCAGACATACACTGTCACCGAGGTATGTTGTTCGCGCCTGGAACGGGCTTGCATGGATATTTCCAAGCATCCGGACCTCAACCGATGGAGAATCCCAATGCTAACATAGACTGTAGGCCACCACCCTGACCATCACTAACTGCCCTTGCACCATCAGCAAGCCTGTGTACACCGTCTCCAGCGTTGCCTGCAGCACTTGCACTGCTAAGGCCAGCTCCAGCGCCGCCGCCGTCACCAGCTCTGCTAAGGCCAGCTCCAGCGCCGCCGCCGTCTCCAGCTCCAGCGCTGCTGCCGTCTACCCCACGACCGGCTACGCTAACAGCACCGTCGCCATCACCTCTACCAAAGCCGCCACCTCCACCGGTGGTGTCTACCCTACCAGCTCCAAGACCTCCGCTACCTCGGTTCCCACCGCTGGTGCCGCCAAGGTCGCTGGTGCCGGTATCATGGGTGCTGTCGGTCTCCTGGCTGCTGCTTTCTTGTAAATCGTCCACGACTCGCGTTCACGTCTGACCTACGATCTTCTATGTCAATAATACCTAATTCGTGGGATACCCCCATTATCATGACGGGAAAGCAGTTGGGGATGGTTTGGAGGAGTACGGTGATAGACTAGGGAGGCTAAAGGCCCTACGGTATTGCATGGCACCATGGAGTCTTGTCTAATTTCTTGTCTGGGTATTTGGACAAATTATCATCTCGCCCACGGAGGATTCACGATGTGTGCGGTCTGGGGTTGGGATAGGACAGAGAAGGAGTATCGAGATATCTACCGTGAGATATCGACGACTTTGACAATCAATCACCGTTCCAACTCCCACATCCTTGTCTCGATTTCCCCCGAGGAATCATTCGTTTCTCGTGCTCCCAACTAGACTCCTCGTTCTTGTACAAACTTTGAAAAGACGATATAAAGTTGGACGAACATGTCGGAGCCGGGACCTTTTTACCCGCTGGATGTTTTATTGGTCTTGGACAAACATATCTCAATGCTCGCGAGCCTCTTGTACTACAATCCTTAAGGCAAAGCAAGTGTTGCTCAAAGATCAAGTTTTGGTCTGGCTTACTTTTACTCGGCCTTTTCTTTCGCTCATTCAATGTGATGACTGACGATGAGATGAAGTGGTGCATTGGCAAATTGCAAATTGCAAGGTCGGACAACCCATCCAGACGGAAGCCGTCATAGTACACGAGTAACATCAAATCAAGCCATCCGTTCAGCTAAGCAGTGGCTTGTGTAACCGGGTTCTTCCCAAGCTAGAAACGTTCACCAACTGTTTCGATTCATCTTTCCCTGTCTTTGATTTGTTTTACCTGTGTGTCCTGAGATTCGAATGGTCGTCAATCCGACACTTCTTTCTTCGTTTCGCCAAGCACAATTGAGAGACATAGTTCGCATAAGGCTATTTCCGTACGACGGCCCCGGATTAGCATCCTAACCAGAAATGTCTTTCATCTGAACTTCCCGTGGGGATCGGCACCGTTCATTCCGGCTCGTCGCCATAAGAAGAAACATGGCGAAATTCCCGTATTTTAAGGATGAAACAACGACGCTGGCTGAGACAGGAGTGATCGACTGTCATGCAAAACCTTGATTCAACTCCCTCTCGTTCTCAAGCAGCGCCAGCAGAGCGTTTGCATCTCTGGTGTGACAGTGCGGGTCTTTCTACCAAAGAAGGACTGACACGTCCACGCGCGCTTTTCTGATGTGATGGATGGGTTCGTACGTACGTGGCTGGATGGATGGATGGATGGATGAACGAATGGACGCTTACGCGCAGTGCCCTTCGATGCGGCGCTGACCCGGCGCTACTGCAGGTACAGCTGGTTATAGCGCTCATGTCAGATCAGGTACACGGCACGGCGCTTGGAGCCGTCGCGTCCGATTGTGTAGGTCTCTGATTGAGAGACAATCTTTTTGCCTAACGTCAATATTTCTTCTTATTCGTAAAGCAAGACACGTCACTTAATCACCGACCAGCCTCCAATCCAACTTACTAGTCACTTAGTCACTATGACGTTACTGGCTTGCCATTACGGCCCAGGTCGTCGCGCCGAGGTGCTCTTCAAGTGTTCGGCTTGGGGAGCTGGTACAACAGTTGCCGATTGGTACGTCAGCGTACGCGTACGCGTCAGGCCATGCGTCAAGTCGATGGCATCCTCTTCGTCGCCATGGTCGCATCAATCAATCCGGAGCGCTCAAAGCTCAAAGTGCGATTATCTTTCTCAAATCACTGTTCCAATACGAGCCAGAGGCTGTGAATAATCCGATTTCATTCCGCTCGGCTGGGGTGTATTCGCAAGAATATATCTGTCATTGAAGCAGAAAGACCATATGTAGCTTTCGGTGTCGGTAGTCATCGTGTTGTCCGTGCAACTGGCAGTAGTAGTATGACTTGGTGCATTGCTTGCCACAATCTACAGCTGACAATTTTATTGCTAACCGTACTTTCTCATTCCAACGCTTCTGGGAATATCGATGATGCCAATCATGTAGGAGAGATATCCTATCCTGAGGTTAATGACATCGATGGCTTCTGGTCATTCACGAGCGGCGAATATCTAGTTCCAAACACCTTTCAGGACCGCTGATATTAGTATCGCCTTTCCTGACGACACTGTAGTCTCGACACGCTTCGGCTTACTTCACATGCCTCTAGGATCTAGAAGAACTCAAAATCATGCTCAAAACCAGACATCCAACCAAGCCATCAAGGTACGCAGCTTCAAGAGCGCACGTGACGCCAGGGAGCTCAGGAAGACCCAGCCTGTTATCAGAATGGTTCACAGTTCCAAGAGCTTGGACGTCTATAGTGATTGTGTGTAGCCCCGCAGGACTATTCTTACTTCACTCAGCTTCAGGGGCAGTATAGACACTGCCATAGCCCACTGTTAGTAGATGAACATCACTGCTGTGGATAATGCATCATCGGTCATCAAGCCCACTGACTTGTGCCTGAAGGTAAACGATTGTAATTCAACTGATTGGGCAACTCGAAAATGCAAAGTGTCGAACTACAGCACCTAGACCTCAGGTTGTCACTTCGCCTTCCAGATGAACTGCGATCTTAGTCTCATTCTCCAAACGTGATGGCCGAATGACTACCCGCTGCTCGAGCAAACGAAGTCTTACAGGCTTGGAACAGTCCGGCTTGAGTCTCAGGATCGAAGTACACTACTCTTCACTAAATTCCAAAGAACAAGCCTTGGCATGATCATTGAGTGCGAGACTGTTGTTCATGGGGATCAGTGAAACAGCAAGATAGTTTGGCTAACTCGCGATCACGCGCTACCCTGTACTAGCCCTATTTTGCTGAGAATATTGTTCCATCGATGAGAGGCCGGCGACTGTACGTGTACGATATGGCCAAGCTGCCCGGGCAAGACCATTCTAGGGCCACGGCACCTTTGGCCAATCGAAGTCGAACACCACTGGTATGGGTTCCTGGTGAATCTCGAAGGTAAATGCTTGAGCGGCTACACCTAACTACAGTGATGATATCAACAGGATTGAGAATCATGAGCCTTTACTTACTCAGTTGCAAGTGGCGGGGAAGATGCACCGTCGTTGATGGCTTGGTCGGAGTATAGGTTAAGGGGCTGCTGAAGATATGCGCCCCTGTGTCTATAAGTACAGCAGGCCCCCAGGTAGTAGTGAGACCGAGACCCAGGATATCTCAACTCACACGCATCATTACACTGATTTCTCACCTCCATCAGTCTCATCATCCAAATTCCCTTGGACGACAACACCAGCAGCCTTCACAATGCGCTTCACTACCGCCATCCTCTCCGCCATCTTCTCCTGTGCCGTATTTGCGACACCGGCACCCGGTCAGGACAAGGAGCTGCCAGAAAATGCCATGAGTGTCGCGATTGTGGACATGCTAGCCGCAGACCAGGCGTGGACCCTCCGACACTTCGATCGCACTTGCGACGATAAGGACCGCTTCTGCAACTGGGAGTTCTGGATCGACACGGGAAACGGCGCCAAGCCTCAGTACTGCAGCTTCGAGGTGGACGCTCCTGATGGCGGGATGGCTAGCCGGACAGACGTCTACTGGATTCAGTGCAATAATTATCTTGTATCCACCCATTGGGACGACTTTTTTGGATTTGGCTATACGCAACTGTCCATCTACGACCAGAACGCTAAACTCATTATATTCCCCGGCTATACCGACAAGGAGCTCTGCCAGGATGGTCCTGTCCAGCCTGACAAGCGTTACCACCCTGACTTTCTAGGCTGAGCGATTCAGCTTAAGGAGGGGTCGATATCTCGAGCCTTCCCAGCACACACGTCGGTCAGCGACCACTTGGACACTTGGAGTGGACTAGGGGGGATGGATGGGTCTCATGAAGACATCCGCGGAGGAAGCAAAAGTTTTGAGATCTTGAAATAAGAAGTAGCAGAGGTCACCTTGGTGCACAATGTCTATGCCTGGTATTCAAGTTACGATGGCAACACGGCGCCACGACACACTCCTTGATAAGTAATGAAATCAGTAGAGTGGCAGTCGAGCCATCACCCTAATATAATCTACACTTTAGCATAATTGAGCAGAGTCTCTTCGTGAAAATATCTCAAGTCGTCAACGGAGCCACGCTGTGGACACGTTGGCCGTGCTGATGGTGACATAATCGTAACACTCCTGGACGAGTTACATGAAATATCCTTTAGTGAGATCTCACTTATATACGAATAAGCATTTCAAGTTTGAGTGACGCTTCATTCAACGCCAACATCTGCGCCGACGATAACAGGTCACAGGGTACACTCCATTGGCTCGCCTTGTACTTATTGTTCCGCCATATCACAGGGGAAACAGTGCGCCGTGTTATACCGAAGGCTCGTTCCAGGGGTGCCAAAACGGAATACCAAAAGCTGGCATACTTGTCACCATTCTTGAAGGCGAGTGCCACTTGAAGTTATCCTCTTCACTCTTGCTGTTGACTGATTGCAACGTATATTCCCCGCGCTCTTCCATCCTCGTTTGAGTACTCCGAAATCACGCTGGGCACATCGGCGATCGTCCGTGTCCTTGATACTATATATCTCTGCCGAAAAGCTGCGGATCAACCCGATAGCCTCCTCACCCATCCCGTCAGGCCACTCGAAAGGCCACCTTGCCGTCCAGCACAAGAACACTTGGAAGGACTAGTGTACTCTGAAACGTACCTAGAATTAGGACACGATCTAGAAAGATCTCTAGCTGAGGCGAAACTTGCTCCGTAAAGTCGACATCGACGTTCATGTACTTATTGTGAGTCAGCCAGCCTCAGCTTCTTCGATATCAGGAGTCGAGGTCTAACGTCGACTCCCCAAGCTAGTATTCCGAAATCAACTGTAGCAGCAATACTGGTATGGTTGTTGGTAGTGTCCTTGGAGGCTTAAGACTAAGAACGACGCAAGAGATGTGGTACTATTTATGAGGGTATCAACATATTAAGAATGGAATTCAGCGAGTTGGTTGCATTGCAAATGATACGCTTTACTGCTGATACCGCCCGGCGAGCTACCAAGCGGTGGAAGACGATGCTTGTATTTGGGACGGTGCCACGCTGGTTCAACCAGGACGAGCCTGCCCCATATACGAAATAACCAGCTACACACCTGGGATTTATAGTGATATCTGTCAAACACGTACACTCCATAAGTGTCGTAGAATGAAGCAGGATGTACGCGTTAATTCCCTTGGGCTTAGTCAAGAACGTCTGCATTCTATGAACATCAATACCTGTCGATCCGATGTCTTCGGGGAATCGATTATATCTTGAAGTGATTTACTGATTATCTCCACTATCATGCTTGAGTCCTCCAACTCGAGATGTATACCCGAAGGCATCTATACCTATCTATCATACAACTCTGGTGGCCGTTGACACTCGGTTCTCTGAAGCAGAACCTGAATTTAGGTACATGCATTCCACTTGAAAGTGCGCCGGAGGTAGGGCATTCCCCTATATATATCCCACCCAATGGACAGCAAGCTTACGATCGTTGACTGTAGCGGCTGGTCAGAGCCTAGTTGTATGAAGCCTAAGCGCTCGGGAAGGATGAGTCGTCATCACGGAGACAGCCCGATTTGGCAACAATCGCGTCCGGACAGGCAACCTGCTCAAAGGTGACGCCCGGATTGTCCGCATTCTCAAACCAATCGAAGCGCCAGTTGCAGCCTGCTTGAAGAGTTTCGGGGAAAGAGGCGCAATCGGATTGATCGGATATGCCACCGTATTGTGCGCCTGGAAGTGATGAACCGTACTCTGCCTTACACCCATCGAAGAGACCAACGCCACCACCGGGGATGAGGATATCGAACTGGTTAGAACCTAGGTCACCACCGGTGTTGGTGGACTGGACGACCATTGTCTTTCCAGAGACGGCTCCAGATGTGAATGTAAGCCTGATATAATGTGAGTGACGCTCAACGTAGTGTAGCCATGGAACCTTACTTGTAGCATGCACAGCACCAGCTCGATTCGGTCCCTCCACTTATTGATGTTGCAGCAAAACCATATGCTAGGTCATCGCTCACAGCCCACGGCGAGTTGTCGGAACAAGTGAACGCTGTGCCACCATCACAGCCCGACTTCGTGTCTACGTCGGAAAGTACGTTGTCGTTGGCGTCACAGGTCAGAACGGGCTGATCAACGTCGGCTTTGCCAGACCAGGCACAACTAGGTTTGCAGCAGTCCCAATATCTGGTCGTCACTCCACTCCCGGAAGCGCCATATGCTATAGCGGACAGACTGGTCGCCACAAGCAGGCTTAATCCCTTGTGACCATGCATGTCGGACGTAGTAATGCTTGTTTGTCGGCGAGATTGATGGGAGGCGGACGTTGTGCAAGTTGATACTAGATCTGTAGAGCCTACAACTTATCATCAAAAGAAGACACCTCCATGTTTATTATAGCTCTGGTCCGGAGGCGAACCTCGCTCAGCAACCATGTTTTTACAATCTGGGATCGTAGCCTAACGATGGGATGCGGCTAATGGGCTGTCCCAGGCTGATGAAAGTAGCCAAATCACGGCGCCAGACCTCCGGGATTGCCAGGGATAAACCACGAATCGGAGCGCCGCAACGAGAGATTATTAGCCGGAACAGTCTCAGGAACGACCGAAAGACTGGATACCGCCGCGACTTGGAAGACAATTCAATATGATGCTTGTGGGCATGTCTGGTAACGACGGGTAGCACCAGCCGCCATGCCGTCTTTTGCCGTCCTGCGTCCATGATCCTTCACGCTCCAGCCCATGAACACTGGCTTTGCAGCCCGGCGATCTCTACGGTACCCGGGTAGAAACTGCTCTGCGCCGGCGGACTGAGACCAGCCAGCACTGGCCAGGAGGCATGGAAGCCAAAGCGTTACAACGCCTCGGGATTCGTTTGATTAAGATGTCTGTATCGTCGACTATATTTGCATGAACTTCGGGCTAGATTTTTCGGTGCCTTAACGCGGACAGTTTCCGATGACGGATGTTTGCTTGTAACGTTATGGAAGGTCAAATCCATAGAAGATGAAAGCATACACATGGTATAGATCATCACCATTCGATGCACCGCTCCTTCCGAGTAGCAAGCGGCTACCTCTCAATATGCGGTTGTCGCTCACTGCGTGGTGTCGGAAAGGTCTCTCTCATTGATCCTATCAGAGCGATCGGAACCTGAAGGACAAACAGGCCGCCGGGCAGGGGCCGACTACCGGAAGCTTCCCCAATTCTCCAAAAAGTGCGAACGTGTCACATCGTCCACTGAAGCCTCATGCACACGAATCCATGGAGAGACCAAACCAATGTTCGGGTATCCTGACTTTCGCGTTCGGTACTCCGACGTTTGCTGGCATTGAAGCTATGGCTGTTGATCACTTGGGGCTCCACTGCACAGCTTTGTGGGCAGGGCTGGTACATACCATCCCACTGAGGTGGTTCATGACCTTCCTGTATCGGCAATGTAGTGTGTTCACAGGTGACTTACGATGCTCGACAGCTTATCGCAAGGAGATAATGATGTCGTCATCGTTTAAGCTGACTCAACAGGCGCAGAAGCAGTATCTCTATCTACCGCCATACTGCTCGTAATGCGATTGACACAGACTGGCCCTCTTTCCCCAAGATAACCGTTGGGGTGAACCCGGCTCTCCACCCCCGGTCTGCCGCAGCGGAATCGCCTTGTGCAAAGATAACCAGTAACCCGAACTGATCATCGCTGGAGATAGCGAGAGTGCAGATCTCTCACAGATTCAGATGTCAGCATTCTTTGCCGAGCTCTGCTCCTCAACATAGAATTATCTCTCAGGTTGTCCATTGATGCTTAATCGTATCTACTGACGACCGCGACGAAGTCAGTATGGCAGAAACAGGAAAAATAGCGGAGACTCACCTAGGACCCGATGATGAGAAGGCAATCCCACCGAACGAGACTGGCAATGGCGTTGGTGCCATCTTAAAGCATGCAGATAAAAATGATGCCGACGAAGCATACAAGGTCTTTGCCAGTCAGGCAGGCGAAGTGATTGTTATGACTCCGGAGGAAGAGAAGAGACTGCTGAGGAAAATTGATCTGAATTTGATGCCGTTGCTCTGCATTGTTTATGGAATGAACTACTTGGACAAGACGACGGTGTCATATGCAAGCATCATGGGGCTCAAGGTAAGCCCGATAGTTTATATACTGAACTAATCCCATATACTAAATGCATTATCCCCAATAGACGGATATCAACCTGGTTGGTAAGCTACTCGATTCGTCACATGTCTTTCGAATATCTAGCTACATGGCTCTAACTCGCTAGACTAGGTCAAGACTGTGAGTACTCAAAATAAGTCTTATTCATCATTCAACTCTACACAAGACACCAAAAGTCGAGACGGGGCAGGCGACGGAATGAACGGAGCACCTTCTACACGACTATATAAAATGGAAAAAACTAACTTGATTCTGCTATTTCGACTCATGGCTCGGCTCGATGTTTTACTTCGGATATCTCTTCTGGGAATGGCCGACCAACCGTCTCTTGCAGAGACTTCCCCTTGCCAAATATTCGGCCTTCAATGTCATTATGTGGGGACTTACGCTATGCTGCATGGCAGCAACGAAGAACTTCGCTGGGGCAATGACTGTGAGGTTCTTCCTCGGTGTCTTTGAGGCTGCTGTGTCTCCTGGGTTTGCTTTGTTCACGAGCCAGTGGGTACGTCGGTCTTTTCTCTTGCGCCTTTCAGGTTGATCCAGGTCGAAGACATTCGGCAAGTAGCAGAGTCACAGTTGTTACTGCTGGGCTCCCAGCCTGAGTATAAATAAACCTAATGGGTACTGACTCCTAACGCTGCATAGTGGACCGCTAGTGAACAGGGGACGCGAACCGGCTGGTGGTTCAGCTTCAACGGGTGAGTTAAGTCTGATTTGGGGACCACTAAATAATCAGGAAACTCACTGCATGTCAGCTGGGGACAGATTCTAGGAGGTTTCGTTGCCTACGGTATTGCTGTTGGGACCAAAGCGCATCCTGTCTCAATCAAGTCGTGGCAGCTCGTTTTTCTTGTTATTGGGTTCTTCACGGCTCTGATGGGAGTATTCTTCCTATGGTGGATGCCGGATAACCAACTCAACGCTCGCTTTCTCACCCCAAAAGAACGCATCATGGCTGTTGAACGGATCCGTGTTAACCAGCAGGGTGTTGGTAATAAACACTTCAAGATGTATCAGTTCAAAGAGGCTCTCACTGACCCAATGATCTGGGCATTCGTGTTTTATAGTCTGGTTGCCGATATTCCTAACGGTATGTAGCTCCTAGTGGCGCCAAGTACCGGTCGTAGAAAGGGGCTGACACATCTAGGCGGAATTTCAAATTTCTTCTCACAACTGATTGTCTCCTTCGGCTATACCAACGAACAGTCATTGCTTCTTGGCACTCCGGGAGGTGCCATCGAGGTGATCGCCCTTGTCGCAGCTGGGCATCTTGGCGACCGATACAAGAACAGACTAGTATGTCAGACTGTGAACATATATCATCAACGGCTCACTGAACGCGGTTTCTAGCTTGTTGCGACATCGGGACTACTAATTTCTGCCCTCGGGATGCTTTTGATTGCTTGTCTGCCACAGGACATGAGCGCAGGCCGTCTCGCTGGCTACTACCTAACACAAGCTTCGCCGACGGGCTTCGTAGCTCTGCTCTCCCTCATCTCCACCAACGTTGCAGGTTGGACCAAGAAGACAACGGTCGCGGCGATGTATCTCATTGGCTATTGCATAGGGAATATCATAGGCCCTCAAGTAAGATTTGCCAAAAGGCACTGCTACACAGGGCTTTCACCAAGCTGACAAATCTAGGTCTTCCAAGACAAAGACAAGCCGCAGTACCGTCCTGCCGAGATCACCATCATTGTCTGTTGGCTCGTCTGCGTAGGCGATCTCCTGTTCATCTATTTCTGGTGTAAGAGACAAAACAAGAAGAAGGCTTCGGCGCGAGCTGCACCAGGCTATCTGAAGCTCGAAGGTCAGGAATTTCTGGATCTGACGGATAGGGAGAACCCCGAATTTGTCTATAGCCTATAAACAACGATGGAGCAATACCGACGGAGGAGCTGGGTGGCATGAGAGAGCACGAGATGGCGTAGTTGCTCAGACTATTGCGTCGCTGATCAGGTAGACGTGTACGCATACAAGGACCAACGTGTATGTATATATGGTGATTGCAATCAAGTCACGGCTATGCAGACATCGTACAACTTGCCTTGCGAGCCAACAGATGAAATAAGACAGTTGAAGTGAAAGCAAAAGGATGCGATATCGACTTTATGCATGTTGGTCGGGGGTTCCACGGGCTCACTAGGTAGGCCTAATGCCCCGAAAAGGACGATACAAGTGGCAAGGGAGATACTCCATCGATTCTGGTGCCCGATTGTCAAGTTCGTCTTGAACGAAGCACCCGTGTCTCGTTGTATACTTGCTAACCGAGGATCCATGTCCGTAACCCCCTTAGCCTTGCCGTTTCGCTTGGGCCGGGGTAGCGGATAGCGGATAGCGGATGCGGGGAAATGCTAGAGGCAATTGGGGTAACAACTACCAAGTAACGCGAGCTCCCCATGATAGCATCAGTATTCAATCATTATGTCAACCTCGAACTTCCACTCCGGCTCTATTTGACTGAGCGGCGTTCTCTATTAATTTCACCATCACCTAAGCTGGTCCCGAGGAGGATTGGCCTCAATCAGGGGAGCTAGGTGCAGTAGCTAGGCGCAAGTATTGAAGCCACGGACTTGCGGAGGGACGTTGCCGAGGACCGCCGCGTGAACAACACAGTAAGGACCCGGTTTTGAACGGCAGCCAGAAGGTTATAACCCCTCTGACCTAACAATAGAGCACCTCGCCTCTTGAAAATCAGGAAACAGCCATGAGTCACCCACAAGACGAAGTTCATCAGCATTCGCTAGAGGACCCAGAGTCCTTCTGGGCTCACCAAGCTGAACACCTCCATTGGCACAAGAAGCCGGAGTCGACACTTACAAGAACAACCAAAACTCTAAAGAGCGGCAGCGAACATCCTCATTGGGAATGGTTTACCGGAGGCCAAATTTCGACATGCTACAATTGCGTCGTGAGTAGAGCGCATCGTGTCTTGCTTTTATCGGATCAGATTTCGCTGACCTCCCGTTGTAGGACCGTCATGTCATCGCCGGCAACGGCAACCATCCCGCCATCTTTTATGACAGTCCGGTCACCGACACAAAGCAGACTATCACTTATAGTCAACTACTTGATGAAGTGGAGGTTCTTGCGGGAGTGTTGAGAGACGAAGGCGTGAGGAAGGGCGATGTGGTGCTGGTCTATAGTAATGTCCCTGATACCTCCTCGCCACTCAAACCTGCTGAACTCACCTCCTACTAGTGCCAATGATTCCAGCAGCCTTGATCGGAATCCTAGCCATCAATCGTCTCGGTGCTATTCATGCAGTGGTGTTCGGTGGGTTTGCCGCCGCATCTTTAGCTCAACGTATAGAAGCATCACGTCCGGTCGCTATTCTCACAGCCTCCTGCGGCATCGATGGGGCAAAGCCACCCATGAGCTATAAGCCCTTCATTCGAGAGGCAATCAGCCTGTCGAAGTTCAAGCCTGGTCGTGTGCTTGTCTGGCAGCGAAACCAGTCACGCTGGGACGACCTGGACAAGACGGGCGGTGAGCGCAACTGGTTCAAACTAGTCCGAAGCGCTCGTGCGAGAGGTATCAAAGCAGATTGCGTTCCAATAGACTCAAACGAGGGGGTGTATATCATATACACCAGCGGCACAACAGGCTCGCCGAAAGGAGTCCAGAGAGATGCTGGAGGACATGCAGTTGGTCTTCATCTTTCGATCAGCTATTTATTCGGTGTACATGGTCCGGGAGATGTGATATTCACAGCCAGGTGAGTAGATATCGTGTTCGAATTCTAGCAGGCGCGAGTCAACTGACGGAGATATAGCGACATTGGATGGGTTGTAGGCCATTCCTTTATCGTATATGGACCTCTTTTGACTGGTGCGGCAACGGTTCTTTACGAGGGGAAACCAGTTGGGACGCCCGATAGTTCGAGTTTCTGGCGGATTATTCAAGAGTACAAAGTGAATAGTCTCTCCACAGCACCCAGTAAGTGATCCTGTCGACGAGCCTGCAAGTGACGTATCTAACGTTCATAGCTGCTCTGAGAGCCATCAAACGAGATGATCCAGAGAATAAATGCCTTAAGCGCATCGGCGAGGCAGGTGGCCTTAGGTCCCTCAAAGCACTCTTCTTAGCTGGTGAAAGGTCTGAACCATCAATAGTCACGATGTATCAGCAACTCCTGCAAAAGTACGGAGCCACAGGTGCCACCGTGATTGACAACTGGTGGTCTTCAGAGTCAGGCTCGCCCATCTCTGGGGTGAGTCTGGTACCACACGCTGGAAAGAATAGAAAAACGGCCATCCTAGATCACAAACCTTTGAGCATCAAACCTGGAAGTGCTGGAAAGTCTATGCCAGGGTTCGATGTGAGAGCAGTTGATGACCAGGGGAACGAGGTGAAAAGGGGTAAGATGGGAAACATCGTCATGGCCGTTCCCCTAGCTCCAACAGGCTTCCGGACCCTGTGGGAGGACGAGGAGAGATTCTATAAGGGGTATTTGAAGAGGTTTGATGGGAAGTGGATTGATACTGGAGACGCAGGAATGATAGACGCAGAGGGCTATATCAGCATCATGAGTCGGAGTGACGATCTTATCAATACTGCAGGACATCGACTGTCGACAGGTCAGTGAAGCTTGTGTCCGCATCTGTTTGGCCTGACTGCTAACCAGGTACTGCAGGGGCTATCGAACAAGCAATAACAAGCCATCCGCTAGTCGCAGAGGCAAGTGTCATCGGTATCCCGGATTCTCTCAAGGGTCAGCTGCCATTCGCCTTCGTGACTCTTTCAGTGCCAGATCACCCGTCATCTGCTGTTCCGGACTCGGAACTTGTTGATCAGATCCAAAAGCAAGTTCGCAGGCAAATTGGAGGCATTGCAACACTTGGCGGAATCATCCAGGGCAAAGGGATGATACCCAAGACAAGGTCAGGGAAGACTTTGCGAAGGGTCCTAAGGGAGTTGGTAGAGAATGCAGTGCATGAGGAGTTCGATAAGGAAGTTGCTTGGCCTGCGACTATTGAAGATGCTTCTGTAATCGAAGTCGCGAGGAGTAAAATAGCCGAATACTTCAAAGAGAAAGGAGGCAGCCACAAGGCGATAGAGGCTCGGGCAAAGCTTTAGACATGTTGTTGAAGGTGAATGTTGGAAGCGTAATGAGATTGCGTTTTCTGCTTTTGATGATCTCTGACCTGGCCACCCGTTGGTATCGTTGGCAGTTGGGAACGAAGGGCCAGAAGCCTGGGACGGGGGCTTATCACGGACAGGCAGTTGGATGTGAATATCGGACCTGGCTGAAGGCCCGGGGCTTTGTATGCCTGAGGTAGTTGATATTGGGTAGCAATCAAGAACCTGAGGCGGCAAATAACAGCGAGACAGTCCACGAACTAAGTAATCAGTTGGGATTTTGTCTATCTCTGAGCATTCCACCCCACGTTTCTTGCAACAAAGCAGCTTCAACAAGAGACATATCGAAGCGTTTAGTTCGCAGTTTCAAGTGCGCGGTCTGCAATTGAGGATTCGCCATATCCCTGATGAAAGCCTACCGCCTTCTACATTGCATCTTCTTCACCTTCATTTCACCATTCACTCTACATTCTCCGCGTCGAGACATTCCCAGATGGCGTCGGAGAACACGAAGTTCACCCTCGCCCGGCTCCTGGGCTCAGGTGAATACAGTGATCTGACTTTGGTCTGTCAAGCACAAGAGTTCATGGTCCATAAGCCCATTGTGTGCCCACAATCTCCAGTGATTGCTGCTGCTCTTCGGGGCGACTTCCAGGTACAGTATGGCCATCTTGTGTGGTGTTCAATGCTAATGGGAACGGCAGGAGGCAAAGACGAGCAGAGTGGAGGTTAATTTCGACATTGCGACACTGAAGTGTATGCTTGGCTTCTTGTACACAGGCAACTACACGGTCCTCCCTGAGCCAGATACATCTCCCAAGGAACCTACTGCGGAGGAGATGGCGATTGATACAGCGGAAGGTATAATGATGACGGTCTGCTTCTGAAATGGAGGAATCATCTAATAGATTGCAGTTGGCTTCTCCCCGAACGGGTCCGACAGAACCGATGACAGTACTCAAACTCAACTTACCGTTCTTTCCAGCAAGACCCGTGAATCTGTGCTTTGTCACGTTCGCGTGAACATGATCGGCGACTACTACGACGTTCCTAATCTGGTCCAGCTGGCGAACGCAAATATCAACCAACACTTCCGAGACGAGTGGTCGGTACAAATATTTTCCCTGGCCACTGAGCAACTATCCGCCTCGGGGGATCTGGGATGGCAGAAGACGTTTGCCCCGGTAGCGGCCGAGCATGTATCAGAGCTCATCGCTTCCGAAAGGTTCTCCAGATTGGAAGTCGTGACTGGAATCGCTTTTGAGATCCTACAGAGCTGCGCCCAGCGACTACAGACCGCCAAAGACAGCCTCCAAACCACCAAATTCAGCCTCCTAATCACCAATTCTCGAATGAAGGAGATCGAGAATGATAGAGATCTCCAGAAACGTGCCCTTGACGAATTCGTAGCTCTCCGCTTTAAGCTTAGCAGCAAATTTCGATGCCCTGGTACTTACTGCGGATCCGATTTCACTGGTAAGATCACCAAGGTATCAACGGGCTGGGTTCTCTGTTGTGTACACTGTGACAGGCATCTGTGATTGAAGGCTCGGGGGAGAAGCGCTCCAGTCATAAGGAAGCTCTGGAAGGCTACTGCCGGAATTCTGAATCCGACTACATACCTCTGTGTGATTCTGTTCAGTGCTGGGTGTCAGTCGGCCAGAATGACGAGTTCACTCAATCCGAAGGCGTGCATTCCTGGGCTTCGACATCTTTCGACTCTCCTTACTATACATAGCTATACAGGCATTTAAAGCCCAAGTCTAGTGCCTTCCGATTTGCGGTTAATGATTGGCACCTTCCTACAAGTCATTGCTCCATGTGGGTAGTATCTGCCTAGACTATAAGATCACAGTCTACTCGCCTTCACAACCTCCCTCGCACCCCCTTTTGCCCCAAACATCTCCCTCAGGTCACCAACAATAGCCTCCGGCTTCTCCCAAGCTGCGAAGTGCCCACCACCGGGATGGTCCTTCTCATACACAATATGACCCAGCGTGCGAGTCCACACACTAGGATCAAGTACGATATCTCCTGGAAAATGCCCCAAGCCAACCTTGACGTTCTGCCAGTCCGCGAGCGAGCTCCACGTAGACCCACGGCCTGATTTCATCACCCTGGTCTGCTCGTAGTATAACCTCACACTAGCAGCAGGGCCCGCGGTGCTGAACCAGTATATGCTAATCCATGTGCAGATCTCGTCATCGGTCCAAGGATAGCTGTCCGTCCAATCGTGCAGCTTCTCATACACCCACGCGAGCAACGCGACGGGGCTGTCCGCCAGCGCGTATCCAATGGTCTGCGGCTTGGTGGCCTGCAGCTGGTTGTACCCGCTCCCTTCCTGCCGGAACCACGCCGTGCGCGCCAGGGCCTTCCGGTCCGCCTCGGTCCAAGGCTTGAACGCACTCTCGATGGCGAGCAGTGGGTGCTTGAGCCGCCGCGGAGTGCCCCCGATGCTCATGTTGAGATGCTGAGCCTTGGCGTGTTGCGGGTATCGCAAGGACAATGTCCGCGTGATCGCCCAGCCCCAATCGCCTCCCTGGGTCGCGTACTCGTTGTAGCCGAGTTTCAGCATGAGCTGGTTCAACACCTCGGCATGCTGGTCGATGGCGAAGCCCCGCTGCTTCGTGCCGTCGGAGAAGCCGAAGTTCGGCAACGAGGGAACGACGACGTGGAAGGCAGGGGCGCCACCCTCACCGCCCTGGACCAATGGCTTGATGATCTTGGTGCCCTCGTAGAAGCTGCCGGGCCAGCCGTGGACGAAGAGCAGGGGTATCGCACCCGGCACGTCGCTCTTCTGGTGGATGAAATGCAGGTTCAAGGGCGCAAAGCCGTCGGCTTGGAGTTCGGTGGTGAACTGCGGGAACTCGTTCAACGCAGCTTCGGCACGGCGCCAGTCGAAGGACCCGCCCCAGTACTTGGCCAGACGCTCCACGTGGCCGAGTGGCGCACCGAGATCCCAACCGGCCTCATCTAGCTCGTCTGGGAACCGGGGGTGGGATAGACGAGCCTTCAGGTCCGAGATCTCCGAGTCCGGGATGGCAACGCGGAAGGCCTTGATGTCTGCCATTGTGAACCAGTCTCCAACCCGCAAGAATCCCGAGTGCGGGGTATTGGGAGGTTGTCTCTTTATGGTTGTGGTGTACTTGCTGAAGTATTGGCAGATGTCCCTACGGTCTTATAGCACCGACTCCATGAAGCGAGATTTGTAATCGGATACTCCGGGTGTGGATGGCGCTGAAATGCGGAGAAAGTTGGGTTATGAACGATCCACGCACGCACGTCGAAGGGCGCGCTCGCCGGTTTCTGGTCGCGTAACTGATTTATGCATACATAACCGGAGTTTCGGATCGACGTGGGTGAAGGGGCTTCCTGGAATGGGGAACGAACGCCTGCCTGCCATTTGAAGCAAATAACGTCATCTTCATCGTAGTCCCACAATGCGACACAAAAATTACTATAGCGAGTATCCAATTTCGCTGACCGAATTGAAATGTGACGTTCATCTGACATGGGGGCTCTGTAAGGAGAAAAAGGTGGGAGATGCGGTCCCATTGTGCATTGCACTTCCCACTGTGAGGAGTCTGGATAATGATTCCGCCAGGACGTTGCACTTTCTCGTCGTTCTCGCGGCCAGGAAGCCAAGGCCATACTCGTCGATATCTACAAGGACAGTTGCCGTTACCTCGGATGACTAATTTGAGCACCGTCCAAATGATGCCGCTTAATTCCCGACCATCTATCCGTGTCTCCCGATGGTACGAGGCTGTGCAAGCGAGTTGCCTATAATCCGTACACGAAGACTCGCCCCGTTGATCTCGTCGGTACCCGAGTTTCTCTCCTAGTGCCTCACCGAGGCGATATACTCTCAGGCCCTCACACCTCCACCGAAAGGCCCCCATGCCAGCATCGTACGTCACCACGGACGCTACCCACCACGAGATTGATGATAGGGCCATAACGACGCCATCCCCCCTCCAGTCCGTCCTTCGTTTCCGTCCCACCACAACGATCGGGCCGCCGCGTCTCCCGTGCGACGGTAGACATCCGTCTTGGGAAGACCAGCACAGAAGATCCACATTGAGTCGGTGCCAATCCCAAAGCCCAGGCGGTTCTCATTGTGTTGAAGTGGGGCGGGCCATCCTGGACAATGGGACTGTGACTGTACTTCATCTCTCATGAATCCCGCGAGGACCAGCAATCCAACCCCTTCGTCGGATCTAATAGCGATGTGTTACCATGCGAGGGAGACGGCTCAACGGACTGGAACCCTTGTGCAACAGAGGGAAGAAAAGAATTGGAGATGCTGAGTAGAGCGACCTGACGAAGGCCTCGAGACCCCCCCATAACAGGTACTGGTCATGTCGCACAGAGGCGTGTGAACGAAGAGTAGTGTTTGTGTGTCGGTGCCGAATGCATAGATGAGAACTATTTCACGCAGTCTTCAAGGACCGTACAAACACAGATCCGACAGATTCGAGACGTCGGGAGACAGGACGGGGTCCTTAAAACAAGCCACGAGCCTGATGCATTAGCTTGATCGGGATACATAGAATGCCTGATCAGTAGAAGCTCGGGATTACGTTATCAGAGAAACCGCAAGTGATTCAAGGGTTGTCAATGTATGTAGCTAAGCTCAGAATCTAGAATAGCGGTGTATCAAGCAGCAGCTTTTCCCTTCGTGGATTCATGACCTGTGTTTCCTCAAGAGACATTTCCAACAACACGCCCGCAGTGACACCGCACTTTTTGGAAAGAAGAAAGTTGGTCATCGTCAAGTCGTTATCAAGGAAATTTGTTGCCGCCCGCGAGCCTCTCTGGCGTCAGGCTGTACCAATAAGGTAAACAAAGTAAAAAGGCAGTATTGCCTGGTGTCGTGAACATTACCCGCCTAGAACTCATAATAGGCGGGGGTCTCCGTAGCTCGATTTCGCGTCGTGCTCGGCATGAAGGGGAGGGAGAGAGAAATTGGAAGGGAGAAGGATGAAGCGGGTTTTGGGAAGGTCAATGTCCTCCATGCGCATCAATTCGTGAAGCATGTACACAGCCTTGAGCGGCTTTAAACAACAAGCAAGAAATTAAGTCGTAAGATTCGTCCTCGCGTGTCTTGTGGGTTTTGTTCCAAACATGCCGATGATGAATCGTTACGGCAAATACAGTAACAATTAAGGAATTCGAAGGAGCGTCGTCGTAACAGGCGTCGCCCTCTATGACCGCGCAATTTCAATGCAGTCGAAATCACCGCTTGGGCAAGGAAGCCACAACACCTGAATTTTATGCATAACTGATAGAGATATCCCTTCTGCATTCGTCTGCTTATCGCCGCCTCTGCGAAACTGCTGACGTAGGTCGATTCATGGAATCGAAGTTCGTTCCCGGCATGGGACCGTCGAGCGTTGTTCTACGGCGCTTCAAGTCCAGGCCACCGCTCCCAGGACGAGGTAGCTCATCCTCGTCATCGCGGCCACGCTTCATGCCACCTGGTGCGCCATTCATGATGGGCTGGGGAGCGTAACCATTCTGCATAGAAGCTCCCATATCACTTTGCGAACCGTATACGTCTCCGCCGGGCGCGCCATTGGTCGTTCCTCGATCGTTGCTCATTACATTATAAAGGTTGCTCGAAGGTGCAACTCGCGGGGGAGTGTTGTATCCGGTTTGTTGGGAATAGTAGCCTTGAGGTGGGTTAGCCGTTCTAGGGGTTGCCCTGCCAGAGCCGGCTTGGTGGCTCGGGGATCCAGCCATCTCAGGCGAGAGATGAGAATGCTCTCCCGCGAGAGGTGCTACCGGCGGAGCGCTGTAGTTGTAGGCCGCGCGGTTTGCATCGTATGCCCCACTATCGTGTGTGTATTCAGCCTCGTGATCAGCTTCTTCCTCACCACCGTGTTGCGGCATCTGCTCGCCGGGTTGACCCGAGTGTATCATCCCATTAGGTGGTTTCACGTCCTGCTCGCCTGCACCGGCTGGTCTTCCAGAGGGAGGTGCCATCTCAGTCCTCATGTAGGCGTTGTTTTGCCCATAAGGATTGCGATCCTGAGGACTGCTGTTCGAAGGAGGATACGGTGATTGCTGCGACGTCGGTGCGTTATTGCTGTAGACACCGCTTCTGCTGTCGTAAGGCTGCGACCCTTGGGGGTATGACTGCATGCTCTGCAAAGAGGCCCCAGGAGGAGTAGTCGCAGGAGTCGCAGGCATTGAGCGTGCATTGCTAAGGCCAGTGTCTATCGACATAGGGTTGGTGCTCGGGGCTCCGCTCATCCCCTGCTGTCCCCATTGGAAGCTTTCCGAAGCACCCATTCCTCCCATTACACTTGAGGCACTAGTCGGGGGCGTCGGGAAGGTGTGGGCAGTGTGGGCACGATCTATCGATGGCCGCCCGGAACCATTGTGTGAAGGGAGAGAGGGCTGCGGTCCTGGCAAGCTCATGTGATGATGGTGCTGTTGTATTGAAGGCAGGACGCCTGAAGGAGGTGCGGGACCAGGGCCATTGCGCATCTGATTCTGTTCCGCCTTGCGACGTTCAGCTGCAGCCATGACCTGGTTAGTCCTCGTCTGATTGGTAGGGTGATATAGCAGAGCACCAATGTTGTGTACGAAGAGCGGATACAGCATCTCGGTGATCTTCTCTTTATTTGCGAAATCCAATGCTCTCTCAAATGGAATCCTGATTACCGCATTAGATCGAGACTCAGACATGTTTCAAGGGAGACTCACCAGACGCCCTTAAGGTGCATGGGCCCAATCTTCACGACATGGCGGACCTTTTCGCTCTTCAAAATTCCATCTCTCCTGCCACGAGTCATCCCCGCAACATTGAGCAATTTTGTGCCGTTGATCATGTGGTTATCTGATCCAAAAGTGTCAGAAACAGTTATTCTCCCAGTTCGGCACTTGCAGACCAATCTTACCTTCACGACGTGCCACACAGATACCTCTGGCCTCTACTTGGAAACACAGGCTGCCCTCATCTTCCCAGAGCGTTGCTGTTACTCGAGGCTTCATGCCGGGCGGTGCAACTTGACCTGTCGTGTCCATTCCCTGGAAGTTGCTCTGCATCCCCGGCTGGTTTGGTACGCCAGGAAGAGGGAGAACATTCTGAGGACCACCCATCGAGTTCGATACCGGTGGCGCTGATTGAGGAGACGTCAACCCATTCGTCGGATATCCATATTGAGAGTAAGGAGCAGGCGAGTACTGCGCCGGGCCGGGCTGCAACAACGGTGGTTGCTGATGGCCATAGTGCGGTAACGCGTTAGAGGTGACGGTCTGCGGAGGAGGTGCGGGACCTCCGGACATATGCTGGCTGTAGTACATGTCGGGACCTGCAGTGTTCATCGCTGAATAGTGCTCGTAGCCTCCAATAGTCTGAGAGGGCGGCCCAGAGATGGCAGTGACGGGGAGATTAGGGGAAGGAGTCTTGGGTCCGTTCGACGACGCGGCAGACGTTGCCGACGTGAAAGACGAATGCGAGTCTCCGTTGGAGCTCACAGAAGATCCGATGGAGCTGACCCGGGGAGACGATGTACCCGAGGAGTATGCCAAAGACGGCTGCGGTAATGGGAGGGATGGTAATCTCTCACTACCATACGGCGGGCGCTGAGCAGCAGGATTGCCGTAATAGGGTGGTACGTCGGAGGGTCCCCGGGTCTGCGGATACGAGATCGGCGGTAGATCCAGCTTGAAGACCTTGATCAAGTTGCCGTGGAGGCGTTGAGTATGTTGTATATCAGCTAAGTCGGGCCAACGGACACGACTTGGAAGCTGAGATAAAGAGACTCGCAAGAAGCTGGACCAAAGGCAATCAATCCGTGGTCGATTGGTTTGGCAGAGGAGCCAATTGACTTTCGACAGCCCGGATTGGGAGCACGAAAGGCAAAGTTTGGTGGGGGGACAACGGTGTGGGTGAGTCTGGTAGATAACTCGACGAGCTGTGGTACCACGAAAGCGCCTGACTGATCCTCTTGACCAGGTCTACACGGAAAGAAAAGCCTTGGATGCTAGAGATGCTCCAGAACAATACTTGTAGTGCTGCTAAACAATTCGTGGCAACCCTATGTGATGCTGGAGCTCGAGACCGGAAAACAGAAACGAGATAATCGTCTGCTTGAAACTGAGCCACCGAGAATCTCGCGAAATTGATACACCGAGGACGCTGTTACCGAGTCTCCTGTGATAAGCAATTTCCTCAAATTCGTGAATTCGTGTCGGGCGTGACTTCTAAGACGAGACAAGGAGACGTTGCGGGGTGAGGAAAGTCGCGGCGAGCCAACACATAGGATGTTGGGACGTCGTCGTCCGTCGTCCGTCGCCTTTTGGGGGGGAAAGGTGCCGTGGGTCAGTCAGGTCGTTTGGATGGCTAGCTCTCTAACACGCGAACGCAGCTTCCTTCCTTTCTTCTACTTCGGGCTCTCAACTCTAATGCAGGGACGCGCTCGTCAGCTTGCGTTGCGAACAAGATTCAATTGTGTTTTGAGTAGTATCATAGAGTGTCGCGCAGTTGGGGGTTTGGTAGAGTTTTACGCGGAGGGTGCGAGATAGGTGGAGGAGGGGACTACTGTGTAGAGGGCATAGGCTGATCACGTACCTTCTCCAACCTCTATGACCGGTTCTTCAACGAGAAATTGAGGTGGTCGGATGGTCGTGGGAAGAGGAAGAGGGAAGGGGAGAGAAACGAAGGTTTCCGGAGCGGTGGTGAGGAGGCAGGTAAGGTAGTAGAGTAAGTAGTATGGCTCCCAAGTAGAGATAGAATCGAATCGAGCCGTAAGAGAGATAGAGCGAGCGAACCCGCTGCTGCCCACCACTCAGAGTAAACTTCGTTGGAGAGGCCGCGGTACCAAGGTACCGTGTACCCCCGACCACTAGCACTACACAGTACTACAAGTCCGGAGGTGTGCCTACTGGGGTTTGTTGTCGAGCTGGGGGACCCAGGTCATGGTGGGCTGAAGGGTGGTTGGGGTTAGGCCAGGCCAAGACGCCTACGGGCCTTTGGACCTATGGACCTAAGGACCTAAGGACCTAAGGACCTATGGACCTATGGTACTATGGGGGAGGGGGGAGGGGGGGTGGCACGGAGTACAAGCGACACAGTCCAGGGTGCGGTCCTCGCTTCTAGACGACCCACGGGGGTGTGAGCCAGAAGACACTTGCGATGTAACCGTGAGGAGACCTGGATGCGTACTATGGTACCCTGTCACTGTCACGCCCGCTCTCATCTTCTTCGTGGGAGGTTTATGGTTTCTCGCCAGACTGTTCGTTTTCAAAGGTTACTATGGTATGTGGAAGGACTAGGGATAATGTGGACCGACAATTGTTCATCCGTCAGATGAAGACTCGTTACTCGTTACTCGTTCTGCCTCCGCCAGTCGAAAAGTCCCTATTGACCTGTGCCTACTAATTTTCGTGCATTTTGAGGCGCCGCTATAATTTAACACTACAACTTACGCGCGATACTTCTCATGTACGCCCGTTTTCGGGAGCAACGCTGTGCTGTGCTGTGCCGTGCGGACGTCGTGGGTCTTGAGCAAACCAGCCCTTTCCTATCGCTACCAGCTAGCTACCCACCCACCTACCAATACCAAGCAGTAAGTAACCAGCCTAGCGACTCGTTGCAGTAGAACCCGGACGCACTGTCCATCGGTGGGGCATCTTGGTGGGATTTGTACTGTACTGTATGTACTGTAGCTTAAATAGATTTTGACAGGGCAGTGTGGGTGTGACCTCTCAGATCAAAGCACAGGTCTCATTTGTGGGCTTTCCGAGCGGCTCAGCAGCATCAAGCATCGACCAGTCGGGGATGTGGGATAATTCTCCAGAAGGCAACATAAACATTGCTGGTGCAGAAAACCCGGTCCAACCCAACCCATCTTCTCTTCGCAATGATCCTATCAGTTAGGTACATAGTACTATGGCATGATGCGGGATTCAAAGGAGACGCATAATAGTGCTTTCTGCTTACCAGTGAATAGGTGCATTTTAATGAGACCACCCGCCGTCATGAAGCAGCTTCTTCTGCCCAGGGTCCGGCGTGGGTGATTTCTCCAGCGATTTCTCGGCTCTGGTGCCATTAGCAGTCGTCGGATGCGAATAGGGCCGTCCTAAAAAAAAAACGCTCGAGGTAACATCACGGCCTTGGAGGAGATAAAGCTAAGGGAGCCGTCGGTATCCTTTTTTCCACACTATGTTCCTACCACCGTGCGAGATATCCCCCTACCCCCCCCCCGGTCATTCACTAAATGGCAAACTCAAAAGAAAAAAGACCAAAATCTTCCGATACGTAATCGAAGAGTTTCACATGTCTAAACTTGGTACACACGTTGGATTACAGTCTACAATGAGGGATCTTGGGGTTTTGGCTTTACACAGGTTGTAATAAATAACATCCTTGGAACAGGATCGATGTTCATGTGCCTATGCATCTCGGTACTTAGCCAGACCTTGAATTCCGAAGGTTACGTTCGTCCTGTAAGCCTCGACTGCTCCGTACATACTGAAATTCGATTGCATAGGTACCTATGGACAATACCCAAGTTCTAACCTGAGGTCTCCTGGTAGATCATGATATAGGACAGACGCTTGAGCAGATTCTTTCCTGCCAGGCTTGATCATTCATCGTTCTACTCGAATACGTATCTAAGAGGTAAAGGGAGACCAGACCTGGTCGGACCATTCCCACAACCACACCATCTGCGAACAGCTTTCGTGCTGTAGACCATACACAACTGTGACTGTTTTAGAAGATACTCGAGATGCCGTGCTAACTAGGATAGTCATCAACGCTGACTTGTGTGTGTTCGTTCATGGTTGTGCTTCCACCATTCTGAAGGGAGCGAGCGTAACGTGTTAGTGAACGGTGTACTTGAAGCGACTCGGAAGCTTGGAGCGGGGACCGTTGACTGGACCGGTATCGAACGGGCTTTCATCCCGCCCGTCAGCAATTGATTATTCAGGGGACCCCTCACTGACTTCGTTCTCACCGACCAACGACCAACACGGTCTGGGCATGGTATCGTGGCACACAGGACCTGGTCAATATCCCGCGTACTGGGGTTTCTGAGACGCTGGTGGCTTGTGGCTTCTCTGGCCTCAGTACGAAAACTCCCCAACGGTACTTTTGTTGGCTCAGCCCTTACGGCAGGAAGCCCGCGATTGTGTGGGCTCGGATCGCAGGCTTCGGCTGGCTGTCCTTACAGGTTTCCATCTCTCAGTTCGTATCTCTTTCCGACCCGCCTACCGCTGGGAGCGCACCAATCAGGATGAACTACCATAGTCCTCCGTAGTGAAGACGTTGAAGAGAGGTCAACAACTTATCTGCAAACTCACACTGAACACGTAGGGAGGGATTGGCAGATCCAAACAGAAATACAGCCTCGTGGATGTTACTTTGGATCCAATATGGCTTAATCAGTTTAGCGCAAACGCGACTTTCCCAGCTTCGTTCGGGGAGCGCAAACTTGGACTCACGCTGCCAAACCGAATAGCTTTAGCCAACAGCGTTATGGTCAAGTTTCCACCTCCCATTAGGTACAATATAGCCCTCTCGCGATCGCTTACTACTCCTAACAATAGGAATCCCCTCACGAGCAAGGTCGCGTAGATAACCCCGGACATGGAGGTTGTACCGACTCAACCGCAATGCTAGCATCTAGTAAGTCAGTCCCGAGAATAGCACAGTTTCATCATCATCACTCCCTTCCCGTCATAATATGTGTATATAAATGCGCGCGGTTGGGATTAGTCAAGCGCCGATTAGAGTGTAATATAGAAAATAAGCGAATCCCCCCTCTGTGGCCACATCTACCTGTGACCGACTGTTTGCTCAACTCTACACAGTACTGTGCAGAGTGAGTTTTTCTGTTGGTAATCAGCATCCTGGACGGTCACGGTGGATCCCAAGCAGGGTTGCAATGCCTTCAGGCTATCAGTGGTAGATACAGCCAACATACTTTCCTCCTCATCCACATCCTGGCTGTCACGGACCGAAACCAGATCCAGCTCAAGGCTCCGAGGGGAGTATCTGGTTTGAATTCATTGCAGGGTTCTGATTTCGGCCTCTACACATACTATGTAGGCGTTTCCTCGCTTTAAGCTTACCTGTCGCCTTCTACACCGTTCAATCTATCATCTTATCTACAAGGTATGTATCTTGGCTGTACGACGTACAGTACCTACGGCGAGTATCCTTTCACTCCACAGTGGAGACGGTGAAAGGTCCAATATTGAACAAACGTCCTTTCGCTCAGACATCAATCCAATGAATTGTGCGCTCACCAGTCGTTTCAAACATGCGACTAGATGCTTGAAGACGTTCTAGATGTTCAGTCAAAACAACAGCCAATGCGTCAGTCAGGGTCTGTGTGGTGTGGCATGTATGATGACAAGTGGCGGCGCACTGGATGACTTTGTCTGGACTGTCCGCTGGGTGTGAAGCTGCATGCCACCCGTATTGCATATCATCCGACCTGCACGGAGACATGCCCGGACCCTCAAGGGTGTCCGATCCGGGCATCTAAGAGCTTGTCGGAATTCCACCTCTTATTAGGTAACAACGAGTCTAAAGAGGCAGCAAGATAGACCGTGTCTTGTCAGAATGATCATTGCCACGACGCTCGTCATCTCCTCTTTCAACGCCCGTCTCCGCTAGACAGTATGACGCCCTCCAGATATACAGATGGGTTTTTAGAGAGACGTCCTTCGACTGCGGTTTCTACTTGCATGTAAAGATGCCGATGTAAGCACTCAAGTAGGGTTGCAGACGCATGCGACATGTTTGCAAGCACAACGAACTCCCAGAAGGTAACATATATCTGCAGAGACTCCTATGTCTAGATTCGACGGAGACTTTTTCCGTCTTGTCCGTTTCCTGCCACGCTTGACTGCAAGCAATGGCTGGCCGCTGTCCTACACCAGAAGCATGCCCGTTACACCTGCTTCATGCGGTAGCATGTACGATGCATCTAAGATTGGGGGTACGCGTTACTCGGAGGCTTGGCGCAAAGGCCTCGCCCAGCGTGTCGAATATCAGCTATGTAGAGAGCGAAATATGCGGGAGACACAACACAACACGATCATCGAGTCCAAGGGACATTTTATGTCTCACAACGAAGTCATCCCAATGACAAGGCCGCAACGATCTGCTCTGCCTGCGGGGGATGTTAGTATGTAGGCTTCTGACGGCATCGTGTCTTGTTGGCTCGAATCTTGCGTTGGAGCTACTCTAGACCTGCGTAGCTCCCTGTAGGGACTACTTCAGTGGAACCGTTGAGGGGACTCTTACACATCCATGGGAAAGTAGCAAGATAGATCCCCAACTGGCCATAGAGCTTTTGCTTAGTTCAGCCAGGACCACGGACTCAGGACCGTGGCGGTACGAGATGAGGGGACAGACAGGTCGTGGTGGGGCTTACATCAGACTAGGACACGCCGCCTTGCGCGCTTTCTACAGAACTTGCTTATTCCAATGCGAGATTCCGCTAGACTTCAACAACCGCCTGCATACGGACTTCACACAGAGAGAAGCTAAGCCCGTCTCTTGCATACATATCCCTGAGAGAATGTGGCTGAACTTGTATCTGCTATTCTTTCAAATTCGCGATCGGTGGTCGTTTGTGTGAGTGAGTGACATATTTCCAATTTTTTCGATGTACTTGGTTTGATGTTGCAAATGGCAAACATCTCGGCTCCCACCGGATCCCTAAACAGCCGAATATGTGCAATATCGCGTATGCCCTTGTCTCAGCACGAAGCTTTGCAGCTTTGCAGCTCTTGCTGGCCCCTACTGGACGGTATATACGAACAGTTTCTTCTATTCCTTACGGTTGTCTCATTTATGACTATCGGAATGAACGGAATAACTTCTCATATCATTCACTCGGGTGGGCTGATAATATCAAGTCAAGCCAAAACCAGCGCTGTATTTCCTTGTGACCAGCTTGCCAAGCGCCAAGTTGACGGAGCTCGGGACACTTCTCCAACAGTACGGATTACAACAACAATAGCAAACGTATGAGCTTTGTCTATACTGTGTGATTGGATGATCTGCAGCCCTGGAAAGCGGAGTATGCAACGCACAGAGCTTTCTGAGGCAGGTTGGCCGGTACCGTAGGATTATCGAAACAGTGCAGGATAGATGGAAGAGGGTTATCTACTCGATGAATCGTAAACAACGTCAATTCTCTTTGTTGTCAAAAGACAAATTTCGTGGAGTCAACAGTCTCAAATTTATGACGCTATAGAAACCACTCTATGCCAATAAAAGCATGTAGTGGTTGGTTCTCATCAATATGACTTGGCAACGTGGCCGAGGTCCTAAGTAGTTTCCAGCTCGTGGCCGCCGCCTACTGGCTGACTCCCGAGCCCAGCGACATCAGTGGTCGAAGATGGCGCTCAGCCGTTCATGTTTTAGGCAACACATGATTGAGAATGGAACGAGTCGAAAGACCAATTGGTCGTTGTAAGCCACATGGTCGACGACTCATGGCTAGCAAGACAGACGCTCTCTTTTTCCACTTTCCCTTGTTTCCAGGGTTCAGTCTCACAGGGGCGAAGATGGTCCAGATTGGGCGATGTTTACGGAACGTGGAAGTGTTCGTACAGGTCCCGACCGATGCGAAAGAGCACAATTACCGGCATCAGTCACTGCAGACCGAACTGCCCCATGCTTTGGGTGGGTCAGAGGTTGGCGGCGACGCCAAAACCCACGCCTCTGGAGTTCAGGAACCACCATGATGCACCAAATATCTGCAGGGCTCCGGGAACGCAGGTTTCCTTCCATGCAGTTTCCTGGTTCTCTCTTTATCTCACGGGGCACCGAAAGATCATCCTAAGAAATTTTTTAGGATGTGGCTTAGGAACCAAGCAGGATGGCAACATCCGTAAAAGGGAGCATGAAGAGCCTCAATGTAATGTCATGCCATGCCATGCCATGCATGACGTTCACTGTCCGCAGAGACCTCGATCCCTCCCGTCCATCACCCTGGCCTGTGAACATTAGACTTCGAAGCACCGTCCGGGTGTTAATCAACTCGTCGAACCTGATCAACAGTCCGAAACACCGCATGTCAAAAGGGCAATCTGGCACGGCCTAAATCTCGTAGCAGACGATTACCACCAGTAGGAGGCGTTAGCAGGTCGCTTACAACCCGGGAGTTGCGGTACGCATCAGGAATATCCCGACAGGGACAATGCAAGACCCCAGATTCCGGATCCCTCTTCAGAGGATTCAACGAAATATGTCTTGCCCAACTACATTTTGCACCATAAATACCTACCCAAAGCCAGGGTTACAAGCCAATCTCCTGCTTACTGAACTTTTCCTGGGGCAATGCGGAGGGAACTTGACACTGCAGACTAGATAGTTGTCGTGTGTTATTGCTTGGCTTCCTAGGTACAGTGATAGAATTGTCCGATGCTTCCTCTGAAGCATTCAACTGAAGTAGACATACATATCAGAGCGGGAGAATCGCACCCCCCGACATCAGACTGCATACCACTCGTACAGTAGGCGACTTGAACTCTGTATATCCACCACAACATGTACTTTATGGATGGGGGTGTCAATCTTGTCAATCTGGATAATTGCAAGATGACAAGGGTACCCGTGTAGATGGCTTGAACACTTGCATGGCCAAGCAGGAGTCTAACGCACAGCGGGCAGCGGCTATGCAATCCTTTCACACCCCCAATCATCTTTCCAGCATCTCTCTCAAACCCCCCTGCCGTATTGAAGCCAGCAAGAAGCTTTGACGATGCCGGCTGACCATGGGGAGGAGGGGCCGCAAGACCGTTTCAGGCTGTTACCGTTTTCTCGATTTTGGGGAACGCACAATTACTGTGGTACATAGTATGATCACCAAAGGGCCAGACACACGAAGCTACGACCGAGCATTCGCGTGTCCGGAGACGTGGAAGTCAACTCTGTTAGCTACTTCCAATATACACCTGCCACAATCACCACCCTTCTGCCTATTCCTTGATGCAACAGCCATCACGCAAACGACCAGCAAGGGATCCTGCAAGGCATCCAGGCCCCTACGCGAATCATAGATAGTGTGCGCAGGATGCGCCGGACAAAGCATACGGTGAAGACCGGAAATGACTTGAGGCTAGCTTCAAAGACCACGCCGTTCCGCCGGCACTTGACTTCTCACGATATCAACTCGTCGAAACGTCTGATACCTACGACTGACTTCCTTGTCGTCATACTCAGAGCGGTTCAAAGTACTCCGTACTTTACTCAAATACCTGGCTCTTATCGGCTTGCTTATCCCACCGCGTCGTCGCCGCTCGCACACTGTGTACGGTACCGACTAGGGTCAGAACGTCGACACGTTTGCGCGCCCAATCAAGGACGCCCACGTCGACACCCACCACCCGTTTTCTCCAAGCGGGAGAGTGGGAGTGCATGTACCGACCTGGGGGTCGACTAGGTTGGGACAGACGGTGACTAGAAGAATAACTACTGTAAAGTGACGACTGGAAGCTTGGAAAGCGTAAGCACCAGTAGCCGACCGAGGATTTCAGAGATCCGTGATGATCGCCAAATTTCATGGAGCTTCATCTCTTTCTTTTGCTATAGGTAATCCTCCCTGCCGACAGTTCATGGTATGTACTGCGAGTGAGAGAGCTCCTTCTTGACTAAGTTCTCAAACATGGAGAGAGGTAGGGTAAGCATGCTCGACATGCATGTCATTCTCGATCTACTGAATTTTGATTCGGCACGGGAGCTGCAAGAGCGGACCGTTTTCCGTGTCAATTTTCAAACACACAGTGTCTGCTCGAGTGGGCTGGGCTGGGAGCCTCGTCCAAGCCGATCCAAGACTAGCATGGCGCCGAGGAGAACGGGTGTGAAGCCATACGCGGTAAACGCTATGTGGCGTTAGAGCTGCGCTCCGAGTTACCAAAAGAATCCCAATTGAGTTCTTTGCGAATGGCGTGGACTTTCCTAGACCAACCAAGTTCTGGCCAATTGGGACACAGAACGTGGATGGATGCACGACATGCCATCCTCTCCGAGTCTTTGGACACATTAGGGAAACTGCTCGCGGTTTCTACACTTCTACACACACAGTACACGGTAGAGCTCTAACTGGGAACAATGACATTGATGCAAGTGAAGCTGGAGTAAACGGCTTCCCTCATGGCATCTCATGCACGCCTTTTCGAGTCCATTGGATGGATCCACTTACATACAATCAACTTCATAAGCACTGCTCCTCAACCTCTTCTCCTTCCTGCCACTACCTCTACAACTACTGTATGTACCAGTCAATTCTCGGGATACCGTGAGAAAGCTGATCACTCTTCGACTATTCGCCGCACTTCCGCGTCGTTTCTGGTGCTCGCTGCCCTGTATGACCAGCCCCACCACGAAGAACGACGAGGAACATTGATTGGCCAAAGCTTCTTTTAGCAGAGCCTTCACCGCTTCTTCTCCATCTACTAACGAGACACCTCCCCCGGCTCGCTAGAACAACTGACTACAGTACGGAAGGCACAAGCTCCAAGCTTCGTCAAGTACCTGGCTCCAGAGCCGCGAATCCTTGTCAATCTCCATCGCGCTTGTCCGATGATCGCCGGCCGCTGGGTTGTATCTTGCTATCACTTTCTCCCAGTTGATAACACAGGTTGGCCCGTCGTGTCAGCCGTCTACATATGTCTAGAAGTTCAGTAGGTAGGTAGGTAGGTAGGTACGAGTTTAGATTGCCAAAAAGCAACGAAAACTTCCGAGGACCCGCGTGGTTGGTATCACGTGGTTGTAGTTTCTTCGTGGCTGAATGATCGTCGCGAGTCTTCCGGTCACGGAATAACTTGAAGGACACTGAAGCCAAACTTTTCAACCGGTGCAAGTTGACCTGGCCCGAAGGCTGAGATTCGCCCGAGCTGGCCATCTCGTTCATCCATGCTCCTGCCTCTTTGGTCGTATGGAGTGAAAATAGAACAAGCGCCAGAGATCCGCACTTCAGTATAATCGACGGTAGTCATGGATAATTACACCGGTATGAAGATCACTGGGCTTACAATATAATACTGCCTGTGATAAGCTGGCTTGATGTGAAATGTAAAAAGTACAGTGACATCGAGCTTACGACAAGCTATTTCTAGCATGATGATCACCCAAGCCAAGCTGGTGTCTGTCTGGGTTATTGGCCGGTTTTGTGGTACAAGCGCGAGATACCTCTGAGGAGTCTTGGCTTGCGGAAACTCGCACGGCTGCTAGATTCCCGCACGAGACCCTGGCTCACTGTGACTGGCTACCTAGACATTTCGGAACCCATGAATGACCATCCATGCACTGAACAATAACGAGACTCGAGGGGAATCCTGACATCCTTACCGATCTTCATAACGTACTCTAAAATATATCCTACTCCAGTCGGGCGGGTGACATTCCGGATCGTTATGGAAAGGCGTGATCGCGGACCAGGGCAAGGGGAGAGACCCGCAATCCCAGCGCGTACGGCATTCTATTCGCATCTTACTCCCGGATTGAGAGGAACTTTGGCTGCGACTCGGCAAGATAGGCGCAACCGAGGGGATATCTCGGCTAATAGAACGCCAAACATATATGTTAGGTATACAGTATGCGCGGATGAGATAGCCTAAGGGTGCTGGGAAATCTCAAATCGTACATGCGCTGGGGGGCGGGGAGGGGGGGAACCTTGGTCGTGCTGCTGCTGCTGTCTGCCCTGGTTGCTGCTGTCTAATGTACGCAGTAGGGCCAGCAGACCGACCGATACGACTACATACCCGCGCTTCACATATCTAGCTCCCTTTACGCTCTTACTGTGCTAGGAAGGTCAAGATGCGTCTAGCTCGAGATAGCTACCGGCATGAGAACCTATGGAAAGTCGATCAAGCAAAAAGCCGCATTCCTAGCCCACCCAGATGCAGGGCACATCGCCGCTGGACTGCATGAGAAGAAGGCTACCTGTCCCATGCGGGGCGGGGGGGAAGGGGGCGACTTTGTCCGCTGGGCCCTGCTGCTCGCTCGCTCGCTGGTGACAAAAGTTCGCCGTTCGATGTTCTCCCGCCGACTGCCATGCCGTTCTGACACATGGACGTACGGGGGTATTTGTCCAAAAGCACAGCCCACTGCGATCCAGTAACCTCCAATCCCAATCACCACCCTTGAAGCAAGCATCAAGCAAGCAAGCAACAGGCAGTAGCAGCAGGCAGGCCAACGCAGAAGCAAGTATGATTTGCATGTGTGGCAATCTCAAGATGCCTGTCTGTACAACCTCAATGACGCTCTCTCGTGTGACCTCTAATTGGAGGGCTAGCCTAGGATCGGTGATCCGTAAGCTCGTCCCAACCACCTGAAGACAAGACATTTGCAGCAGACTCGACAGGTGAGACACAGAAACATGGCTCGTATAGGGCAGATCGTTTTGACAGCGCAACGCTATTTATCGCCGAGAAGAAGAAAAGCGCAAGCGCAGATGGGGGGGAGAGGGGGCCACGGTCCCTCTGAATCAGATCTTTTTATTGTAGACGTACTGTCGATAATTTTACATCGGGCGGATACGAAAAAGAGGGTTGATGAGATGCCTTCCGCTTTCGAGCGAAAATGTGAGATACATGATACGCAATAAGTACCAAAGAAAGTACACAGTATAGAATGCCCGTTCCGACGACCCTGTCCTTCTGTCTATGTACTGCAGCTGCACGAAGTCTGGGGATCTTGATGAACGTTGCGAGGGTCGCCGGATATGGCCGCGAAGGATCCCAAAAGTGGCACCAACCACGAAACGATCCCTTGCGGGTGACTTGGAGGTGAAGAATAGCACTAGTACGCTTGTCGGCTTAGATGAATGGTGGCGACCTTTCATGCCCGGTAGAAATGCTTGAATAGAAACGCGCAATAAGACGGGAATGCAAGCCGTAAGAGCGGCCCAGGTTCACAAGGCAAGGGCCGCCCTGGGGAGATCAATAATTAACAGATGGATGGGGGGCACCCATGTGTGCAAACCAAACCGGTAGGGCAGCTCAGCGAGAAAGGCGACACCATCTTGCATGAACGCTTGGTCAAGCACTGTTATGCAGGAATAACGATAACAGGCCCCATTATACATACAGCCTACAGTAGTTTACAGCCTCACACGACGTGCCCTGTAGTCGGTCGCAGAGAATCAATCGTACCTAGGTGTGTCGAAATGGGAAACAGAGAAGAAGCATGAGGGGTTGCAGGAGCAGGAGCAGGCGCAGGAGCAGGCGCAGGACGGGCGCAGGTTACCTACAGTTCACAGTACTGCTAAAGTTGATGGCTCGGTGCGCTTCCATGGACAAGTCTGCGAGACCCTCCTGCTGCGCATCGGCATCAGCCCCCAAGATGAGATGCACGTCACCCTCTTTTCCTGTTCAATCGCCAGAGATGCCTGGAGGGTATCCAGATGCGGCAGGCCCCTAGAACCTAGAACCATTAGTCACGGGCAAAAGCGGAAACGGATACCGTCCCAGGCCCAGGGGCGGGTATGTGTCTACACTGGCATTGCATGAAGCATCGCTTCGATGGTGAGAATGCGGGGGCAGCAGCAAGCATGTGTTGTGCGGGTGAGTGTGTAGTGTACACAGCACTATAACAAGTGGTGTGTGTCTATGTGCGTGCAGACGTTGTCCGCAGGAGGATCCGAGCAGCACTGAAAGTAGAGATCATGTCCGGCCAGCTTTCTCTTTTCGTCCGCCACACGAAACAGCCGGTAACCATGTCCTACGGCGACGATTTTCTTTGAGCCGCACTTACAGCGCAGGAAAGCATTTGCAGAGCGAAGTTGCAGGTGCACCCGATTGGATGCCAGCCAGCCCATACAGGGGCGTTTTCGTGCTGCACCCATGCACGAGGAGGTCGAACGGTGCATTGCAGGTGGTCGGGATGTTGCAATTGACTTGCCCTGCCATCCGATGGCTATCAAGATTGACAGGAAACGACGTAGGATCGATCAATATGATAAAATTACACGGACGTTCGACCATTCTATTGACCCAGAAGGCCTCACAATAGCAGATGCTCCTCTAGAAACCATCTGGAAACAACCACAATGTGTTTTCAGTAGATATTGTCACGTGATCTCGTGGATTGATCGCGCCTTCCCTGCTTACTAGGACGAGCTATAAGTCGACAACGAGCTAGAAATGGGGAACAAAAAATGGCGCGTCTCTTATGCGCATGCATTCCGAGTTGCGCGGACCCGGACACTTCGTGGTGAGCAGAGAGCCCATCTTGGACGACTACTCTTTCGTCTATCCAGTCCAAACTAGCCATGCCGTCACAACCAAAACCTGACATACCTAAGGCTGCCGAACCAAAGTACGGACAGTCCTTTGACCCGTGGAACTCATCATCAACAGGCCACCAACGCGCCGAGAATCGTCTGGGCGGTAGCGTAGGATGGCGTGACTCCAGGAGCGCAAAGCTGCAGTCCCAATTCCGCGGTGGCGCGACTGGTGGTGAGCGCATGTCTGATGCAGTCGGTGCCGGGTCTCAGGACTGGGATCCAGAGGCAAAGGCTCTGATCCCTCTGGAACTGCGCGCGCGGGCAAAACACTCGGTGATGGACATGTTAGTGAAACCAGGGACAATGAGACGAAGCATGTCCTCAACATCGCGAGGATCAACTCCAGCTTCTGGCACTGGAGGGGGTTCTCGTGATAGACTCACTGAAGAGGAGAGAGTCGAGACACTGCGCAAAGCTGAGGATGAGGCTAGGGAGGCGGAAAGGGGTCAGCCGAGGAAGATGTTTGACGGAGTGGTTATCTATGTCAATGGCAGCACGCACCCGCTCATCTCTGACCACAAGTTGAAGCACGTGCTGGCGGAGCATGGCGCGAGGATGTCGATACATCTCGGTCGGAGGCAGGTGACGCATGTCATCCTTGGAAGGCCAGCTGGTGGTGGGGGAGGTGCGGGAGGGGGTTTGGCCGGTGGAAAGCTGCAAAATGAAATCCAAAAGGTGGGAGGCAGTGGCATCAAGTTTGTGGGCGTTGAATGGTGAGTACATCAACCGCCATTCCATTATTTCGAAGATACTTACCTTTCTGGCTACAGGGTGCTTGAAAGCATCAAAGCAGGGAAGCGTCTACCAGAGGCTAGGTTCAGTAATCTGAAACTCGCTTCAAAGAGGCAGCAGAGTGTCTTCGCTATGACATCAAAGGCTTCAAATTCAAAGGCACCAGCGATAGGCGACGATGAGCCACCTCCCAGTGGGCAGGTATCGTGAGAGTCGATTATGATCATGAATTTTACCATTAAGCGTGGGTGGCATGGAGGGCTTGGGCACTGCATTATCGGAACAGGTTGCATGGATGGAACGGTACTCCATGGATGGTAAATACCCGGTTGTCTACATCATGGGGACATGGAAAGGCATTGGGGCTCGTTTGTTATAGACTTCTTACGATTTCGGTTGGCAACTGCACTATCTTCTTTGCGCGGGATTGTCGTCACGGCTTGAGTGTCGTAGTACTTGCGCGACCCCGTGGATTGAGCTCGTGGTGGAAACACTACGTACATTCAATACAACACAAGTTCTTGCCATATTCCGGTTTCCCTGCTCGCGCTATTTCTCACAACAGTGGCTAATCATCGCCTTGACTGACCCGAGAGATCTCGCAACAGGAGCGAGGCAAAGCATCAATAATCAAACGAGGCTTCTCGAGAGCGAGGAAGTTTGCTAAGACGCAGTTGTGCCAAGCTCCCTAATGGATCAGACTCGCGACGAGCGCCACATATTTGGACTTGTCCATGGTTCATGAAGAGGCATATACTTGAACCTCCGTACCGGTCTGCCCCCCCCCCCCCCCCCCAAGAAAGGGAATACTCAAGAGTACTTCTTGGTATCTTATTGGACCACCCACTTGTTCTAGAGATCTCAGACGTCCGTCCGTGGCAACATCACCGGGAACGAATATTGAACGACAAGTAGAGGGTTCATCGAGCCGAGTGAAATCATCTCAAAACTCAATAAACGCCAATGCCAGAACTGTAAGCTCCCAGTGTGGAAACCTAGCAACCGTATAGGCGATGATTGGAGAAATCGTTTTCGATAAACAGCACAGGTGGCATTCCGGGGCTTTGATTTTCGCGATGCTCCGCGCCCGGCGCTGAAGTTGAACTCTATTCGGCGTCCGTCCATTACTGGTAAATCTCGTCATAATTCATAATGGACTCATTGTCCTTTTCTTCCTGCACAGCTCGTATTCGTTTATTGAGAACATTTCCGACTCGCTTGAGCTTGAGCTATCCAAAGGAACTTCCGTCCCATCTCCTCAACCCGAGGATCTTCTGATCCAAAGGAGGCTACTTTCGGTTCGCCGGAGAACTTGACCCTAAGAATAAGGTCTCTGGCACTCGCGCTAGAAGGCTAGACGAACTTTTCCGGCGTCAACATCCGACCGGCAGACGCATGTGAACGGCCATATGTTACGCAATGTGCAATAAGATTTGGGTTAGGGTTTTCAGGTTGGTAAGGCTCTCGCACCGCTAGTATCAGGCGGATTCGTGTAGCTCTTGGTGCATGTGCCATTCTCTTCAGACCTTGATTTAACTGCTCATCTATCACTGGTGCTCCACGGGAACCCTGATGGTGTGGGTAGACTCGTAGAACTGCAGCTGACAAATCCTCGGGTACTTACAATCTGTTACTATTTTGGATGGCAACATCTCTCATGTCAACGGGATTGGTAACATACGAGGTGGGCACATATTTGAGCTCATTTACCTCGATGCAGACCAGAGAACCACGTAGATAGAAGGCGTTTGTTCTAGAGCAAGAATCAAGCAGTCGATGCGGAAATATAGAGTTCTAGCAAACTAGGCGTCGAGAACTATCCACTCCCACCTCCAGCTTACGTTGCTTTAGCTTTCTGTGCTTTGAAGTACAAGTTCGTACTTGTTTGTGGGAACCCCAAGCCAGCGACGCTTACTAGATGGTAGGGTGTACTTATTCACCAAATTTCTATGTGGAACATTCCTTGCTTTCGATGCAAAGCATCAGGGGGTGCATTTCCTGTCACCTTCGTCTCTTTCCCCGAGTGATAACTTGTTCACCTTGGCCCCTCTCGAATTATATGGTAGTAAATCTTGCTAGAGTTGATAGAGCCTTGTTGTTTTCCTCTTAGCCAACCTCGCTGTCGACATGCTAGATCAATCCCCTGCGTTGCGTTGTACATATCGGACTGGGAGCGAAAGCAGTTACCACGGGATGATCGGCATTGAGATCTTGGGTGATAATGCCCTCTTATTTATGCTAAGATGGGGGCAGTGAGCTCCTGAAGAATATAGAGTTTTACTGCTGCTCATTGAACCCAGAAAACATCGGCCCGTCATATTGAACACACGCTTCTTCTTCTTCAAGAATCCACCGGGGATGGGGTGTATAAAGTCTCATAGTACTTGCACAACACCTCGTCAGCGTTGCACTAGGTGTTAAAGTTGATCAAAGGCGTTCTAACGAACGGAGTATTGATCCGAGTGGCTACTCCACGGGCATCATTACTATAGATACAATAATAGCACTGCTTTCTCTATCAAGAAGCATGAAAGCTATGTATTCTGTGGTCAAGGCGTAAGATGCACTTGACGCCACCATATTACTGCTGTCCGGCATGTGAGTCTAGTCCTTAGTACGACGGATGAGCTAGGCTTAGTAGTATAGCACGTACACTAATACGCCTAAGCCATCCTATCGGTCGTGTATGAAACAAGAAGAGCCAGCCTTGGGTTGCGCTCAGCACGTGTCCTGCCACTAGCTAGAATGGAAGCCCTGCCAGTTTTGAGTCTCGTATAGGAAATCATCCGCTGCCGGATAAAAGAAAACACGATAGATACCCAAGGCGCAGGGGAACCCTCAGACACCCATCTCCTTCCCGTTGGCAAAATGGACGAAGATGTAGCCCCCCATGCTGCAACGCTTCCATTGCCTGAGCGGGCATCCCTGATACTTTTACTTCCCACCTCTCTCTCCTACCATGCCATCCGCATTACCAGAAGCATGTGGGACGATACACTGGTTCTCTTGACATGGCTCCAGGATGACATAGGGGCACTGTTCGGCGTTGTGCATGACCTCCTAGCCCGCTTACTGACACCTCGAATCTGGAAATCTGGGAGATACACGGCGAAGTTTGAGTAAGGCGGTCAAGCCTTTATTGCTTGCTAGAGAGACGAGACTGGAACTGATGATATCACATTGTTTCGGATCTCCTGGATGGTGTGAAGGATGAGGAGTCTTTACGGAGAAGGTCTGGGGACCAGAAGGAAATTTCTCGAGATTCTACCGGAGGCAAAGGAAGAGGTCTCAAGTTTCGTGAGTGTTTGGACAGCGCTTTTGGTTCGGTGGATGGAAAAGAAACTGTCGAGGATCAGGAGTAGTTGTTGAGCCCGTTCGTGGTTTGCTTTTATGCGGCACTAGATGTGGCCCGTAGTTGCAAAGAACGAGAATACTCTCAGTTTGGCAGATCAAACATCGGTCGCAAGAACTAGATTTGACTGGTGACTCATACAAGACAATGGAAGGACATACATTGATGGTCTCGGTAAATCCGGTTCGAAAAGGGTTGTGAATAATACGAAGCGAAATTATGTAGATAAACATGTATTGCCTACCACCTTGTTGGCGGTCGCCCTGAAGCCCGATGAATAAACAAAGCCCGTGAATACGAGATGTCTAAGCCTGTCCTCCCTCTATGAGCCCTAATATCTCAAATGTGGACAGGATTCTTGATAGAATGTGTAGAGAAACCGACCTTATCTTCCCGGCTTAACTCGTTCAATCCAGGTCATGGGGAATGACCTGTCTGCCCTGAGCTGACTATAGTTCGTCAGGAAGAACCAGGATGGCATGGAAGATCATTCGATGCCATACGCATCGTTGCCGTGTCGTACTGCAATTCACTTGAAGCTGTTGACCAGGGTTTCACCGAGAATAATGGCTGGGCTATTCAATCAGCTTCACCATAATCATGTGTCCATCTGAGCACCGGGATCTTGATCACGCTTGAGCTCAGGATGTACTAGAATCGTATTACATATTAAATTTTCTTGTACACAGTACTTAATTCAGAAGTAATCTGTTGGTAAACGTGACTGGAAGGACGCGATCCTTGATCGTAGGTGACGTTGCGTGGAAGAAGAAATTTAACCCTTCGTTGAAAGTGTGCACCGCCGTCCTACAGTTCAATGGGTGGGAAGCACAGGCCTGGGATGCATGGTACTTCCAGTGTAGGGTGACTGATGGTGCTTGGAATTATTTGTAAGGTTTATCTATTGCATGTCTACGAAAAGATCCGATAGCAGATTGGCTGTTTCGCTAACATGGAATCCTGTGGCTCCTCCGAAGGCTCATCATGGGTTGGCTCTGGAGTGTCAATTTACGAATTCTCTTATTGCTGCTGCTGCTTAACATGAGATTTGTAACTGTATAGAGCCCCAGAAGGATACATAGCCACGATTCTTTGACCACCAGACACGTGTTGGTATTCGTATCGTTTGAGAGGTTATTGTGCTCTCCATATTCATGTAGGTTCTATGGACTTGTATGCCCATACTAGGGATTGCATAATGTCGAGCACCGTCTCCTGTCGGTCAGCCAAAGGGTTTCGAAGTGAATTCCTGTCAAGGTAGACTTTCACTGCCGCAGGTACTTTTTTTTTTTGGCTGACAGATCGCAAGTTGTTCGCCGCGGCTCATGCTCCAAATACGGAGTCGGTAGCTTTCCAGGATCGTGAATCAGAAAAGCCTCGTGGACCGTCATTGTCAGCATTGCACAACTCATCGATTGTTGCCAGGAACCCAATCGGTTCTCTGATTCCATCAATTACGAAACGTGTAGCTCGCGTAAAGCCAGGAAAGTTACGCAATGAGGATCTAGTGGCGATTTAATTTCCAGGGGCTAGACGCTGAGATAATCTCACGAGTGAAATGCAATGTTAAGTATTAGATTTCATCAAGACTCACGGTATAGTTCTTCAGATGACGCACCACCCCAGCGTAGGTAATTTCGGTGAGTACATTGTCAATATCTTCTCTTCCTAGCGACTTTGTGACGCGGTCTTTCTCGCGGCAAAAACAGCCCATATGCTTACATCGCATGTGCAGCTCACGTTAGAGACCCGAGTCATTTTGAAACCAAAGGCGTCATGTTTCTGTCATGGCATCCCAATATGGAGAGCTTCCAACGTCCTTGGACCCCCCCCTCCAAGTGAGGAAGACCGAAATTCAAGGCCACACCGCCCTTTCTCTAAAATTCCAAATGCCAATGTATATTTGATAGTCCAGAAAACGATTGTCAAGCGAGGTAGACCAGAACCTAGCAGCTCAAGTGGTCGAAGCCGGGCATGGGCACGTTGACTAGAACATGCTCCCGGAGCCGAACCAATAGCAACTGATGAAAGCTATGTATCTGACGAGCAGCGGTCTATTAGTCATTTGTAAAATTGTCCCACTTTCCGTCCCAACTTCAGCTAAGTATTCCCCCTAACGCCTGGGGAAAACAGCTGTAAAGAACCACAGTACGAGTGAAATCAATATCATAGGCAACAGGCTCAAAATCATCCTAGAAAAGGTACTTCAAATGCTTGATCTTACCTTAATACCGATGTGTTGTCACATGCTTGGCCGTATGGCCGGGAAGGTCCAATATCATGGATGTCAGGGGTATATTTTAACCACTTGCGGCACTCGCTCTCAACATGGTGGAGAGCAGCACTGAACAGAGACTCAGATTAGCGACGGGAAGTTGCATGCCCCTAGACCCATGACTTCGCAATTATGTCTTGATTGTGGCTTGCCCACATGGCAACCGTTACCGATTCGTATTTCCGGATGTAATTTTCTCATTGGTTCCCGAAGGCAATATTCCGAACCAATCAAGCTCCAGGGACGGATTTTAGACCTTTTCGAAATGGTCAACAGGGCGTGCCAGGTCTCCTACACATGCAAATCTAGGCAGAGTCTCGAAGTTATCCTTTGTTATGCAACATGTATTGTACGCTATGGTAGCATCGAACCGAACTGAAGAAAGTTACTAGACCCTGAGGTCCTCTCATTTCCCCCCAGACCCTAGCCGTTGAACCCTTCCCGCTGGTGTAGGAACTACCGCATGCCGATCTTTCGAAGTTCGTAAGTGATTACTTCTGATTGTCTCTCCTCGCGACGGGATTCCTGAACTTGGCCGTCCGTAGAACCTGGAACTACTTCCCGTCCTCCAACTTTTGGGAATGACTTGTCCTCAACGAATGTAGCCATTGAGGAATAGCCATTGCATCTTGTAACACGGATCGGCTGTATTCATATGCGTGACGCTGGCAAGTGATTGTGTGAATCAGAGCTCGTTCTGCCCATTACACCAGCGTTGATGAATGTGGTGCTATCTCGCCCGCTTTCCGTCGATGACCGAGTTGAAATCCCACTTTGAGCCTCATCTAGTTCAGAATATGCCATGCCATGCCAAGCCATGGTGACTCAATTGGGGGGGAATGGTGGCAGGCATCGGGACAGAGCATCTCGAACGCGTCGCTTCGAGTGGATTTTGCAGCAACAAGTGGCAAATGCGCGGCTCTGATTGAGCCTTGTACGATCGTGTCAGGTGACTGACTAATTAATTACTTGCAGCTCTTAGCCTCGGAGCGGTGGTGGAGTCCGCCCTGTTTGTGGAGTCTCCTCCCGTTCTGGATAACTTCACTCTTCGACTATTCCCTTTGGCCCCCAAATTCCCACCGCTCTGTTTCGAATTAGCCACTTCGGGCATCAAGATACGTAGTTGATTCAAGGCACCTGGCACTCCGGCCGCGAGCTACAACGCAGCCTATTTCACTCATGCAACATGAGGGTGGTTCTTCGCCAATCGATGGCCCCCCAGCGGCATGTCTCATCCTGGTCCTAGGTCCCAGACGTAGCCCGCGTCCACTTTTGCTCTCATCACAAGCCGTTCATCCCTGCGTCTCTTAATGTACTCTCCAGTATTTGTGTTTTCCTGTCCTCCCGATCCTTTGTGCTAGCGCCGGCCGTTGCGTCGGCCGTTGCTTAGGGGTTCCGTCCTTCGGTGAGAGATTATGATCTGGATGTAGAATCAAATGGTCTCAAAGCTCGTATACCACTTTTTATGTACGATGGCTGGGACTTACTTTGAAATCAGAAAGTTTTACCGGAAGAACAGCATACTACTTTTGTTTTGGAGCTCTCTCGTTTGGTTATCCAGTGATGGCCTGCAGTTACCAATCATTTGTTCTTTTATCATCATCCAAACGTTTAACCCCTACGCCTGCAGCAACGGTTACTAGCTTGGACCATATGCCTGGAGATGGGTTTACTAGGTCAGCCACGAGTCTTTTTCCGTACCATTACTGTTCTTCCACTGACGGGCTCACAGACCTTACTTACCCCTTTCGGGCACTTATGCAGAATAATCCAGCACTCCAGGGAGCTCGCAGCAGTGGTGACCACCATGTTCCCCCACACCATGCACTCAAACCTGGCCGCTGTTCCTGAGACCGCATCTCTACCTAATTTCCGGGACCTCGGGTTATTACGCAGGCTTGACCCTCTGCAGCTCTGGGTATGGCTCTTTGAGCTTGGGTTGTCTCGGAACCATCAACAAAAGTTCTTCTCGGACGACGCCGACAGTCTAAAGATTCGCTCTCAACAGTATCTGTCAGGTTATGCAGCACCTACCAGGCAACACCGGCCACTAACTACTTGATGTGCCACGCGATGTGAATGGATGATAGTACGACAGCCATTCAGCTTCTGAGATCCAGGTTCCTCTGAGAGAGAATCCACAATGCCTGCATGAAGATGGCTCACCGTTGCCATGGACCAGGACATAAGAGTGCCGGAGCCACATGGAATGATCCCATGGAAGGATGCCGGTCCTCCAGTTATATCCGTCGTCATCTCAAGAGGTACATCAGAGGTCTACGCGGATACAGGGGCCTACTCCTTCCGAAGTCCTCCTACGATATCTTGATATCAGTTCTGTTGTTACATCTACATACCTGCGTCGTCACTAGAGCAACATATCACAGGAAAGACTTCTGACGACTACGGCATCCAGGATCGTAAAGCCACCGATTCTTTCTGTACAACGTTTCCACAAGTATCTACTAGATGTTGTAATTATCTAGACCGATGCCCCGGCTGGTCGGTTGAACTTGGACCACTCACAACTCCTGCACAATTTGACGCAGAGAACGAACTCTACGAAGAACGGCCGAAGGAGTTCCAGCTCAACGATTCGCTGGAGTCGAGTTCTTCCTAACATATTCGTGGGAAAGCGTGGCTGCAGCTCGTTGACTGAAGTCGGTCTGGAAGGTTAAAAGACTCGTGGCTCGCAAGTTATCATCAATCATGTCGAGGAGATCAACTACAGTCATGATGCGAATTGCCATCGCCGGCGGCGGCGGCTTTGCCGATATTCTCGCCCGAGAGCTGTCTCAGAGTGCCCACGCTCTCCTTGTTCTGTCAACCGTAGTAAGTCAGACTTTAGACTTTCATACCGAGCCTATCTAATATGCAAACAGCCACATCCTGAGTTCGAGTCAGATTATGACTGTCAAGTGGTTGTCGTTGACTATAGCAACGTGGATGCTCTCCGCTTCGCTCTCCAAGGCGTCGATCTCGTAATATCGACAATTTCAGGAGCCGAGCAGGTGAACTTGATCGACGCAGCACGACGAGCTCGAGTCCGTTGTTTCGTTCCATCAGAGTTCGAGGGTGCTCTTAGTCATCGACCGACCGATCCAGATCCCTTGGACAGAGGGTCGTCGACGGCGCTGGATTGGCTCCAACGCTGGGCGTCGTCGAGGTCACACCCGATGCGGTTTACTGTATTCTCTTGCGGGATCTTTTACGAGAGATTTGCGCCTGGAGGTCTAATGTCATGCAGAATTGGGGCTAGCTGGCACATACAGAATCAAGGAGACTACATGCTCGATCTCGATGCTTGTACTGCCGTTATTCCCCAGGCCAACGCTCAGGGGCGACCGGTACATATCTCCCTTACTTCGGTCTCGGATGTGGCGCGTTTCGTCGCTGCAGCTGTAGAACTCGGCATCGAAAACTGGCCAAGGGAATTCAAGATGCGCGGTGCTCGAGTCACGACTCAACGTCTGGTCGAAATTTGTCAAGAAGTGAGAGGAGGCGAGTCTTTCAACCCCTCCAGTCCCCCATCCAGTGCAGTTGCTAACTGTCACTAGTACAATTCACCATCGAGTCTAGGCCCTACGAAGAGCTCCTCGAGTGGGTTCGCTACTACGAAGAGACGCAGGACTGGCCAAGATGGTATCAGTGGCAGCATCTTGTCCAAACCGCGAACGGCCGATACAGCCTTGGCGATCCGAATCTCAACGACATGGTTGACTTTCGGCCAGTCGGGCTCAGAACTTGGCTTGAACAAGTTTGGGGCCCGGCAGAATAATGTTGACTCAAATGCCCACCCCGTCTCAAGATCAGGACAAGCCGTCGCGACGACAACCAACCAGTACTCCTCACCTTTCAAACTTCTCAGATTTTACTTCCTATAACTGCTCTGTGGTTCTTGTGCTTAACGACTTGGCCAGTCGTTCACCTCCCTCCAGTCCCGGCGACATCATGGAGGCCTCTATACCAAACCCTACTTGGACACAACTGGAGGAGACCCTTTCCTTTGAAGGCAACGAGAACGTCACGCTGGGATCGAGGATGCCTCATTTTCTTCTTCGTGTGGCCTTGGAAAGACATTAGAATGGCTAGCATTCACATGCACCTAGCATTTAGCGTACTATACCTGACGTTAGCTGTCTTACCTACCTCACCCTGCAAGTCGTGGAGTCATCCCCACAGATGACTGACAAACACGTTGCTGTAGATTTAATTCTCGAAGTGTCATATCCTTTCTCAACTTGCTAGTCCCATCCCGTGCTCTTGACCGAGGGTTGTTTGACAATAGGTCTCAGACTGCGTTGTGATGCAAGAGTCTCGTAAAAGGACCCATCTGCATATTGCACATTGCACATTGCACACATACACACACACACACACACACACACACGAGTAGACCGACCTCCGGCGGGCGTTCCCGCTCCCGGTTTTCCCTATGCGGTGGCGATTGGAAACGGAGCTCCGCCACGCGAGCAACCCGCATATCATCTGACCCACCAAGTGGGCTATCTCACCGAGGGTATACAGACCACGATTGGCGGGATAGAGTCACAGCCTGGACGACGTACAGCTTGCATGGGCGTAGTGCGCGCCCCAAAAAGCGCTTCCATTCTTCTTCTAGAATGATGCCCCATTCGTCTCTGCAGTGATTCTTGATTTGGTCTAAGTACTTAAGTAGTTGATTGGAGCCTCATGTCTTGTTGAATTACGAGCCGACTCCACACCCTCTTAAGACTCGTGCCTATAGCCTTGCATTATGGCGCATTTACTATCCAAGGCTCTCCTGTCCTCTTCAATCTTCCCTCATGCCTGCCTGCCTGCCTGTGGACTCGAAAATCAATTGTCCCATGTGCCTGCGCTGCCTGCCAGGTTGAACTTTGAAGCCTTGAGAACGCCCCGTCTTGCCTGACCCTATCTATTCCTTATGCCCCACCCAGCACGATCAAATGACGCCAACTGCCTCTCTTGTCTGGAGGCCACGCCTTACTCAGTCATCTCGGCAAATGTGTAAAGGGACCTTTGACGCGAGGTCTGCATGCGGTGGCAAACCTCCCAGACTGACTCGAGCTGCCGTACTTCCCCTTCCAGTCACCCGAGGAGCAGCTGCACCAACAGAACCCCTATTACTCGCCGAATTCCGTCACGATCCACAGGCAGAACTGCTCCCACTCCACCGCCCACTCCTTGAGTCTCTGTGCCTTGAGGCCGTTGCCGACACTAGCTTCCTTGACATCCTTATTCCATTCCTCCGCCGTTTGGTCCTCAAAGGCGGCCCAGCGTACACTGTTTTCGGCCAGTGAGCCTAACCCGGCCAGGCCCAGATTGTCCCAACCCTGCAGCGCCTGCCAGAAATCATGCGTGCAGCCCGCCGTGTCCTGACCGAGCATTGCTGGGTCGTCGTTGCACAGAGAGCAGTGCACACCCCTGGCCAGAAGGGCCGGTAATGGATGGCTCATGACCGATCCACACAATCTCAGGACTTCGTTACTAATCGGGCAGCTCTCGATCAGAATCTTCTTGTCCTTGACGAGATCAATCAATAGGGGATGCTTGTAAAGACTGAACCCGTGGCCAATGCGGCGGGTGCCGAGCAAGATGGCGTCGTAGAGGTTGTGATCCGTGTCGCTACCAGAGGTGACACACTCGCCCGCATGGAAGAAGAAAGGAATATTGACTCCCTCATCGGCACATTGTTTGCGGAACCAGAACAGCTCGGGCAGGACATCGCAGAGTGGACGGCCTAGGTCTTCCTGTCCGACTAGGTCGTAACCCGCGATGAGATGAGGGTGAGTGATCTTGGTTGTGATGCAGTTATCCATGTCTTGAACAATGTGACGGGTCGGGTTGAAGCGGATGGTGGCCCAGATCGTACGGACACCCCAAAAGCCTTTGCCTTCGGGACTGGCCTGGAAGGCTTTCACTTCCTCGTCGAGCACGTCCATCATAGCTGTATAATCGGACTCGGGGGTCTCGCGGCCCTGCCGGTAGTAGTTCAGAGCCCAGGAGAAGCGGAGCTCGCACCAGTTGATCCCATCGGCCTTGAGCAAACTCATCAATCTTCTCAGAAATTTCCTATAGATCGGCTCGTAATGGACGATAGAGTCTACGACCCGGAAGCATGAGTAGAACTTTCGCCAAATCTCATCAACACCATGGTGTTGCGCAACGGCATCTGTCCGAGAAAGCGTGCACCTGCTGTAGAGCCAGTTGAAAAACCCATCTCTGCCGCCGTCTGGGAACGCATCGGCAGCTTGAGTAAGCAGGATCAGCGTGTCAGGTGTATAATTCTCGCTCCAGATATCGCCTTCCGTCAACGCCGTTTTGCGGAAACGGAAGGTCAGCGGTGCCACTGCTAGAGCGTTGGGGGATGACAGTGGTCGATCTGACATAATGTGGATTCCCGGCTCCTTCAACAGTACATCCAGCAAGAACTTGAAGTCAACCATCGCGTCCATATGCGCGTGGAGTAGAGCACCCTTAGGCATCTGGCGCACGATTTCCCACAGCTTGGTCGACTCCATGCGCGCTTTGGACAGCGAGAACATCATCCCTGGGTAAACAGTCATGTCACCAGCCTCGCGTGCGAGAGAGTCTTCGAGCTGTGGCGTCCATATCGTTCTCTTCTCTTCATTGCGGATACGGGCAACTATGTCGCACGCCTTCCTTGCGATAGGAGAGAGATTCTGACGGAATGATGCATCTTGTAAGATCTCAGTGAGGGCTACTTGATCACGGGACTGGAACATACACACCGCTGCGTTGCTTGCTCTCTTGGGCTATGAGAGCTTCGCGACCCTCTAGGTACTTCTGGATGAACGGCTCATCAGGCTTAGGCACTGTCTGGGAGACCTCATCCCATTCCTCCGCGGTAAAGGGCATTATGGCTGAGGATTTCTTCTCAATGAATTTTGGAGCAGTGGAGATTCTTGGAGGACACAAGGCAGAGATTTTCAACGTCCATTCCGTTTCTTCAGGATCAACAGGACATTTATCAGTGTAACGAAGCTGACCGGAGAAGCCCGACGTCCACGGCCTCGAGTAGCGGTTCTAAGTTAGTGCTTGCTGCAGCCCCACCATATCCCCCGCATAATGGTGTAACTAGGGGCTGTAGGGGCTGGTTTGCTAGCCTTTAGTGACTCGTTGTGTGTGCTAGCCTCCCTACTTCTGATGCCGACTTGCCAACTTCAGCTGGCCGGACCGTCTTCGGGTATTCACCTTACTCAGATAACGTCTCAACCCTCTACGCTGACGTACGTTCATTGCGCCCGTCAAGATCGAATCTGTCAACTTCATCGCTTCAAGAAGCTCGCTGACCCCAGATGAGCGTGCCTGTCCGCTAGAGAATTTCGCGAACCGACGGATAACGACGGGGTCAGGAGTATCAAAATACTCCTCCAAATTGAGCAAAAGGCTTCACTGCAGGCTATTTCAAGTTGATAATTTCCGGAATAGTGAGAGGCTGGGCACGACTCAGGCTACTGGTCATGAAAATGGGACTTTTACTTTTCGTACGACCAAATCAAAAGCGCAACCCCTGGAACCATAATCTCGAGCAGCGGCGGGAGCCGATAATATGACAAAACCCGAATAGAACTGGATTTGAATCGGCTGGAATGTATAGCCACAACCAGGTGGTGACCGAGAGAATGGAAGGGAGGGCAAGAAGTGGAGTATGAGGGCCACTTGCGGGAACAATCCAACGCTGGTCTCGTGGATACTATAACGACAGCCCGGATATCTCAGGCTCCAACTTGACATGGTTGTTGACGAGGAAAGCATTATTTCGTCCCATGGGCTAAACATGAGTCGTCTTGGTTGTAGGCTTTGCAACGCCATTTTAAGGGATTGTGTGCCGGATGGAGGCTATACGGATTTGTCTAAGCCATAGACCAACATGTGAAGACGCTCCACGGCACGGTTCTTGGGTTCAACCCGGTTGGTGTGAGTACCTCTGTGAAATTCATACCGTATCGAATACTAACAAAAACAATCAGCTATTCAGCACCTTTCTCGGTCAGGAAGTTCGAAAGATATACGCAGATGATGAATTCTTGGAAGCCGCTCTCCTAAGAAGCGCCTGCCGAGCCAGCGGCTTCCGACCTAGAACTGCGTATCAAGTTACGTGGGTGCTAGCCTAGTATGATGTAGTATCATCTTCGGCTATGCCATAAACATGAAAGGAGCTTTGCTGGCTTCATGAAGGCAGATATGCCAAGTGATGCCAGGAGGCCGGCGAGGATGGCAGAAGACGGCATCCAACCCAGGATAGTATTGCGTAGTGTCTAATAGCGACAATCTCTCATAATAAGCATGTGACGTTACATCACAACAAGGACGTCTAGCATGATGTACCTCCTTGTGCTCAGTACTTTGTTATTTCCGTGGTTTAGATTCTTCTGATATACGTCCCTTGATCACATGTCGATGAGATCCCAACCATCGGCGGCAACCGCCGACCGTGGTGAAAATCGTCGTCGAGGAATTGCTAGGAAACGATTTCAACGGACCGGCTGACACTGTAGATTTCGGTCCGACATCATTGCTGAAGTGCATTGTTTGGCACGCAAACCGGTCCAGCTCTATAAAGCCCATTCAAGTGGTGTGGATAGTGTAACCGGAGGCTCTGTGCAGGAAGGACCACCAACCAATGAGTAGAACTCGCTGTATGCGGTCCCATTGACTGATCCAAAGCATTGGGATTCATGTACAGTCAAAGATTGCTGCCCGATTTGGCAGGTCAATATGCTTCCGTGTGGTAGATAGACGCATGCAGAACCGAGCCCCCGGCTCCCAAGCGACAGTCAATATAACTTCGGGCAAACTCCGTCCTGCCGCAGCCACACTGTTTGGCAGTCCCGGCGCCGCGGTTCCAATGAGGACCCTCAACCAGCTGAGCGTATTTATCAGCCTGCGGCACAGCTGACCAGGGGTAACCCCTACCCTCACCGAGACAACGTTCCCATGCTGTGGAACGGTACCGGCTCCGGATCCAGACTACGTTTACCGAAATAATCCTTAGCCAAGCCTTACACTGGTGGAAAACCCACCCGCTGATGAATCGTGAGAATGGCAATGCACGAGACTCTGAGAATGCCAGAAATTGCCTGCTTGGGAGTCCGAGTCCCGCCCACAACCCCCTTTAACCTCGTGAAAAAGATGATTGTGAATGGCAAAGGAGTGTTTATACTCAACCCGATAACTAGATTAGCTTCTAGCGCTTCACGTTTGACGTCTGAAGCGTATGCTATCGATGTGGAAAGTCTTATTCTTATCAAGCTGCTGTGCTTTGTTCAATCATCGATTGTGGAGTTATAATATCGAGCATAGCTTGGGAGGATACCATAACAATCATATACTGTAGTATGGTGCCCAGAGTACTGATTGATGCAACGAGATCTATTTATTCATGTGCACCTAATCCAATGTCCAGTGCATATGCGTTCCTATCGATCCCACTCCTATACTCAAGCCGCCAAACACCCGTCTTAAGCTTGCAAAGCAGTCTCTTCCCGGTTAGCATGGCTCCCCTTCCTCCAATTCTCGGTATGATCCTTCGTCGTCTTCGAGACCTTGTCCTCCCCAACCTTACCCCAGCCACCGCCCCCGGGCGTGTGAATGATGATACGATCGCCAGCCTTGAACGGCGCGCTGTTCTTGGCACCCATGTTGATATACCGCTCCTCGTACTCCACCTTCCTCTCATCGTCAGGCTTCACATGCTGTCCCTGCTCGGCGAGGTCCTTCTCCGGGTCCGACTTCGCCACCCGTCTAACCCAGATATTGAGCCCACACTGGGCATCCTCCCCACCCGCGAGGCCATACGGTCTGTACACTCTGCGCTCACTGAGAATAGACACCTGCACCGGAATGCGGAACTCAATGTCCCTAACGACACCATCACCGCCGCGGTGTTGACCCTTGCCCCCAGACCCCTCTCGCAGCGAGAACTCTCGCAGGAGGACGGGATATCGCCTCTCGAATACCTCGGAGTCGGTGATGCGCGTGTTGGTCATGTGTGTGTGCACACCACTAGTGCCCTCCCAATCGGGTCCGGCGCCTGAGCCCCCGGCAATGGTCTCGTAGTACCCGAAGCCGCGGACTTCCTTCTCGCCGATCACGTTACCACCAAAGCCGAAGGTCAGGTTATTACAGTCGCCCTGACTGGCAGCGCAGGCCTGGAAGGCCTTGAAGATGACGTCGGTGACGCGTTGGCTGGTCAGTACGTTGCCACCTACGACAGCGGCGCCGGCAGACGGTGACAGGAGGGACTTCGGAGGGATCTTGACGTTGATGGGTTTGAGGCAGCCTTGGTTCAGGGGAATGTCTTCCGAGATCAGGCAGCGAAGGCAGTATATGATGGCGCTGTAGGTGACGGCCTCTGGTGCGTTGATGTTTCCGTAGACTTCTGGTCCGGTGCCTTCGAAGTCGAAGACGGCCTCACCTTTCTCCGCGTCAATCTCCACACGTAACTGAATCGGCGTGCCGTCATCCATGAAGTCCGTTGCTGAGAGGTCTCTGCCCTCGAACTTCTTGGACACCTTCTTTAGTAGCTCTCGTACGGACTTCTCTGCGTTGTTCTGAATGTTGACCATATAGTATTGCACCGTATCCTCGCCGTACTCGTCAATCAGACCTTCGATGAGCGAGATGCCCTTCTGGTTTGCTGAAACTTGCGCCCGCAAATCATTAATATTGTCTGCAAGACACCTCGTGCCACTGCAGCCGGGGTATTGAGCTGGCTCTTTGTAGAGGAGCTCCGTGATCCTGACCTCGTTGAATTGGCCGCCACTAACGATCTTTTCACTCTTGATTGCAGCACCTTCTTGGAACAACTCCCTGGAATGTGGTGGCATACTGCCTGCAGTGATGCCTCCAATGTCGGCATGATGCGCTCGAGATGCCGCGTAGAAAAGAACCTTGTCTCCATTCTCATTGAAAGCAGGCATGATGAGGGTGATGTCCGGTAGATGAGTGCCACCGTAAGATGGGTGGTTGGAGATAATGACATCGCCCTTCTTCAGCTTGCCTTCCCATATCTTAGCTTGGGTCCGGACACATGTAGACATTGAACCAAGGTGGACGGCTGCGACGGCTAGTCAGCGATGTTCTGAGAAAAGGGGGTGAATTGACCCACGAAGATGTGGCGCATTGGCCACCAGTCCACCACCGGCGTCAAATATAGCACAAGAGAAATCGAGTCTCTCCTTCACGTTAGTACTGACGCTGGTCTTCTGAAGGGACCGACCCATCTGTTCAGCAATAGCCATGAACCTATGTCCAAAGATACTAAGTAGAATCGGGTCGACTTCGCGTTTGAATGCATCTTCCTCCTTGTAAGAGCTGGGGAAAGCTGTTAGCCATCGTCCATAAACTGATGGGGGATAAGAGGAAAGGTAGGAAACGACGACGTCTTCTCGCCTATAGGAGACTCACTCATCTTTAGAGCCCCTGTCAAGATCAATGATAACATGTGTCTTGAGAATTAGCGCCTTTGCCTTCGGCGTGACGACGATAGTTTGTGTCCCGTCTGCCAACATAGCCGGGCCTTTGACCTCATCACCAACGTCCAAATCCTTCAACTTGTAGATCGGCGTTTCCAATCCACCCTCTTCGAAGTAGACTTTCTGTTTACCGTAGGATTTTTTATTTCCGACGTCCTGACGTTTGACCTCTTTGAGCTGCTGATCAACCGTCTTGTCCTGGGACTTGAAGCTTTTGCCGATACCGCGAACTCGCACATCATCGACGATAATGTCCCGATCGTCGAGTGTAAAGCCGAATTCGAACCGGTGGTGATTCACAAAGGCTTTGCCAAAGTCCCAGTCCCCGCCTTCGTCTTTGACTTCACCGGTAGGCTTGATGATCATGAGAGCCGATTCCGTGCCGCGATACCTCATATTAAGGTACTCTTCGAACTCCATCGTTCTCTCGTCGAAGCCCTGATCTTTCAAAGCTTGGCGTGACTTGTTCTTGAGCTTCTCCATCTTAGTCTTCAGCTCACTTATCACAGCTCCCTTATCTTGCCAGACCTTGGACTCCGGCTCCTGCCGTTCGTCCACAACGTCCGCGAGCGCCATGCCATATGCTGATAGAAGCGACGAGTATTTGTGGATCAGGATCTGGCGTATGCCGAGTGCGTCCGCTATGGCAACGGCATGTTGGCCCCCAGCACCACCGAAAGTAGCTAATCTGTGTTTGGAAGAATCATGTCCCTTCGCCTCAGTTATGGATCTAATGGGCCTAGTCATGGCCTCATTGGCGATAGTCAGGAACCCGTATGCGACCTCGTCGAGGCTCAAATTCTTGCCAGTTTCCTCGTTGATCTGATCCGCAAGCTCTTGTATGACTTTCCTGCTTGCCTTCAAGTCCAAACCCTCATCCTCGTTCTTACCGAAGATTTTTGGGAAGAAATCGGGCAACAGACGCCCTAAGAACAGGTTTGCATCCGTAACAGTGGCGGGTCCTCCTTTCCGGTAGCAAGCAGGTCCAGGATGCGCACCAGCGGATTCGGGACCTACTACAAAGAGACCGTTCTTGAAGAAGAGTCTGCTTCCGCCGCCGGCGGCAACCGTGTTGATATCCAATTGTGGCGATTGTATCGTTACGCCGGCTGTGGTGGTTTCAAAGACGTGCTCATACCTGCCCTCTCCGTATCTCGATACATCTGTCGATGTACCGCCCACTGCAAGGGTAATTAGATGGAACTGTTCTCGAGAAGGACTCGGCGAGAACTTACTATCAAATCCAATGACAGGTGTCTTGGTTTCTGCGTCGTAGCTCGTGATTGCATAGCCCACAACGCCACCAGCAGGACCCGACAGGATGGCCTTCAGGCCCGTGAACTTCTCAACATCCACCAAACCGCCGTCGCTTTGCATGAACTCGCATCGTGCACCTTTACTTCCCGCCTCGTCCAGAACGCTTCGTGTCCCCAGACCGCCCTCGAACCCCTTCTGAAACCCTGAGATATACTTCTTGATCGCGGGTGTCAAATAGGCATCGGCGCACACACTCGTAGCTCTCGAAACTAATTTGATCATAGGCATGAGTTGATGACTGAGCGAAATATGCTGAAAGCCGATCTCCTTGGCAATCTTGCCTACCAGCGCCTCATGGTCTGGGAAGGTATACCCATGCATCAGACACACGGCTATACACCTGATGCCCCTATCGTAGACCCCCTGCAATGATTCCCGAATTCCATCCTCCGCCGGTCGACGGAACACACGCACGGTCTCCCCACTCGTACCCATAATCAACTCTTTCTCCCCTGCCCCCTTTTCACTAGCCTTAACATCGACTTTCGTGACATTGCGCTCCGGATCTTCAGCATAATCCTCGAGCGTAACCCGTTCATCGACCTCGACGACCTCCTCATACAGGACGTCGGGTTTCCGAATCGCGAGATCAAAGATCTTGGGCCGGCTCTGATTGCCGATCGCTAGACAGTCCCTAAAGCCCTTCGTGACCACTAGGGCGATCTTCTCGCCCTTGCGCTCGAGCAGCGCGTTAGTCGCCACGGTGGTCCCCATACGTATGCTGTCGATTCGTGAGGTGTCGAGGGGCTCGCCGCGCGGGATATCGCGGTCGGTGAAGTGGCTCATGATGCGCCGAATGCCCTCGAGGGGGGCGTCATCGTAGTTTGCCGGATCTTCGGACAGGAGTTTGATGACTATGTCTTCGTCAGCAAGGGTACCAACGCAATCTGTGAAGGTACCCCCGCGGTCGATGGCGATGCGAATTCCGCGTTCCTTGCTGTCGCTTGGCGAGACTCTCATGATTGCGATTTTCGCTAGGTCTAGGGGAGAGTATGAAAGAACCCGGGAGCTAGCAACGGGGAAATCGAGTGAAGGAGCAATTGGGATCAGCAGGAGAAATCAAGTCCCGCGAATATGAATTCAGAGCTGCTGCTGAGCTCAGGTAAGGATTACAAAGCTCGCTTTGAGTATTCTGAGAGCTTGAGCTGCGTGGACTTTAAGAGTCTCGCTGGTGAATACCATGGGAAGTCGTGCTCAGGGTTCTATATGACAAGGCAGTCTTCTAGTCCTCCGGGCATGATACCTTCCCTAGGAGATAAAACCCTGACCAGGAGTATCATAACAACCCACTACGGAGGAACGCCGCCGTCAATAGACTTATAAATCGACCGACTGGCCGATATCGTCACGTCGAACGAGTAGTTGGAGCAGTTCGGAGAACCAGCTTCCCCCCCACCAACCCCGCAACGCAGGCTTCCGCCGTTGAGTTGAGGCCAAAATGCCGCTTACATAGTAGAAAGCTGGACTAAATACTCCACCAGGGTCCACAGGGGCAAGTGCGGCAGTGGAAGTCCGCTGTAAAATACCCTGAGTCAGTGCTTTCTCCGGAATCACTTCGAATATACTGGGTACTGAGTAGGACATTGGAGAATACAAGTAAGGTCTTTGCAAACCGAAAGACGACTTCATTTTGCTTCTGGGCTTAGGTTATCAAACCAGAGCTCCATCTGTTGTACGGAGGTAATCATCATTATTTACGATGCTACATTGGTTTGAGCATTTAGCAGATCATGGGAGAGAGCACTTCAATGGAAGAAGGCATTTGTGGACGCAGAATCCGTATTCGTCAGAATAATGGGTATCGAGCATATCAAGTAAACTCCGTAGCCAAGCCAACCGTTAGACCCCCATGGTACATTCGTTCAGGCCGTCTCCGATCTGGCATTACATCGTGTGTCCCCGTGTTGGGAGGTGTGGTCGATGGTGGTACACACTCCCTCCATTATAGTACATCAAGCTCGAAACTCTTCAGTCAAGGTAGCCAGCAGTTCTTCAAGCTATGATCCGAGAAAAAGTCAGTCGAAGTCGCGGGTGCTGGTGATGGGCTGTCCACAAGCTTCCAGCCTCCCCTTCAAGAAAGAAACTTTCTACCTTGCCAAACGAATCCCTAATTCGAAGCCTCATCTTCCTCTTTCTCTTCCTCGTCACTGGTCGCCTCGATGTTTGCCTTCTTGATCTTCTGTTTCTCCTTCGGACGGGTCTTCTCGATGGCTTGTGAGGAAGCAGAGGCCGGGGCATTGGGTCCGACATCTACTACATCAAAGCCTTCGGAGGAAAGCGCAGCATTGATAGCGGGAATGGCTTTGAGGAGGGCATTGTATTGTTCGAGAGGAAGAGAGATGCCCTCAGGAAGAATTAGCTGTAGTACTTCTAGGACGCGATCAGAGCTTCCTCACCTTTTTGCCAGGCTTCAGCTCGCCTTCGGCATCGGCGTAGTACTCCCGGATATTGACGAACTTGCTCTTCCGAAACTCGGAGATGGTCACACGACGCTTGCCGGATTCAGAGAGCTGTTGGAAGACAATCAGTAAGATTTGTAACAGACAAGAGACAGACGGAACATACACTCCAGAATGAGTTTCCGTCTGCATCCTTGCCCGACTCGGCATTGGCAGTGGCGGTCTTGGACTTCTTGCTGGACTTGGCTGGCTTGGTCTCGACCTCGCTATTGCCATCACTCTCGTACTCGTCGCGACGTGAACGCTTGAGGTTTTTGAATCCCGCCATCTTGTTGACTCGATGGTGAGTGTGGTGATGACAAGAGACAAAGAAGGCGGCTCTGGATGGATACGCTCAGTAGGAACCTGGACGGGTTGCGACACTGGGATTTCGGATGGAATAAAATATAGCGGGGTGGAGATGACGAGAGCGACGCGTTGAAAGGCAGCTCGACGCGTCTGCAGGGATGTGGCTTAATTGAAAGTTGCTGAAATACGGCAGTCGGGGTACAAGGTAGGTACTTTACGGCGCAAAATAAAAGACATCCATACCCCTCGTGCAGAGGGAGGAGCCCTGAAGTTGATCATTCATCGATTCATGTAAAGACAGTACTTAGGTACTATGCGTACTTCTACTCAAAATTGCTCCACATCTTGAAGGATTCAAAGAATTACACAGTACGGGCGAGACGATCTGCCGTGCTCCCGATAATCTTGCAATTAATTGTCTGAACCTCTGAAATACAAGGGGGGTATGGGGTATCTTCAACCGCCACTAGCTCAATATAGGTAGTAACATCTCACACCCATAGGGCAGGGGCTCAGATGTCGAGATCCCATGCTCGAAACACCAGGGGAATCAACCAGGTTCCACCTGTTCATGTCCATTGTTTTGTCTTTTTCGACTCTCTTCTTGGGCGCTTCTCTCCGAAACTAAACTAACGATTTGATATGCTATACGACTGAATGCGATACCGACTCGATTACGCAGGACTGTCTGGGGAATGACGCGACCTTGTTACCCTTCGTAACCCTGACTCTTGAACCGATTAGTCTCACGACATCCAAACACCAATGAACCCCGAAGACCATGCGCTCAACGGCGCAACCACCGCTTCGCCGGTGCGAGACATCAAAATGGCATCAGACAATGCGCCCATGATAAAGAGCAGCGAGGCGTCGAAGCCAAGTACACCAATTACGCCACTGCCGGCTACCCAGCTAGAAGACCTACAAACGAAGGTCTTCAAGTTCTTGTCGACTGCGACGGCCGGAACGCTCGGAGCAATCGCTGCTGGTCTCGCAGCTGTCACATATTTCATATTGGGCCAGGTTGGTTTGCTACTCATCGGCGCTTTTGCCGGCATCTCCTTGTTCGTATCGTGGGAGGCTCGGCATCCCGAGGTGTCGCGTGCCGTTCGTGGAGAAAAGGGGTATGACTTCTTGGACCGGCTTTTCGACACGAAGGGACAGACGTCGGATATTGATACGGAACAAGATGAGGAGATCGAGGCACAGGCCCTGGCCCGAAGCTTCGACGACTTCCAACCCGAGACACGGGAAGCTCTCAACAGCCTTGTTGATGCTGTAGTACGAGACTACGTGGACTGGTGGTACGGCCCAATTGTGCCATCTGACAAATCATTCCCTCTATCGTGTCGCAAGGTCTTGACCTCGTTCCTCTTGTCTATTTCAAATCAATTGAGCCGCAAGCGACCCGCCGATGCTTTCGTCGACTTCCTCACGAATACCTGCTCCATCATCATCGTCTTCTTTTCCGAGATGACCGCTGCTCATGCGTCTGTCCCGTCAGATAATACAACTACAGCAACCGATGCCATCTACAGTTACTTAGCCACCAACAGTGACTCTTCGCTTGCGAATCTACTCAATACAAGGCAACAAGCAGGGAAGCTTAAGATGATTGCGGAGGACCTACTGGGATTTTTGGATCGCCCGACATACGACTGCGATCCTGCTAGAATCTTTCTGAGGGAGATTCTGGCTACTACCATCCTCGACGGGACGCTGCAAACCTGCTCCAAACCGGAATGGATCAATGGCTGGATCGTATATCTCTTGGAGTCCGGAGAGACGGACCTGTCACAGGCCATCGATGAAGCAATCCAGGACCAAAAGGCATTTGCTGACGTGGATGGGAACTTCGGCAACATTAGCTTATCCAAGGGCAACCGAAATAGTTACGAAATGGATCGAGTACGGAAAAAGGAGATGACTCACAAGAAGAAGCTATCGAAAGCAGATGAGGAGATGGAGCGAGCCATGGAGGAGATGAAGAAGATGAACGCAATGATTGCGGAGGCTGAGAAGGTTACTGACACACTACAGAACCAGCAGTCAGAAGCGCAAGCCTCGGGTCTACTGATCAATGCTTTAAATATTCACAGCAAAGACCTTGATCTGAAGGCGGACCAGCAGGTGAACGGTTCCCTGGCAGCTAAGGCACCAGAATCTTCAGTACCTGAAGCCAAAAACGTGACAGCAGAGGTACCCATCGACAGGCCGGCAAGTAAGGAAGGATCTTACAGATCACCAATCACTCCAAGATCGACAATAGAGTTGTCGAGTCAGAACTCCTCTCCATACTCGAAACAGGAAGCAACCAATAGCTCCCGTTTCACGAGTTTCGACCAGATTGTCCCTCCAGCTCAAGAGGAGCTGGAAGAGGAAGAATTGCGCCGGCCGCCACCACTTACGATGCACAACGCTACCATTACGGTTCACGACGACCCTGGCAATGAAAAGGGTCGGCTTCGATCCAAACCGACCTGGGAATATCTGGTACAGATCGAGCCGGCATCATCGCACCATCCGGGCTGGATGATTATGAAGACTTACCCGCAGTTCGAATCTCTCCATGAGAGCCTGCGACGCATAGCTGCAATTTCGGGTGCTAATGCGTTTCTTGAAGCACATGCCACGTTCGCGTCTTGGAAGTTACATACCAGATCATCCTTGCGCGGTGAGATCGAGAGATACCTGCGTGCTGCTTGCTCAGAGAAGCCCCTAGCTGAATCAGAGGCGATGAGACGCTTCTTGGAAAAAGGCCAAGATGCCCGGATGGGTGTCAACAGGGGCTTCTCCTTCGAGTCAGTGGGCAAGGGAATGCTCGGTGTCGTTCAGAATGCGCCAAAGGGTGTCTTTGATGGCGGCAAGGTTGTTGTGGGAGGAGTCACTGGAGTGCTTGGCAACATTGGACTTGGACAGCGAAAGTCAACAATGCCTTCGGCTTCGGAGAGTCCAGTCGGGAAGCCAATTAGTACTGCTTCCAGTCGGCCACTGTCTTTGTCTGCGCTCCCTAGAATGGATACCGCCGTTCCAATGAGATCCCGCGATAGTCTGGACAGTCAAAGGTCTTCGATCATTTCGACCCAACCTGGCAAAATGCCCCAAATGGAACGGAGACCAAGCTATCAACTTGACTTCGAACAAGATGGCTTACAGCCTACTCGGTCTGATCGCTGGGAGCCTAAGTCGCTGAGTGCAGCAAGCAGTAGAGGCAACAGCCGCGCGTCTAGTATGGCCGCGTTGCGCTCACCGCTACGATCACCGTCAGATATCAGTCTCAGTAACATGAGGCTTCCACCGCCTCCAGATGCGATCACAGATGACTACGAGTCCCCCGTCAATACGCGTCCGAGTAGCGACGCGTATTCGAGGACTGATAACAATGGTCTTTTGTCTCCTCAAACATCCTTCTCTTCTCCGTCGCGGTCACACATTTCTCACCAGCCAGAGAAATCATCAGTCAGTGAAAGCTCTGCCAAGCGACCAAAGAAACAGTACCCTCCGCTGTCGGAGCAGGAAACACGCGTAGCAGTCGAACTCCTATTCGCCGTCATCAATGAGCTCTACACCCTCTCCTCAGCCTGGAACATCCGGCGTACCCTCCTCACCGCCGCCAAGTCCTTCCTAATTCGCCCTGGTAACCCCTCCCTCGTGTCCATTCAAACACTGATACAGGACTCCGTCCTCGAAACGAATGTCTCGGACACCGGTATTGCAGGACACTTGAAGAAAATCCGGGAGAACTCCCTTCCCACCGAGGAAGAGCGTAAGGCCTGGCCTGCCGAGCTCACCGCCGAGGAGAAAGAGGAGTTGAGGGTTAAGGCGAGGAAACTCTTCATCCAGAGCGGCGTCCCAGCTGCGCTCATGGGCATCATGGGCCAGTCGGCTACCAGCGAGGCATTGGGACGGGTATTCGACTGTCTGCAGATTGAGGAGGTCGCAAGGGGGTTGTTCTTCGGGGTCATGTTGCAAGCTGTACGTGTGGTTACGCATTAATTCGCCAGCAGCTGCTTTGCGCTTTCGCATGTCTAGGTGATTCGGGTAGCATGGATTAGACTGGGGGCTGTACGATAAAGACACCATACAGGATCTGTATAGGCTGGATGCTGTCACGATCGGGGCGTCATAACATGCTGATGTTTCAGGCGCCAAAAGGGGGAGGGGGAGGATGATTGTATAACTATGAGTGGCATCGAGTAAAGCACCGTGTATAACAAGCGGCCTCCATATTGTTCGAAATAATTAGTAGAGATTCAAGAGCTACATGAAACCTGAGTATTACCACACTATTAGTTGTGGTAGTGTTATTGCATCTTAATTACATGCTGTTCTATTCTGGAATAAGCATTGGCATGTATCTCAATAACCAAAGGAAAGAGGGTACGGGCGCCGAATTGCCAAATCGGCATGATAGTAGTCGCCGCTCGCGACTAGGTGACCGAGTTAGACCACCTCGTCTTCGGATCGCATCCGAATGAAAGGTCAAACTAATAAACCTTGAGATCACAACCACGAATGGACTATCGTTTATCAGAAGACCCACCGCAGGTTTGCACACATGAGGACACAGGATATCCTACAAAGGCACTATCGTAGATGTCTGGGCAGATATGATCGAGGCTCCAATCTACTGGCGGACCGATCATAACATTCCGACCCGTCAAATTTCGAAAACACCACTGATTCCTCAGTAAAAGAAATATGAAGAGCTATCATATCATGCACACAGCAAATGGTTGGCAGAATTATATCGGGTGGAAGTAGTACTGTGCTATCTATTCCCTATGGGATTACCATGAGTCTTATCCCACTCGCGAGCTACCAGCCATTCATACTTTCGTGGGTATCATATCGGTTTCCGGGCAACCAACCATTCATTCGTCCATCAGTCCATGCTCAATGCTCGGTACTATACCAAGTATCAATTACAGCTCCTTCTGAGCATCTCCTTGCTTGATAATGTCGTGCTCGGCACCACGCTGGCTCGTCTTGCCCTGGTCGTGCTGGTGCTGGTACTCGGCCTGGGCGCTCTTGTCGCCAGTCAGGCCAGAGACGGCCGAGCCGACAGTACCAGCGACTCGGTCACCGACACCCTTAGTGTAGTCTGAAACCTGACCCTTGGCCTCTTGCTCCTGACCCTCAAGGTTCTGCTGACGACCCTGTTGCTTCAAGCCCTGTTGTACGGAGGATGGTTAGTATAATTCATCCAAATAACAGTGATAGGAATGGAAGAGCGGAATGTGAGAAGCTTACCTCGGAACCGATCAGTCCACCAACGGTCTCCTTGGCGGAGCCAGCGGTCTGGTTCCAGCTGCCCTCGGTTCGGTTGGGGTCGTCCTTGGAGACGCCGGTCGCGGAAGCAGTGAAGCCGGGAAGTTTGGCAGTGGCATGCGAGGCATCGTGCTCGGCATCACCCTTGTTCAGCTTAGCCTCGCCTTGAGCTTGGTCGCCGGCGCTGCCAGTCAAGTTGCCAAGGGCGTTCTGGACGGCACCGGCGGCCGAGTCGACGTATGACTTGAGGGTGGAGGTGTTGTCGTTGGTAGACATGATGACGGTTCGGTTTGCTTGACTGGTGTGGTATAGTGAAGACTGTGAATGGTGCTTGATGCAAGGTGATTGATGGAGGTGGTGGGTTGATAATTCCGAAGGATGGGATGGAGGGGCAGGCTTTATATGCGGGAGCCAAGCAGTTGCCCAAGAGAATAGTATCAGTCAGTTACAAGCTAGGTAGGTAATCTAGGTGAATACAAAGAAGTAGCTCTCAAGGCAATCACGTCCACTGGAAGTACAGCTATTCTATGGCGTAATAAGGCGGGATGGTCCGTATGAAAACAGGAAATAGCGTCATAGCATTACGCCACGCGCTCTTTGTCACTCATCGTGCCTCGCTCACATGGCATTCCACAATTTCGGTACGAGGCAACGATGGCGTTTGGGAGCTTGGAGCTTGCGCAGCAGCCCAGTGACGTCATAGTATATGGTGGGGTACTTTCTCCAACGAGCAGCGCCATGGGGGTTAGGTACCTAGGTAAGGAGTGAAAAAACGTACGCAGTAGGTACTTACCCCGCTATAACTTTCCCAAGCTACGTAATTGTGTTTTAGGTTGTAACTACATAGCAACTCTGGAACACGAAAGATTCCGTTAGTTTCCCTAATGATACACATGGCCCCGACTATGCCTGCGTGTTAGGTTGGACATGCCCGATAATAGAGAGTTGCTCGTTTATATTTCCTTGTTGTAAGGATTGCTCCTATCCTTTCCGCATAGAATGCACGTTCGGGAAGAAGTCCAGGGTATGTTTGCGTATTGCTCCGCATGTGCTCTCTCGGGTTCCCATTTGTACTTTCGTTGGCTGCATCCGACAATCCCAAGATCTTGATGGCGCTCAAGCAAGCTGCAAGCCTGCTCAGTCAGCCCTACCGCTAGCAAGTCTCGGCCCGGGAGCATCACATCTTGCATCTTGCATCTCAAATGTTGCATCTTAAATCCCAAATCTTGCGTCTCAAATCTTTAGTCGGCTTTGTTGAAGCCCAAGCTCACCACATTCCCCACGAGTCAAGTAGCCCAAGGGCATATGAGCCTGCTGTTGATACAGGACGGGTGTAGAGAGTTGTTTGGATGTATTCGAATTCAGAACAGAGTTGTGGCAGAAGAAGCTTTAGTTGCTCTGTGAACACCGGGAACAACCTCGCGATGATTACGATGAGATCCATTGCCTAGTAGGACCCAAACATGTCATGGCCGTGAAGGCCGAACTGTACAGTGTATTGGTACTCATCTTTGTGCCATCTGACGTTGCCCTTACGGCAGCTTCACGTTCCTCAATCTGACTCCGAGTGGTTTCTAGCCTCTGAAGCCCACTGGATATAAGTGAGAGGCGTGCGGATTGGACCCACTATGGCCGAAGTATACATTTACACAGGACGCCCACAGTTTGCACATCTTGGATGAGATTGGTGCTATGCAGTCACAGCCCAATACCATCCTGTCTCATGTATCATTGAGTACTCATTCCGGTCCCCAACGCCCTTCTCCAGATGATGCCCTCACACAAACAGTCCTGATTAGCGTATATCTCCTAACCGAAGTTAGTCGCCCTAGTGTTGACTCCACTCAATGGTGTTGAGGTCGATGCCTTCTTGTACAAGTTCCCAGAGTGGGCTCAATTCGCGAAGGAAGGTGACCCGCTCCTGGACAGCCTTGAGCACGTAGTCAATCTCTGCTTCGGTGGTAAAACGACCAATACCGAATCGAATACTACTGTGAGCGCTTTCGTCGCTGTTGCCTAATGCTCTCAATACGTAACTCGGCTCTAACGAAGCTGACGTGCACGCGCTACCAGAAGAGAGCGCGATATCCTTCAGGGCCATGAGGAGAGATTCGCCTTCGACGTAGGCAAAGGAGACGTTGACACATCCTGGATAGAAGTGGTCCGGAGCACCGTTCTGTGTTGTGTGCTCTAAAGACAGAAGACCATTCATTAACCTGTCTGAGAGATACTTGATGCGCTTCGAATCGTACTATATGGTAGTTAGCAATGAGCCAGCCTTTGAACTTATCACAGGAAACCAAAGATGATATGGAAATCAGACGTGTGTGCTGTGTCTCAACATACTGATTCCGGTCAAGGAATTCAGCAAGCCATGCATGTTTAAGCGGTTCATCAGTTTGAAAATGGGCAAAGACACAAAAGAAATGTTACAGCGTACCGAGAATTCCTCCTTTGCAATGCGACAGGCCTCACCGAAACCAACGACCAACGGTGGTGCCAACGTACCACTTCGCAGACCTCGTTCTTGTCCTCCTCCGCTAATGATGGGATCCAATCTCACTCTTGGTCGTCTGCGAACATAGCAAGCTCCGATACCCTTCGGGCCGTAGATCTTATGCGATGAGATGGACATCAAGTCAATGTTCATCGCATTGACATCCATAGGGATCTTTCCGACTGCCTGAGCAGCATCTGTGTGGAAGAAAGCCTTCCTTGACCGACAGAGCTTGCCAATCTCCTCGAGGGGTTGAATGACACCAATTTCGTTGTTGACGGCCATGATGCTGACGATAGCGGTCTCGGGCCGTATGGCAGCCTCCAGCTCTTGCATATTGACCAATCCATCGTGCTGTACTGGCAAGTAGGTAACTTCAAAGCCCTCATCCTGAAGATGCCGACAACTGTCAAGAACGCATTTGTGTTCTGTCTGGGTTGTGATGATGTGGTTCTTCTTGCCGGACCTCCCGAAGAATCTTGCGACCCCCTTGATACTCATGTTGTTACTCTCGGTCGCGCCGCTTGTGAATATGATCTCCTTCGGATCAGCCCCAATGAGGTTTGCAATATGTTCTCGAGCCTCTTCGACGGCCTTCTCGCTTTCCCATCCGTAAGCATGTGTTCGTGAATGCGGGTTGCCATATACTCCCACGAAGAAGGGTAGCATAGCATCGAGGACTCTGGGGTCGACGGGAGTGGTGGCCTGCATGTCAAGATATATAGGACGTTGGCCCTCCTCCATGACCGTGGCCTCCTTGAGGACGTCGGCCATCGGACTGGCCATCGCGTTTGCAGGACCTCCATGACCAGGCATGATCATTTGACCCTTATCGTTCATAAAGTCCTTCTTATCCAGCTTAATGGCTGTCTCGATGTTGACCTGTGCATTCTGTTGCTTTGTCTCGGAAACATAGCCTCTCCGGGAAGCTCGTGCTGGAGCTACAGCGGCGACTCTTGATAGAGCGGCAGCTCCTCGCGGAGCACTAGAAGAAAGGGATTGCTTCAGGCCAAGGCGAGATGCCTGCCTCAGCGCTGAAGATGCTACATTTGCCATTGTAGCTTTTGGGTGCGATATCAAAGATTGATATGGCAAAGAAGTAGTGGTGAAAGGTAGAAGGGTTGCGACACCCAAGACCGATGGCAATTTCGATGCGAGCAAGTCTACTGGATAATCATCATTGATGAAAATCGGACCCGAACTTCCAACGAGAGCGTGAGCGATGACCGGCCCTCGGCGATAAGGTCAACTGAGCTCTGATCGGGGTCGGACAAAAGATTGTACGACGAAGCACTGTGAGAACGACTTTAACTGGGTTAGTTGCCGGGATGTGACGTAAGCGCGCCCTCTGACGTTATTCCTGATTCTTTGGGGTACAGAATCACAGCTCAATCGCATCCGGCACTCTCGGCATTTATGCCTACAAACGAATCTTCGATGTGAGATGCTTGGAATCAGACTGGGAGACTGCCAAGACTGGACTAGACTTCGGTGTTGGTAACCGGGGATATGTAATAGGATTCAGACAGTCCCGCTCACACCCAATATCGCACAATCAACCCGAAGCAGAACAAATTCGGGGTGCCTCGTAAAGCCGTTCGAAGAAGAGGTGTCTGTTGCGCCACCAAAGCCACGCCAAAGACGCAGCAGACGGGCTTGTGATGAAGCCCAACAGTAGCACTGCCACGAGAACTTTGTCACTGGAAGGAAAGCCGGCCAAGGTTTCCTACTAACGTAATAAAGCTCCCCATGACCCGTGCTCATGAATCGCACGTCACAACATCACAACATCGGCTTTCTAGCACTTGCTGCTCTATTTGACTTGATATCTTGATTAGTTGCATCGCTGCATTGGGCATCCGTTTTGTTTTGTCATTCTCAAGTCAATATCCTAGGGAGCGCGGCTGCTGTAAGCCAGCTGCTTTGACCCAACTAATAACCCCCCACCATCATCATCAGGTTGCCTCATTTTCCCCACCCACGCGTAGACAGAGATGAGCTTCAGAGGATTCTCGAAGAGCGTGACGCGGGTAAGTCGCATCTACAGATGCGCCTAGCCAGTCTTTGAGCACAGCAACGAGGGCTAACTGAATGCGCCCGACTCTTAGGCACCGCAACAATTCAAAGCCAAATTCAACCTCGGCGAGCACACTAAAGATGCCGTCTATATCGATGCGGAACGACGCTTTCAGGAGTTGGAGACGGAGACGAAGCGCCTGCATGATGAGTCCAAGAAGTACTTCGACGCCATCAATGGCATGATGAATCACCAGATCGAGTTCAGCAAGGCCATGAGCGAGATCTATAAGCCCATCTCAGGTCGCATGTCAGATCCAGACTCTCTCGTGGTCCATGGCAACCCGGAAGGTATCCGCGCGTGCGAGGAATACGAGGCCGTAGTCAAAGATCTCCATGAGACACTGAAACCCGAACTCGAGATGATTGATACCCGTGTCATTCGCCCAGCGAACGAGCTTCTCGATGTCATCAAGGCCATCAGAAAGACCGCTTTGAAGCGCGACCACAAGCAACTCGACCACGATCGACACCGACAAACGCTCAAGAAACTACAGGACAAGAAGGAAAAGTCAGCCAAGGACGAGAAAGCCATGTGGAAGGCCGAGAATGAGGTCGAGGTTGCAACCCAAGAGTTCAACTACTTCAATGACCTGCTGAAAGACGATTTACCGAAGCTGTTCAGGCTCGAGCGTGAGTTCATACAGCCGTTGTTCCAGTCTTTCTACTACATGCAGTTGAACATCTTCTATACTTTGCATGAGAAGATGCAGGGCTGCGATATTGGATATTTCGATCTTACACTCGATCTGGACGAAGCGTTCAATGCCAAGCGGGGTGGTATCCAAGAGCAGGCCGAGAAGCTCTCCATTGTGAAATACAAGACCACTGGTCAAAAAAGACCGCCCAAATATGGAAAGAAGCCAGCGGCGCTTGAAGCTGGTAACAGACCAGCAGCCATTACGGCAGGGCCTTCCTCCTCAACCGCATCAACAACACCACAACTTACATACGCGCAAGAGGAGGCAGTCGAGGCATCAAGCCCGCCTCCACCGTACTCTTCGAATACCAAGCCTTTTGCATCGCCTACATCACCACCTCTGAAGAGCCCAACATCCGCAGGACTGGCAGCAGCAGCAGCAGCAAAATCGAAGCCGCCACCGCCAAAGCCTAAGCCAAGTCGTCTGAGTGCGCAGCCGACGGCGGAGATTGTCACAGCCCTTTACGACTACTCAGCGCAAGCGGAAGGCGACTTGAGCTTTAGGGCGGGCGACGTCATCACCATCGTGACCAGGACTCCGAATGAGAACGAGTGGTGGATCGGAAAGTTGAATGGAAAGCAGGGGCAATTTCCAGGTAGGCATACCGGTAGATATACACTGCAAAGCCCCTAACTAACAGGTCTTAGGTAACTACGTCCAGTTAAGCTAGAAGCCAACTCTCCCAAAGTTACGACGTTTTCAACGGACAGCACAATCACTCGCTTAATCAAGTACGCACCAATCACATCTATCCGCGACATGATACACAAGACCAGCATTGCATACCTGGGTTGGTCAGGCATTGCAACTCAGGTGGAAGAGGGCGGGAAACGATATAAGCATTGGACGAGACTTGAGTGCAGTGGAAGTGGCATCGTACCCGGCCCTGGTGATTGAGGCCGCTGGCTGTTATTCATCAGGGGCAAACTCAATGCGCACTTTAATATCCAGCTGAATATTACATTGGAAGAATCCATATAGAGAACAGAGTCGTCCTCAAGGCGATTTGCTTAGTAGTCGCAGTAGTCGCAGTAGTCGCAGTAGTCGCAGTAGTCAGGAATAGAACAAACACACTGGAGAAGGGAAACGTGGACTACACCCTACTATCAATTATTGTAGACCTAAAGCTAGGTTTCGACACTTCTTGAGCTGGATAGCGATTGATTTAGTGAAGAGGCATTATGATACTCAGGGTTGTCTCCTTTGTGGAGGCTGTCACGTTTACAGGGACCTACGAACTCTTACCAAACCGGTTACTCGAGGTATAATGCAAGCTGAAATGGCTTTAGTTCCGTCTATAGGTGCTCCCAGTAGCCATTCAACTATGCTATATTCGGAGGTAACGATCCAAGTTCCATTGATCTTTGCCGTACTGTCAACGTTCAAGCGCCCTTATGATACGGAGCAGTAGAGCATTGGATGAGACATGATCCTAAACATTCCCTTCGGACACAGAGTGTTTAGAGTATCAATAACCCGGATTGAAAAATCATGCCTGATTCATTACAGACAATTGACTCCCTGGCAAAGAATGAAAAGGAACAAAAGGATAAAAGCAGCGAGCACCCGGTGTACTTTGAGACTCGCGCAACAACAGGGCCTCACCGTGTCGGAACGCTGGGACGTGGACGGCTGTGCTGCTCAAGGCAATGATACCGTCAAGAACTTCTGGGGAACACTAGCTACTAGCTGGCCATTACACCGTCACAGCGCTGGGATGCGTGGTTTATTTTGAATTGGGAGAGATACGGCGCTCGATCTGCGTCGTGAGACCTAGAACGTGACGGGATGACGGAGGCTATGGTTCGTACCTTTCCTGATGGTGTTGTTGAGGGAGGGCGTTTGATACTGCCTTGCGAGCGAAAATGTGGTTTCCCGTCATGTTGTCTCGGGATGGGACGCAAGACTTTGGTGCTCCAATCACGGCGCATTCTCGTGGTAACTTGACTGGAGACTTCGAGTTAGCAGTCTATTGCGGAGATAGGCGTGTCTCTGGCCCGTGGACGTCGTGGTATGTGTGTGATGACTGGCTTTCAAGCCAAATCCCTGACAATGCTCCGTTGCATCGCTCTTGATACCGTGACTGTGGATCTGGGTTGTTCAACTGACTTGTGGGTCGCTTGCTGCCAATATCAGCTTCGTCAGGTCCAGATCAGCTACTTTGATAAGTAATGACAAATGCAGACCATCTTTGGTTGACTAGTCGAAGTTTCGGTATACCGACACACTCGAATGTCATAGTCGGTAGTACATCTCCCGCACTATTGCTCAAGCAGCGAGAACTCAAATAACTTCGTAGGTGTGCGACCTTGAATAATCATGTCGTCAATGAGCCTTCTCCTTTTGGAGCAAACATCAAAGGGCTGAGTATACTAGCTTGCTTCAGTCGTTCTAAGCGGATTAACTAGCCGTCACACATCTTCCAAATGCCACGTCTCTGCACATATCTATCTCTTCTTTACTGATTGGCCAGCTATCACACTGAGAGCACCATCAATTGGGCTAGACATGTTCATCGGAAGCTTCTCTACCCCTATAATACTGTCGGGCTCAAGAGAAGAGCTGCGTCGACAACAAACGATTGACTACACGCACGGCGTGGTTCAATCATATCCTCTCCACAATTAACATACCCATCAGACCAAACGTGCGGATACTGGGTCCTCTTAGTTCTCCACTCGAGCTTAGCATTTGAAATGAGAATGCAAGCTTCCTCCTGCTTCACTCGTACATACTACCGAGAAGTGGCATATATTCATGATGGTATCAGGAGGTCGAGGCGGAAACTTTCGTTTAGATTTATCAACAGAACCAGTCTTTGCAGTACTAGACGATATGACCGTTCTCGCCGGGGTTCCCCTTAGTTGCTTTGGAGAGTAGCTCAGAGAGGACTTCTACTCGGTGACTGCATTTCGACGGTCTTCAATACCCCATCACAATCATCTTCACATATGCGATTGTAAGCATATCTCATAATCAATAACGTAAAAGTCACATACTGCCTGAATAATAGTACGACGGACTGTACAACACGGTATAATTGTATCCACATCCTGCGTCTGAACACAACGCTACTAGAAAGCGATCTGCATGGCTGCAAACGAAAAGCGGTACCCTAACCACATTATCTTGACATGCTTCTGAGTAGAAGCCCAAAAGGCCACAACACGTCTCGAGTCAAACGAGAATATTCCGTGTATAATACGGGTGTTCGTAGAGGCGATACCTCTCTATCTGTCCGTCGTCTCTTCGGCGATACAACTTCGCTACCCAATCTGATCAATAATTCTCCCATTGTTCTCCATCTGGGTCGATTCTACTTTCCCTTTAACTCTCATCTTGTTTCATCCACTTAAAGTCTTCTTGCCTTGTTTCGACTTCAAATCTCCAATAGCAACTCCTAGTTTCATACTCTGGGCGTTACATTATTATAACCTAAAGTCAGTGATGGGAAGATCAACTAACACAACCCAGCAGTCAATACATGTGATATCCACAGTGGTACCGACTGTAAAGAAGTTAGAGAACGCCATTCTTCCTTCGAGTCCACAGGGGCTAGGGGGCTTAGTGGTAGCTTCCTATAGGGCGTAGTTCGGGTACAAAAGTATATATTCTAGGTTGTAGTCGCCTCTATTACGACCTGTCAGAGATGAGGACCACTCTACCTTTACCCCCTATTTTGTCCTCACTCTAAATGACTACCATACCCTTGACGCTATGCTTTTGAACACAGTGACTAATAGCAGTCAATAAAAGAGAACTACAGTAAATTCAGATATTGAGTCCATCGAAGACCTTCGAGGAGGAAGATTGGTCGAACTGCGCAATCAACGACAGTGGTGCGAAATACTCAACCTCAGCGGGAAGCCCATGTATTGGATGTAACCGTTCGATAAGTACGTACGCGGGTAGGAGGACGTCATTGCCTGACCATCTGCCTTGTATAACTATTATAACTAATTTATCGCGGGTGATCATTATATAACAAACGTCAAACTAACATTTTCGAAGACATGAACGATAACATCGACATCGTACCTTTCGTCATCTCGTTGTCTTATTCAATCCGCATTAAACTCAAATCAACTACAGTCACTTGCACTTCAACCGCATAGGAGACGTCAAGACAGCCCCAGAGCTTTAAGTGATGGTTCACATTAATGTGAGAGCTTCCCCAGCTGGTCTTCTTTGGCTAGTATTGTCTAATCAGTTTCATATTCGAGAGCAGTATGTGTCTCTGGCGAGGACGACGGCGACGGCTCGGCCGTAAAGTCCTCCTAAATATTTTTTCAACAAGTCTGTCGTTGAGAATGAGCTGGGCGTGGGAGTGCGCCGTCCCCTCGCTGGGAAAGAGGTCCTCGCGGAGGCTAACGCGATCTTTCGGATAGAGAGAGAGAGAGTGCGATCGCACATAAGTTCATCCATACATGTACTGAGATATGCATGGCTGCCAAGTTACTACTCATAGTTGCGCACATCTGAGAATGGTAATGGTGTTTGGGCGGACAGTGCGAAACCCTTCGGGTAGACTTCTCGCTTTTCCCTTCCTGCGATACACCTTCATGACAACTTTGGGCTAGGTTCTTGGCGTCACACGGCAAGGTGAATGTACATGGGAAAACCCCCCTTAGAAAATACCATAAAGCAAGGAAAATCGACTTCCATGGCTCTAGCAGTAAACAAGCTCCTTGTGAAAAGATAATGTATGTCATACCCTGGATATCGACCATGGCCAGACTTCGCGACGCCACTTAAGTCGCTAGAACACGAATTTCCTCGATACGTCTGGATTACTAAGTCTGATGGGACTTCTCACTACCCTTAAGTTGCTTGAAAGCTCGTCGAACAATACCTGAGACCGCGGATATGTCAAGCTAGGGTTACCGAATACATCAGCATCGACTAACTGCACGGCCACTAAATCCATCATAGCCCGCCGTACCGTAGTGCTGTTCCGGTTCTGCAGAGTAAACTGTCCCACGGATGAGGTCCTGAGGGCTAGCGGGTTCATTTCCGATAGGTCTATGAAGGTATACAGGAATTGCTACCTGTGATAGATGGGCTAATCCCACAACCACTCTGCAGGGGATGTGACGGCTTGCAATTGAAAGGCAACCATTAAACTTATTTTGCAAATACCGAGGTCGTCATCTGACGAGGTTCCCCGCAGGCATGTATTTGCTTTCCCTGCAAGTGACTCATCCACGTCTGTTGTCATTGGCATGCCGCAATCAGGCTGAACGTTTGTCTTGTGCGCAACAACCTGGCAACACGGCAACGCTGCAGCCCAAGCGGAGGGCGAAAACCAAGCAGGTTCGCCGCTCTGCTAACGACCAGTCAACGGCTGAGCCGTCAGAACCCTTGATGTATCTTGGCTGCGCCTGGAAAGACACAATTGTCCCCCCATATCACATGAGCATTTGTGGATGTGGGTGTGCGTTCTTCTGGCGGCTGTCATTACGACTCGATGAACTCTTGACGCCCCCAGGCTTACCGGAGTTCCTTGCCCTAGGGCCTCACCTGGCCCACGTAAGCTCTGCCGCTCCCCCCTTTTCCTGTGAGGTAGCTGCAGGCACTAGGTCTTGGCGTCTCACGTATGGTATATGGTACTCGTATTGAGACGGGATAGAAATCCCTGAAAGTCAGATCCCGCGTTGACATCCCCACTCATGGTGTCGAGGAACCCGCCGTCAATGAGTGCCGGTGCATGGCATGCCAGCCACCCTGAAGCAGCGGTAAGTGCCATCATTCACGCTGACACCGCCATGAAAGCTTCCAATCATATCTGCTTACTGTGCAAGAACCAGAGAAATACTTCATAAGAATTCCGGGATCACTTGCACGACCAGTCCTGTAGTTCCCTTCCACGACAGCAGTTGTCTTGGCAAAAGAGAGTCGGTCAAAGACCAATGTGGCAGCGCACATGATCAGGACAGTCGTGACGTAGAAGGCGCGGTACGCTTCAGTTTTGCATTGCTTTGGGAAACGCTTGACCGTCTTGATTGTTGAGGATAGAGGCAGCAGCAGGCTTTCCTCCTACTTGCCGAGCTAGTCAGATAATCGTGCTGAACAGCTGTTCAACTCAAGATAGGGGCGGAAGCTTGAGATGACTTCAATGAGCTATGATACAACACACTATCAAAATTGATCTATGTGAGAATCCTCTCAAATCCCTAGCAGTGTAGGCCACATCGAGGGTCTCAGATCTTTCAGGGGGCTGCTTTGCTCTTGAGTGTCAAATTACAGGCTTGACTTAAACACATGCAATAATTGCGAATGATCAATATAAAACAATAGAGCATTGTTATCACCCATCTTTACTATTGAATATCTGAGAAATGCTATACCGTGTAAGACTCGCCCGCTGGCCGCCGTCGCCAGCTGGACAAGCTTGATTAAGTGTAGAATCACACGCCATGATGTACAAACATACTGTTGAGTCCCCCAGTGCCGATTGCACTTTACCTCACATACTTAGGCGAATAAGGAGAACCTCTCTTATACGGGCTTCAGGAGAAGGACCAAACAGAAGTCGCTTGAGAATAGGATGGGAGTAATGAGCCTATCTCGTTGATCGAGGAAACTGGCGGCGATTTGATCAACAAGGTGAATCGGCGGCACTTGTGATCCTTGCCAAACCTCTCCCTTTGCATCTATTGCGTGAACATCTCTTTTTGTACTCCCATATCCACTAATCCACCATGAACAGCCAGCCACTCAACGCCTCAACGGATGTCGAGACCCTCCCTGACCAGTTTCTCTACATCACCACCAGCAGCCTGATTGACGACAGGGGGTTAGCTCATACTTTTGGTGAAGATTTGGGTACATGGAACAAAGTAAATGCTCAAGCCACCAATTCCAGAGCTGGCGGTCTAGAAGACAACCGCGGAAAGAATTCAGAGCAAAAGTAGGATACTAACCTGCACAGCCTTGACAGCCGCCTCGCTCAGTCGTCTGATTCTCTCCTCCTCCGCCTTCTTTTGCCTTGCCTTGGTCTTCGACGACCCGCTTTGCGCCACGCCTGACATCAGTTCGTCCTTGTTATTGGCCGTGTAATGCTTGAATTTTATTCCGCTGCCGCCACTTCCTTCCATCGGACTCGCGAGACCGATTACGGAACTTGGGCTATAACTCGAATGCGGGGTGCGAGACTCCCGCAACCATGATCGTTGCTTGCGGACCGAGATGGAGGAGGAAGAGCGGCGCCGGAGCGTGGTTGGGGACGGGGAGGCCGAGTCCTCGCGGTGGTGTAATAGTGGGCGAGAGGAACTGTGGTGAAGGAAGGGTTTGCGCGGTGAGGTCATGCTGCCGTGGCGGCGGGCTCCGGATGAGGGGGCTCGCGGCATAGGCCGTCGCTCCGTGTAGTGACCGCGATGGCCGTAGGAGGCGTGGGGGTGCGAGTGGGTTGGCGTCAAGAACTGTTCTGGAATGTTGGCCCTGAGGACGGCAGCTTGTGGTTGCCGGGGCTGCGGCATGTGGATCATGAGACCCGAGAGCTCTTCGCTCGTGTATTCGTAGGGTAGTTCGAATTGCTGGTTGTGGATGGCGTGGTTCATAGAGGTGCCGTTTTGCATTGGTATGGGATTGTTGGCCATCTCATCCCACCAGTCCGGACTGGGTAGATTACAGCCGTCTGGGACGTACGAGCCGGATGGCCAGTGTTGGGAGTTATTGTTGATGATGCCTTCCACTGGCCATTCCGCCGAACTCGTGGCTCGCTGCTTGGGCCGACAGATGTGCGTGTTGTTAAGACCGATCGTTGGCAACCCGTCTGCAAAGAATCCGTCCTCTTTCATAGAAGGTGTTTTCAAAGGCGTGTTTGGCCCATTCATAGCCGAGGAAGAAGCTACAACCTTGTCACAAAAGGGCCCCTCGAGATCTCCACTCACGAAGTGCGCGTTCGATTGTGAGCCTGGCATTGGTGTTGGACCTGTTAAGGGTGGAGATAGCGGTAAATTTCTGTCATCAACAGGCTCAATTTTGAGCTCGAGTCGGTCCGTAATATAATCATGTGGATCTTGGACGTGATTCCCGTGTCTAGGATCACTTTCGCAAGCCTCCATGACTATAGGCGTCCTCTGCGGCTTTGAGCGATGCGTAGCTCTACGAACGGTGGCGTAAAGAGACTCCACGAACCGATTGCTGCGTTTGGCCGGACTTCTTGACGACGTAAGCAAGGGTGGGCTCGAAGGTGCCGTAAGGTTGCCTCGGGGTTGGTTCAGCGAGATACCCTCTAGCCGAAGCAGCTCAAAGTCAGAGATGGAGCCTCCGCCTATAACTGGATCTAAATGACCTATAAAAGCCGGTCCTGGTCTGCTTTGTTGAGCTGAAGAGCTCTGAGATGCGAAGCTCGTGGCGTCCTCAGCGACAGGGTGTCCAGGCTGCGAACCCTGGAAATCAATGGAGCCAGTAAGACCATCGTCGAGAGTTTCGAGCAGGACTGAAGGACTCTGAGGGTTTTCGAGCAAAACTGGAGGACTATGAGGGTTATCGAGCAGAACTGAAGGACTTTGAGGGTTATCAAAAAAGTCGTTGGAGTCGAAGGTAACATATTCTTCAAGGAAATTCGAGCTTGCTGCCCGGTACTCGTCATTGTCCTGCCAGAACGGGAGTTGCTCGTTGTCCATTGGATAGCGCATAATAGTGAAAGCCATGACTTCCCACTTGTTGCAGCTTCAACGAGTTGTCGAAAGAAAGCCCTGTGACCGATTGTGGCAGTGGTGCAGGTGGAAAAGAGTCCAGAGGTCGAAGAGTCCACTTGTATCTAGGGTTGGTGAGTAAGTCAACAGTACATGTGAATACTGCCACGGCAACAGCAGGTATGAGATCAATATGAGCCACGTTGGCACTGATCATCCATTAGCCAACGTCATGTTCTGCCGTTGCAACGAAGGGTCATATCAAACAAATAGTGAAGTTCTGTACATAGGAATGTGGAGTATGGCCCAGCGAGTGGAAGTCGGAGAACCCATTCCTTTGGTCCTTTCAGAGGGACAAGAGGGAGAGCTCGCCAGCCCGTCCCCTCGAGTCTAATGGAGATTCGACAAGTATAGCGATGCGGGGGCTCGTCAGGCCATCTCAAGACACTGCCATGGTGGAAGACAAAGAAATCTTCAAAGAGCCATTTCCCAGATGACGTGAAGGAGCAGTAGTATGACCGCGTCCCTGGCCGACAGTCACGCGGGGCACCGTAGGTGGAGGTTGAAACAAAGGAGGGCAGGAATGAGCAAGTTGCCTCAAGGGGACAGTGCCAGGTTGCACGGACCGATCCAGACCTGCACACGGCACAGCGAGAGCTGAGTCAGAATAAAGAGAAATATGTTTCTCCAGGAGATGTGTCTCAAAGACATACATCCAAGACGCGTTGAGCTCTGATGCTCACTCGAAGCGGCTGGCGATTAAGCTATATAGGTATCTGAGTGATCTGTGGGCTCATGGGCTGGATCGCGTTGCGGTTCAGTGAGCACACAAATACCTGGACTTGATGCTCAAACGGCTGAAGCTATTTGTATCTACAATATCCGCAAATAGACACCCTTTCTTTTTTACCTGCATGCACTATTGGAACACAAAGGGCTGCGCTACTCGAGATCGCACTATTCTCTGAGAGAAAGAACGGCAGGGAGGAATTGGGGTGACATAGATTTGTTGATTGTTCTGAGCTGCTTGAGCTGTAGCGTACCATGTTGGGGCAATACACTCAGGAGGCTACCTAGCTAGGTAATCTATCTAGCTAGTGTCCGTTACAATTCCAACTTGCCATCACCCTGAGCACGGATCTGACCTTGTATTCACTACGGGTTGGTTCATGCTTTGTCCTCGCGTGACCTCGCTCGAATCGTGACATAGGATTCGGATATACCAAGGACCTGCCTGTCCATGTTCCCATACCTTGAGCCGTAACTACAGTCCAGCCAACCAAAACGCCAGGCCAATGCTGCAAACGCCGTTGCCGTTGTTGTGTCCAAAGCAGGTTGCCAGTCCCAGTATGTCATTGCTTGGACACACCCTGATCACCATAAAAAGAACGCCTGCCCGGGGTATAATCCTCCTCTTCCACTTTCACATTCTGTGTACAGCAAACAGGAAAAATCTAAAACGAAATCGTGTCAGGTGGTGGTGTAGGTGCATGCTTTTGCCTTTCCCGTTTCCTCATTTTGACTTTGTTGCGTCTGAGGTTCTTGCTCTTTAACGCTGCATCCACGGAGCTGCAGTATCTGAGGCCGTTGCATCTCCGAACCCCCCCTGGTGTTCCTGCCTGCCGCAAACTGACACATCCTTTCAAGAGGGCACGATCGTCCTGTTCATCATATCCCGTGTCAATTTCTAGCGGCAGGCTGCTATCCGACATAGGTTCGTCCGGAGTGTCGTCGGGTCCAAGCAATGGTGTGATGCATGAAAAGGAGGGCTGCGATGCCGAAATAGGAGTAGTTGGCGGTGAAGTCTGGACATTGTATTGCACCTCGTGTGCTATTATGATCTGCAAAGGATCCTCGTGCTGTGCACAAGGATGGGAGACGTTGCTGTTAAGTCGCGTATCCAGCCGAGTTATTCGCCTACTCGTGCCGGGGCCGATCACATTAGTCGGATAATTCGATACACTGATATCAAGCACATCCATAGTTTGTGCTTGTTGCAGATCGCGCACGTTGTCCGCGGGCGTTGGAGCGATTGCATCTTGGCTCGAGTCATGCGGTATTAATGATAGCCCTTTCTGAATTGATTGAGCTCGTTCAACCGCGGACTTCTTCTCCAACATCGGCGCTTCATAGTGGTCGCCATCTGGCACAGTTGGTATTAGAGTCTGGCGGCTCATCTGGTGAATGAGGCCATCGATGGTCTCAGAGTTGGTCTGATGGTTGAAGTTCAGAGTGGATCCTAGTGCTGTCGCAGGTGGAGCTTCTGACGGGACCCAATCTGTAGGGATGTCTTTCAGTGATGTGTCGGGTTCAGTGTTGGGTATAGTGCCCGAGTCCACCTCCTGGTCGAAGGTGAAATCCTCGAACATATCGTCCCCAACGTGCACCAGCTCTATTGACCTAACTGGTGGGAGTTGAAATGGAGAGGGAGATTGTCGACTGTCTGGAGGAGGAGAAGCCGGGAATAAAGAGGTGGCGCGAATCGGCTTCCTCGGCCGCTTTGGGACGCCGTCCCGCAGTGGGATGTACTATGTAGAGGATGCAACTTGTCAAACTACTTTTACTCACTGAATACACTACTCTACAACAACCTGACTAAAACGCATGATATCGCAAATGGTAGGTGCATGGCTAAGTAAGATGAAGTAGATCTCTTTACGGTACATATATCTTGTTACATTATAGAGTTGTTCTATGGAGCAGGTGGAGTTCCATTTAGACATGCGCTGTCTTCAAACTCCAACGTTGGCGCTAACGCGGAGCTAACTAAGCGTTTGTCGCTTGGGTGGCCGGTGACCACAGTTTGTAGACCGGATACTAAATTAGCACTAAGTGGGACGATACGTAGGTTTGATTCCAACAGGATGTTGATTCTGATATCGCGTATACTGATCAGGTGGGCCTTGAAGGTCTCCGTTGGGGGACTACAACATTGAAGATCCCAGAGTCACTTCGTATCGTTACACGTAACGCATAGCTTAGACCCCTCTTCCAAAGCCGGTTCCTAGAATCATCTTCAATACCAAGTTCTTTGTCTGTCACTCTTCCGAGGCAATTATGGAGGGCGAGGCGAGGCCACGGAAGAGACCCGAAACTTGGAAATCTCATCCGGCACTAGCAAGGATTCTCCGCCCCCCATTGAATGAACATCGAACACAGTGCAAGAACAACAAACCGTAGACTCGGTATCCAATTCCACGGTTCATTGAAGTAAAGCTAGGTACCTAGGTAGATAGGTAGGTACTATGGTTGACAAAGAAGTCAGACCCGTAATTGCACTTGCACAGAAATACTACGCAGATGCCACTCATGCGCGCCACCAAATAATCCCTTAGCCCAATCGATTGAAACACGCAGCCCAAGTGAAACAAGGCTGCGCGGCCCGAAAGTATGGTTCGGCTCAGGACCCATCGCGAGCAATATTACAACCATAGGTACTGTAAACTAGCCTACGTGGTAATTCTCCTGGCCAAAGGCCTTTGATGTAACGCGCTAGGTGAGACTGAGGTCTGCGATCCCCTATCATGCGGCCATGAACTCCTCTGGCGCATTTCATCCGTGGTCTCACAAGAGAGCCAAGAACGTGCCGTTGTCTCCTTGCTTCGCCCGCTTATTCGGTACCAGCTCGGCCCGTTCGACACTTTTGAGGTTGACACGGAAACAAGCTGAACATCAGGTTTTCTGTCATACAACTGGGTACATATTTGTTGAGTTTGTTGGTGCCAAAGCAAAGGTTCTGCAGCCTGCTGGCCAAGGAACGAGGCTAAAGGAGTCCTGTCGAATTGTATAGTAGGTAGGTACGTACCGGGCACCCAACGACTTGGAATTCAGGTGGGGAATCGATCATACAGTGGGACCTGGGCACCGCTTCTCCAAGATGAGTGGCGCAAGATCTGCTTCGACAGGGGGGCCTCTAGATGCCCCCTTGTTCTGGGAAAACATGTCATCCAATGATGTTGCTGGGACGGTCATGCAGGCCCTCGAGGCAGAATGGCAGCACATCCAACGGGAAGTACAGTGCCAAGTTGTCGCCAATACAGTCTCTCGAGGCGATGAAGTGAATGTCACAGCATCCATCTACCACATCAAGGGCTGGTGCTTTTGGAAGACCCTAATATCCTATCCGTCTTACCTCTCTAGGTACCTAACTTAGATAAGAACAAACAGCCTACAGGTTGGTGGGATCAATGTGGACCGACCGCCAAAACCAGACAACTCACACTGCTGACATTAGCTAGTGTCTTTGTTGCCTTCGATAACACCGAATCCCGGATGCACTGCCTTTCCTTCGATTAGAGGGATAGCCGCTTGTCCCAAACAAAAAGCTCTCCGCATTTCCTTACCGTCCCGCCCGAAGCTCTTTGCTTTTGCGAGCACTAGCTTCCGATCCTTGTGTTGAGATTTTTTCGTTTCTTACGTGCAGTTTGGTGTTGCGTGTTACTGAATTTATTCGAGTTTCTCACTGTAGACTTGGGGGTTCAAAAGGGCCGAAACACAGTGCTGGCGCTTCTGAGATAGCAGTAGCTCCGGACATCTCTGTTGTGACAAGTAAACCCAACGAATTGGAAGCGAAGTCAATGACTCAAAGCTTGACCCTTAAATGTGCTAACATGAGATATATACTGTGCTGACACGTGTGCCTTACATAGTAAGCTTCACACCCTTATCCCTGCGACAAAAGGTTTCGGCCGATAGGACCCTGATCGTCAACACAGCAAAGGAGTTCAAGATCTGATAATCATTAACCATACTGCAAGCGAGGTCCAATGTCGAGGACCAACGCGACAGTTTCATCGAACCGCTTTCAAGATCCTTTGCTGCTTTTTATGGCCAGGGAGGAAATTTGCATCTCTTAGCCAATGATGAACCTCGTAAGACGTTGGGGGCTGCAGAATGGCCCGCTTTATCTTAGAGGCTGATATCAGGCAGCTTCTCATGGCAGCTTCTCATCACCGCCAACAGCTTTGAGCCTATCAGATTTTGCAGCCACCCAGCCAGAAGGCATTGTTCTAGTCAGGGACGAGATGCATTCCAGCACTGAAGTGGGACGTGATGCATCCACAAAGCCGGACAAGCATCAATATCGACTACTGGTCTGCTCTGCAAACCGGTGCTTTGACACCATATCATTGGGCTGGACAAGATTTACAGCACTCTTTTCCTCTTGTTTTTTTTTCATGGTCGTGGACCAGCAGCAAAAATTTGGTACATATTTGCGTGTACTATACGGTGCACCGTGTCTGAAGCTCTTGGATGCGACAGCCGTGCTGACAATCATCGTCCTAGAGGTTTCACATAATGAGATTCTAGCTTGAGATCAGCAATTTCTCAGCGCTGACAATTCTCGGCCCGCTCAATACGCCTCGGAAGGCTGGGGAATGTAGACATTATAACCGTGGGGGTAAGGGTCTTCCAATTCTCCGTTTCTGACTAGTGAGTCTCACAAATGGCTACTAGTCACAAGCCACGCCTACCCCTTTCACTACCACAATATGGGAATATGGGCTACCAAGGCACCCAGATACAACAACCCCAGAATCAGGGTTGACCTGTAGTCCCACTAATTCTCCGTCTTCTGCAGATGAGAGTGGAAGATGGGGAATTAGTGAAACTGCCTGATTAGCGAACTGAAGCTAGTATACCACACTGAGGTCTTGTGGCTATCAATGGAATGCCTCAATGCTACACTACCACGGTCTTCATCCTACAGTGGGAAATGTGACAGTATTGGCTGAGACTCTCGAAAAGATTGATGCTTGCTTGCTGCTTGGTGAGGGTGCTCCTGAGGGCCTTGAGAGGTTATTGTGGCGCAAAGCCCTGTAAGTCTCCGTACCGTACCAACCACGACTACACGGTGATGGACGGGCACTTGTTCCTAGTAGAGTGATCGCCAGGGTCTCGAAGTGGTTTCCCGCTCTGCTCTGTTACTTGAGCTTTCGACTCTTGATGTTAAAACTTGCAGGTCTCAGCAACGACGATCGGCTACCGGCCTGGAGGAAGAAACTCGGTGCGTGACTACCCAAGTCTCATCGATCATACAAAGGCCGAGTACCTCCTGCCTGCTGATCAACCCATTGCTGTATTTCCTGCTTACTGATCAACCCATTGCTGCACCTCCCGCTGACAGGGAGCTGCAGCCCGAGAACTTTGAACCCATATGATTGGTGGTGATTCATCTTTAAGAATGTTTGTCTTGCCTTCCTGATACAGGTACTGGACTTTCTCAGATCTGCAGTGAATAAAGACATGCAGTATGTCAACTTCAGCCTGGGCTGGCTCCCTGCCGCAGCAAATCCAGGGATAGTAGAACAAATACGACAACTCAGGCAGTATCCTCAATAAACCTGACGAGACCTGCATCAGACTCCAGTCATTCCACCGTATCGACAATACTCACGGTTCCCTAGGAGTTCTGAATGAAGATTATTCGATAGTGTCGACGTTTGGGTACGAGGCCTGCTTCCATTCGAGATATATTCCACCAAACGCGTGAAGACTGTCAAGGCAACGCTGCCAATTTTCACTCCAGTCATCCTTGCTAGGTCTTCCAAGTTAGAAGCACAATGGGGATGAGATGTAGCCGGCAGGGCGACATGGGTCCTGTTTCATAATAATAGAGTGAACAGCAACAAGAGGGTACGGCTATCCCAGATTATTCTAATTTACCTGGTTATATGCGCCAACCCTTGATTGGATTCCGCACTCACCGTATCTTGCCAACTCTTTTCTTCTTCGAATCGTTATCTTCTCGCTCCAGATCTTCGGTTGCTTGAGGCTCACAAGACTATGATTATGGCGACGATCTCGTTCGTACTCAGGGTTGAGCTAATATGCCCTTCGGTGCCCACAAGATATCGTCGTCCTTTAATCTACATGGTCCAGTCTCTTAATCATATTGACAATCCGGACACCAAGACAATTAAGTGGCTACAGTAGTTCTTCCCCAACCTAGTCGGTGGGTGTAACGAAAACGGTCAAAGGTATTAAACTCTTTATGAGGCTGTTCCGAGGAATGTTTTCCCGATTACATACGAGCGCTCCACAAGAGTGTAATGAGAGTCAAAGGTGTTACCGTGGTAGCTTACACATATGGGGTTTCTGCATTCTCTCTCTATGGCATTTCGTGAAACGACTGCACTCCGTCCCTGGGTATGGTGGCTTGGAACTGACATACCATCGGATTATCGACGGATTGGTTCTAGTCATCAGACACGGCGGGGGGTGTAATCTTGTTACAGTCCTTCTAGGGTCAAGTCTAGTCTATCAGACTACACAGTTATTGCTAAGCCCAGAGTCGCATCCGTCACTCCTTGACCAACCAATAGTTACGTGCTCTGTGAATGACCACTCGTGCTTCTTAGTAATGCGATGGAAGGGCTCTCGCGGTAGCACCCGCGGGAAATGGCCAGGAAAGGTGCTGCCGAGCAACGATTATCTTGCGCGATCCTCGTTTAGATTTCATACGAGAGTTCATGCATCTTTATTGACATTCTCTCCATTACTGGCTCCTTTTACCAAACTGTCATTAGGACCACGACTGTAGGTCATATGATATGCATCCACATACAATTGTCTTCCATTTAGGAGGGGGGCGGCACTTGCAGCATGTCGAGTCAGAGAAGGATTGACAAGGGCTGTTGGACTGTTTCGCTTTGGCTTTGATTCTTGGCGTTACTCGTATTGGATGACTGCATTCGTGGTTACTGAAAACGGAAAGGGAAAGTGTCAGTATTCTATAGAGGATTCCTTTATGAAGCACCGCGAAACGCTTCCAGACGCCGGGACCTTATGCATCCTGACGATGACTATATCCCTGCCCAAGCCCAAAGCCAACAACGCTTGATCCCCATCGCGAAACTTTCTGTGACCCAATTTGCGAGCTGGTTAACTAGCTATGAACCGGCTACAATATCCCACAAATGCCCTTTTTACTTTCCCCCAAAGCTAAACTCTCGCTTCACCTTGACTCCCCCAGGATTCCTCTCAGAAGGATTGACGATGCGACGTACCCCAACGATCTCTATTTCGTCGTCAGGATCATCGATAACTTGCGCGAAGTTAGATTCCTGCTCCATAGGAGTCTTGCCGAATGGACTGGGGCGAGGTAAAGAACGAGAACCCGCAATAAGGATTTTACCATCAGCATCAGTAGCGCTACGACCGAAGCTAGTGTCTGTCTTAGTGAAACTCACGACGGGCTGACGAGGCTGAGATAGTGGGCGGTAACCTGTGATAGAGAGCTCATCGCCAGCATCAGCACTGACATGCTTGGAGCTGATGGCTTTCTTGATAGGGTTCAAAATAGACTGGCGAGGAGGAGATAGTCTCGACGCGACATCGCAGCACATATTAATGTGCATATTCGCCTCGATTGGTCCCATCTTACCAAGGCTGGCAGTGCAAACAGGGCACTGATTGACCATTGTTTTCTCCGGCGAGTCTCGCCGAAGATCAGGGCTGGTCTCCTTCTTGATGGTTAGGGGGAGAGGACTAAGAATCTTCGGGGCTTGGATTTGGGGTCTCCCTATCATACTGCCCAAGGTAGGAACCTCGGTCTCATCGTCAGGCTCGTCCTTGACCAACGCGCCATTCGTCTGACTAGTGTCCTCGGCCTTGGGCGAATCCTGCATCTTGATATCTCCATCTCTATTGCTGTCGCTGTTGGGGGTCTCTTCGCCCTCTGCGGGGGCATCATCAGCATCTTTCTTGTCCCCGTGGCCGCCATCCGTATTTGAACATCTAGCAGACGCCTCACCAACCTTGTTGTTAGCGTCAAGTATGTAAGGGATTGCGTTCAAGTTAATCTTGTCATCGTCAGGGTCCCCTTTGTTGAGCTTGTACCTTGCCTTGGCCTTGATACAAGCAGCAGCACCACCATGCTTCTCCTCGTTTCTGAACTGCTCGTCAATCTCGGCCAAAGATTTATCAGAGGTTACGCCTTTGATTGTCTCCTTGAGACCGGCGTTCGCCTTCTTGGCGTCCACCCGTTCCTGCGCCTCATCAATATCTTGATCAGTGCTGATACACTTCGCAATCAGTCTTTGAAGCTGAAGCAGCTTGTTCTCCGGCACCAAGGAGAAGTCAATCTGCGGGTAAGGAAGCATCTCAATATGACTAGCACCTAGACGGACTCGGAGCATGAGCTCGAGCGCTCTTTCCAAGACAGCTGCGTCTTCAAGGTCATCGACCGTCCATGTTCGAGACAGCTCACCGTCTCCATGGTACGAGAGCAGCCGTCGGAGTTGATTCTTCTTGTGATCGAAACGGCTTGTCGTCTTGGGCAGAGACTTGAACTCAACATAGTATTCCTTTCGAGTCCGAAGTTCTAAGAAACCATCTGTGCCTGTTTCTTCGTTCAAGTCTTCATTCCATCCAGCACTTCCTCGCTCGGGCTTGGTCACTTTCGTGTCTGATCTCCTGCGCTTCCGAGAGCCGAGAGTTGGGTTGGTAGAGCCAACATTCGATGCAACAGTAGCAACTCTCGCGGGGCTATAGATAATATCCCGAGACTCCACGGTCTCGTCTCCAAAATCATCATCTTGCATATCCTCTTGAATGCCTGAACTTGACACTAGAGTAGGCCGAGCGCTCTCGCCACCCACTCGCTGCTTTTTGTCGATGTGAGACTCAGAAGTCGATGACATGATCGAATCATTCTGCATGGCCTCCGACGATGTAACCGTGGCATCTTCTAATTTGATTGAACAGGAGCTTGACTGATTGGCTTGTCGATAGACTCTCTTCGGGGGCACAGGCCCTGATAATAGATTCTTCTCCTCCATCAGTGTCTTGCCCGCATCACTCTGCCATGCATCCTTGACCTCGTACTGGAATAGATTCAACAACTGGACCAGGATGTTGCTCATATCACCTTGAGTACGAGTGCCTAGCTCAGGCAGAAGCTTCTCAATCTGCCGACCTACATATGATCTGAGTCAGTATACGTGATAGCAAGAGTAACTCGCCTGGAAATAGGATGATGAAGTTTCAGCAATGGGAACACTCACTTTCACGGAAGGCGTGATACGAGTTGTTCACCTTGAGCCGGTAAACTTTGACGTCTTTGATTTGGCCAACCCGAATAACTCGATGAACCGCCTGCCACTGAACCGCTAGACTATGCGCCTGAGAAGCAACTATGACGCGAGCGCAGTTCTTATGCAGGTTTGAGCCAGCGAACGCGACCGTGTACATCTGAATAAGGACCTGGCAAGAGTCCGGTTTATCCGAGTTGAAAGATGCAACGAGCTCTTTCCGTTGATCCTGAGACAGGTCGGCGTGGAAGACGCGGCAGTTGATCCCTAAGAACTGTAGAACCAACTCGTAGTAGTATGCCAAGATCGGGGTGGCTTCGGTGATCAGAAGTTTCTTGATCTTTCCCTCCTTCTCACGATTCAGTATGTTCTCTTTGATGTCATGAAGGATGTATCGGAGTACGGGAGAGCCTCGGATCGCGACTTTGAGATAGTCGAGTGCCGTTTGGGGGATAGGTTCGTTGGGTTCGAGCAGGAACTCTGCTAGTTGCAAGAAAGTAACTCCCGCACTTCGCATCTTACTGATGTGAATAGCCTTCGTTCCGAACTTCTCCTCACCTGACGGTAGGATATCATCTTCTAGTGCCACCGACGTTAGGACCTTGTCTAGTCTATACACGTCCATAGAAGATGAAGCAATTTGCCACTCGCGATGAATGGCCATGAATGGTTTGAATGCCTTCTTGTCAACGTCTTTAGCCTTACTGCCCTTGCTCGTGAGCTCTGTCCAGTTATTCAAGAGCTCGGCGTACTCAATCAGCAAGTTGATATGTGCCAGCTGGTACTTCTCGGCAAGCTTCGGATCCGGGTCAATGTCGACTGTCCAGTTGTCGACAGCAGGAAATATCCCTTCTAGCGACACTGGCTGGGTCTTTTCCCAATCAGCGAAGATGAAAGAGCCCGGGCCTCGTTTCAGCATGGCCAAAGTCTCGAAATAGCGCAAGTATTTCCTGGTATCCATGATGTCCTGGCCTCGATTTTGTCGGTCCTTGCATAACAACCTGGACAGCAGGCTTGGGCGGCCCGCAGCAACTTGCAAATCATCCCAAGCCTCTGCATCATCTAGAGCCTTCAGACCTGAAAAGTCCGTGATCTTTTCAATCTTCTCCCAGCTATGAGGACGGTGTTCTTGAAGATAAGTCGACGGTGTTTCCCAAAGGAGGCGAGCCAGTCCCATCATATCCGTAAGTGTGTTGACACAAGGGGTGGCCGTCACCAGCAAAGTATAGAGCCTTTTCAAGAGACCAACACTCTTCCAAGCTCTAGTCATTGGGTTCTTCACTCGGTGCGCTTCGTCAACACAGACAACAGAGAACTGACGACCTTTTTCCGTAAATTCCGAGAGCCACTCTGGCTCGTCTCCTTCGACGTCGACCCGGCAAGTCCTGGCCGCCCAGGTATCGATGGGCATGACAAGCACCGTTTTTGAGGCCTTCTCAGCTTCTGGATCCCAAACATACCGGTGTTCCTCCGGCCAGAACTTGAATTTGTCTGGCCCAAAATGCTCGACCCTTTTGCTCTCAGGATAATGTTGTGCGTTTGCTCCACTTCCAATAATGCGTCTTATAGATCGCTGCGAGGTGTTTTGGACCAAATCTTCAACCCACTGAGCTGTCACGGTAACATTGGGACAGAGTATGAGCATTGGATAATGCATCTTCTTCCCAGTATTTGGGTCCCTCGGAACATTTAGCTTCTTTGCAGCCATAAGCTCAAGACAGGCAACAGAAGTACGAGTCTTGCCGAGGCCCATCGAGTCGGCAAGGATGGCACCAAAATATTTTGGCCCTCGAAGTCTCTGGCGTTCTTTGGTCTCAGAAGCCGTTTCCATACTCCTGAGCTTCGGAAGCTTGCCGAGAAGTCTGGAGAGAATCCAAACAATAGCTGTAATTTGGTTGTCAAGAAAACCCTCAAAGACCATTTCCCTGGAGCGTGCTTGACCATCCACAGTGACTCCTGGGAAAAGGGGCGATCTCCAGACAGTCAAGTTATTGCGGCCTAAGCGGATTTCATGTTAGGAATCATCATAACTCATCATTGGGGAGCTGTACATACCATATTCCCCACACTTCCTCATCTGAAGATATGAGGCGCACGCCTGAATAGGGGGCCCTAAACTGTTGGGCGAAGCAGAGATCAGAGCTTGGGCAGCACCACCAATACTCTGAGTTAACTCGAATTCCCCATCTTTTTTCACCACAGGGTTAGGATCCTGGATGTGGTCAGCTATAAGATCTTCATCAACTTCGAAATGAAATGCGCATGCCTCGGCGTCAACATCATGCTGGCCATCGGCTCTAATGGTGTCCACAATTTCCTTAGGCGCTACCTTTCCGTTGTTGCCATTATAGCTGACTGTCTCGCTTTGCATGACTTCACCATGGATATGGAAACTGGGAAGGTACCCCTCCAAGGCCTTTCCAATGGCCCAACGAGCGAATTCCTCCTGTCGTCGTAGCTTTAATCCCGGCCATGTATCACGGCCAGAGTAGAACTGCTCGATATCTTCCTCGGTTTTGAGATAATCCCTGGGGTCCCATGGACCTTGCTGGACTTCACCACGTCCGACATTTGCAAGTATAGCTTGGACGCGATCGTCCCAGTACTTCCCCTTCATCGTTCTCGGTCGTAGGGTCTTCTCCCTCTTCGAGGGTAATGCCTTCTTCTTGGGCGAAGAAGTAGCAGGCGGCTGACTCGGATTCGGACTAGCGGATTGCCAAACTGCTGACTGACGACCCTGAGAAGCCATGGGGTGATTGATCAGGCCTAATAATAAGTAGGTCAGATTCAGTGAAGGACAAAAGGTACGGTCTTTGAACTTGTGACGGTAGGTTGGTCTGGTGGTATGTGATGGAAAGTTAAGAGATGAATGGGTGTATATAGCAGGTAGTTTGGGTTGGGATGGGGGAAGAGGTAGTAGAGACGAAAATATTTGAAACGGAAGTGGAAGAGTCAAGGCTGAAATTGAGGATCAAGTCCGAGGGAAGATTCCGAGGAATACATCCTTGGATTACCAAAGCATAAAGGTACTGCCTAGACTGTGGTTGCCTGCTATGTTGATGGTGTTCGTGATCTAGGCACTTATGTTGTCAAGAAAGAGAAACGATGACTTCTCAACATCATTCAGTTTCAAATGATCATGTGAGAAGACTGGATACTGAGTAGGGACGAGTGACGAGTTCAATATGATGTAAAATGGAAGAAAGGGGGGCGTCTGGTAGTTTGGGTCATAGGCTGTGGAGTGAAGTTAGTGGAACACTTTGAACAGTGAATACATGAAAATGGAACGACTGCTTACCTATCAACTTCAAGTAGCCATCTGCTAGGGCGGGATATCGTAATAGTCAAGTGGTGGTGAGAAGATGGAAACCGCGGACTATTAGTGCTTTGAGAAAGAAGGAATTCACGGGAGCGGTGCCGAGTTAGGTGCCTTGGTTTCCTGGCAACTCCATTTAAGTACGTAAGGGACTTAATATGAGATGAATAAGAAATATCGTCGAAGAAAGAACTTATCTGAATGACAGGTGATTCTTGGGTTATGTATGCTCCAATTACAATATAACGTGCCTGGGGACACATCCACGTTGGTCCAATTGAAACGAGCCTACCACATACAATTGGACAGCCATACGCCGTGATTCAGTGGTCATTTTACTTGAATAACTAGTAAAATGAGATGGTACTTCACGATTATTATGATGGGGTATTAAGGAGAACAATCGATCCGCGGGATTATAATAGGTCATGCATGGGATATGGCAGGCTCGCTCTTAGTTGGACCAACATGGCATCAACACCATCAAGACAGACTTGGCTCACATCAATGCCCAAACGCAGTTACCTGGGAGTTCAAGTTATTGTAGAGTAGAGGAAGTTGTCTGAGCTTGTTCTGTTGTCTTCGGATACTGACAATGGGCAGATATCTTTGGAATTAATCTGGTTGCTCTGTACGCGGCATTATATCATGTACTTGTAGTAAGACTCCATCTTCATTCAACGATCCAGCATTTTGACCCCAATCGAGAGCGACTATTAGTTGGGTTGTGACATCCTCCTATCTAGGATGAGTACAGATGGTCTAGACCACGAATAGAAATTACATTCTTCTATCTTGGAAACACACTCTGACGGCTTTGTTCGTGGGAGCATGCACAGGTCAAGCTCCAACTCGAGGTCATGGGCCCCTTCCTAGTTATGCGCGCTTCTAGCATACCCGAAAAGTTGCAAAGATGCGGCCGCGGCGTAGGATGACTCTCCATGTCGAGCTAGAAGTTCCCGCCAATCATCTTTTACCATGACACCCACTTCTGACAATTTAAAACATCTCTCGAGCCGAAGTCCTAGGGTTCATTTTCTTTTTCCTTAATACCCACTTTCTGTGCCATTATACTAAATACGGGATTTGTTGAAGAAGAGAGCAAGCCAAAAGTAGGTCACTCCACTATGGCACCATCCGCAGACATAGACCTCGATGCGCCGTTCGAGCGAGACATCATCCTCCAAGTCAGGAGTAGTAAAATGAAGACAATGCCTGGACTTACAATACAATCCGGGATTGACAAGACGCTCCGCGATGGACCAATTCCCGTGACGTCTCTTGGGATCGAGGACGATGAGCATGACCCGGTCTTCCATGGCGGCATTGACAAAGCGATCCACGGATGTGCGACTTGGAACCCCTATTCGATTGAGTCGCAAATTCTAACACGAACACAGACTGTTCGTCGCATTATACGAAATGGCGAGCTGAGTTTCCAGAAGCCGCATCACGCTTCCAGCCTGGCGGCTTCGGGGAGAATCTCGTGGCTAGTCATATGAATGAGCGGAATGTATGCATCGGGGACACTGTCAGTCAAGCCTAGGATACCCTTTTCTCTTATTAAATGGTCGGTCAATACGAGACTGCCCTTCACTGCTTCTGTGCTCAACATCCACCATCCTTAGCTAGCGACGAAGCTTTCCCTGGTCCTACTACGTTGCCATGGCCCAATTTTCTCTGCAAGCGTTTGTTATCTATTTCATACTCGCGCCTTCTGTTCTTTCAAGGCGATGCGGTTAATATGGGTTCTCATGTAGTCATGAACTCACCTCTCCATTCTCCTCAATTCACAAACTAAACTCTGCCCACCTCTTTACCTAGCCCTCTCTCTCTCCCTCTTCGAGTTCTACGTTCTCATGTCCCTCTATTCTCCCCGAAGGCATCATAACAGACTCAGATTACATGTAATCACAGGGTTTTACCTCTCTGACCTGCAGTGCTCCTCCCATCGCCCGTCTCCCCTTACCCCATAAACCTGACCTTGATCACTCGCATCCATACTCAACACTAACCGCCGTCCCTAGCACTCCATAGGCGACCCTCAAGCAGGCCTCCTTCTGCAGGTCTCTCTCCCGCGCCAACCCTGCTTCAAGCTCAACCACCGCTTTCAACTCAAGAACTTCGCGCCCAAGACCTACACCCTATCCCGGACAGGGTGGTATTACCGAGTGCTGCGAGAAGGACCACTGGAAGCAGGGATGGAGATCCGGCTTGTCTCGCGGCCACATCCGACATGGACTATCGAGCGGCTGCAGGAGTTCTTGCATCGCGACACTGATAATGCAGCTATGAACGAGGAGCTCAGTGAGATCGAGGAGATGGGGGACGAGTGCAGAGGGGCATTCAAGAAGCGAGTCGCCAAGCAAAAGGCGCGGGAGAAGAAGGAGAAGCAGGGAAAGGCGGCCGAGGGGGAAAAGGGGGAGGGGGAGGGGGAGGTGTGGAAGGAGTACAAGATCGTGGAGAGGACACGCCAGACGCACCGGGTCACCTCCCTCACCCTCGAAGCCCTGACTCCCGACCCCGAAGCCTCCGGCTCCTTGTACGGCTCCCACGCTCGCCTCAAGCTGCCTAGCGGCCTCCTGCGCTCATATTCCATCGTCTCCGGAAACCCCAACCGCTTCGAGCTGGGCATCGCCCTCGAATCCGCCAGTCGCGGTGGGTCATCGTATCTGCACTCATCCGCCAAAGTGGACGATATCCTACCGGTCGGCCGCCTGACGCCCGCCATCAAACCCGCGGGTCGGGCGAGCAATCACGTTTTCATCGTAGGCGGGATCGGAATCACGGCCTTCCTCCCGCTGCTTGAAGTATACCGAGAGATCCACTGGAATACAACGCTGCATTACGGCATCCGTTCCTCGTCAGACATACCGTTTCTCTCCCGCATCGACGCCCTTCAAACCCCCGACTCCTCGGTCCGAGTTTTGCTGTACGACGCCTCCCTAGGCCAACGTATGGACGTCCCCAACATCTTCAAAGACCTGAGCTGGAACACCCACGTCTACGTATGCGGTCCGCGAGGCATGCTGGACGAAGCCGTGCGTGAGGCGCGGGCTCAGGGATTGGGCGAGGATGAGGTCCATTTCGAAGCCTTTTCGGCCGATACTACCGGGGACCCATTCTCTGTAGAGATCACGAACCGCGCAGGTACGTGCTTCCAGGTCGGAGGGGAGGAGACGTTGCTCGAAGTGCTGCGGAAGAACCTTGGGGCTACAGACGTGCCCAGTAGCTGCGAGGTGGGCAATTGCGGGACGTGCAAGGTTGTGCTGAAGAGCGGGAGGGTGGAGCATAGGGGTACGGCGCTGATGGACGACGAGAAGGAGGGGGCGATGCTGAGTTGTGTCAGTCGCGGGGTGGGGAGGATTGCTATTGAGATATGAGCGAGGATGTGACATGTTGTGTTAAGAGCGTAAGAGACGCAAGGAGGGCCGAATAGTCGAAATGCAAGTCTTCTATTTTAAACACGCCTACACTGCCTAGAACGCCATTAAGCCTTGCGACAATAACACCGCAGTCTCACCAAAAAAACCGAAGTTTTGCTTGGCCTTGCTCTCCAGCTATATAGTGAAACAAATCGTTCGCAATTTCGTCGTGATCCCCAACTCGATCCCCAGCACAGTAACGGAAACCAATAAAACATCAATAATACTTGGTACAACACCATGCGAGATTTCGATCATACAATCATATCAATATTGATTACGATGACGAGGTGTCCACGATTTCTCTTCAGCCCTGAGTACCTCAAGTGGTGATTGCGGTGGCGCTCCATGTCCCCCGTCGACTAGACTATCCCCAAAGACGGATGTGCTGACCAGGCTAGGTTCCGAGATATTGTAGCTTAGACTGGCAGCCCCGTCTAGCCGTCCTCCGAGGAAAGGGGTGGAAGGGGAGTCATGGAGCGGCAGCTGCCTCGACAACTCGCCTGGTCTCTTCAGAGCGGTATAACCATGGCGATCTAGGCGTTGTTGAACTGCGCTTAAGGATGGCTGAACAAGAGATAGACTCTCGTGTCGTGATGGTGGTGCGGCACTGGCGTCCTATGCCATATCGCGCCCTGTGGACATGCCAGTTGCGGGTCCCCCTGACCCAGCTTTGGAACTGTCCTTCGGGACTTGATTCCAAGACAGATAGGTATGGTCACCAAGTTTCCTGCTCCACCGTCAGTCACCTCTAGAAACAAAGGAGAAAATAGACAATAAGTACCTGGGCTTGATCAAATGCGTAACAGTAAAAACGCCACCAAGGACTATGCAGATACCACCAACGACGATGTATGCAATGCCCAAGAAAGGGTTCTTGCCACCAATCACAGTTTTCGTCGTGATGATGATGGATTTTGTACCTTGATATTCGCTGGTAGGGAATTCTAGAAGACGTGTTAGTTTATTAATCTGATTATCGACTCGACTCAGACGTACCGGAGATAATATCAATGGAATAAGTTCCCGTTCTCATAGCGGTGGTGTCATTGCGCATGTACAGCTTGCTGAAACTTGGCAAGCCCGCAGTCCTCATCCACACCATGAAGTGCGGGTCTTGCAAGTCAGGCGGTGGTACTTCGGCTGTGTACTGTCCATTGGGATACTGTTTCTGCCAATTCGGTGGCGGTCTGACGTCAGTCAAGGGCGTATCGCTTGACAGGTTCCCATAGAGAACGGTATCGGAGGACCAAGCGACGTTGTCAGTGGTCATGTTGTAGGCCTCCTCGGGTGAAGAGTTGCCAGTGGTCAGCAGAATGGGGCTGTCGAATGTGTCATTGAAGAGGGAGTTGGCTATCAAGCCACAGGGATAATAGGGCTTGCCATCCTCGTCCACAGTCAGCGGCGTGCAATCCGAGTCCTTGACGTTTTGAGTCGTAACGGCATCTCCCTTAAGTTGCTTGTCGTAGAACGACTTAACGTAACGACGATGATTCTGGTAAAAGTTGGTCAGGTGATAATAGAACAGCACCGGCGGTTGCAAATCCTCTGGTAGCTGGAATTCGAGGATACATCTCGTGAGATTCGCCACAGTGTAGTTGCCGCGGTACGTATGGGTGGTGTTTTCACGGCGCCATCGAGGGCTGATAGTCGAGTTAGACGACTTGAATGATGCCGTTACTTTACTACTGTCCATGGGTCCGAAGTCGTTGGACAAGGGGGCCGAAGTCGCACAGTCGGTGTAATCAATGCGCAGCTCTTGTACCTAGATGAGGTATGTTAGATTGTGGCCGGATGTTTTGGAAATATCTCGGTCGAACGCATACTTGGGCGCTTGCATATAGCAACAATCCACCGATCGGCGCGAATATGATTCCTATGGCAAAGAAAAGTGGCAAAACAGTTTTTGGTGTCAAGATCGGTCTGTCGAGAAGCCATCAATCAGCCTCCTACCAGTCACCTCGGAAGGGTCGAGTACTCACTGCCATGCCTTCAATCGCTGCTGTCGAAACGCCGTATCTGTCAGAATTACCATCAGTCAGCCTACTTCCGACCATCGTTGATCCTGTGCATCGTCCACAGCGACTGTCTTTTATGTTCCCAAGCCCATCCGCGCGCTCCCATCTCCGTGATGTCCCCATCTTGTCGAATCAGGCTCACTCACTTGCGGGTCTCCTGCTCTTCTTCTTCTCAGTCGGCTTGTTCGAATCATCCTGCGAATGTATCGAGTCGTTACCGGCGCCGGGCGGTGAGTCTGCCATCTTGCCGCGTATCGTCAAGATGCAATTGTCGGGGAAATGCTGATGATGTTGATGGAGGTAGCATGTCTCTCGACAAATGTCCCAGCACGGCCAGCACGGCCAGTACGGCTGATGGTCCGGGGGGATTCGTTGCGTGGGTCCAGTGGCTGTTTTTGCTTTTCGGACTTGCACAGCCACATTGACTAGTCCTGCTTTCGTTATTTTGGGAAACTGCTCATTTAATCGGGTGTATTATTAATTACTAGCATCTTAGGACTGTGATGTCATATCGCTATCTAGTCTCTTGTGATTTGATGCATGGGCAGTCCTGTGTCAGATCTTCTCGGTGAGATTTTACATAATCCCACAAGCTATTGCAAAAACATGACATGGATAATTGCGTCTCTGTTTCGCGGAGTACGAAAGATGACTCGACTATAGGGAGTCCATCATACAGTTCATCACTCATATATCTCTGTCATTTTAATTACTGTGTTGACCGTCCTGTTTATGGTCAGAGGTAAGCTGGAAGACCATCTGTCTCGCAGCCAAACCAAATCCTCGCCTGTTTTGGTTGTTCATGTGCCGAACTCGGAAGCAGATAATATACATTCCTCATGTCGTAAACTCCTGTCCTCGTCAGATGAATCCATAATCAGATGCAACGTATCGAGTGGCCCCAAAGCAATGCAAGACAGTATACAGTTCCCGAGCCAGCCCTATCGCCTGCTCCAGCAATGCGGACCGCTCTTAGGCTCAAGATGCCATACCAGACGGGAAATCATGGAGGTGTGAGAAGTTGAGCGACTATCCTCGACTGTTTGATGGATCACGACTCAGCAGTCGGCGCCTCTTCCTCAACCTTGGCCTTCTTACTGTCATCAGAACCCTCGGCCGGCTCTTCAGCCTTACGCTTGCCGTTCGTCTCGGGCGGCGGGGCTTCTTCCGACTTCTTCTCTTTCTTCCGGACGAACTTTGATAGATCCTTCGCGTTCTTCTTGGCTTCCTCGACGCGGGCTTCCGTCTCGGCTGCCGACTCGCCCAACGCTGCACCGAGAATGCCGCTCATCGGGTTATCAGCACCTAGGACGCCCTCGACATCCATGGGAGGTTTCTTGAGATCGACCAACTAGAATGTAGAGTTAGTACCACGGACTTGGGATATGCAGTAGACGTAAGTAATGTAGGATAACTCACCCGCTGCTCCATATCCGCAATGATATCCTTGCCTTCGGCGATCTTCTTGCGCGATTCATCGTTATCCTCCGGAGCATGAATGGCTGCTAGGTTGACTTCCTCGGCCTGCAGCTTGAGCTTCGTGCTGTTAATGGCGTTCTCGAGCTCAACGGCTGCTTCGGCGCGCATCTCCTCGTCGACGGCCTTGGGGCCTTCCTCCTTGTTCTCTTCATTGCTCGTGGTGACAGAGGCGAACTCGAGGGCTAAAGAGAGCTTAAAATGCGCCTCGGCTCTGATTTCCGACTCTTCGGGGTATAGGTCGATTTTATATCTCAATGAGGCCCGTGCATCATTGATGGCTAGTGGGTATCTACATATCATTAGCAAATCATCCGATCTATGGGTAGCAAGGCAGTAATACTTCTCGTTCTCCAACGAAATCTCAGCGAGTAGATCATGCGTGTCGGCAAGTCGTTCCTTGACATGTCTGATGGATGGCGCATCAGGTTGCGCCGTCTCCTTCCCCTTGCCATCTGTCACTTGCGCGTCGCTCTGCTCCAAGGCCTTCTCGAATAGAACACGCGACAGATCTAGGACTTCGAATGCGACTGCAAGGTCATCGTCTTCCTCATCATCATCATCACCCTCGCCTTCACCATCGCCATCCTCTTCCTCATCTGAGTCCTCGAAGTTCTCATCGCCAGTGAACTGGAAGAGCGGCTTCTTAGCTTCAGGTACCTCGTCTTCATCCTTCACAGCGCTGCCATCGGCGTTTTTAGCGATGATGGCAACACCCTCCTCGGCTATCTTGTCTGCCTCCGGTTTCTCCTCAAGGGCAGCTGTGGCGCTTGACTCGCCTCTTGCCTTCTTGGGCTTGTTGGCGCCATTTGCCCTCGATTTCTTTTTCTCTCCGCCTGCCGGAGCGCCAAGCACGTCGCTCTTACTCTGACCAACCTTGAATAAGCTACGACCGTAAAGGTAGAGGATGTCGGCATTTTCGGGGGCCATCTCGCCATTGAGTTCGGCTTGCATCTCGGCGGCATTGGCGTAGACCTCAGCAGCCTCTTCGTAGTTCTTCTGCGCATAGAGAGCTGTTGCCTTCGCGGTCAGATCGGCCAGTGAAACCTTAATGGACTTCTCGCGTTCGTCGGAATCCATAGGAGGCAAGGATGCCGGTGTGCCAACAGCTGATACGACTGTCGATGGAACGGCTGATAGCACAGGTGCGTCGGTGGACGTAGGTTCTGCCATTGTGACGATGTGACTGGATGTATGAGGAGTTTGAGATGTGATATTGAATTGAGCTTCGCAAGATGATAGCTGGCGAAGGCAATACACGCGACCAGCTGATCCTTTCCCGATATATTCCAATCAAACCTTGAGAGGTTTATCGCAAGAATGAGAGAAGTTACGGATGCGACGATGAGTGACGGGTTTAGGTGACGCGATTCGCAAGCAAACGGGTATATCAAGTGGAGCGCGACGCCGCGTCGAGCTTCAATGCAGACCCGCCGTTTCGATTGAAAGCTTGGGCCCTATGGATAGAGCTGCTTATCACACGTGACTGAAATGCCATCACAACCAAGCGGTACGAGGCAGACGAGGAGGTCCCGCTTCTTCTACCCGTGCCACGCCCCACTTTATTTGGAATCTTTAGATGGTGAGCCTTGCGCGAATCCAAATAAAGTGGGGCATGGCACGGGTACCTGCCTGAGGCGTTCATTTCGAGGATGGCAACGAGATATGGCAGAATATTGATTAAGCTGGTGTTCAGCGCACTATATATGTGCAACCTAGGGTATACCATGGGCGTCACACTATCTCGAAATAAGGACTCCAATGTTCGCTAGGATAGTGAAGTGGAGAGCTCCTCGAAGCTGAGGCGCTGCAGATGATACTATGCGGTAAGACGCACTTGAGGTATGCTCAAGATGATGAATGTAAGAAATACCTTTAGTTCATAATTGCATCTAATGGTCGTAAGCTGCAGTTAAGTTCGTATGTAAATTATTATCGATAACGACCTCCCTCACGCAGTTGTTCCATACTGTGGTCAGGCGCGGTGGTAAAAGCGCAGTGGCCAATCCCATCACCCTTGATTTCCACGACACCCCATCGAACAGGGAGCAGATAGCCATCTGCCTGGTCTTCCGCGGGGACGTGGCACGCGGCACTGATTGCCCTGCTATTCGTAGCGACCAGTCTCATTGTGCCGTCGTACTTCCGGCATCCGACGAGGACGATTGCTACCACTAGAGTGAACCCTAGTATCATAGCTGCAGCCGACCATTAGCTTCTGAAGCAATTGAAGACGAAAACGCCGCTCACTGATGATAATAGCAATCGGACTATATCCGCAAGTGGAAAATGAGTTCACGTCGTCTTGCGCGCCGTTGGGGTCCAGTGCCTTGACTGCAACATCTGGGGTCAGTAATGAATCTAAATAGGCAAGACTGGCGAGTATTCGGGAGTCCTTGGGACCTGTCTCGGGAGCTTCCACTCCTTTCAGCCAATATTTGCCTCCAAAGCTAGCCAGAAGGGGTAGAGAATAACTCCAGAAGTTGCTTACTACGTGCTAGGAACAGACTCTGCGAGATGAGCCAGTGCATGATACCGGACGTTGCATAGACAGGGATACCGTAGCGCAGTGGCAAGCTGATGAAGTAACTCGACCGTTGAATGCCGATGGGCTCAGAAACACGGAGGGTCTTCCGCTTCCGCTCCGAGTGCATATGGCTGAATTCGCGTTGAACGAGAAAGGTGCTGAGCATCGAGTTGTAGAACAGATACAGGATGGAGAGCACCAGTTGAGGCAGGTTTGCCAGGAAGACATTTGAGATGAGTCCGGCAGGGTCCTCTCGCGGTAGTCCCACTACGAGATAGGTATATTGCGTAAGGGAACCGAAGCCGAGATCCCACAGGTCTGGAACACTGGTGGAGATACGACGATGCTTCAGAGACCTAAATGATAGTCCCAACAGAATGCCAGTGATGAATATGACGAGACAGCACCTGTTCATATGTAAGTGATTGAACCTGAACCAGACAGGCAGATGACCAAGACGATCGCGAAACAGTATACTCACACGAAAAGCAAGATGAGCCAGCGTTTCAAGCTCGCAGCCGACATCCACAACTTTGGTTCAGGCCTCCATTCTCTGGGTTCCCGCGAAGGGCTCGGCCACTGTTTCACCCAATGTTTTGACCACAGCCGTCTGCTCACAAAGTCATGTTTCGTCGCCAAACACATATCCTTCGTTGTTGGATCCGGATCACGCATGAACGATGCGATCGCATCCCCAAGGGTATAGATCACCTCAGTCCGGGGCATCGGATGCTGGTGGTCTTGGGAAGCGTGTTGATGTCGCTCTCGGGTGTCCTGATCTTTCTTCTGCCATTTCCTCATTACCCAGACGCAGAACATGACGGATGCTTTGAGAAAGTTCAAAATGCACACTGTGAACATGATGGGTGGTGAGTACTCAAAACGACAGCGGCTTGTCGTAGAGTTGGGCGGCTGGACCAAGCAATGAGATACCTCGAATCGTGGGGGGCCAAGATACCACGTCGTCACCGGATAGCCAGGTGAAGTTGCCACGAACGCCCCCGTGCCGTTTCCCACGGCCCACAGGTTCTTGGCCCAGTCGTCTTGTCGGGGGATGACGGAGACGTACATGAGCAAGCTGTCGTCGTCGGCCACTTGCACGCTTTGGTTCTTGACAAGAACCACCGCGTTGCCCTGAGGTGCAAAGTAGTCGTCGTACAAATCGAAACAGGCGGAAGTGTTCCTCTCTTCATACGAGCCACCCACGGCCGCGTGTTGGATGTCGGAGATCACTGTTTGATAGTCTTGCTTGGGATTAACTCGCCAGTCGTCCCAGCCGTGATCGCCCTGTCGATTGCGCTCGGCCGTGGCAAGGCTCCAGGAACTCCCGTGGACGAACGAATCTTTGACCACGGCTATCGTATAGTCGTTCGACGCTAGGGACTGAAAAACAGCCGAGTTGTAACTTGAGTCAATCGTTAGTACCCGAGGCTTTTGTTACGTGCAGGGATATTGACTCACACAAGATGGATAGGGAGCGAGCTGAAGGCCAGGAGGATCCAGGTAAAGCGTCTCCAGCCGCTGATATATCTAAGGTTCCTCAAACTGGGGACGCCAATGTCCAGCCATCTGTTCGCATGATGCGCGCGATCAACATCGTCACGCGTGGGGGCCGCCAGGAGCTGCATACAGTAGTTGGAAGCGGACAGCATGCCAGTGCTCAGGAGGTTGATCAGCAGGTGGATCCACTGATCAAGCTTCTTGACCGTCTCGCAGTCATCGTCGTAGATCAGACCGATGCCATTCGCGCTCTTGTACTGCGAGACCGTGAAGACCGTCAGCGTGAGGTTTGTGACGAATATGATAGTCACCAGGGTGACCTGCATCAGGAGGGCCCGACTCCGCCGCGAGAGCCATATGCGCCAGCTGTGTCTCTCGTCGTCTTTTATGCTCGGAAACCACCACGACAGGGTCTGTTTCTCTGCAAATAAGTTGGATCGGAAGATCGCGGGAATCTCGAAACCGCGGGCTTGGACAACCCCGATAGGCCTTGTAGCTGCACCCGCATCAGGGGAGGCGGAAGACGGCGACGATGGCGGATTGGACACTACGGCCGATTCGATATCTCGTCTTTGCACCTTCAGCAAACGTCGCGTAAGGAGAGTTGAACACTCACGGTTTAGGTATCTCTTGTAATGGCTTTATCTCCGGTGGCTCCATAGCTTCAAAGCTACATTAATCTTCTATATCAATTGTATAGTAAAAGTGATATGGAAATGCATGTTTGAGGCATCTGGTTAAATCGACAATCATCAGAACGGACGACAAGGTGCAGACCACGCGGAGAGAGGAGAGAGAAAGGTTCTCTTCCATCTGGTGGCTTTCAGCTCTGATCCAGGGCCAGCTCATGCCGTCGCAAAATCATACAAAGCAGAAAGTGCACTTTTGAAGGAGGGGTTCTATTCCGACGAGGCTGTGAAGACTAGCTCTTAAGACACAGCGAAGCTGACACCTGCCTCCTGATCACACTTATCGGGCGCATTTCAAGCGACTGGACAGAGGCGCAATGGTCGTCCTATCTTTGAAATACCGCAATCATCACCACTCCTCAAGGAATAACTGTGTAAGGCGGCTGGGAAGGTAGGTCTTGGCAGGCTCTGGATATTTGAGAACACTGTCTGCCAGCCTGCTTCAAGATTGTCCTGTTGGGGTAACACTTGCATGAAACTACACGAGATTGGTGGTTTGAATATGGGCCTACAGCGAATTGTCAGCCGGCGGGAGCTTAGATAAAGACGATGGGAAGTCACTTATCTTCTCGAGAGGGCTCTTTGTCAACAGCGCCGCCTATAGTGTCTCGCATGTCGCTGGCTAGAATGGAGCGTTCGAGATGGATATACAACAACTACTCTGATGAACCCCGTCGACCACCCCTTTAAGCGCTGATCGGCAATGCAGATAATCCAATGCCAGATTAGACTTCGCCCACAAGTCTAGATTGTTAAGTTGCGGATGGATCACTCATTTAATTTCTTAATGATTCAAACTTGTCGGCGAAGTCTAGCTCGGCGCTGGATTATCTACATTGCCGATTCAGCGCTCAAGCGGATGGTTGCTTGTGGGATCGAGGTTATCCTAGTCGTCCTCCGTTGGGGCGGCAGTCCTGAACAGTATCTCCATAGGTCGAGATTGGGGATAATACTATGGTAGACCAACTGATAAAGATAGTTACACCGTCTACTATGTACAGCGGCAATGACAGCTTTTCTGCGAAAAACGTTGACAGAGGGAAAAGCCCAGACCTCAGAAACCAACGCGGGGGTCGAATTGGCGTTCAAGCAGGGAAACGTACGGTGGCATGTGCGCCATGGAGAGATCCTTATAAGTATATTCCCTTCGAAAGTAAACGTTACTTGGCTCCTTCACGCGTTATCTTGCTCAATTGGGCTCTTCGACGACCTGAAGTAGTAGTCCAAAACGAGGGGATAAGTACCTAGGTTCCGGTATATGTCTCTTAGCACGGCCGGATCATATGGATCATGTCCAACATGTAAGACGTTGGCTAGTTCAACCGCCGCAGCCTGAAGTCATTTTGGAGTAGTCGAATTTGTTCTCAAGGCTTCGAGATCACCAAGGATGGAAACCCACGATTCACAACCCCAGACCCAATCAGGCCATCTGCTTCCCGAGTCAGTTTCTAATACGTCAACAAATGCCAGTAGTGCATGATGCGGTATCTCAAACTTCCCCAGTCTTTTGAGAGTCTTGCTCCATGACAGGCGTCCGAGAGCAATTTAGGTGGGGTTCCCTTCCCCAATTCATCGTGAACCCTGGTACACGAACCCTAGCGACCTTTTTCCAATACGATAATCTGGCGAGCCTGGGCAAGCTAGGCGCCTAGAGTACTTATATACGAGGTTCTCAAGAAGGTTCTTACTTCTGTTTTCGTGTTGAAAACAACGTCGCTCATCCTTCCTCTTCGCATGCCCTCCAACATGCAGTTTTCCGGCTTCCCGCTCGCTTCCCGAGGGGTGTTTCATGTTCTGGTAGCCATCGCTAAGCACCTAACCTTCTGGGGTTACTTGACGTCTATGGCATTTTCAGATGCCAATCTTGGCCTCCCACTGGTCGTGCAACTCGAGATCGGATGCCAATCACACCACAGTGATTCACAGGCAAAGTTGCCTTCCGTTCGACGGTTCGAGACATACATGTCAAAGCTGTTGGCCATCTCTCGTTCGGCTTCGCGCGCTTCGTCTACTCAAAGCCGAGTCGCGGGCTTGCTGTGTAGCAGCTCCAACTTCGGACGGATAAATATGGTACAGTAGGTACGTAGGTTGGTTTCAAAAGTATTCGTCACTAAAGACAGTACTGGATTTGGACTAGGGACTGTATTCGCGCCATAAGCTTTAACGCTTTCAGTGGCTTAGCGCCTATCGCTTTGGTCAGAAGCACTGTCTTTAGTTTATGTAGGTACTGTAGGGCTAACCTAACCGTGCTAAACTCATAGGGCATTTAGCGACCGTGACAGTGCGAGAGTTTTTCGATATGCACGAGCCAAGTACAGTACCAGCGCTATCAAATCACCATCGCACTAGCTGAGGACCGCGCCATAGGTGCATGGATCGCAACAGGCTACCCCTGAAATAATTGAGTTTATAGCGTGAAAACCTCTACGAAGCCTCTACCCGGATGCGTCAATTATTATCGAACTATACTGCGTAGCTGCAATTGCGTCAACGTTCAGCCCGCCTCCACCAGACGCCGCCGCAAGCCCAAAACCCACTTCTACTCTCCAAATGCGTGTTAGTCTTGCATATCAACATGCGTAATCCCACCGGCTCGCAAGTGTCTCCTCTCCTTTTCCGACGTCACGGACCAAGTTGTGAGGTTCTGGGCGCCTGCTCCTGGGTTTGGGTGTACTACCTAGGTACGTACTATGTAGTATGTATGTGCGAGCTGCCATCCGTTCTCCTTTCGACCCTGGTAGCACGAGATCTGCGGCTACCTAGTACCATGGCGGCTGGTTACCCAAATATTTCGGTAATTTTTCGTGTCACATACAAACACCACCCAGGTACACTACTACACTGCCTGACTTAACCTCTGCCTCTGCTTGCTCCGATCCATTGCCTTCTGGCCATGTGTCTTCTCGGTCGTTCACCTTGAGGTTCATGCTCCCATAGACCTCGTCGCAACATCTCGAGACCAGGACCCAGCTCCGGTAGCCGACATGATCGTAGCGCCGCATTCCCGCCGACTCCGGCTTTTCGGCGCTTTCACTGTTCTCTGCCTCCTGGCGACCTACGTTCATATTCTCCCGGCATGGACGGAAAGATCGTTTGTATATGCCCACGAGTTCTCCGGCGCAGTCTCCAGGTATCTCGGCGGAGGTGCGGTCTATAACAATACCCTATACCAGGCGGGGAACGAGGAAACGGTAGTCAAATACCATAACTTCAGCAGCCCGTGCTCAGACTTCCCAAACACGGATGGCGTTCTACTCGTAATGAAGACAGGAGCGACCGAGGCTTTCGACAAAGTACCTGCACACCTACTGACGACATTGCAATGTCTCCCCGACTTCCTGATCTTCTCCGACATGGTAGGGCTGAGATCCAATCACCTGAAAACACACAGGCACTAATGATACCATAGGAGCAACAAATCGGAAAATACCACATTTACGACGTCCTCGCAAACGTAGAAGAATCGGCCAAAGCCCATAACAACGACTTTGACCTGTACCGAGACCAGAAGGAATGTCCTGTATCGCAGAAGTCTTGTGTGGACGCCCGAGAAGAGGGCCATAAGGCCTGGAACCTGGACAAGTACAAGTTCCTCCCTATGATGGAGCAGACATGGCGAATGCGCCCGGGTCGTGATTGGTACATCTTCGCCGAAGCCGACACGTACGTTTTCTGGGCGAACATGATACACTGGCTCCGCAACCAAAGTGATCTCAACCCCAAGGAGAGGATCTACCTGGGCAGTCGAAGTTTCATAGGAGGGACTCCGTTCGCCCACGGTGGTTCGGGCTATGTGCTGAGTGGGACGCTGCTACGGCATCTGATTGACCACCATCCGGGTGTGGTGAAGCAGTACAACAAGAAGGGTGCGCATGAGTGCTGTGGCGACCTGATGCTGGCTCAGGCCTTGGACGAGTATGAGAACGTCAAGATCCGCCAGGCGTGGCCCATGTTCAATGGGGAGAAGCCGAGTACGCTACCCTTTGGTCCGGGACATTGGTGCGAACCGATCTTGACGATGCATCATATGAATGCCGAAGAGATCAGTAGCGTTTGGCAGTTCGAGCAGACGCGTAAGACGGATGTAAGCAACTTTGGGGGTTCCCCCTCAATTCTTTTGACCTTGTGGCGCAGCAGTCGCATTATATCATTTGGTTCTATCCCAGTGCCGTTGCGATTCTTCCGGGCGCAGGAATCCGGGTCTCGCGCGGCCTCATCTCATGTCTCACTGCCACCAGTTCCACGTTTGAGATACTTGGTTTAGACTAACTAACAATGTCTCACAGGGCACGCTCATGATGAAAGACCTGTACAACGCCCTCGTCAGCCCCAAAATGCAAGTACAACGGCAGGACTGGGACAACCTCTCCGACGACGTCTGCTACATCAACCCGGATCCGGCAGCCCAGGGACAAGCAGAGGAAGACGTACGCGGTCGGCAGAAAGAGGCTGAGGAAATGACCGAGGTCGAGAAAGAAGCCTGGAAATCACCCGAGCACTGCTCTCGCGTCTGCGAGGAGGAGGACGCCCCTGACGAGGAGGACTGGGACGCCACACAACCCCAGAAAGTCGTCCCGCGCCACAACTCCCACCCCGAGGACGACGCAAACGCAGCTACCGCGAAGGATACAGAGAAAGCAGAAGACACAGGTCCTAGCGATGCAGCGGCTCGTGATCAGTGGCACCAGGCGCTGAGTGAAAAGAAGCGTAACCGCACGTGTTTTCAATACCGCTGGCACAACGAGCAGTGCTGCACAGCCAGGAGCTTCAAGCTCGGCGCACCCAAGGCGAAACCGGATAGCGACAAGGAGAGGTGGGTGAGTGGCTGGGATTTGAAGGGGATTAACGATTGGATTGGCGCCATGGGCGAGTGTGAGGAGATTGCGTGGACGGTACCTGCGTCGTGATCAAGGCTTTCATGAAATGTAAGGTGAATTGTAAGATCCGGGAGAAGGGACCGCCAACGATGGCGACGGGCATGTACGGCGCCGGGATCTTTTTTTGAAGTTGAGGGGTTCAAACTTTTGGGGCAATTGCTTGGAGGTTCAGGACTCTGATGCAAAGCGATCGATTCTTTGTGGGTATATTACACATGTCATGGCGTTTCATGGGGAAATATTTAGACGGGGACTATCCAGGGACGTGGTCATTTTTACGGATAGGAGTCGGGGTGTATATTCTACCACAACCACAGCTGCATAGCGATTTCGTAATACGCTTTCGCTCAAATACAAAATCATTACCCATCATCGATGCTCTTGCAAAGGGGATTGGCTTTGGAGAAGCTGCCAAGAAAGTGACCGGTCATGAGGGAGGAACGTGGAGAATATGGAGACGCTGCAGATTTAGTTGGTGTGGACGCTTTGTTTCGCTTGATAATCCTTACGAATATCTCATGAAATGCAGCCGGGACCCCTGGCTGCCGATTACTGGCGTCTTTCAGCGCAATGCAGTGACGTATGAACTGCAAGGTGTGTTGGTAGTATACAGCGTATGACCTTGATACTGGGAGGACGTTGAAAGAAGGTAAAGTCCACGTGCACGAGTTCATCTTCAGAGTAGTTCCCTCACAAGCCGGGGAGATAGGATATCTGAGGCTCTATTCTGGAACCTCCTGTACGGTGGTCCGATCTGTCGGATGAGGAAAGCCGTTGAGAAGAGCTCGTAGTCCCAAGACTAACAAGAGCCGTTGTTGTCGTCGGTTTCAAGCTCCGGATGAATAGCTCTTCAGCATGGAGGTTGCACGCCGATATTCCCTTGCGTCTGGTTGATGAACTGGATCAAAATACGTAAGGGTAAGCATAACGCGGCCAGATCCCGTCAAGAACCTCTCGGTGTAGCTTTCAATTGATGACGCTGCAGCAAACACCTACGTTACGTGGGATACTCGATGATGGTAACGTCTCACGGGTACTGCTTGTCGTCCGGGATGAGACGTGGCCCATCTTGCTTGGAAAGGGGATACAACGTCGTCCAGAACTCTACTAAGTAAGGACGGAACTCTCCGTTCTACTACTTCGAACCTCACCAGATTGGGAGAGACTTCTTCTCTTCTTCAGTAGATTCTTAAAAACAAGTTGTCGTCCGCCGCCACAGACTCGTTTGCTGACGAGACTCTATGACAAAAATGTCCATCTAAATGATCAGACGTGATGAAGAGAGCACGTTGATTCAACTCATCGCCAGTCAGCCGATCTCGTGCCCATGACGGGAACTGAAACTCTGCGTCGGCTGCTGAATCTGAGCCCAGGCTCTGGGTTTCTCCCAGCAGCGGCAGCAGTCTCTCAGCTTCTGACGGTGCATAACGGAGTGCAAGCTGACCGAGTGTCGTGTATATGACTTCATTTGACGCGTCCATCTTGTCCATTTGCTCGGTCTTGCGGAGCAAACACAAGTAAGTCCCTTCTTGTGGGGGACGTCCTAGTGCAGAGGCTACTTGATGCCGCTCACGTACAGCAGCCTCCAACAGATGTCCCAATATCACGAATAGATCCTTGACATTCTTGCGATCGGTCGAATGCACACGTCTTTCTTGCTCGGACCTGGGTGCACCAATACAAGCAAAGACCAACGTGCTCACGAAGACTGTCAGTATACCAAGTTGGTAAGACTTCGTTGCGAGAGGATCCTTTCCAAACGACGGTTTGATTCTGATCTTAGCGAGTAGTGATTTCGAATGGGCCAACAACATCCCAAGCTCCTCAGGAGGGAACTTCCGCTGGCCGAAAGCCCCAGATAGCACTAGGCTTAGCTCTTCCTTCTGGGGATCAAGCTGGATTCGCTCTCGAATGTCATCGAACACGAAAAGGTGCTGGCCTTGACATAGTGCAAAGTGCAAGAAGGAGGCTGCTTTCTCGGGGTCTTCATCAACGATGTGGTGATTCGAGATGGAGATGTAGCAGCTCACCGCATAGGGGCTTGAGAATTTTGGGGATTCAGTGACCCGCAAATCCTCCTTCAGGGAAAGCAGATATCTTCGTGGAATTTGGTATTTGTTACCATGCTCGTCACGAAGACTGAATAGAGATCTGGCATAGTTGAAGTACAGCCGACGACGTCGTGGGTCAGCACCGGCGTTGGCTTTGTACTTTCCGGCAAGCACAATCTCGGCTAATCTCAGCCGAGCAAATATCTCGACGAGGTTTGTAGAGCCGAAACTGTGCTGCAATTGCTCCAGACGGGCCGGCGATCGCAGGTAGTCTCGAGCAGTGCGATGGAAGAATTGCAATCGCTGCCGATAGAACTGATCGCCATCTTTGCGCTCTCGTCGATCGGTGTGCATCTCCAAGAGTCCTTTCGTCATATGTTCGAGATCCGATCGAACTCTGACATGTCGATTACTGACCTCAGTAGCTGAGTATGGCCTCTTGATCAGGGGAAACCCAGGGCCGTCCAGCTCGTCGATCCAGCTGAAACACAATGCGTTGAGTGCCTGCGCGAAGGGATTGCGAGCGGCCAGCAGGAGCATCTGATTCGATCGAACCTTTTCTTCCGACTTTAGCGAGCCCAGCATAGAGTCATATAATTCCTCTATGTCGGTGGGGTATGTCTCCAAGCTCTCTGAGAGTTTCGCCTCAGTTATTCCACGCTTTGCCATGCCTATGAGAGAACGAACGACAACTCGAGCCCAGAGAAAAACGCCCTCGGACTTATGGATAATGATGTTGACTAGCTTTTCTTCGCTTAGGAGCGTCACCCCATCAGTCCGTTCAAAGGAGTCGTGCGCGAATGCCTTGATATCGTGAGCAGTCAACTCGTGGAGATGAAGTCGGAGACTCGGGTCGAATCCATCCAGAAACTCCCGATAAGGTCTCGCGCTCACGCAAAGCTTCACACCATCAACCCGAGTCGCCCACTGTCGAAGACGTCTGGCAAGGGCTCCATAATCCACGTTATCTCCTGTATATTCATCCAGACCATCAATAAAGAAACACATCCGGTACTTCTGGGAAATATCGAGTGTGAGAAGTCTGGCAAAGGCATCATTGATGCCTTGAGGACCGAAGAGAGTCTCGTCGATGGCGCTTCCCTTGGGAATGGTTGACAGTGCTTTCCATTCCTCAGGGAATAGAGCTAGTATCAGATCAGGGCAATTTCGGGAGACTTCTAGCAATAGGGATCTGTACAATCCCTCCAAGGACATCTGCATTAGGCTTCCAGAATTCCAGAAGTAGAAGGACGAGAAGATGAGTTTCCGCTCTCCCGCCCACTCTGTTAACTCTGACCGAGTTCGCTGGTGATGGCGAAGAAACTTCATCAGAGTCGACTTCCCCGCGCCTGCATTTCCCGATATGTGGAAGACGCCGCTGCCCGATTCAAGCCACTTGATGAATGAGTTTCTCGCAAGGTCCATATGCGGTGGCAGCCCTGTGCTTATAGCATCATCCAACATCCACCCGAAAGTTCCTGATTCGGCTTCCCGGATGGAGTCCTCGCGGGAGTCAATTGACTCATAGACCAGGTGTTTCAATAGGCGAATCTCTACAGGCACAACTTCTGCCCAGTTGCACATGGCTGCCAACATCTGCTTGACCTTTGGAAGCCAACCCGGGAGTCCTAACGCTGAATTGTCAGCCGGTATTTGTTGAGGTGCTGACTGATCTTTGATTTGGCGATGGTGCCTTTTCTTCCTGACCCTCCTTATCTGTGGAGTCTCGTTTCCAGAACTATTAGAAGAGTGCGCAGAGCCCTTGGGATAGTCTCGGCGACGGGTTTCTTTGCTCATGAAACCACCTCTGTTGGAATGATGACCCAAAGCTGATAGGACGTCCTTCTTCAGCACAGCTATCTCGCGAGCGCGCACTGAGGAAACTGTATCGGCCTCCTTTTGAATCTGCCTGAGATGATCGTTCACTGGCCATTTCTCATCACTAAATGTGAGCTGATTAGTGATGAGGCCTATCTCGAAGGACTGCCCTTGAATTCGATAGATACTAACCTCAATGCGTCAAGCAGCCAAGCCCCAAGTTGCGTGCCATACTGCGCTAAGCAGCTGCTGGCATTAGCAATTGCCTGTCCATGCCGCAAGGATTCCCAATCATGTTGGAAGCTCTTCCATTCTGTTCCATGTTCCGAAGGCGCCTGTGCTTCGAGTATATCCAGTACGGAACCAGCTTGTGCAGAGCATTTGTTAGCCAAGACGGCTAACTCCTTTTCGTGATTAGAACCTTCAAGGTCATGAACATCACCGCAATCCAACAGCGCCCGCAAGTTTTCAATAACTTCAGTCACACTCGAGTTCTCCTTGAAGGCGGTCGCTCCCAACGGCGCAGTCAGAAGTTCAGCGATAGCGCAATCGCCAGCTGCCAGGTTCCAGTAGGAGTCAAGCAAAAAGAGGACGCTCGTGGCGACCCGAAGCGCTGGAATCCCTTCCATCTTTGGAGCCTGAAATGAGGATACCCGAGGTCAAGAGACGCCAGCAGCTAGGACCGAGAAGATAAGGTATACCGAATGATGGCTGAGTAATCTCCCTTAACAGAGAGGGACGACTCGTCTCACGAGCGGGGCTGATCTGTGCCGCGGGCAGCTTATAACGACCAGGATTAGCTCCGCCACTCCCCTTAGCGACAATACATGACATCCACCTATTTACGTGGAATCAAGTTATGAAATTGATACACTGAGGCATGATAGGTCGCAAAGGAGATTGACTTGAGTAGTAGACTTAAGCGCACTCAATCTGACATCAATTAACATGCTTCTCTTCAATTATAAGAATATACTCTTCATACATGAATATTCATAGCACATTATTATAACAATACCAAGAAAGACCTCTTGACAGGAAGTTTTACAAACCTCGAGAGGTGACACAGAAGCTACGCATGTCGTTAATTCTGTACAAATCGAGCATCTAGAGCCTCGAGATTGGCCCTTGATTGTTGCTAGATAATCAGAGCCGCAAAAAAACCTATCTACATGTAAGAGGTGACGAACCCTTTCCTAGTTCATTCTGGAGCAATGATGTTGAGCTATTGACCCTTTCTAACGGTGTTGGCCCGTACACCATCGTGACTTCCAAATACGCTTCGAAAATTATATTCGAATTAAGCAATATTCTAGTAATTAAGGAGTTATGATCTTACCGTGAGTACTTTACATAATAATAAAAGTTAATAATTAATATCAGATTAACTACGATATAATTTCCGAAAACGTCGCAGTCTGAATAGATTATTTGATTTAAACCACGATGAAGGCATGTGCCCAATCTAGGGTAACCCTATCCTTAAGTATAGATAATAACGCAGTCTATTGTAGAGATGCATACTCCAATGCCGTACCAGGCGATGCCACATATCATTCGGAAGGGATCTGACTGCAGACAATGCCGCTCGAATGATCTTGAATCCAAATCAAGAAGGGACCAACCATTGACTTATCAACCTGCGTTTATAGAGAGTATGTGAGATATGTAACATGGATTATACTCCACGCCACAGCTGCACCGCCACAACCTGCTATCAATGTCGTCACAACTCGTTAGGTAATCAAGAACCCCAAGCCCCCATATCGACATCCAGCTTCGAATATTCTCTACGCTGCACCTCCTCTCTTGAATCCCGTAATCTCCTACAGCAACATTCGGGATGAGGGATGCCACTCCGCTACGCATCCCTCCCCGCGGCCTTGCGCCTAGGCGTTTCCACGCCAGCTCAATGGCCGCAACCTCAATTACTCGCGTGCTCCCGACGCCGACCCTTCCACAGCACCTCGGCCCTCCGCGATGACGAGATCGACGCCGCGACGAACCACTACGAGACCTTGAAGCTGGCTCCGGGTGCTACGGCGGCCGAGATCAAGAAGTGAGTGAGCTGGACTGCCATCCCTGCATCATCTGCTACCTGCCACCGCAACGTCACCAAAAACCCCTTGCCACATACAGCTTACATCCGACAGGTCTTTCTACGCCCTCTCGAAAACGCACCACCCTGACCACAACCGCTCCGACCTCGGCGCGGCCAACAGGTTCATGCGCATAAGCGAAGCCTACAACACACTCTCCTCGGCCGAGAAGCGCTCGAGGTACGACCGCGATACCCTAGGTCTACACCGGTCGTCCCACCAAGGTCGGCGGGGCAGCTACTCTAGCACGTCAAGCCAAGCAGGTGGTCGCCCGGCCACCGGTCTAAGCCGGCGACGCACCACCTTCACAGGCCCCCCGCCGTCGTTCTACCGGAGCGGCGGCTGGGGCTCGCACGGGGCGAAGCGGAGCGCAGCGCAAGACGATTCCACGGGCGGCGCCTCCGCCTCCTCCTCCTCGTCCTCCTCCTCTGCTCATGCCAAAGACCACCACAACGACGGGGCCTGGGCGACATCCGGCAGCGGCGGCTTCGGTGCCGGCGGGATGGGGCCCGGACAGGATCCTTTCAGGCACCGGGACGACGTCCCGCATTTCGACAGAGAAGGGCATGAGCGCACGGGGCGGCGGACGGAAGAAAGGCGGTGGAGACGGATGCGCGTGGATGGGGAGGACGTACGTGTCGAGTCGGAGAGGGGGCCGACGGGCATGTTTCTCGTGATCGGGGGTGTGTTGGCCTTGAGTTTCCTCGGACCGCTTGCACTCAGTCGGGCTTGGAACAGTGGTCGTGAGAAGAGGAAGTTCAATGGGTGATCCGAAGACACGAATACTGGCTAGCAAGCAGGACATCGCAACCAAAGGGTTGGCGTGTTCTTGGAGCCTTGACCGATGGATCGGCTGCTTTTGAAGTCGTATCCGAAAAAGGATGACCATATACTGCTGCTCCGGCGAGCATCGACTCCCAAGGGAAACAGGGGCCGTTCTCTGTGGAGGCATGACGACATACCTATACGCGTCGCTTCTTCTCTGGACAAGGCATGGCTACGTACTGAGCACTGTATATACATATAAAGCACCACTGCACATACATAACCGGGAGTCCCCGCTGAGGCTTTCTGTACACATTGTCTTCAAACTTGGCCTTGCGCATGTCAATAAAGAGCACTTTTGAATTCATCTAGTCTACATCCAAGAGAGAAATTTCGCTGGAATGCAGATCTATCTCATTTATGAGCTGTATGTTACAAACAAATGCGAGGAAAGGGGGGTATTATCGGCCTGTCCTGAGTGTTTCCTTGGATCTCAAGAAAATCCCAAAAGACGATTGCCTCTCAAACTCCTGCATCTATCACAATTAACCCTCGAAAGTGAAGCTGACACCAACCTAGAACGAGGTGTTAGTATCATGTTAAGCCAATACCACTAAGATAGTACGGGTATGAGACGAACCTTATGGGTGGCCTGGTCAAGCTTCTGGGTATCAAAGGAACCACCAAGACCGAGAGTGACACCGGGTCGGAGGAGAACGTTGTAAGCAACGGCAGCGACACCACGGTCGTTGATCTTTGCCTATATCATTTTGTCAATATTTTTTATACCCGGGATATGTCTTTTCCTTGAACAAACCTTGGCGAACGAGACGGGGTCCAACCGGTACTTGGCGGCGACCTCAAGGCCGACAGTGTTGCCGGTCTTGGAGTTCCAGGTGGCCTTGGAACCGGCCTCAACTTGGCCGTTAACCTTGTGGTAGTAGCTAGCAGCGAAAACGCTCAGATTGTCGGTAGCGGTGATGGAGGTGCTGTAGGTAGGGGCGAAGAAGCCGAGAGCGGCGCTGTAGCCGGTCAACTGGGCCTTCTGAACGTCGTAACCGGCCGAGGCGCCAGCGAGGAAACCCTCGTGCCCGACGACAGCGTCGACGTTGGCGATGGGGCCCTTCAATAAATCGAAGAAGGCACGGCCGTGGAAGATGTTCTGCTTGAAGTGCAGGTTGAGCTTGGCGTTACGGGCCTGGGAGGTGGGAAGGAAGCTGAAGACACCCTCGGCCTTGAGACCCTTGGCGATGCTGTCGGCCAGCTCAACCTTGGATTCGAGAGCGTTGGCAGTGTTCCACGTCTGGGTCAGGGTAAGACCTGGTCGACGGCATATTGTTAGCAGTGTGGCAGGATGACTGTCATTTAGCATGATGGCGAACTCAAGGGGCAAGGCGCGAGGGCCTGGCACCGCTATCCGCGCAACCGAGCATGAAAGGGAGGTTCCTTTCTTTCTCGGTTTCTTGTCGGTGTGCGGTTTGATCTTTCTCGAGTGGGTGGAGGATGTGAATGTGGATGTGGTGGAGGATTTACCGAGCGACTTGTCTGTGTATTTGCCCTCCAACTGTAGCGCGCAATCAACTTTGGTTAGCCATTGCTTCTCGAAATATCCAAAGAGTGAGAAAGGATCATAGCCAGACCAAGGAACTGAGAGCTCGCTTGAATCTGGCTTTGATGGCCTGGCGTGCGAAAAGTTCGACAAGGGGCAACTCACGTTTCCACTAGTAGCCTTCTCATGACTGCTCTTGCCGGTGACTTTGAAGGCGACATTGTTGGGGGTGTTGCTCTTGACCTCGATGGTGCCGGCGGATAGGTGGTAGAAGTCCTTGTTAAGCAACTGTGACAGACAAAAAGTGTGAGCGATGTATAATCCTGAGGTAGAGCTTTGCGAATAGCTTCATGCGGGAAATATTGGTCGTCTCTAGCCAAAGCATAGCCGAAAGGGTTGGGCGGCTTCGCTTCAGGTAGCAGAGGTAACTTACGTCGTTCGCCGACTTGGAAATGTCAGAGAAAGCCGGGACAGACATGTTGGGCAATCGTCAAAGTATGGAAAGGTGAAGATGGGATGGGATGAGGTCGACGAGAGAATGGACAGAGATGCGTTGGTGATGAGGTGTTCGTCGAATTGGAAGAAAGGCTGAGATTTACTTTCCTTGCCAGCTCCGGATTGGATTGGATTGGCGGGAAATGCAGGAACCCAAGTCACGATGTAGCACTAATCGGGACTAGTCGGGCCGGCAGGTCAATGCAACTCCAATCCAATCTTCCCCAGCGGACCAACGACATATTGCACGTGGTTCAGGAGACGACTTCTCTGCGCATCCCAGGGGGTCGCTTTGAGATCCATAGCCTTTGACTTTTACTTTTACTTTTCCATGTTGATCTTGTCCATGGCCATTTCCTAAGTACAGTTTGCGACGCGCTAGAATGACTGAATCCACGGCTGAAGCGGTCTAATGGTATCATCGCTGCTCCTTGACCATGATCCTGGGTTTTTCCAACTACTTCATCGCCACTGATGCCATATAAACTATAGACATTGTCGACATCACTAGCACCCCATTAGAGTGTTATCAACCATAGCAGCGGTCTCCAAAACTCGAGATATACAATCTACATCCTAAACCATTCGCTAATTCTGACAAGTATGGCCACGGATATCCCGTTATGCGGTTGTCTTGTACTTGGCGTTGTGTGTCGCGATCGCTCTGTCATATAATCAATGCTTTGCTCTCGTATACTTCTCCGGGATGTATACACTCACCTTCCGCTGGGATCGGTCTGCTTCGACCAAGTTGGCGTCCATCTCATGACAGTTTCCGCACAATGAGGTGGGAAGTGCTCATCGAACATGCATCGGTACCAGTATGCCTCCTTCGTATCCGGGATGTCATCACCCCACTCAGGCTTGGGGGTTTTCATCATCTCATCCGTAACGTGGGCCTCAGCGTTGTCCTTGAGGGCATCAATCCAGCCATAGCCGACACCGTCAGAAAACTGCTCCTTCTGTCTCCAGAGGATGTTATCGGGGAGGTAGGGCTCCTCGTCCGGCGAGTCTGAGGTGTCAAACGCCTTTCTTAGAATGTACTTCTCGATGCGGTCCTTGGTGATCATCTTCTCCTTCGGATCGATGTTCATGCAGGCTTCCAGGAACTGTCGATACGTCAGTATATTGTGGCGCATTATCTAGGCCGGGATCCGTGACACACCTGCTTGTCAAGGAATGGAACGCGGGCCTCGAGACCCCATGCGGATGTAGACTTGTTGGCTCGAAGGCAGTCTGACAAATGCAGATTCTTGACGCGACGGACCGTCTCCTCATGGAAAGCCTTCTTGTCAGGTGCGGCATGGAAGTATAGGTATCCGCCGAAGATCTCATCACTTCCCTCTCCACTAAGTACCATCTTGATACCCATGGCCTTGATCTTTCTTGACAGAAGATACATAGGAGTTGAGGCGCGGATCGTCGTCACGTCGTATGTCTCAAGGTGGAAGATGACGTCCGACAGCGCGTTAAGGCCATCCTCGATAGTAAACGTCATGACGTGGTGCTTCGTCCCGAGGAACTTGGCGACCTTGACGGCAGCCTCATTGTCAGGGGAGCCCGGTAGACCGATAGAGAATGAATTGAGTTGCGGCAGATACGTCACCGTTGAAAGTGTGTTGTCGTCATCAATACCTACCAGTCCCTCGCCCGTGTCTGCATCTTCTGCGCTACTGACAGCGTTGCTACCGTTGGCAGCTTGTGCCAATGCCTTCATCCGCAGAGTTTCCCGCTGAGCGATGGAGGCAACTAGACTCGAGTCCAACCCTCCTGAGAGCAAAACACCATATGGCACCTCAGCCATGAGTCGTTTCCTTACGGATCTCTCCAAGCTCTCTCGAATGAGTTTGAGATCAAGGGGAGTCTCGGGTATCCTGGCACCATCCCACCACGTCGGCTGGAAATATCGTACGGCCTCGCCGGACTTGGAGTCATAGACATGGCCAGGAGGGAACGAGCGGATCTTGTCGCAGACTGTGTGAAGACACTTCAGCTCCGAGGCAAAGTACACAGCGTTCTGCTCCTTTGAGGACCAACCCTGGTAGAACGTAGTGATACCAATTGGGTCTCGAGCTGCGATGGTGCGGTCGAGCTTCTTATCGTATAGCACGAACGAAAACATGCCATCCAGGTACTTGGGCGCATCGAGGCCATATTCCATATATAGAGGGATGATGACCTCGCAATCCGATGTTGTCTTGAAGTGGTAGGGGTTCTTCAAGGTCTTCCGAATCAGTCGGTGGTTGTAGATCTCACCATTGACGGCAAGGATTATGGTGTCGTCCTCGTTGGTCAGGGGCTGGGCGCCAGACTCTGTTGTCGCGTGAGCTCGAATCGACTATACGGTGTTAAGGGCAGATGCAACCTACCAACACCGACAATACTAAGTCGCTCATGGCACAAGACTGCAGTCGCACAATGTTAGTCCGTAGCATCGAAGGAGAGACATGAGAGTTCAGATGTCATACTTGTGTTGTTGGAAATTACGCTGCCGCCTGCAAAACCGCAACCCGTTAACATGTGTGTCCTTCGTAATTTTTGTCTCTCTTGTGTCTTTTGGGTGACTCACTCCAGTCAGGGCCTCGATGACGGATCCTACGAGTAACGAGTCAATTGAGATCATCGAAGCTGTACAAGGACTACACATACTGCTTAGCAAGTTTCAGAGCGGTAGGCTTGAATTTCTGCACCTCAGGGTGGCTGCGCGCAAAAGATCGTGTTAGTGAGATCTTCCCAATCGCGAACGACGTGAAGGTGATTATGGCGGGGTCCTGACATGCCCCTCCACTCCAACAAACGGGCACGAGTCTGGGTGAAGGATAGGATTGGACACTCACCAGTGACAAGCGAATATGCCACACATCTTGCCTCTTTCTTTTTACCAAGTGTGATCCTTCTCGACAGGGTTTTGTAAAAGCTTGGAAGCAGATTCGAACCAAGACAGACTCACGCGCAAGATATAAGCGCACAGGGATCGGAATGAAGTAGGAGAAGGTCAGAGAGGAATCGAGTCATAAACTTTTCGGCTTGAATTTTGCGTCTAGTTTGGACAGGGCCCAGGGGTCTTCCCGCCTTGTCTTGACACCTTTTCGCCCTTAGACCCGTAGTAAAAAGCTACCTAGGCAGATTGGAGCCATAGCTGGAGCTCTTGGTTGAAAGAGTCTCGCGTTACGTGTGTCGATGTGGTGTATGTTGCGCCGCCGATCTCGGCCAAGGACGGTGTGCGTTGGTTGGAGGTTGACTCTACCCAGACATTACCTAACCTGGAGACTGATAAGGAATTCAAACTGACCACTCCATTGCGCGTGAAACTGACCGCCAGGTTGGTTTGACGCATGCAAGGGATGCCCTACGAATGCGTTGTTCTTTTGTTATCCCGAAAGGAGGACTTCTCAATTTTGGGTCCCATCCGCGCTCAAGTCCGTTATGAGTGACTGGGCATGTCAAGTGCTCACCGCGGGGCAGACATGGTGGGGGGGGGGATCCGACCACATAGTTATAATTTCAGCACGGATGGCGATCCATGATGAGAGATTAGAAGAAGCATTTTTGATTGAGCTCAATCAGAAACTCCGATTGAGAAATACCCGAGTCAGAACTTGCCATCGGATTGCCCTAATGAAAATGATCTATGCCAGACTCCCATTCGTAACTGCATAATGTGATGTGACCATGGCAAACCATACTTTTCTGCCGAGAGATAGCATTGCAACTATCGCCGTATAAAGCAGAGAAGTCAGTGCAAGTGGTATCGCATTCCTAAACGCCATCCAATGTCCCTCTAGCCCCCGTGTCTTGCATCGCCGCATGTTGTTCATCCGGTCGTAATCGCAGCCCTCGTGCGGGAGTCCTTTGAAATAGGTCACGATGCAATCACGGAGCATTCTCCTTCACCACACGCCTGACCCTTCGCTCGTACTCGACCTTATCTTTCTTGAAGAGATTGTATGCCTCAGCTTGTGCGGGTGATTCCGGATTGGGGTTGTCGAGTAGGTCTTGGACGCCGAGTGCGATTTGCTTGACTGTGATGGCCGGCTTCCAACCTTCCTCCTCGTTCAAGATCGACAGACAGACGGTGCCCGAGGGGTAGACGTTGGGATGGAACAGCGGGGGTGTGAACTTGCCTGCAACCAAGACGGTTCATTAGCATGGCGATAATATGGCGAACGGTATCCGTGGAGATGGTGAAACTTACACTTCGGGGGCTTCGTGGGGTATTCTGCGGGATGGCCAGCCGCGTTAGCAGTCGGAATCGTCGCATCGTAGTATTTCGCATCGAAACTCACCGTCAGGGAAAGTCATAGTCATCTTAAAGACGCCACCCTCCCACATCGTCTTCTCTTTGCCCGGTATACCACACTCCCACACCTTCAAGTCCATGACGCCAGTGTTCTTGTCCTTGACAGGGCGCGCCCAGAAGCCAAAGGGATGATCTTTTCGCCATTGTTTCCTACATCGCATCGAGGAGTTAGTAGGTGGGTAAAGTAACAAGAGACTGCCTTGTATTCAAGAGCAGAACACAATATGTGTAGATTTACCTCTCCTCGCCTAATCGCATGGTGCAGAGCGCCATGGTTGCTGGCAGGTGAATGTGGGTGATCAAGATGAGATGGAAAACCGTCAAGGCCGAGGTCTTTGCTTGAGCAATACAGGCCTAGAAGGAGGCTGCCCAGGCAGTTATTAAGTCCGCGGCGGCTGCGCAAGTGGGATGTGGTCGACCCGGGAAATGGGTCAATTTAAATGGAAAAGTCCAGTCTGCTTGACGAAAGCAGAGCTGAGGAGGAGCCTCAGGATTGCTGAAAGAGCGTCAGAAAGAGGCCTTGAACATGAGAGTTTCGAGAGAAGGCGACGGATCAAGGTGGAATAGCAGAGGGATCAGGCTTTCGAGGCTGGAAGCCTTGAGCGAGGACATGAAACTTCCTGTGCAGTAGTTCACAGCTCTGAACGGGCTCCATCCAAAGTGAGGCGCGATCAACGACCTAAGTCCGCCTTTGTGGGGGGCTTTTGGGGAAAAGACGCCAGGACTAATAGAATCCCAAAACGGCAATGGAGACGGCGCTTAGGCGCACTGTGCATCTACCCTGTCGAGTGACTTATAGTAAAAAGCTCACGAAGACTCTCTTATATAAGATTCACTACGATGACTCTTACACAGATTGGACATTTCTGGTCAAACTAAAAACGTTGTTTATTTGGATACTTCCTGCTTCAAGCCTGTAAAACTCGTTCCTTTCTGGCAAATCCCTTTTAAGGTACTACTTTAAAGCAGTTTCGAGGTACGGCACATACCAATAACTAGAGCAGAAAAGGTGCAGAGAACATAGTCAGCATGCGTAGCTAGTAACAGTTGACATGATCTTTTTCTTTGAAATTGTGGCCTTGCCCGTTTGGACAATCATTGGATGTAAATACTTGAATGCGTAAGTAAGATTCTGCTTTCGGTACGGCACTTAATATCAACATACTAGCCTCGCAACCGTGTTTAACTCTAGACATACAGAAAACTATTGCACAAGATATTGTTGGATTTAGCTCGGTATACTCCAATACAAAGAAATTTCTCTGTTTGTAAAGTCCCATGTTACGCGATTCATGAACTTTGACAACCCTTCAAGCGGCTGCGACCTTCGTCCGATGTGGCCCACATTGAAGCAGAGTGATAGGTTGATGGAGTAACATCCGTCAGAAATGAGAACGAAACAGTGACTATCATGTGATTCTGAGGTCGAATAGCAGATCGTGTTGACTTTGGATGGTAAGCTCGATGCGACGAGAAGTTATTTCAACTTATTACATCCATATACTATGAAAGGGTATCTTTAACCTTGTCACGCCCAACATCGTTCACTCTACGACAAGCTCTCCAACAACTTAGGCAACAGATACTGGTTGTTGTACTCCCATAGAATGGTGGTGAAATCTGCCGCCCACGCTCCGCCGGTGTAGAATGTTGACCTACGGCCCTGAAGAGCATACAATTGCTGATAGAAGCCAGCTTGGATCTTCTCAGCTGGCACATGAGGGTGAATGCCAATATGAGCGGCGAAAGCGGCAAAGTCTAGAGTCTCGTCGTTCGTGGATGGAACAGTGCCAGCAGCGACTAGTGTCTCGAAAGCTTTCTGGGCCAGAACCTCAGCCTTGGCCGTGTTGTAGTCTTCCGTGCCCGTAGCCAGAACACGGAAGTTGGAGTCGCCGAGGTATTCGAAACGGCCGACGAACGGCGGGTCAGGGAGTTCGAGCCAGTTGTCGGGCACTACGGATGAAGGGTAGTTGACGATGGAGTAGTTGATAGGAAGGGAAGGATGAGTGACAAGGCCGGCGAAGACGGTTCCGATTCCCCATGTTGAGAAAACCGACTCTTCGGTGGAGTCGAGGTCGTAAGGCGCCAGGTTGTATGCTGTGGGCGAGAAGGAGATGAGTAGTCGCTTGGCCTTGATCAATGTCTTCTTGCCATCACTGCCTTTGACCAGAAGCTGCACGCCGTTGCAGTTTCTGTAGGACTGGATGACTGTACTAGAGTACAAGACGTCATCGCCTAGCGAGGCGGCGATGTTGTCGTACAAGTCTTGATTCCTCTTGGTTGTTGGAACCCAAGAGGCGGCCGCGCCGAGGAAGCTTCGGACGATCGGGGCACCGAATGTCTGCATAACGTATATAGTGAGCTCGTCGACGACGTTGCCTAATCCAAGACCCGTGACTTGGAAGACTCGAGGGACAATTGCTTCGAGCTCATATTTGGTCACAAAGTCACCGAATGTCAGGAGCAAGTCTTCGGGTACATCCTCTGTGGGGAAGTTCGCGTACGAGGGCAGGAGTATATCCTCGTACTGCTCACATATTTCGAGGTACTTCTGGAGTCCGGCAGTCACGTTGGCCGTATCTGGGGCTACATAATCGTCGAGGACCTCGCCTGTCTCGAAGTCGGCGTATGTAGTTGTCAGAGACAGCCGGGTGGGAGTTTGAAGAGAAATATTGAAACGAGTGAAGAATGCCTCAGCATCACCATACTCCGTGTAGGAATTGACGCCATAGTCGTAAGGATTGCCAGACTTTGGGTCAATGTAGGTCTCAACATGGCCACCCTGTGCAAGAGTAAGTATATTAGCCTAAGTTTCCATTCGTTTCAGCCATGGAAGAGTTATTACCAAGTTTTCCTGAGCCTCAACTACGATAATGCTTTTACCGTAGTCCTCCCGCAACCTCACGGCCGCATGAGCACCCGAAGCACCTCCGCCTAAGACCACCACATCTCTTTGAATGATGCGGCTTGCTGTGCTGTCTTCGATAGCTACGGTGGCCGCATGCTGAATCAGACCCAAGAGAGTGCCTACAGCTGCGGGCGAAACTGGTGTGAAGTGCATCTTGGATGGGAGAACAACCTGGGCTTGGCAAGGAGGGCTGACAAGCTACATTCTGGGCTGTACCGACAATAATAAGTTTTATGTTGACCAGCGTACATTGCAGACTACCATTACCTCCTATGCAGCTCGATGCAGCAATTTCAATACTCGTACCACCGGCAACGACATTTCTTGCACTAATGCCTGGATACCCACTTCTCTCTAGGATCATCTGGTCGACTTTGGGACAACATGATAGACTCCAGATAACTCCATGTAGGGGTGCGAGTAATTAGTGGCCAAGGAGTTTGGGATGATGTGGCACGGCTGGGATCCCAGTCATTGGCTGAAGAAGCGAAATAAGCATACCAGGGAAAGTTCTGTATTTAGTGTCTAGACCGACCTAATAGGTATCTCGGCCCCAAAGAAGTATAGTCCCAGAAAGCAAAGAACAGACATTCTGCAACCAAATCTATCCGCCCGGAGACGAGCCGTTCCCGGGACTAGTTAACCCAATCACGGACCCTCCACCTTGTATAGTCCCACTCGCACCACGCTACATACTATAGTGTAGATCCTGCTTAATCCCGCTAAATATCGCTGTGCATTGGAATACCCTGGTATCCTGTCGAGTTTGTATGCAATACAACAGGGGACACGTCTTTGAATTGGTATGGTGATATGCTCCAAATCAAGCTTAGTGTTGGATTATATGTCGATGATACTATGTAAAACCGCGCGTGGTGAAGTGATCAATGATCCACCAATTAAACCTCCTCCACATTGCTGGGAACTCCCAAGCACCTGGTCGGGGGATCCAACCTAATGTTAGTACGTTGACTGGGGAAAGACTCCGAGACCGTTGGGCCCGCGATGCATCCACCGAATCCAATTGCATCTTAGTCGTGTATCTTCTCGTCCGAATGATGCAATCATAGCCCATAATAGCCCGAAGAGCTGAGAGCGTAGAGCGCACCATCCGTCTTGTGGTTCTGGTGCTTATATCGTCATTGTAAGAAAGACAAAGGTCGCTAGGCTAGGGTGCGTGCAGGGAACTCGGCCCTCAAGGCCCGTAAGGATCGCATGTCGTAGATGGTATTCTTTGAGCCGTCATTTCCATTACACCCATAGCAAGTATTCCCTGGCCCTGGTGAAGATCTCGCTTGCAGTGTGAGATACAGCATTCACCGGGGGAATTCTGGAAGCTGGGATAAACAGTATTCCTTGTCAAAAGAGGTGTTTGAGTTTCCAACGCCTCCGTCAGCTTTCTCGGCCGGGGAACGCCATGCATAACAATCAGATTCCGCCCCATGTATTCCCAAAACACCGCAGCCGGTGAGATCCCACCACCAAGGGTACCAGTAGCCAAGCTTTGTGGTTTGAAAGCCTGTTTAACTTGCTTCAATGGTGTGCAAAGTCAGGGGACCGTTACTTGTATTTGGTGCAAGGCTTCACTTACCGTCCCTGGTGCGGACAGCCTTTACTCAGATGTGGCAATTCTGGAACTATGCACTGTAGTATTACATGCGTATCAAGTTCCCTGTACCTGCATGCAAAGATTTAACGACCAAGTCACGCTGCAGGTTGATCGACTAAGCCGGTGGTACGAGACGCTGTTGGTAAATCTTGAATCAAGATAAAGAAACAATCAGCACTCTTTCTTGCCGTGTACTGAATGGTCGATTCTCTATATTCCCGGCTGATCTCCCGGTCTTATATCTCCACAGGTGGTGAGTAGCCTGCCGGTACGGGCTTTGACCTTAAACGCAATGACTTCCTCAATACCACCGGACCCGGCTTATGTGGCAGAGAGTAATACCACAAGGATCATAGCGGTTGTGACTGTATTTCACGTGCTTGCGTTAGTCAGCATTGGACTTCGGATGTACGCAAGAATCTATGTGATCCGAGCGCCGGGATGGGATGATGCAGTGATGGGGCTTTGTGCGGTAAGAACAACCGGAGCTTAGGTCAACTTGTCGGGTGAAGATGACTTATTGACTTTGGCTATGCAGCTTTGCACAATTGGAGGTTGGTCAGTTTTCATTATACAGGCAAGCCACGGACTCGGCCGCCATCAAGACACAATCAGTCCCGCGGACCTCAAGATTTTCAATCAAGCTGGATTCTGGCAATCAGTCATCTCAGCCGCGTGGGCTCTCACATTTCTGAAAATCTCGATCGCCCTCAACTTGTTGCGGTTAGGTTCCAGCAGCAAATGGTACAAATGGTCATTATGGGGGACAATTCGTGAGTCGATCATCCGGGCTGGTCGGGGGCGATGCTAATGGAATAGTCCTCAATGTATCGAACTGTCTCAGCGGAACGTTCACATTCTTTTTCTTCTGCCGACCTCTGGCTGGTTTCTGGGACAAAAGCTTGAATCCCACGTGTGCTCCCATCGCAGTACTGATCACTGGTGGTCTGGTAAATACTGGTATGCCCTGTTCACAGTCCGGGTTTGCCGCTTGAACTGACATTTCGCCACTTCTAGCCATTAACATCTTCACCGATGTGTTATCATCAACGCTCCCTATACCTATTATATGGAATTTGAAACTACATCACCGAACGAAGATCTACGTCATCGGGATCCTGAGTCTTGGATATGCGTAAGTCCAGACCACGTAAAATGTCACTCTGCCCACAGTAACGACTGACCAAGATTACAGCGCCGTTGCCTTCGGAGTTGTTAAAGGAGTGCAGCAGATAGCCTTTGGGGCGAAGACGGATAAGACATTGTATGCCAACCCCCTATCTTGAAATCAACTTCCAGCCATGGGTAACTGACTATGCCGCAATAGCGAGCAAAGTGTCCAGTTCTGGGGATTGTGAGTACTTAAGCCCGGCTTGAACATATGTGCCTCCAGCTACTTACCACGTATGCTGACCGAATCTGAAAACAGTATGCAACTTCAAGTAGGTATCATTGCCGCTTGTTGCCCCACGCTGAAGCCCCTCTTCCGCCGAATACTCATGCTCTCGTCGGGCGACAAGTACAATCAATACAACTACCACGGTCGATCTCGGCAACAAAACCAAAGTGGACTTGCGACAATTGGCGGCGCCAATAAGCAGCGAAGCAGATTGGGAAAGAATGAATACGAGCTGGAAGAGAGAGGTGTTGCTGGTGACCAGAGTGAGGGAAGTTTGAGAAACACCACGGGGGAGAGCACCAGCATTGCTACGTCGACTTTCTACAAGCAGGATGGGGAATCTGGCAGCGAAGAAAGAATCCTGCCGCATGCAACTGGGCTTGGCTTTTCTCGTGGGAGCTTCAAGGGCATTATGAAGACTACTGAAGTCACTGTCAAATGACCAAGTTGGGCTAAGACAAAAAGGCGCAAACTCCGTTTCGTCTTAGAGAAACAGAAACTAGAATAGCTTTGTTTGCCTTGAAGACCCCTGAATCCTGATTGCCGTCAAAGCGAACTCAAACTAGCCTCTTCGACATCCACGCCACGTCTAGTGGAGGGGCACTTATGCCGAGCTTACTACAGAGTGTGCCGGCGCTTTAGCTAGATGCATGGGCTATAGTGGTGAATGAAGGCTTTGATAACTTGTCCTATAACAAGAGCCCCATGATGCTTGGAAACGAATCGCATGAGCAGGAACAAAGAGCAAGGTAAGTCTCAATCGACAAGGTATTAGCATTATAAACTACTCGATGACTTAAAGCTTTACTCCTGCCTGCATGAATGATCTACTGACATCAGTTGTAATACGATATCTAAGTGCTTCCGTTGAGATGAACGATATAGGTGATAGAAACAGCATTTCATTTATTGGAAGGGGTATACGCCGCATTCGGACGAGCAAACTGCATACAGAACGTCGTAATCGAATTTACTGACGGGGAAGAATGATGCTCCAGAATGATGCTGTTAGCAATCGATGATGTCCATAGCTACAAGTGAAGAAAGCACGAGTGAGTAGCTTCATTTTCTAGATATTGAAGCTCCTGGAGCAGTAGCGCGATCATGGTCGACGATTCTATAGATGGTCGGTTTGATAAATGCTACTTAGCACTTGCCAAATCTGGGGATACATCACAGATCCTCTCAGCTAGAAAACCCCTTTACTGTCTATTATTTGTGCCAACATGAGTGGGAGGCGCCAAATCTATCATGAAGCGGGCGATCACTGGGTTGAAGAAAAGCAAGGAGTACCGATAAGCTTCATGAATAGGCGATTCCTTCGTGCATGCTCCTGACGAGCTCCTGATATGAAGCGATTTCCCAGGTATGGATAATATTCGGCAACACACCCGGAGCTTCGTAACGTTAGCTAATTCTATACGCTTGTCGAGTGTAACTCTTAATACGCATACACTTACCAATAACGAATCCTAAGAGTTCAACACCCGGTCTGAAACAACTCAATAATTTCAAGGCAGTATTCCAAGTTAATACAACTATACCAACAGTACAAATTCCCTTGAAACCTTCTATAGATCGATTTCCACCACCCAAGCCGCCCGAAATCATGACCGGCACGGGAGACCACTCCATTAGTCCACAGTCACGAAGTCGATCGACCCATCAGACGGAATCCATACCTCTATCCTCGATGCAGAGATGGCGAAGCGGTTTCTCGTTTGTGGGAGCTCAACAACATGCACGGGCGAGGCCTCTGCACCTGCTCGGTCCTGCTGGCGGGCTGTTTGGATGAATAGTCAAGTTTAAGATTATGAGGCGATAAAACCGTCACTCCAGGTAATACATCTACAAAGCCACCTGTGTACCAAAAGTGACAACAATGACTAGTAAAGCTGGTCAATAACTGGGCTGTACCATCCCGACGAACAATTTTTCATCGTCGGCCTCTGCCGGGGGAAAGTACGACGGCAGAACAGAGTTCGTGGTGCTTTCAGAGGCATAGCCAAAGTTACTATCAAGGCAACTCAACGGATCCCCTGTTCCCAATACGGACGGGGTTATCCTCCCGCACTGCGCATCTAACGATAATTTGGTTGCTCCTCGTGATGATCGAGGTCTGATACATCTAAAATCAGGGAGAGAGGAGGTCAAAACATGAGGGAAGATCCTACTCGACATAAGATGGCCAAACCACAATTGACGGCAATCGAGTGATGTCCGAAGATAAGGTGAAACTCAGCCTAGGTGAGGATTGCATCTCCTTCAAAGAGATAGCGCGGGAACTATATTGTTTTCTAAATCTTCATCATGGGATCGGGTCTTAGCGGCAGCGAAGAGGCTTGGGGGGTTGGGGTGGAGGGGGCCTTCAAAAGATATCTCAAAGGCGGGAAAAATAAAAAATAGAAGATGAAATTTGACGACGATAGCGATTATAGTGGTGGGATTGACCCAGAGAGAATTATTCGAGAATTTTATAGAGACGTCATGGACATGGCGCGAGAAGAGGAGAGAGATAGAACAGAACAGAAACATGAAAACAAAAAGAAAGGATATCATGCGTGTCAACAAAAAAAAACGAAAAACCCATACTCAGCAGTATAAAATCACCGTCAACGACGATGATAAGAACATTAAGGGCACGGTATCGCTTCCAAGGTCACCTTGAGACTACCAGCGAGTCAGTGAAACATAATTCCCAACGAGCCCAAGGAACATGACTAACAGTGCAAATGGCATAAGTCCTTGAGGCAGCTCCAGGCGTAGCATAGTCTTCCGCCTCGATTGGGCGTCAGGCGGTCGAACAGTCGATCGTCGCGACGACCGTAGCCCATCTTCGGCGGCCTTTGGCATTTATGTCAATAAAACTTGCCACGGTGGCGCTGGACTGCCAAGTCTCCTTTTATTGAACTCTCATTCATCACTGGCCACATACCCCGAAATTCCTGTCAACTGTTTTCGTGTACTTGATGAGAAGGACCTCGAAGTTCTGATAGCTGACAATGTAAAGCAGACCAAAGACCATTACAATTACAGGCAGCTTAAGTGCCACAATAATAATGACAGAACTTGATAGGATTAGTAGTAGTTTGATGCTAAACTGTAGGAAAATTAACGCAGAGACAACCCAAGTTTTCATTATTTTGCGAAGAATTTGAAAATCACCACCACTATTAAAGCGATGACTTAAAAGTAGGCCAGGCCGTCCAGCTGCAAAAGAAGAAACTTATAAATACAAATGACAAATTTCAAAAGATCAAATAGAGTATTCACAGAAGTTACGACAATGGGAAGAAGAAAGCCACAGAAGAAGGCTACCCGCCTAGCTGCCATTACTAGAAGCTCAGGCTGGAAGCGCAGTCGTATCGAGTGGGTCAAGCCTATAGAAGTTAGAGAGTCCTGCAGTGATCCATGCATCAGATCACCGGCAGGCTGAATTACACCGCCACCAATCGCCAGCCTACAACATTGTTAAAAGCCTCGCATGCAAAGGTGGCGGAGCACAGGCAGGGAGGACTCCGTGAGCCTTCAGCCGACGCGATGGAGGTAACATAGCAGCCCTACACAATATTGAAGAGCATCGTCTTGGCTAAATCTAAACTTTCCACAGTAGTTAATACACCAGTTCAAATCCAATACCTGCTTAACTTGAAGTTCAATGGAAGTCGCTCTCACCTTTGGCAGCCTCGGCGACATCATTGCTGTCTGCCAGCTGGCAATCCAGTTGGGCAAGGCTATCGGCGTGGGACGGCGCGATGCTGGAGGTAGTAGCCTGGACTATCTTGGCCTGACGAAAGATCTCGAGTTGTTTGTTGCTATTCTGATGCAGGCGAGTTCTGCATTCACTCATCTGCCTTCACGTTAAAGCATTGTAATTGACTCTGTTTCCAGGTTGTTGCGACATACCAGCAACATGAGTTAACGCCATACCTCGACAGCATCGATATCGCAACCAAATCGGTTGTGGACGAATGCGCGACATCGATCCAGGAGACACTGGACCATGTACGGCCGAAGTATCATGCTAGTCTTCGAGCTGGAGGGTCAGGGAGTAAAATGAGAGACACATATAGAAAGATCGAATGGTCAATAAGAGAAAAGGAGCGAATGCAACATCTACGAGATAGGCTACGGGACGGAATTGAGAGACTAAGCCTCTTGACAATGCTGGCTGCACGGTGAGCTATAATCGTGACAGGCGTAACTCAACTGGCTAGCTTGCTCATACGTGTTCCGCTCCCCAGGAAATCTGCTCGAGTCGACAACGCCACTATGCTCGCTCGGATCGATGAAGTCCGTCAAGTCATACGCGATCAGCAGACTCAAGTCCAACAAGGAATGTTGGCCAAAATCGAAGAGGCTCGTCGAAGCATCGTCGAGCAGCAGCAACAGAGTCAAGACAAGATCCTTGTCAGAATAGACGAGGTCCGTCAGGTGATGGAGGAAGACAGAACGGCTCGGCAGGAAGTAATGCTATTGTCGGAGAAGCAGGCGAGGGCCAGCGCAGAACAATCTGGTCGGCTTGAGTCTGTCAGTAATCGACTTTTATGTTTGAAGTTGATCACGATGGATATTCTGGGAGCCGTGAAAATGACGTTCTTCGCAGTGCTGGAAGTGAAGCAGTTGCTGCTTCGAGTCTCTGAGAATGTCGTTAACCTGCAGGTTCTGGCTTCGCCCTCAACCGCGCTGCGGTCCCTGGACCCCACTAAGGAACTACAAGTTCGACTGGAAACCGCCCTTGGGACTGGCCATGTCATTGAGATTCCCGCTCAAATGGTCGACTACCTGAGGTGGGATGTAAGAGCTTGCAGCATGTCCGACGTGTTTCGGTGCGCATACTGATATGGTGACTCTAGACACTGAATAAGCTATTAGAGGATCGATTTTACGGCCGAAAAGGATACGGCATGGTGCTCAGGCGCGAGTTTGCGCTGGAAGAAAGCTGTTCGGAACGAGACCTAGACCGAAAGATCCCTTTGGCAATGTCACTTCGGAGAGGCATGAGACTCAACATGAGCATGATCTTCGCAAACGCCGACTCCATCATAGGTGCTTGCCCACGGTGCAGAACAGTCTCAGACGCGCCCGAGGGTGTGAAAGTTCAATGGTCAGTCCATCATCTGTACTCAACAACTCTACAATCTAACTCAGTAGTCATCCAGCCAAACCCTTGGTTGTGGAATGTGGTTCCAAGTGTTGAGAGTACGGGGACTTGCTCTGAAGCCTCGTCAAGACCCACGTACTTGGGAAGGGGAGACGGGAACCCTCAACATGCATGGAGGGAGGAAGCTGAGGCATCACCACAATCTCGAGAGTGATATGAACACGAAATCCTCGGCAGCTCGAACCATCTTCGTCGGGGATTACGACGACTCATCAGAATCTGATGACGCCATGAAGGGTGCAAATGCGGTCGAGCCATCTGACTTCCAACGAGTCCGTATTCTCCGTCAGCTACAGGCCCGTGGTGGCTTGAAAAAGTGCATCTCCAAGCCATCCGCACTACCAGATGTTTTATATGCGAGACCTCCAAGTGTATCATGGAATCCTCGAATTGGGTTTCACGATACATGGGATGGAGTGGAATATGATAGGCGGGCGGCTATTTCAACTTCAAACCGCCTCACACAGGCGTTGGCGCAGCAGATCAAAGAAGAACTGAATAGTTTCAAATTGGTATGTGATCTCGCCCATCTCTATGATTTACAGTACTTAGTCATGAGTAGGAAATGGAAGTTCATGATATGTCCAAGATTTACACACATTTCTTCTAATCCGACAGGAACACAAGCCTCGGGTAGCACACAATCTGGAGTGGGAGGCTTAACTAGTGTGCTCGAGTAACAATCGAGAGGGTCGCATCCCTCACTCAAACGGTAATTTGTTCTAGATCGACAGAATAGCAGTTTTCGGAAGCCTCTTTAGGGAATTGCAGCACATGAACTGTCAGTATCCATATTTTACTCCACCAGCATATCCCACAAATCCTGATCTAACCGCGCGGTAGTAATCGAAAGGACTGTCGCAGTATGAAAGTGGCCGTGACGGATACACAGAGATGGGTTATTATGGATATTCTGGGCGCTTTTGAGTTAGACCAGTGTCATCGATGCGAATGATATGTAGTGAGTAGTGCATTTGAGACACGGTAGGACGTGGTTCGCTATATAGAGACAGGACTATCATCTCTTTCAATAATACATATTATTATCACAGTGTAGCTATAATCACCATAAATCTTTGACAGCTGCTCGAAGCTGAACTATGTTGTTTCCATCGCCATTCAATATTCAGTATAACACGAGGTCCCGAATCCCGCCGCGGGTTGATGGAGGCCGACAATTCGTAGAATGGCCACTGCATGAGCCATTTGCACTTAGCACTTCATCTGGAGAATAGATACTTGAGACCGAAAGTTCGGCGAGGTGCTGCGTTATCAACGGTAACAAGCAGGCAGCTAAGTATTCTAGTAAGCTGAATTCCTGACGGGGATGGATATAAGTAACCAGAAGTTGAATAATCTTCCAATTCAACTCTTCTCTTCACGGCCGTTTGGATGTTCCTCTCAGGCCCGACAAATACTATGTCGCCATGCTATGTGGCCAATAGGTGTGCGTAACGGACCATCAGTCAGAGGGTCTGTTACCTACTTAGGTACATTGACCGCATGCAGTGTTGTAAAGGAGCCTAGCCATGCCTCGGCGTTCTGCCCGTTCCCGCTATTTTACTTCGCCATGCATCAGGGATGCCGGGATAGAATCGACGGATCCGTGGCAAAAGAAAAGTTGACTCAGGTGGAGGTGCGCCTTTCGTGCAGACTTGGGAGAATTATAAGGCACATAAGCTGCAACATTGCGTAGATTACCGTTAGACATCCCGTGGGGGTACCTGCATCCCGATGCGTATCGTGATAGGTATCAAAGAAGCAACCTACGGTACACAGTATCGCAAGCCTGTCAAACAAGTACGATCTCTTCAAGTTTCTCCTCGTCTTCGTCCTCGTTCCAGCGTTCACCATCCATAACGCCATGGCAGTACGCCGGCACAACCACCCGAAATTGATTACCACTCTGTCGTCTCAATAGCACGGGGCTGTCGAGTCCCGCTAGCAGCGCCAACTCGTCTCCTTCCTGGCACGTATGGAAAGCCGCACCCAGGTAGCCGGCATCAAGGAGGAAGAGGGCGTAATTTGCTTTCGTTTGAATGTACCGATTGACGTAGCGCACCTTCTTTGCAAAGCTGTATTTGTCGGCTGTCAACGCTCTATGGATGATCTTGAGCACGACGTCGACAGGCTCTTGGGTCGTCATATCTGAGTCTGTGACATCTGCCAAGTCTGACACGTTCTCGCCATGGATCTGTCGCTGTTGCCCGTCGTACATCATAAGCTCGTACCATAACAAGAAATACTCATCGACGTCCACCCGCAACTTGAAATACGGCGAGTCGTGCGATAAGATCGCACCACAAGCAGCGTGGACTGAATCTTCACCGGTGAAGGGGTAATCCTTCATAGCGCTGATCATTCGACACCATTCCATACATGTTTTCGTGAACTGTCGATGTCCATCTTCTTCGTGAACACGCTCACTTCCTATAAGGCTACAAGAGATCCTCTGCCGTATCTTACCCAGGAGCTTGCCCTTCAAGGCCAATCTTCCAGGTGTCCCGATATCTGTAAGCATGGGTCGTGACCTCTGTGTTGCCCAATAAGTACGCCGGGCACCTTTATTGCAATGATAAACGCCAGTTTCATCAGCAGTCACTGAAGCAGCTTGAGCTGGCGTCAGCCAATCAGGGACCCACGAGGGAAATCCACTGGTCTCCCCTGGCGGGTGTGTGATGGTGAGAATAGCTAGTTTCTGCCGGTGTTGGATGTAAGCTAATGTTGCCTCCTGGAACACCTCGGACACGCTCTTATTGTAGTCAGGGCTCGGCATGACGATGCCTACAGCATAAAGGACCGAGTATAAGCTGTATATTCTGTCCTGAGCGATTGTGGCCTGAAGATTGCCAATCATGCCCAGCAGCTGGAGCTCATTCGACCTTGATTTTGGGTCCATAGACTGGAAGTCTAGTGCTAGCGGTGCCGCATTCGCCACCATTGTAGCCTCGTTGTCTTTCAAGATGCTGGATAGGCTATACCGACTAAGTATTGAATAGTAGACTGAGTGATTGATCAGAGATGCGCTTGAGGCTGTAGAAGATTCCTTGAAGACTGTCCAATCGATGGTTGACCGGCCGCACATTACGAGGCACTCTTGTGCAACGGCGCATTCCTGGACAGTCCAGACTCTAACGAACCATGCATTATCAAGGAGTCTGCGATAAGATTCTCTGTTCTTTGTACTTCCGCCCCGCCCTGTATCTCCTGTATTCCACATCAGTGGCAAAGCTGCCGTGACCCGGAAGTAGACTGACCTTCCATAACATCATGTATTCCTTCAACAAGAGGAGTCAGGACAGTCTCAACTGCTGACCCAATATCTTGCACCTGTACTAAGCGACCAAGGCTCTTTAAGTAGCGAAAGACGGTGGGTGTGTAAGCGTCGCCCGGTCCTAACCAGATGACGACCCGCTTGGCTTTCTGAAAGATCTCCCCCATCTTCTTGATTTCACGACTGCGTTCCTCGATGCCATGTGCCGTGTCAGTCTGATCGATACAGATGGAATCTATCCAGAGGGTCCGCTTTCCGAATTTCCGTCGCATATGGAACAGTGCATCCTGGCAATTCTTGGTCACCAGAAGCTCCTGGCCGTTACATGAGACAGGCCAATACCCTGACGGCTCGCCCCACACATAGGATAAGGCCTCATAGGCGGTTACCCGATGGCTGTCCAAAGCGATCTCCCTGATTTGGCATTGCAATGGGGAGTCGCGATTGCGCGAGGGGAGCAAATCCAGCACCCGGATCAACGACCAGGAAGACAGACGCGAGTGCTCAAACTTGTCAGTCATAGAGGTCGTTGTCGAACGAAATGACATGCTCTTTACGTCGGATACAAGTCTCTCTCTGTATCACAGGGCGATTTGTCGCGCATGTTGTGGTTCAACACCATCGTCCTTGTCTGTCAGCTCTGGAGGCATCCAACGACCGGGCTGCAATGCGCCACCACACTCCGCCTGAACTAGACTAACGTAGCCTCGCTTAGTTGCCAAAGAGTCGGACACGCGATAAGTTATTGGGTAGTTGTGGGGTGTGTAGTACGGTGCTTGCGCTGTATTCTTGCCGACATAAGCAAGGTGTCCCAACCTTTCAGCTGATCAACTGGGTCAAGAAAAAATGTCAAGCTTATTATAGCGCATTGGTGCCATAGTGAAAATGATAATAATAATAGTAACAACGACAGTAACAACGACAACGATGATAGTATATGCCTGTTTACTCTAAAAAATAATACTGATCCAATAGTTGTGCGTACCGGGGATGGAATCAATATTCCACTTTATTCTAAAGGTTATGAGGAATGGAATAACTGTGGGAATCCAACTTATAGCTAGATATCACCCACATGTGATCATTGCTAGCGATACTTGTAATGACAGCTAGACGCCGCCTAATCGCTTTCTCACATGTCGCCTAGAGGTACCTATCCCGCGTTACCTCTGGGATAGAGTAATGCTGAATCTACGCAACCTCACTATTGTCATCGACACTCGCATGGACAGGGTATACCGAGATACACTATCGGGTATGAATTGGCATCAGGGGCTTCTCTGTAAATCAAATGGTCATAAGAGACCGCACAGCCGTTCGACTGCATGATACTCCGCGTCGCATGGGTCTGGCCTTCTACTCATATATCCTCTGTCGTATTCCTATCCGTGTACCCGTAACCCCGTAATTTCCCATTTCCTTTCCTTGCCTTGATATCCGAACCCTTTTCAGAATAGACCACCGAAACGCCACTACGCACCTGGCGCCCATTTCCTGGAGTTCCCCTCGCTGGGGGCGCGAGTCCTCCGTTGTTTACCCCCTGAACTCTCTCTTACGTGTCCACTGCTTCCCGAATGCCCGCTTGCCGCGGTCGAGCTTGGTGGCGGGTACCTCGGACCGCTGGTCGTCTGGTTCTCCTTGTTGCTGAGCACGCTCTGACTTCTGCCAGAGGAGGCTTCGGTGGCGGACGGGCGTGAGAAGACCCCGCTATTGCGAGGTAATCTGCTCTTGCTTGCCAGGGAAATACTGGCACCTGATTGGTCTCCGCTGATACGGCGTGGGAGAGAGGACATGGGGATGCCGCTGCCATCGCGACTACGGGGCCGGTATAGGGTTGGGTCGAGGTCGCGAGTCATAGGAACAGCTGAGCGGCGTTTGGGACTTGCTGCAACCTCGATGTATGCGGCTTGTGAATGACGGTGGCTAGCGGTTGGTGTTATAGGTGTGGAAACCGATGAATGAAGGGAGGGCGGTGTATACATTCGCCGGGGTCCAGAGCGCGAGCGACTGGAGCCGGCTGCCGACGCGGAGGTGACAGACGCGGCTGAGAGGTGTGGTATTATGTTATCGGGGTCACCACTGATGTGCGACCTTACAAGTTCCGACGCAAGGTTGCGGACTAACACCGCAGAGTCCTTGTCGGCAAGGGTCTGGATTGCCTCGAGGAGAGCTCGCAGTTGCTTATCTCTGGGGCTTTGGAAGTAGTCGACTTCCCGGGCGTCCATGATATTTCGTACAAGACGGAGAAGATTGAGTCGCACAAGGGCCTTCTTGTGATTGAGCTTCTGTGCTATGCCAGTAAACATCTCAGGTTTCGCTAACGATGAAGATAGAGAGGGGCTGAGACGGAGGAGTTTGAGGAGGGGTTCGAGGAGGTTTGGGTCGAAGGCGTTGACCTTTGGATTGTTGAGACAAGATACTATGGCATGTGTGAATTTACCACTGATGAGATGGCCTTCAACCTTTGCGGTTTCTTCTTGTAACCTGCAAATAGTCAGTAAGATCTCGGAAGAGATACTTTGAAAGCGCCATGACGGCAAAGGGGCCGAACATACCAGACAAAAATGGCATCCAAGGCAGTAACCTGCCAATATTGGTCACCAAGAAGAGACACATAGAAGTCCAAGCCCTTATTCTGCCACAAGAAACGTCGTCCTTTGCTGCCAGAGTGTGCCATGTCACAAAGAATCGGCAATGCAAACTCCTTCGGCGGTCGGTCGGTTTTCATGATCTTCATCAACAAGGGAATAATACCGTTGACTGCTGCGTACTCTTGGCGATCCTTGCTCAACCGGCAGAGATTAAACATGGTATTTAGGACCTGGTTAGTGATCTCGCGGAAATGTGGGTGGCTTTTCTTCATGCTGCCACTGAGGAGGTCGATTAGTAGGTCAATAGCGTCAGCAGAGTGGAGTGCTTCCAGAGTCGTCGACAGCATTGACAGGTTTTTGATGAATTTGAGCATCGTTATCTGGTGTGCTGGGCTCATTCGTCGAAGATCCTTCAAAATGCCTATTGATCATGTTAGCTTGGTAAGAAGCTCCTGGACAAATCAAACTCACTCTTGAGCACTTGCCGATCCGCCACCATCTCCTTGACGTAGTTCTCGGCCTGCGAGAATAGGTAGAAGATGTTGACTATCCGACCCTCAATGAGTTCTGTCAACTCATCCTCATCATCTTCGTCCAAGACTCTGTGCAACACCAATGCCAAGGGGTCAAGAATCTTGCTCCTGGAGAAGATTCGACAAAAGTCATTCTTGGGTGTCGGGCCTTGGAGCTCGAAAACATTCCAGATGCCATTTACACCAATGAGCACCAGGTCCCGTGCACCGTCGTAGTCTTCATCTAAGAACTCGACAAGAACGTTCAGACCACCCGCACTGACAAACATCTGCAAAGTCAACGTAGAGGTCTGGTACATTTGTCGGACGAAGGCAGCCGCCTCTAATCGGATCTCATTTGAGTACTGCCGTGCTGCAAACTTCGTGATGATAGGGATACCACCAACAAAACAGAGGTTCTCCTGTAACTCAACATCATCCAAGATGATCTAGCAAACGCAATCAGTCCTTAAGAGTTCTACGATAAGCAAGCACCAAACTTACTGTATTGATGACTTTTAGCAGCTGCAGGATCATATGCTGCCGGCTCTTGACGGTACACGGCTCTAATAATTCGAGCAGAGGTAGAAGGCCATGAGCACTGATGATAAGATCCTTGACTTCGGTATTTTCCCACAGGAGCGCCAACTATATATATGTTAGCAGGGGACACATGTTGCGCTCAGCAAACGATAGCGTACCAGATCCTCCGAAAGCTCAGACAGCCTGTCTTCACCTTCTATCATCTTGATAGAACGCACAAGTTCTTCGACTTTCTCCGTAAGCCTGGCATGTCGGTCACGAGCAATGTTCGCTTCAAGATCCATCTCATCCCAGCCAGGGTCCATGGAAGCAAAGGGATCATCCTCATCCTCTTCGTCTCCAAGCCATGAATTGTTGGATAATTTCGACAATACCATGAGACCGCCAGCTTCGGATCCTCGATCACTCTCGTCCTTCTCAGTAATGTTGTCGCCTGGGCCAAATACATCAGAGAAGTCCTCATCTCCTTCGTCTTCAGCGAACTTCTGGATTTCGATAGAAGATCTCGTTCGTTGCATTGGCCGATCCGGAAGTACTGACGGCCGTGCAGATGCTTGTCTCCGCAGGCTGCCCACCACAGGTGATTGTGTAGAACGCGGTAAACTAGTGAGGTCAGAGGGATGGAAAAGTTGAGGTGCATCGGGCTTTGGGAAAGTTAGTCTAGGTGAGTATTATACACGGTATTGCGGGTGCATACCTTTTTCATCTGGCCTAGTTTCTGGGTGAAGTCAAGATCGTCGTGATCATTGTCCCCAAATAAATCCGAGTAGTCTTCCACAGACTTCTCTCTATGCCCCAGATCCGGCCGCGATGGCAGTTCGAACTTATTCCCTAGGTTCTTACCCTGAGACTTCTGTTTTTCATGCCCGCTGATGGCCCGTTTCCTGGATGACGAGGACTTGCTTGGCTGCTGCAGTCCTGGCTCGATGGACTTTTCGAGCGTCGGTGGAGCTTTCCAGTTTGGTCGAATTGTCTTCTCCTGAGGATCTTCTTCATGGAAGTGATTGTACTTTTTCATAGTCATCAGTTCCCCATCAGTATTACCATCCCAAGTAGCTGACACATCCCGTGGAGAATTGGTGAAAGCGAATTGCTTCAGGCGATCAGCTGAAAGCATGCCACCAAAGTTATCTTGAGGTTTAATGTGAGGAAGCTGCAAGGCACTTGGTGAGATTGCTGTCGCAAAATCATCATCCCAATTGTCATCATCTACACGCTAGTCAGGACACCAGGAAACGAGGATCGGTAGATTGCGCAGGTCTTAGTAGACCCACTCGTATAAACTTACCAGCAAGTTCGGGAGACCGATAGTCTTCTGCGGTCGGCCTTGGCTTTGCTAAAGATAAAGGTCCCCGGGCAGGTGTTGTGAGGGTCGACTTTGGCTGTTCAGGAGGAGCGTAACGTGAAGGTTGGCGGTTGTGTTGATGAGGGCCTCCCGGATCTGAACCCGTGGAGGCTCTGAAATCAGAGTCAGAAGTCAAGGCTTTGTTCCATTGCTTGACCTCTTCAACAGCCTGACTGAAGTTTGCGGGCGCCTTGGCGACGGGAGCATCGCTCCTCCGACATCCTACTATCCAATTATGCTTCAACAGTTTCCTAGCTGAGACTCGCAAATTGGGGTCCTTCTGAAAGCATTGTATCAAGAAGTCACGAGCAGCCTGCAGGCCAGTTAGTGTTGATTCAAAGCGAGGCCCATGGGGTAGAGAGGCAAAGGGCTACAGACGGAGGTAACCCCCTCTGGCAACGGGGGATGGTCATCATTCACAATGGCGAAGAGAGCAGGCATAGCTTGTAAGTGATGGTACGGCGGTCTGCCCTGTAGCAGTTCAATGACCGTACACCCCAGACTCCAGATATCCGAAGCGGGTGATGCGCCAGATAGCTCGATGATTTCAGGGGCCATCCAATAAGGCGTTCCCACTACTTGATTGTCCTTGTCGGGCCCGGTCAATGTGCTCGTCGACACGCCAAAGTCAGCTAGCTTGACCTTGCCGTCCTTCGTTGTCAGGATGTTGGCTCCTTTGATATCTCGATGTATCACACCCTGGTCATGCAAGTACTGTAGACCTTGCAGCACCTGAGTCATGTACACACCGACGAGATTCTCGGGAAACTTGCCGTATGCCTTGCATATCGAATGTAGAGAGCCGTTCTCACAGTATCTGGATGTTGTAAGCCGATGGACCTAGGTATAAATGGGTTTGAGGCATACTCGAGTATGATGTTCAGACAGTCGACCGATTTGACAAAACCTATATACTTGACAATGTTGTCGTGCTAGGGAGTGTATTAGTACCCTAGTATAGTATGACATGTCATATTTCCCGAAAGGGGAGGTCCTCACATGTAAGTTCTTCAGCAAGTCGATTTCAGCCTGCACACAGTCAGTCTCCGAATCCAGCAACTCATAGGATGAGGTAGCCAACCTCGATCATGCGCAACTCGCTCTTGGGCAGGTTCACGAGCTTTATCTGCTTAACAGCGACTGCCTCTCCCGTGCCCCAATGTATGGCCTTATAGACAGCGCCGAACGCTCCTTTGCCCAGGCATTCTCCAAGGCGCTATACCTCCATATCAGCCTGATGTCTCGTAACCACATTCGGGTTTCTTCGTCTACTGGCCAGGACAGTACACATACGTAGTCTTTCAGGCCAGGGTCCTGTACTGCCTTTTCACGCCCACTGCTCTCCTTCCTCGGAGTGCCTGGGGCCCTCTCATGCCGTGCGGCCACAACAGTTGGCTTCCCATTCACAACATGATGTTGGCGCTCGCCATTGGACGACGTCGAGGGATTGGAGGAGTGGCCCGAGGTGGGCGCCATGGCCGGCGGTCGTGGTCACAGTCTCTCTCGCCTCTCGGGATGTTGAACCTCGTTCTTCTTGGACTAGATGCGGCCAGAGGATTCGTAGGGCGGGGGAGGCACGCGTCTCGGGACGGTACGAGGCTCTCATTCCAGCTACCTTCTCTTGCCTCTCGACGGAGATACACAAATTGCAATGGTTCGAGATTCCGATATTCGTCAGGAGCCTTGGTGATGCATCGGTTCTTGTCGGGACTGGCGAGACAGTTTCGGTGGCTGACGATTGCTTGATGTTAGGCTTTCAGCTGGTTCGGGTCCCCAAGTGGACGTCCGTCGCCGTGCAAGTACCAGCTGTTGTGGGGGGTCGACGGCCTTCTGGCAAGATGTAGAATCGACGAAGGCCTCAAATATATGTCGATTGAAAGGCTACGATCAAAGTTTACATTGTAGCCGTTCAAATCCAACCAGTTTGCCGCACCCGTTCCGTGTCTTATGGCGTGTAGGACTTTATGCCTGTGCTTGTGCCTATCCGCTAGGTTATGAGTTGTTTCACCTTTTTTTCAGGCGGAAATCGCGGGGTTCCTAGTGAAGGCGCACCGCGTCCTGGAAGTCCCATCTGGATGTTAATCTGACAGGATTTGTGCTAGCTTAGCTTCCATATATGCATCCAGGCACGCGACCCCAGTGGACAGTGAGACCCGGCAAGTGTAAGAGCTACTGCATGTTGCACATTAAATGAAGTCAAGCTCCATCCCTAAGATCAGAGTGCAATCCGATCACTCTCACCGTCTCGTTCATCGTGGACAGATGTACGAGCTTGTGGCATGAATGAACACGCCTTATTAGTCCTGCGATCGCCTGAGAAGGTACCATACGTAACGATTGTTTCATTATGTAGCTCAAAGGCCCAGAGACTTCCAACTCCACGCTCTCCTCTCTTCAAGCTGCCAAAAGTGCCTCGAGAAACGGTAGCATCCCATCTGAGATATTGCTAAACTTGCCCATACCCAGAACAGGTCTATGTTTCCCCAAATATACAGTAATGTACAAGCACTTCGTGCGGGCAATGCCCAATTTTTGCCGCCTTCCCAAACGCCCAAATTCATAGCTTTTTCGTACGCCAGTGTTGGGCCCGGCATCTCTCATGAAGGACCTGCTATTTGTCCCCTATACTATTTGTTCTAATGTTCGTCGTCCCAGGCCATCGATCGACTCAGACCAGCTGCAGCCCACTGATGATCGGGTATATCCTCCTGAGATGCCAGATCCTGAACAATGCGTTGCATGTCGGACAACCACTCCAAGCGCTCGTCTCCCTCAAGTCTAGTCAACGGTAAGGAGTCGGCCGCAACATCGGCATATGAGCGTCGACCACCATGTGGAGTAGGTCGCCGAGAAGTGGTGCGACCAGAAGAGCGCTCTTCATCCCTTGGCTCTGCGTCCTCGTCGACTGAATCGCAAGGTGGCTCTAATTCCTCGTCGGGGTTTGTGATAGAAGTGTTTGACGAGCTCAGAGTAGTCTGAGATGCTGCTGCTGATACATTCGTGGAGGCGAAAGATGAGCCAACGCTCGGAGGTTGTGGGTCGGGTGTCAATGTAGACTGAAGAGTATCCCACACGCTGTCACCCTCAGGACTAAGACTTCGATCGCGGTCGCCTAGTCCGTCCATGTACCTCACATAACGGCCAGCACGCGGGGCGCGGGGCCTGAACCTCGTAGTTCCACCTCGCAATCTAGGGCTCGAAGTCTCGTCTTGCACCCTAGCCGTGTCGGTTCCGCGTTGCATGTTGCGGCGGCGACGGTACTCGTGGAGATATTCCCCTGGGTCCTGGTGTGATCTCGAGGAACGGCTAGCTGGCGCAGATTCGTAGCTGCTCTGGGGGCGGATCACAGGCGGTCGGAGACGACCAGAGTCATTGGCCAGCTCTTCCTAGTAAAGTTGTCAATCAAAAGTTACAAGAGAAGTCAATATGTAATTCGGTGGAGGTAGAGTAAGGGATAGTTTAGTCAAGAGTTGTAAAGAAATTTTGCTCACCATGCTTATATAGCGTGTTTGGGGTGTGCTCGTCTCTCGGCTGCTTGAGACCCTTGACGGAGCCCACAAATCAAGACCTGGATCTGGGATTCTGTCACCTCGAATGTAGCTCTCCTCCTGTGCTACGGCATCTGTACCGGGGCCGGCGTCAGTAGGGCGAAGTGCATCGCGTCTCTCGTGACGGATGGCATTCAGCCTCTCGCGGTGCCCATCCAGTCTCTCACGGTGTTCATTTAGTCTCTCACGGTGTTCATCTAGTCGCTCACGATGTTCGTCCTCGGCACGTATCAGGTCGGCAAGGTCTTCGTAGTCCGAGTCAAAATCAAAAGAGACGGGGTCAGGTACTATGGCATCGTGCATGGGAACGGGACGTGCAGTACGGCGGGATTGGGATCTCGCCGTCATGACCTCTGTCAAGCTCCGGCGGGGTCTACCATCATCTGCGACGCGACCACGATTCGGTCGTGGTCTATCATTATCCCCGGGGATGATCTCGTGGGGCGCGGCGTCATTGCCCTGCAAAGCAGCTAGCAATCGAAGTCGATGCTGGCGGGTTTCATTAAGCTGACGTCTGCGATCAGCGCGCCGAATGGGTGATCGCGCAGTCGCGGGGTCTGCAGGACTCTTCGCGGCAGTTTTAGAGGGAAGGTCCGACTGGACAGGGGCGATGAATAGTCTAGATAGGTCACGTCAAATTCACGTTCATCGGTGAGTGGTGCACGAGTTATGCACAGAGGCCTGAATTGGCCTGCGGCAAATCGCCGCGTGGTGATATGAGGGTGGAAAGGTAGCGCGACTGGATGGATAATGAAGCGCGTCGAGGCGCGCCGGAACAACTCACGGGAGACCCATTCTGGAGATGGCTGGTGCGCGTAGCAACAAGGCGACGAGGCTAGAGTCCGGATCAAGGGTTATGTCAAGGACGGGTAAAGACCGGAGGACTGATTAAATCGGCGACGAAAGAATGTCAGACGGAAATGCGCGAAGAACTGCGACCTGCGATTGATATAGTCCTGATGCGCCGTAGTGAACGTTCTCAATGATTGTCGGGATGGGATGTTGATGGATGGACCCTTCTGGGGTTGGGTTTGGTTCGGTTTGGTTTGTTATGCCGGAGGGAGAGGGAAAAAGGGAAAACTCAGGTGGTCTGACGATTACCTTTTTGAGAGTGGGCGGTCATTGCTTCTCATGTGTCGGGTCGGGAACCGCGAATCTCTCCAGGGCTGCTCTTTCATTGGCCGGAATCGATGGTCCGAGCTCTCATATTCTCTGAAATGTCAGCCTGCTCTGCATTTCAAGGGAGATGATGGGCTGAGACTTGTCCATACTGTTGCTGGGATGCACAGCACAACTAACAAACTCCACGACTCTCACATGACTCACTGCCTCGGGAGAAAACAAAACAATCGCCACCGTCCAGTGCGACAAGGACAGCACGTACACATTACAGCAGAAAATGCCTTTGAAACTTCCTTCCCTTCAAACTCGTCCATTGTAGCTTGGTCAACCGTGCCAAGCAGTCTATAGCAACCTACCAGTCTTCAATATGATCGAACTAGGACTAGCAAGGATCCAGAAACTCCTTCAAAGAACTCCACAGACATGGCAAGCTATCCATGTTGCTGGCACAAATGGCAAGGGTTCGATATGTGCCTACTTGACGGCTATGCTGCGTGCCAATAACGTTGCCTGTGGGAAGTTTACATCGCCTCACCTAATAGATCGATGGGACTGTATCGCTATCAACGATAATGCCGTGCCTGAAACTAGGTTTCAGTATTATGAAGATCTTGTAAAGAAGAGGAACGAGGACCTGAATGTCGGTGCAACTGAGTTCGAGTTGCTCACAGCCACTGCTTTCGAGATCTTCGAGGCCGAGAAGGTTGAGGTCGGTGTAGTCGAGGTCGGCTTAGGTGGCAGGCTTGATGCAACCAACGTGCTGAAGGAGAAAGCCATCACTGTCATCTCCAAGATCGGCCTTGATCATCAGTCTATACTAGGGGATACCCTCGGAGCAATAGCGCTCGAGAAAGCTGGCATCATGCGAGAAGGCATCACTTGTGTCGTTGATGCAAGCAACCCACCGTCTGTTCTCGACGTCTTCCAAGTCCACGCCAGAGAGACTGGGGCCAATATGAAAGCAGTTTCTCCCAACTCTAGTGAGCTTGTCACACTTATGCAAGACAGTCTTCAGCCACATCAAGCTCAGAACCTTGCAGTCGCTCACGAGGCTTTCCGGATAGTCTACCCTCAATATGCTCAATCCGCAGGTATTCTGGTGCCTGCGATTAGCAACCTAAAGTGGCCAGGTCGACTACAAAGGGTGCATATCGGGGCTCTGACTGGCCGCCGACAAGAAGTCCTGTTGGACGGTGCACATAATCCTCAGTCAGCACAAGTACTTACAGACTATGTCGACAAGTATTTTCGGGGCTGGGATCCCTCCAAGTCGGTTACTTGGGTTCTCGCGGCATCGCAAGGCAAAGACGTCCATGAGATCATCAAACTGCTGATTCAACCGAGAGATGCAGTAGCAGCTGTGGCGTTTGGTCCAGTCGATGGCATGCCATGGGTGAAGCCAATGAAGGCGGCGGAAATACTCGACGCTATAGCTCACACTTCCACCCTGTCACGGCACGATGCGCAATCTGATCTACAAGACGCACTGAATTGGGCAACAAAAACAGCAGATGAGGGGCCGCTTGTAATTGCCGGAAGTCTGTACTTGGTATCTGATGTTCTCAGACTTATGAGTGAGACAGTATAATCGTCATCCCGGTTACGACTGATTAATCTCCAGCAACCACGATGCGGCCTCCTTGAACTCGACCTAATCCAGCAAGCCCAGTAATTTTTTGAATCACTTCGCTTCATCAACTAAACAATCCGCTGTTACCATTTGATGAAGAAACAAGCCGAATGCTCTTACTGAACGGTAGAAGCATCTGTCGGCTCCGTACAGCGATTCCGCCCCACTGGACCCCGCATCGTGCATTATAAACCCCACGATACCGAGAGCGCTTCGGCGATGAACTTGGCGAACGACAACTAAACTTGCTTTCCTACCTGCATACCTATACTCACATATCTCGGTAAACGAGCTGGCATCTCATGTAGGGCATTGAATCGATATAAACCCTCCTCTACGACCGGATCACGTCTCCGTTAGCCAAGATGTCGACGCCGAATCCCATGGCAACGCCGTCCGCCCAGAACCCGATCACCTCTGAATCACTCTTTATAGCTGGCCTACATGTCGACGTATACGGCTTGACAGAGCTACCTCCTACAGCAACATCTATATCATGTCTCTGGCTTCACCACGGGCGCTTGAAGAGCAAGGAAAATATGGGTGAATTCGCCGCGCTAACCCTCTCCACCTGGCAGTCTCGAAGCTCGGTATCTAGGGGGTTAATAGCTGTCGCATTCGACCAACGAAACCATGGGACGAGGCTTATAAGCGAGATCGGTAACCAGGCATGGCGGAACGGGAACAAAACGCACGCACAAGACATGTTTGGCATGATAAGCGGCATGGTCGTTGATCAAGGACTTCTTTTGGACGCCCTGGAGGGCTACATATTCGGCAACGGGGATGGTCCTGGAGCAGCTGAGGGACAGCAAAGGGTTATAGATCAGCACTTGGCGCTAGGAGTCAGTCTTGGCGGTCATAGTGTCTGGCAGACCATGTTTGCGGAGCCGAGAATTACCGCTGGGGTCATTGTCATCGGATGCCCTGACTTCATGTTTCTTATGACAGATCGGGCGCGCAAGTCAAAGCTAGCCAACTTCTCGACTGCGGACAACGGGGCCTCCTTTCTCGGAAGCAAGGACTTTCCGAATGCGCTAGTTGCTGCCTGTGAGAAATACGATCCGAAAGGGATACTGTTCGGCACCGGGCAAATTGCATTCCCGACATCGGACGTGGGAAAAGAGAGAATAAGATCTATCCTGGATTCTCGTATCTTGGGGAAGAAGTTTCAAGTTTTGTCCGGCGGTGTTGATAAGTTGGTGCCTTACGTCAAGTCAAAACCCTTCTTGGACTTCTTCAAGAGCGCGGTTGAGACCTGGTTCAGAGAAGGGGGTGTTTCTGTCGAGGACATCGTCTATCCTACAGCAGGCCACAAATTCAATGACGATATGGTCAAGGATGCCGTACGGTTTATTGTTGATGTAGTATCCGAAGCGGATGGTGGAAAGACGACATCCGCGAAGATTTAAGTCAGGTCAACTCAACTTTGAGGCCATTTATAAAGGGACGAGCTTCGACCACGGCTGCTCAGCGCTCGGATCCAACACCTCCTCGCCGTCCGCCATCGTAGTTTTAACTCTACTTCGCTCCATCGCCTTCTTGGAGGAAGACAGTGCCTGCGAAATACCCCACGGATTCCTCTTCCTCCTCTTCCCCACCAAGCTCTGTCCAATACCATGAGGATCTTCCTTCCACGCCGTCACAGCTTCAACCACACCCTTCATAGCCGACTCGTTGGTTCCCTCAATCATGTCCGGCGGATCCACCCCGATAAAGTCGACTCGGTCCAGGGGATACCCGATAGCGCCGCAATGGCAATCCACCAGACGCTCTCTTTTGAACGCATGGCTGATGATGGTGATCCGCTCTGGCCAGTCGTTGCCTTTGTCCTCCCAGAATTTCATGAGACTGAAGAGCACGTTGTAATAGGAGTCTAGTGCCCGCGTCTCTTGATATACGCGGGCGTCTGCTGTGGTCGGACTGAGGATGCCGTAATAGGAGTTAGAGGTAGCGAGATTGGCGTAGCTCGTTGCTTCGCTGAGATGGGTCTCTTTCCGCGTTGGGCCACTATGAAAGAGGTGTGAATACATATATTTTGGCTAAGACGGAGATGCAGGTGTCAAAACTAAGTAGAATCCACAAGCAAAATACCGAACTGCCCAGACAAAACCGTCGTACCCAGACCTATCACAATCAAGCCCCTGATATGAGAAACACCCTCCTACTTCAAGTATCCGCACCATGCATGCCACGAGACTTTGAAGGAACATTTCGTTTTCCCCTCCAGGTGACCGTGAAAATCCGCCCGTTTAGTTTCCACTTACCCAGAGAACATCAGAACAGCATCCTCGTCATCCCGTAGAGTCCGCAGTCCAGTCTTGATATGCTCGATGAACGTCGGGGTCTCGCCGGCCTGGAAAGGCGCTATAAGCCATTCCTCCTCATCGAAGCCGCGCTGTGGCCCGCCGAGCCAAATGCCATGGCAGCAGACGATTATGAGATGGGATGGGGGCATCTCTCCGTCGCAGTCAAAGTAGATTGATGTAGTAGAGATATGTGGATCGAGAATGGAGAGGTGTGCTTGAGAATCATGCAGGCAGTTGAGTGGGTGACAAAGTCAGAGAGGCTCAGTAAAATCGATTGGGATTGTGGGTCCCCATCGCGTGTGACAGATTTTATGTGGTGAGGGCTTGTAGTCTACCCTACTTAAGTACCTATCTAATGTCACCATGATTGAGTAAGATAGCGCAGAACTGAGGTCCGGTGCTTTGTATCAGACACCAACGCAATACCATTCAACGAGTTACCTAGATTGTCGTAACAAGTCGTCACATGATTTCTAGGTAATAATTTGATGATAATCGATAACATAGTGTAACCAGTGATTGTCAGCCATTGGGCCGTTGCTGACCTCCAAAGCCTAAGGATCTGATCACTTCACCTACGCTCCTATAAGGATAGAAAGGGGCGTTATGGCATAAGCTCTCAACTCACAATCTCATCCTTGCATTGTGTTCAATACCTCCTGAATGCAACTTGCAATGCAAGAAATGCCTAGCAATATATCGTAGTAGCCAACCAGTAGTCATGCCCACCGAAGTTAGATATAGAGCAACTCAACATCTCAAGACGACATCGCTATTCCTCTTTATCCCGCTGTAACCTAAAACAGTGCGATTAATCTCCCTCAGACTCCTCGATTGGGTCGCCATCGAAGTCCGGCAAACTCCTGATGTCAGTTCTCCCATCAAATATCTTCTTCCTGGATCGTCCTCTCCCTCTTGTACCTGTTCCTCCGCCAGAGACTCGTGCTGGCAGTGGTAGGGTATTGGGCATCAATCCTGATGCAGCGAGTTTTCCCACGAATGTGTGAGGCATCGCGAATCGAGAACCCCGTGGAGGTTCTTGACCCGCGTGTGTGATGATCGAATCTGCCTTAGGATCTGAGGAGACCGCCATCGAAGCCGAGGCCGTACTACGGGAGGTGGATGGAGACAACGGATCTTGATCGCTTATGACATTCATCTTCGATGCTTTTGAGGTACCCACGGTCCCAAGCCTAGGAGATCGCTTTCCTGTGGGAATTTGCGTGGTGCGCACGGGGGAAGGTGATAGTGAACCGTGCATGGCTATATGACTTACACTCGTAGTGCCAAGCGATAGGATGTCCTCACTGCTCGGCTCGCTGAGTACTTCAAGCTGGTCTGTCCGATAGTTTTCTAGATGCTTATGGCGTCGTTGTTTAGGTTTTGGAGCTTGTACCAGCCTTTCGCTACTCCCGTACCCGGGGACACATAAATGATGCGTGTTAGTCAATAATTCATGGTCCATGGTTGCCCGTCTCTTACTCCTCAAACGGAATTTTGTGACGTCCATGCAATTAGTCTGTGCACTAGGTGCCTCCTTTGACTTGACCGATGCCGCAGTACTTCTATGATTCGCCGCTGCAGGGTCAAGAGATATGATATCATCACTGCTCTCCTCGGTGATGGAGTACAGCTCTGTACCACACCTTGCAAGAGTGCTGACATTGGTACTGCATCCAGCCGGTGATGAGTCGTTCAAAGAACTTGTAGACGGGTCTGAAGGTCTTATTTCCCTAGCCAGTTTCTGAACGGCTTCTTTGAATACTTGATCTTCAAATTCATCACTATCACCATTGAAAACAAACTGCATCCAGGCGGCGTTATCGTCCTCTTCATTCCTAACACGTCTTTCTCCGGTCTTGGGTGGCGGCGCAGTAGGCTGGCTCTCGACGTGTATTGGTAATGTGCTCGCCGAATGTGATAGAACAGGTACCGTAGACTTCATCATAATTCCCTGGAGTGAAGTCTCAGGTTCGTACTCTAGCTCAGTTTCCGGCTCGGGCTCGGATTCCTGTATCTGTTTCTTATTGAACTGGGTTGACTGGAGTCTATCGTGAGCAACCACAGGCTCCATAGCCACTGCGCTTACCGATGAGGTGGGATTATCGACCTCAATATGCAGATCACCAATTCCAGGGCTGATGGTAGGCTGAAACACCGGGCTTTCGAACAAAGAAGAGCCACGGGTCAAGGGTATGATCCCATTATCAGAGGACGCCACAAAAGAAATCCATTTCTCATTGTCGGCGAGTTGAGATGGAGGTTTGAGCTTCGGGAGGCCGACTTCTGCACGAACACTGTTCCCGTCATCCGATCTCGTTGATGGTGACCACCGAAGGACTGTGAAATCGTCTGTCCGGCATGGAGCAGGCTCACGCATGATCGAAGAGGCATATGCAATGTGAGCTGGTTCTTCATGGTGGCGTGCGTTTCTGCGTCGCCGGATAGCATTGTTCTTCTCAGGACCTAAACGACTACGATCCCTGATGGTTGGTATTGCTGTCAGATGTCGCGTTCGATCCTCGGAAGTCGAAGACGTTCCACAATATTCCTGAGCCGGACTCAACCTATGAATTGGTGTCTGTCTTGCTATCGTTTGGACTGGCGGGTGAGCCCTTGGAGCTGCGAAGCTGTATCTCTTCCGGGAAGCCTGTGAACTCGCGTTATTGTCGTGTTCTATGTCTTGGCTACCAACTCGGACACGTATTATTTGAGATTGCAAGGGTTGGCCCGAAACCTTGGAATTGCGGTGAGCCTCATCTTCTTTGTGCCTAGACTCGAAACGATGATGAGTTGGCTTTGCTTCTTTCTTGGAATGGCCTGTTTTGGCCCAGAGACGCCCGCTAGATGCTTGAATTTGACCAGGGAAAACCAGGTCTATTGGCTGCTGCATCGATAAGCCGGCCCAATCCGACTTGTCAAGAAGCCTACGTTTCTTCTCTTGGCTAATGCCGTTCTCTTCATTCACGATATCGACCAGTAGCGGCCGCTTCCGACTGACCATAGAAAGTTTGTTGCCATTGGATGATCCGTCGTTTCCGACCCCCCAGCTGCGACCACCTTCATCGTGGCGTCTACTACTCCTTGAATTCCGGTGAGATCTATGCTCGACTGAATTCGACCAACCATAATCAGGAGTAATCGGACTTCTTGCGGGTGACCGCATGGACTTGGAGCTCTCAAATTGTGCTGCGTGCGCCAGGTTGGTAAAAGATACTGACTGCGGACTATGTCTGACGTTACCCTCGATGAGTCTATTACGGGCTTTTGCGAAGTATTGTTTCTGGCGTTTCTGTACTTCCCTACTCGCGCCCCCTCGAGAGTGACGGGCCAAATTGCCTTCCGTCCAGTTCATGTTGCGATTTCCCAAAGCCTGGATGATAAGTTGGTACGGATAATGGTGAGAGCAGCTTCAAAGAGAGAACACTAAAGAAAGAGAAAACTTCGTGTAGATTATCTGAACAAACTCTTGAACTAAGTGTAGTATTAGGAATGCAACAGGCAAGTAAAGATATACGGCGGCCTTCTTGTCTTTCTGTTGGCCAGAATCTCTGGATGTAGACTGTGACCAAAGGGTATCTGCAATGAGTGGGCTGCTTAGGTGTCTACTCGACGGACATTTGGTGCCGCCTGCAAGGGTGCAGCGAGTGAAACCGTCTAATCCGAGTAATGGCGTGAACCATATGCACGCGACTCGTCTAGGTAACCAATGTTGACAGCTGTCTACTTATACCAAAACCATCCAATTGCGTCATGTGGCCATCAAATTCGGTTGTTTTGGCGTGCGAGGCAGCCGCAGCCTCATGTCCGAGATGCATGATATGGAAGGCAGCAGCACTTGGAACATGCTGCAATTACCTCCCTGAGTGACACACAAACGGTGTAATACCGAGATACCTATTCCGCGAGTGTTCGACAGCGACCTAACATGTCTGCGAGTTAATAGATGTCCTGCATCTAAGAAAGTATTGTGTCATGCTGATTCGCATTGTGCTGCCAATGAATTCCCAGTGGTCGAGTAGGTGAGACTTGAACCCTCTGGTCTCTTGATAATGTGACAAGGAGCTGGTTGGGAAGGCAGATCATCAATTGCATGTAAGTTGTTCAGTAACATTCCGCTCAGCAACAGCTGCTCATGCCGGCAAATGGCGCTCACCAATGAAGACTGTAATGAACCTCGCCTCACCTGGGAGAAAGAGCCCCCTTTATGTATAGTGTCCAGATTGACAGAGTTGTTGTAGTCCATGTTGTTGGAATTCATACAAGAGAAGTGACGACAGAGCTCTGTGGAAGATTCAACGTCGTCCTCACATCTGATTGTCGTTGTTACACGTCACACTCTCGGGCCAATTGTAGTAAGTAGGTAAGTAGGGCGCATTTGCATACCGCCGTTGAGTACAGTACCCAATGATGAGCTCACTATAGTTACTGTTACTAAAACGTCGAAGATGAGAAAGTTACGGTGTAAAGTAAGGGGTACATCTCTAGCGGGTTTTGTGTAGGGGTGCTTGTATACACCATCAGTCCACACGTGAATCGGCCAAGAACGTAATAACCCCATGCTTGCTCGGATCGGTACCCTGCCGAATACTACAACGGCGCACTCTTTTATAGATGTAGAAATCAGGTTCTCGGCTAGCAACGACTAATCAGCGCGACAGCGTAACTTGGAGCAGAGACACAGGAAGTTAGTTTAACAGGTCGAAGCAGAGGGTTATGGGCCAGCGACGAGAATTGGGAGTCGTATCGAGGCGTGATCACACATCTTCACATCGACTGTGACGAGCGACTGCACAAGGCTGTGAAGATCTTGACCTCAGATGTATCAGTTCAAAGCTAAATCCGTTGCAACTATGACAATATGTGTTCGATAAGGTGACCAAGATGACTAACGCACACCTGGAAGAGGAAAATGTATAGTAGTCGATTTTAGAGATGTGTTCTACGGAAATATTGGCCGGATCATCAGGTCCAGGAGACTTTTGACAACACAATCAACCCATGGGCAGCTGCCTATTGTTGAGAGTCGCCGGTTTGGCAGACGACTAAGTTCATTCTTTCGCCGAAATCAGCTCTATCAACCTTCGATGGAGGATCCCCCAAAGCAAAGGCCGCCAACCGAAACTCTGTCATCAAGTCCTCCCACCTGATTATTTTCGTGGTTTCAAAGATTCGTTAAGGGCTGCTGTGGGGGTTTTGGTAGTATATTTGGTGAAAAGGAGCAGACTTTCTCCATCAACGGAATGGGGTATGAAGAGACAAGGTTATGGTGTAGCACCGATTATCCTGCCACACCACGACTGCAAAAGGAATTCAATTTGACACTAGAATTTAACTGCACAGGGTTTGCGAAGAACTGGAGTCAATATTTCTCAAAAGGACGATCCCTGTTAAGGTAGTACTTATTCATGGCCACAATGGCGCTCGGTGATAGGAGAGTAGACGTCGCACTATCGTTCGTAAGGTTTACAAACTCACTTTGTTCTATTACACTCAAGCCATCTCATCCCATCACGGCCCTCGGTGTGTGATATTCGCGCGTCTGCCTGAGAAAGTGACCGACGATAAAAACTATTGGCGGCTACCTCCATCTTACTCAATAGGGTTAGCTTAAGAGACTTCCGTTACAGCTCAGGACTGCTTGGTTATAATTTGGCGTATTTGAGTAAGAGCTTATATCTCGAAGCCAAGATGGGCATTGGTGGTAGACAGACTCTACGGCGAGTTGGACGGTTGGAAGCGCGCCAATTTACAATTCAAGTTAGTCTAGCTCAAGCGGATGTAGTGCAGAAGCCAGACAAGGAGGGCGAAACTTATCCAACTCTCATGGCAAACTGTTTGCCTACAAATTCTGCCCAGCCTCTGGCCTGGTATGACGTTGATAAGAATCATCATTCAGGTGGCTAGGACCTAAGTGGAACTAACGGGAATACGGGGTACATGAAACCTGGATATAAATATCACCACGCCGCCTTCATTCCTCCGCTTACGAATTGTGAGAGATTCCGAAAGGAAACCATGAGTGGACTTTGCAGATTCAGGTTCGCAGAAGCTGCAACTACGATATGGTTGCTAGCGGAAACTTGTGCTCATAAGTTGGTTCGCGCAGACCTTGCGAACCATGGGTGCGAGCCGGGAAGTGTCCCCTAGTCAAAGCGATATATGAATTGAGTCTTTTCCTTTCAGATCCTTTACGATTTCGGAACGTCATAATTATCACAAAAGGTAAGACACAATAGTAGAATAACGATATTTAACCCCTCTCGATGCCCTTTAACTCAGTGACTAACAAGAGTCCACATCGCAGCCTTATGCTTCCATCTCTATGATGTCCAGATTGTCCAGAGAACTCAAGTTGTGGTAAGCGATATGAATGGTGTCCATCATTAGGTCACCCCTACACAATGAAAGGAGAATACGCTGTCCTAGACGCCGAACTTCGTTGGTGTGTAGTTCCATTTTGAAGAGGCCAAACAGTCAGTATTTTCAGGTACCAAGACAACATCTTATATCCTCATTTGCCTCAGCCGCTGCACCTCTCTCTTATCCCATACTAGCCCACATCCCGGCGGCTGTAAACCTATAGGTACTTAAGTAAGCAGAAGGCTTTGGTTAGCAATTCCCAGATATCTTTTTTCAGTACTGATTATACTTGACGATAAATATGCGATTATTTCTCTCAACGACGACGTCAGCCCATTATGGTTGGAAGAGAAGGAGGGTACAGAGCGGCACATGTTTCCTTCACCTTCTATAGAGTCTAATATTTGTATCCGTGCACATAAAGAACGGTTCCTTCCTAGCCGATATCTGGATGTATTTCTTAAAGAATCTTAACAAGCTTCAGCATTATTTGTGAAATCATAATTTTGAGTCGCTATGAAAACTCAGTCCTTGATTCTGCTTGTCGCCCTGTTGGCTGCTAACATCGTTGTCGCGCCCACGAGTGCTGAGAAACGTATTCTCCGTTTCTCTGTGTGTCTATAGTATCATTTCAAGAAGCTCTCGGACAGCAATCCCACATTTAGCTTGATACCTATTTGTCACCCAATGCCATTCATAGCCAGGTTGCCAGGGCTGTCACGCATGCTACTGATCCGAGCTAAGAAAGCATATATCCCACGATAGTACGGTATTTGGTTTCTTGCAATGGTCCGTATTGAGATTGTCTGCCAAAAGACATTCATCACTCACCGCGACAGCAGGAGTCAAACCTTTCTTGTTCTAGTCACGGCAACGGTTCGATTATTCGAGTAAGGTGAACCGTTGTCTTCTTCTCGGGGGCCTCTTCTTCTACGCTGGTTCCCCCACCTTGGAAGAATCGAGTGCAGCAATACACACATTCCGAGCAACAAACGACCCATTTGTCTTCGTATCGGCGTCAGGTATGATAAATAGTAGGGGTGCTTTCTTCGGTTTGCTCTGGCCCCAATATAGGGAAACGGCGATTGGGATTTCCTTTCTGTCGGGGTCTATCCATGTTCTACTTATCTGCTAGCTATTTTGCATTTATTCTTTACCCATCTATATATAACTATGACTACTGAGCACTAAGACACGCCATTTATAGATAGATTATATTCTTTCTAATCGTGCGTTACATGTTGGCTTCCAGGCACAGATTAGGATAGTACATACATTCAAAAATTGACATGGTCTATGGACACATCCATGCTGACGAAGCCACAGCTATACCTTAACTCAAGTTCAACCTTTCAGTACGCGACATCGTACTACATGCATCGACAAGCGGAATCTGAAATTTGGACTTCTAAGGCGCCACTAAGACTGGTAGAAAGGCCTCGCTTTGGGAGAGCGACTGTCTGAGGGACGTCACGCCTCATGGAATGATGGATTGATCCAGGGAAGAAGCTACAGATACTCTAAGAAGCTTTGGACTAGAAGCTCGCACCGTTGAAAGAAGTAATTAGTTGCAGCTACGCTCAAGGTTAAAGCTTTCGAGTACGTTGCGGTTGCATGCCTTATCTACCGCTGTACTCAAAGATGGTGTGCCTTTGAACCTCATCATTGCCCCATTCCCATTGTCTTCGTGTCTCCCAGCATAGCGGCGCGTCAAAGCGGTTACTTTGGGCAACAAACGCGAATCTTCGCGATTACAAGGCACTCCCCAGGTCTACTTTAACGATGGAAGCACCTTCCTCACATCTCATAGACCAACAGGCACCCAAGGTTCTCACACTAGTATGCTCACAAACGAGCCTGCTGAATATAAGATTGTCCTGTTAGAGACCTGATACTCACGATTGTTCGACGGGAATACCCATCAGGATAAACAGAAATAACTGTTTCGTGTTACTGCTCATTCAAGTAGGGTAAGCACCATAACCAAGCTTGTACCAGGTAACTGCGACTAACTTCTCTGTTGCAGCCTGAAACTCGATGATTGGGATGGCCCAAGTCTGATTCGCGCTTCATTTGAATCTATCCATCCGTCACAACCTTGGGACGACACTTCACACCACTCATCTCAACTCTGGGACGGAAACCTTCCACTCTCACAACCCGACATCATCATTACCCTCAATCATCGGCCACCCAGCATAGGCATACCTTCGCCATGGCACCCTTGATGGAACTGAAGGATGAAGCGCATCCTAACCTGCTTGTGACTCGCAGCAACGCGTCTTCACCTTTCTTGAAGATCCCCCTCGAGGTAAGTCACATTCATCTCCATGCCTCGGGCCCTATTCAAGTTGCTTCGACGTGACCTGTATCCCAATTTGTCGTACTTTTGTTTCATTTTGTCACAGAATCATGAAGTGACTAACGCTGCGTGCGCAGATTCGCATCACAATCTACGAGATCGCAGTGGCTGTTGAGCAGCCAATCCATCCTCGACAAGTCGCTCAGCGTTCAAACAAGTTCGATTGGCGCGGAGATGAAGGACGTAGACGGATGCACCACTTCATACCGATAGAACAAAGAAAGGAGCAAGTTGTTGTGCAGCTTGCATATTCATGTCGCCAGGTCTACCATGAGCTCGAAAGTTACCCTGTGTTCTACCGGGTCAACAAGTTCGGATTCCACAACTCGGACAGTCTACTCACCTTCCTTGCTGCTATTACCCCAGAGCGAAGAGGAATGCTTCGCAGCATGCTCACCACAGAGAGGATATTCTTCGGACGGTCAAGGAAAGCGGTACAAAATCATGCGCATGCCATGGCTTTGCTCTCCCGATGCAAAGACCTTCGGAGTTTCGAGTACTCTATAGATCCAGTGTACTACTGGCATCCACCGCAACGAGAGGTTGTCACGTCATACCTAAAGTCTCTCTTGGCAGCCGCCACTTCCTCAGAGCTTGATGTGTGGAGTCTACCTCGCTTCCACGCCACCATCGTACTCAGGAAGGATAGCGTTATCCGAGATCCAAGGAATTTCGACCTCGTCATTGATCTCAGAGATCCGAAACCTATTGACCCGGAGGCTCATCCCGGGTCGTGGATTGATCAAAGCCCATTCAAAGATCTTGTTGCCGAATTGAAGAAGGCTATTGTATCCAAGCAAGGACGCGAAGCTGAAGCAGACGAGCGAGGTGAGGGATTCGCAGCCGAGGTCACGGATACTCAACTCCACGGTGCCATTGTAGCTGCGGGAGTTGACTTTCCTGGGGAGGATCGAATCGGCCAAGACACAATCAACAGCGCTGTGGGCGCGATTGCGACACGAACTCGGGGCCGATGCGGCAAAGTTCCAGTCAGTGAATGGGGTACCATTGAGCGTACTCCAGGCAAATACAGTACAGAGGGGCTCTTGACCTGGACATACTTTCGAGTTCTCGAGATCAGATGGAACGGGTCGGCGATAGAGTGCAAGGTTGTCGAAACCACTATGCCCTCCATCTTCAAACCCACTCAGGAATACGACGTCGGTAGTCCGTCTTGGGAGCCAATCCACGCTCTTATCACGGAGCCTGGTGAGACATACTTACATGGTTATTACAAGTGGTACATGCGTGAGAAGTCCTTGAAAGACCCGGCTTCTCGACTTGAAGAGGTCAACGCAATGCCCTTCCCTAAGCAGATCCGGGACATCAGCGATGGTTTTATGAGTCAAGGCCGTGAGGAGTACCCTCGTGAATGGAAAGGCTACATTATTCGCTGGAAGATTCTGCAGCAATACTTCGAGAAATTCGTCAAGAAATTGCAGGATGAGGTTGACACACTTGAGAAGGCAGCAGAAGAGGATGCGATGGAGGCACAGATGGAGGCAGCAGAAGAGACCAAGAGAGTTGCGACGGAAAGCAAGGCTGCAAAGAAACGCAAGGCTTCCTCTGCCAATACTAAGCGAACCTGAGGTGCCAAAGCCCTTAAGAAGGTCTGAGGCACATATGGAGTGATTTGAGGGACACATGGAATGATTTGATTTGATCCGCATAGCCATAGCCAAGCGGCCGATGCTGAGCTACGAAGGCCTCGCAGAGGGCCTAAGGTACATACGGTGTTGAGGAACTCCGGACGGTTTTGATTTATATCGACCCTGGCAATCATACTAGATATGTGCGAGGCTCTTTAGGATTCTTCTGAACGAATGCCACCGACATATGAGCAATGGATACATCCGGAAATCCCTTCCGGTAGGTAGCATAGAGCCAGACTAATGCAGTGACTTGGAAAACTGGCTGCACGAGGGTTCATGACTGAAAGGTGTATATCGGGTTGCTAATTCTCGGTTTGCTTATTCGGCTGCCGCAACATGCTCGCGGCCGGTCAATACGTATTAAACCAATGCCTGCATACCTACATAGAGCTGACAGGGCGAGACTCGTTCACCTCCCATACAGCAAGATCTGCAAAATAGGTAAAGCTAGCAAGAAACGAAAAATTACATTCACCAGTTTCCGAACGTGATGCCAGCAGGCGAGATGGTGATGAGAAACAAAAGTTGTAAATTGACCCATGTTCGAGACCTTGGGTAAGAACCAAAAATATGGGACCATAGGTGCGCCACCGCCAGGCTCAGTGGCCGGAATTGTTTTTCGATTCATAAATAGTTCTATAAAATAAGCATGATGAAGTGCGCATGGAGATCTTTGGTGCAGTTGGACACCGTCGAGCGTCTAAGCTGTGATCATTCTGACATTGATACTTCAAGGGCGATATAAAGTCCGGCTTACATTCTAGAAGTCATAACTTGGCTCCCTATTTTCTTATCCTCTAAATGCTTTGACCACGCAACCACTATGCGATCTTCCTCATCTGATTTATCGAGTTTTTCCATGCAGTAGCGCTACCGGGAAATCAGCAGTAACCTTTGGCCGACCAGTCCTCCTCACTTCCTCGACCTCCAGCATATTTCACGTCTCCGTGACGCTATCATTCGTCGCCATTTGACAAGCATCAGGACCTTTCGGGAGTAACTCGCTTAAAACTTCCGAGGCGAACTACGCATCCTATGTGAAAAGGGCGAATCTTCCTTGAGGGATGTTTGCAGGTTGACTGCATCCGGAGGCAAGAGATCAGCCGCAATCTTTGCCTCCTTGAAGAACGTGCTTAGGCCGCCCCCACAGCTGGGTTTCGCTTCTTAATGCTGTTGGACATTTCTTAAATGTCTTCGAAGCAAGCCACAATATGTCTGTGAAGTGTTTCCATGCCTACGAGGGTTGCACAACACGAGCGTTCTGTTGTTGGTCGAAAGCGAGTTCCCCTACATCAGATAACGTTCTCTGGCGAGATTAAATATCTATGACGGGATTCTACACCCTCTTCGGCGCTTTCTTGAAATCATCACGGACAAATTTCAGCAGGACCACAGGCCACACTGATGGTCGAGCCTACAACGCCGAGGATGCCGGCGATGCTTACAGCAGCACTTACAACATCCAAAGGCACGCTTCTCCAGTGGAGAATGACGAATTTCGAAGGAGACATTTGGGCGGGGGGCTTTCCCTCCTGTATCTTCCACCAGACAATTGCGCCACCATTCCATGGCAATTCAGAGGTGAAGGACCTCAGGGCGAGCCAAGCTGTATTGCAGCCGTGCTATCACATTATATATGACGACCTTGCAGTCCTATTACACGATTTCTCGTACAAATACCGGCATTGACTCGAGCGGACAATCGATTTCCACTATTTTGCCTCCTTGGAATATAGCATTTCCAGAGAACGACTTCCATTTGGCACCGCCGGCCAGAGGGGGCAGGTAAGCCGACATTGTTGTCATTCCTGGCTTCAGGACTGGGCAGCAGAGATACTTGTCGCCATACATATATTGCTCCGCAATGTCCCAAGACTGTTTGTCCCCGGGGAACTCGTAGAACAGTGGCCTGATCACCGGTGTTCCCTTCTCGTGTGCTTCTTTCATCAACTCGCGCGTGTAGTCTCTCAGCTGCTCGCGGATCAACATGTACTTCTTACAGATCTCATATACCTCAGGCCCATAAGACCAGACCTCGTTCGCAGCTCCACTGCGACACGTCGCCCCTCCCGTAGTGCCGTGTTGCGGCTGCCGCGGTTCCCGATCGCCGTGGAGGCGCATCACGGGACAGAAAGCGCCCCATTGAAACCACCTGACAAAGAGCTCGCGGAACTTTTCGTCGGTCGGATCACCACCGTGGAAGCCGCCAATATCTGTTGTCCACCACGGCAGGCCAGCGATTCCCATATTGAGACCTGCAGCAATTTGATTTCGCAAGCTTGACCACGAGGAAGCAATGTCGCCACTCCAAACCAGCGCGCCGTATTTCTGGCTGCCAGCCCAGGCACAGCGCAGCAGATTCACAATGTTTTGCTGGCCCTCCTTTTGCTGCCCTTCGTAGAAAGCCCGAGCGTAATCACGGGGATAAATGTTACCGATGCTAAGATTCGAGCCGAGATGATACCTGTAGTTGTCAAAGTCGTACGCCGTGTATTCCGGTTCCGCTTCGTCGAGCCAGAAGACTTTGATACCTTTCGAATAGTAATTTTCTTTACACTTTCGCCACACGTACTCCCGAGATCCCGGGTTTGTGGCATCGAAGTGTACCGTGTTGCCTTGGAAGTCCATGCCCATCCGTATCCCACGGTCCATCCGAATAAGGTACCCATGCTCTTCCATTTCCTTGAAGTTCTCGGAGAGTTTATCGACAGTGGGCCATATGGAGACCATCAACTCAATTTTCATCTCTGTCAGTTCCTTGATCATTGCGTCTGTGTTCCAGGCGTCAGTCCTCAGTCGATCGCTACGGCTCCTGCTAAGTACTCACCTGGATCAGGCCAATACATCTGGTCAAACTTCCATTCGCCCTGCTTTGGCCAGTGGAAGAAATCAATGACAATCAAATCGATGGGCAGGTTTCGACGCTTGTACTCCCGCGCAATCTCGAGAAGCTCATCCTGGGTCTGATATCGGAGCTTGCACTGCCAGAACCCCAAGCCGAACTCGGGCATCATGGGAACCTTTCCTGTCGCTGTAGCGTAAGCCTCCTCGATCTCGGACGGGGTACCTCCGGCAACGACCCAATAATCGAGGACTCTGGTGGAGTACGCTTCGAAGCTCATGATGTTCTTGCCAAGCACCGCGCGTCCAATGGCTGGATTATTCCACAGGAATCCATATCCCAGAGACGATAGAGCGAACGGCACGCTGGCCTGCGAGTTGCGATGCGCGAGCTCAAGATCGTGACCTTTCAAGTCAAGCTGAGGCTGCTGGTACTGACCCATGCCGAAGATCTTCTCATTCGCATCGACACTCTCGAATCGCATTGTGAGGTGGTAATCTCCACCCGGAATGGGTTTGAACTCTCGCGCTTCGACTTTAATGGCGCTACACTTTGGATCAAGGACGTCTCGGCGGTTACGTGCGTACTCTTCCAGCAAGAGGTCTCCCTTGGAGTTCCAGATGGTCAACTTTCCGCTCTTCGTTATGACAGCCTTGATCTTGCCGTTGGTGATGGATCCCGAGGAGTCAGAGATGGATATCTGCGGCTTGACGGCAGGCAGCCTCTCTAAAGCCCAATCTTCGGTGGGCATCGTGTGTACCTTGGTTGCGCGTACCCGAAAGGCATTGGCGCCCCATGCTTGGATCCAGACCTGCTCCGCGTCATACTTGTAGACCAGTCGATCTTGGTCTTCGTATAGCATGTTTGTCGTTATTCCATCAACCTTCTCGAAGTCGGGGTTTCTGTTCGTTGTAGGAGTGTATCGTTGGCGACTGTCGAATAGCTGCCTCTGGGTTTATACCATTTTAATACGAAGAGGGGCTCCTCTTAACAGCTCCGTGTTTCGGTCTATGTCATCCAACATCGTCATACCGCAGCGGGGATCCGCAGCGGGTTGGATTAGGCCATCAATCACGGAGTATGCTGGTTCTCCCCGGCCGATGGGCTGCCACGCGGTATTGGGTCATTGGGATAATTTTCGACTGCATGAGTTCTACCCCACCTGATAGCTAACGCCCAAGTAAGTACATGTATACTCGCGAGCCTTCCCCGCATGCTCCTAATCCGATCGGCAGGCGCTTTTGTGGAGTATGCTTACAAGGAACAAGGACTTAGCATGAGTGTCCGTGCTTGGTGGAAGAGTCGAACTTGATAGGATGTCAAAACTAGGACAGAGTGATAGAGTTCTGCTACGGGTATTCGATAGCTCAAACCCGTGAAAGAGAGCCGTCTGTCAATCCCAGCCTCAAGCGATATTGACAAGACGAATTGTGGATCGAGGTTTAAGGTCAAGTATGCGGTTAGATATTGACCTCGGCTACGTCTCACAAGAAAGATACTCACTGGAGCTCAACAAACCCGAGACTTAACAAGGCCTAAGTTTTGAAGCACAGATCTCGAGCTAGCACGCTAGTCGAAAATAACCGAGTTTACCATAGTATAAGATAGCATTGTATAAGGTAGGCGGTAGTTGCCCTATAGATTAAGTGATAGGAAGAAAGATGTTTCTAATGCTGTTGCAGTCTATCGTACAGCTTTGTACTGATTACTGGTCTTCGAGATTTTTCTCCTTTAAACTCTTATTATTAACAATACATTAGCAATCCAATATCGGTCTCGCAATGTTGGTTGCGCGGTGTTGTCCTTAGTATACTATGATGCGGTTAGATAGAAACAGTTTAAAGTCCAAGGTCCTTTGTTTGCCACAATTGATGAGCAAGCACTAGCAAGATGTCTGATCTGCTACCCAGATATCCAATATTTGATGTCTCGTTCAAATCCTTTCTAGTAACCGCCCTCTCCTCTATTTGCCGGACGGTTTCTATGTATTTAGTGACTTTGCATCCCTCTTATAGTGATTGGCCAGGCAGTCATGAGAATGCGATTGATGCTTTTTGTCACCAGCAAGCTTGCCGGGCGGAACGCACTAAAGCAACGAGAAATTCTGGGTTAATTTCCTTGGAGGAGACGGTTGTCTTGGATTTGAGCTTTGTTGCGGAGGGATAGCAAGTTGGCGATATCAAGTTGTAAGGACAAGTCACAATGTCAAAATAGAGCCCAAAGTGAACTTCTTGATGGCAAAGTGCCTATTTCGAGGTAGGCTTGGTCAACCACAACGTTTAGATACCCTGCAAGAATCTCAAGTCATTTTCCACGGACTATGTAAAACGGTGGCTGAAGTTCACTGCATCAAATGTTGGTCTCTGCACAAAGGCATGTCTTCAACCGATGTGTGCGCCAAGCTCTTTCATAGACCGTTCTGTGCATTTACTAGCAGATTTGCCCGGGCTTGGGATAATGCCAACTCTGCGGTCTTTACACACTTCCAGCGTAGCTAATTGGATGGAGGGCCACGATGGATTACAGCAAGACAAGTGCATTCAAAACAGTTAGAATTGTACAGCAGAGGGTGAGAATAGATGCGTGGTTGCAGTTTTGGGCTGCGTCACGGATATTTGTTTCCTCTATTGAAGCTGATGACTTAACTTGGGGAAGACTGACGCTGTTTTCTGTGTATCAATCTCAGTTCCGAGCGAGATTGCCATTATAGAAATGGTGGTCGAGGCTGGCTCTTCTACTCGAAATTATTCAGCTTCTCAATGATTTCGATATTCTGTTGACCTGGTAGGCCTAGAAAGTCCTGATCTCAGAGGTCAAGATGTGGTAGAAGCCAAGATGCGAGCGAGCTTTCGTTCTGTTGACAGCTCACGAGAAAGTTATTCCACGCTGCGACTCGATTCATAGCAGAGTCAATAGTGTCAAAATCCCGAGATTGATGGTCAGTTTGCGGCTCATGACCAGGATAGTTGCATTCTCTTGAGTCTGACGACACATGCAGCAACCAAACCTAAATACTTAAGTACTTAATTACTTAGGTAAGCAGGATCTCGCAGGTCAAAAACGCCACGTCTGGCAGCTGTGACGGAGATACTGCAGCTGGCGAAAGGCATGGCGGGGCTCGACTTCCACGAATTGGAATAGCTAACCCTTTTTGGTGGAGCCCTACCACAAGTCTGCCACAAAGCCCGAAATCCCAAATTTGGAGCTGCAACCTCCATCGACTGGAAAATATCAACCACAACCAACGATCACCACTTCGACAAACACCAAGAACAGTACCCCAGAAACGCTGTCAAAATGGTACGTTATTATCGAGCCCCATCACATCAGCTGGAGGAGGGAGAAAGATGAGGGCAGCTTCGCACAAACGGACCCGATGCATCACGGAGGGATGGAGATGGATTTCGATGACGACTAGGGTCCGAATGCCTCGAATGAACGAATAACAAATGACCTACTCCACCTCGAGAACGATTGCACGGGTGCGAATGGTATCGTTCGAACACAGCTGTCTAGCATGGGTCCTGGCGTCGAAGCTGCCTGATTCAAAAGTGCCGCGGGTTTGCGCGGTGTTCTACATTGGTGTTGAGAGATGCTGAAGAAACTGGCTAACTGGAGTCAGGTTAACGTACCCAAGACAAGAAAAACCTGTGAGTTGCAACAGCCATGCTGTATTTCCGTTCCCCCCTATGTTATAGACGCTGTAAATTGCTCCGCGCGAACTATCGAGGAATTCCCGAAGTCGAACAAACCAGGAATTGAGCATCGCGGTACCCTATATCACGATAATGGAGTGACTAACTTGTTTTTGATCAGATTGCAAAGGAAAAGATTGCCGCAAGCACACGCAGGTTGGTAGCAAGATACTTTCGTCCTGGCAGGGGCCGCCAATTTTCTAATACGTCACAGCACAAAGTCACGCAGTACAAAGCGGGAAAGGTCAGTTTGGCACCACAGTTCTGTCGCAGAAACTCCCCGATATGTAGCGACGAAACAAGCGGGTTTTAATATGATGATAATAGGCGTCGCTTTTCGCCCAAGGAAAGCGCAGATACGACCGCAAGCAGTCTGGTTATGGTGGTCAGACTAAGCCTGTCTTCCACAAGAAGGCTAAGACTACGAAGAAGGTTGTGCTGAGATTGGAGTGTGTCCAATGCAAGACCAAGATGCAGCTGGCACTCAAGCGATGCAAGCACTTCGAGCTTGGGTACGTCGCAGTAAAGACATCCCGATATTGAACAGACGAACTAACCAGCATCCAGTGGTGACAAGAAGACGAAGGGTGCGGCTCTGGTGTTCTAAATGTCTAGTACTTGGTTCTCTCACGTTATTCTTCATGGCACATGGCATCACGGTGGTTTTTCATGACAAGGAACACTGGCGACAGGGGTCTCAATCCTCGGCAAGGAGAGGCCTTTAGTGGCAAGACATAGGTCAAGAATAGAACCAGTCTTCGCTGCTGAACTCTGGAGTAATACCGCAGTGGCGTGACATGCGAAAATTCCAAGGTTTGACCACGGTTCATGTGTTTCGGCCACTCGGTCCTCAAGGTTGCTTCATCGCTTTGTATTCCGGATCGACTGAACTTTGGCGAACTAAGTCTGCTATGAAGTCTGGATGTCAGAACAAGGCTCTGACCGAGCACATGGCAAACACCACCAGCGCCGAGTGCTGCTGTATCACCTTGACTGCCTGCGATCACACATTGATAACATACTTAGCTTGTTTGCGTGACATTGGCATATCGCAGATTGCTGGAAATAAATGCAACATCAACCTGATCTCGCGGAACCTGCAATTGGCAGCAGTATCAAGTTGTTCGACTTACCAAAACTCAATGAAACTATGATAACATCTGGGTTTATCACCTGCCAATTGAGATCGTATATGCTCTGGCATCTGAAGAGGTTTCTAGATAAGACTGCCAAACTTATCACATAGTGCTTTTGTCTCGATTCTCTATTGCCGGTATCATAGTGGACCATTTATTGGCGATCTCATATGTGTGATGCCTCCAACAGATTGCACTGCCTGTGTATTTGGGGCTGTTGCATCACAATGCCGGTGGCTTGATTGGCGTCTTTTGTCGACCAAGGATAGGCTATAGACTGTAACTCTTCAATGAAGCTGCGAAGAGGAGAGTGCGATGTCTATTCCCTGACTCGGCGTTTGTCTAGAAGTGATCTGTCACTTCCGAGTTCGAAGACTCATCATGAACTGGCTGGTTGCGGATTTCTATACTAGGAGTCGGCATATTAGGTGGATGATGCATTGGTCCTTTTCCATCTGCGAATCACTTACTGGAATCAACAACATTTCGTGCTCGGCGTATCTGCACATCAATGGACATAAGCAGCACTTGCTAAGGCTACAAAAGTGAAGACAGGCTACGGTGCTTTTGATGGATGTATTAACATGCAAGACCTAGCTGTGAGTGACTGACCAACATCAGATCAGAACTTGATTTGATGTTTTTGGTGTAGTACGCATGTCAAATAACCACTTGCCCCCTCCTGTCTATATAGCCTCTGGTAGGCACGAAGGTTTCTAAAAGCCTTCCCCCATGAGCACAGTTCGCCCACCTCCATACCACAAAGTACCGACTCTGATATCCAGCCCCTTTTCTTGACCCACAACCCATTCTCCGATCAATTCACTTCCCGACGTACTCCAGACTTCCGTTTCCAGCCACTGATTAATCTCAGCAATCGTGTCAACCCAGTTCTTTCTCTGCTCAGCGGTTGTATGGTCCTCATCTGTCAAGTATCGACCGAGAGTAATATGGGCACTTGGCACAATATACCTCGAGTCAATGGTCATGCCGGCCTCTTTAGCTATGTTCCACAGGTCCCGCCTTAGATGATGATAGCTGTACTGCTCTCCTTTCTGGAGCACATCCGCGGTGTCTGGTACCACTGGTGGAGGGGATAGATTAGGCTCCCCGCTGGCTGGCAAGAATGAGACAGCGAAGGCTGACAGATCGTAGGATATCATGGGCTTGACTAGTCTTGCCCGGTGTCGATATGTGTAGCTTGCCACGTTGGGGATTGCGGGCGCTAGAGTCGACTTGATGGCATGAATCTCCTCTGGAGTCCGAGAGAACGCGAGCTCAAGAGCTGTTATGTGCATACGATGTAGTGGCATTAGCCAGATACCTAATAATCTGTTAGTTTCATCATGTGCTAACCGTCAGATCTGATGAAGGCAGGCTCTCCAGGCAAGTATGTAATTTGAGATGAGCTGAAATTCTATTGTAACATGATGAAAGCATTGGCCGGGCGGCATATCTTGAGTTCTTGACAAGAACAATAACTCCACTAACAACATTACAATGACATGAGTCTGGTCTGCTACACCCTCAAATGCTCGGAGATCTCGCCCTTTCATACATCCAAGGGGGTTACTCACTAGGTGCGCAAGCTTTTAGCTTTTGCTGAATCTTCTCTGCAAGCTCAAGCACATGGGTCGGTGGTCGTCCCCAGAACGTCATGCAGTTCCTTTGGTCCTTGAAACCGGGCTCGATGGCCTGATTCTCGAGCCGTAGAAGGTATGGATCGATAATCAACTTGTTGAAATCCGGCGAGATGAACTTCTCCCTCTGCTGCGTATTGCGCTTGATCCTATGCGCTGAATACAGTGCCTGAATCTGGGCCTAGGGTTTCATCAGCTTATACACGTCTTTGATCTGTCTTGGTGGGCGAGGCTGGCTTCCTATGGCCGACGGTGTAGGTGCGGAAGGGTATCAATGTCAATAGCAGTCGTCTCCCCTCGCCCAACTCATTGGCACAAGCACCCGCATTTTGACAACCATGATACAGAAGGTTAAGGAAGGTCGGTTCACCATACAGGGTCATCGTTGCACGTTTCTATCAGAGCATCGTACGGGTTCTCTCCTGGTTTGAGAACCACCCCTGAGAGATCCTCAAGCTTGTTCTTCACGTCGGTTGATTCCAGGACTGAACCCATTGCAGAAGCTGTTCGAGGCAGGAGCCCAATGCCTCCTAGGCGTGTTATATGCCTGGCAATGACTGGCGCTTGTTGCCGACTATCTCAATCTCATCCAGCCGCTTCACTAATTGCTGGCTAGCTTGAAGCCACATGCGGCTGGTAGCCCCTCGCCCTCGGGGATCCCGCTCCGTCCCCCTGGTCGGTAAGTCCGCCCCAGATTTCAGCCCTTCTCCCCTATGTCTTATCAATAGCTCTCTCGACTTTTCGAGGTCTTTCGCACTCACCAATGCATTGTCCAATGGCACTTTCCTCGTCTTTGACTCGAGCTGATCTCTTTGATCTTCAATTCTAAGTCAAAGGTACAGGTCCCAGGGATGATAAATGGTTAGCGTGGCGCTAAACACTGGCTGGTACTTGCGCGGTATATTACTCCCTAAAATTCAGCTAGAATTGTATGAGTCGATACAAGTCGATCAGGGTAGTCACGTGCTTCTTCGCAGGTAGATTCTCGCACGAATTCACAAGAGAAGTACTTACTCCCTAGCGCCACGCTAACCATTATCATCCCCGAGTCTGTACTGTAAAACTTCGAAATCTCCTCTAATCGGATGATTCTCGGCTCCGATAAGCCTTATCGGATATCTACGCGACTTTAGAGTACATAGTAATGCAATCAAACAACATCTTTCAACTTCAGGTGAGTTTCTGTCTCCCGATATGTTTGTTTTATTCAGGATCATGTCCATCGTGCGGAATCATCTGCAGAGCTTGGTGCCTCGTACACTTTAGTGTGCTACTGGCAGTCGATCCGCATACACATCCGACCATTTCGACCGATGATATCTCATGGCCACTTAAGCTTGACCTCTGATTCCAAGTCCTCACAAGCTCGGCTCCCTTCACTCCAGGCATTGATGTTCCATATCGGACCTGGTGTACCCATATGCTGACTTGTGGATCTCAAGCTGTTCACGCTCGGATGGACGTATGAATTATCGACAAAGACAAAGAATGGCTGCCTGGTCATGGCAACTTTACTCAACGGCATCGACGATCTTCAGTCTACTATGGATGACAGCAAAATGTCACTGGGGTAGGTTCAGAAGGCAAGACATCTAGATGTTTCAGTAGATTCTCTCTACTAAAAGAACACTTTCATTCCGTCTTGAAAAGCCTATACCTGGTCCTTCCTGGGATCATAGGTGCGCGAGTGGCTGGCAATTCAATGGTCCGTTCTGCGCTTTGCTTGTTACTATCCAACATCTTGATAGCAGTCTTCTTTGTCAGAGCATGATGAACGTCCAGACCTCAAGTGAGACCTGTGATGTGCAGTCCAGGCTGGTCCGATCATGAGCGTGGGAGTGACTAGTGTCAGTCCTTCTCTGGTCAAAAAGGTACCTTCACTGACCTAGAGGGCAGTTTTCAACATGAGGGCACTATCACACTTGTGATAGGTGCGGAGCATCACGAGGAGGCGGTCAACATGTGTTTCCCTCAAGCCAAAGTCACGCAATCCTTGGTGAACTTCTCTGCTTGACGTGTGGCAGGAACTATCGTACTCGAAGGAACATTTGACAGCGACATATGCACCAAGGTCATGGCTGATGAACACGAACCCCGTCCGTTACTATGATGAGCCCCAGCTGCTGCGCACTCCTACACGCCACGTTGTGTTGAGCATCGATAGAGGCTCTGCCCTAGACCGTTACTGTCGCCATAGTCGAAATATCGCGATGGATATTGGGAAATCTTCATCGTTGATAGCAGGCAGATTTCACTGCTCAGTTCACCATCACGGGCTGTCTCCTTGCCGGCTTTGTCTCTGCTTCGCTTGCACCTACCCCGGCATGCTGAGTCCAATCGTGTGCAGCACGAACATACCACCAACGACGCATCGTTTAGGAGGACATGCCACATTAAGACTGCCATTCATGCACCATTTCGGGAACGTGTTTGACTGTTTGAAAGACTTTCCTTAGCCGCTCCCTGATTATATCCGGCATGGCTGTTGTTGTATCCTCTCCTTTAGGAGCTATTGCTGTTCTTTCTCCTGACAAGCCGCATATCCACCAGCAACCGACTTTCGATGCAGGACAAGCGACGGCCCCCCGGAGTCAATCTCCCTTGAGTCAGTCCCCCCTTCGACGGCCAGCTTAACGACGACCTCACCGGCATCGATACAAGGCAATCGACTGCAACCGACTGGCAAACCTAACCCTAAGCCCGCAAGCATCCCACCAGTCAATTGCTTTGTTTTAATTTCGGGGTTGTCTCTATCACAATCTATTGTACCTCGCGAGTTCACGAATTCCTTTGCCAAACGCGCGCCGAGATTCTTCGTTGCACCCAACCCTTTCTCTCTGGCCTACGTTTCTACACATCGATTTCTAGGTATTCGCATTTCTTGCTGGAAATCGTCTAGTCTGCTCTGGACCACGTTCGTCGTTGCACCTGCAGCCTGCATCTTTCATCTACCTCCAGACACTGTTGCATCTGGTTGACATCGTCAAGCTCGACTTGCTCGACCAATCCGAAGCCCACCTCGCCGCTTTTCTCATCTTCCCACACAGCCTTCATCGCCTCGTTGCCTAGACGAGCTACAAGTTCTCTCATCCCTCTGATGCAGAACGTCTCACAACCAACGCCATCTTCACTGAGTTCACCATGGCACCCTCGGGCGCTAATATCAACATGGATAAAGAATTCGCCACTGCTGTTTCGCCAACGCTCTATAGCCGCGTTATGAACGAGACCACGATTTTAGGATCATCTGCCACCACTTCAGATCGTCGTTCTCAAGAGACAAATTCGTTCAACGTCGATGCTGAAATGGTTGACGCTGCCTTGATCTCAACGAGTCTCCGAAAGCGCAAGGCTACAGAGTCTGCAGAAGAGGCCCAGCCAGCTTTCCCAGGTGATGAGTCTCGTGACGAGGTCGATGAGCTTCGAAGCGAGCCTGATGAGGTTCATACCTTTAGAGCTGCAGCAAATGGCTTGAACCGAGACCTGGAGCCAATCGATGATGTCTTTGGCGCATTCGACGATATCATCAAACGAGTGCAGGAACCGGAGTTCCCCTCCTTGCTCGAACTTGCCGAAGGGGGCGGGATTACATTCCGAGTCGCTACCTTCTGCTCTGGCACTGAGGCGCCTATTTTCTCTCTCAGACTACTTCAGGAGGCCTTCTTCGCTCAACACCAGCTAGAGTTGTTCAGATTTGAGCATGTGTTCAGCGTGGAGATTGAGGCCTTCAAGCAGGCCTATATCGGACGTAACACCAAGGCGATGGTATTTCGAGACGTTCGCGAGTTCATTCACGGTTCAGGCTCGGTAGCGTAAGTCGCCCATACATCTTCAATTTACTCTCGAGATGGACTAATGGGTTTCCAGGACCACAGCATTAGGCTCGAAAGAGCCCATTCCCGCGAATATTGATATCCTCATTGCAGGCACGTCGTGTGTTGACTTCTCGAATCTCAACCCTAATAAACAGAAGAGCTTCCTGAATCCAACCAAAACTTATGTTCAGGAGATCAGGGATGCCTTCAACGGGCCAGACGCCGGTTCGATGGATCCAGACACTGTCCGGAAGACTCTCGAGAAGATTGAGAATAATCTACAAGAGATGGGCGAATCTGATTCGACTTTCTTTCCCACGTTGATGTGGGTCAACACTGAGCGTCCATCAATCGTCATCTTAGAGAATGTCAAGGGTGCACCTTGGCCAGAGATGCGGGATATTTGGTTCCCCGCGATCGGATACGCATGCGCGTTCATAGATGCCGATACCAAGGACTACTACATCCCGCAAACTCGTGAGCGGAAATACCTTGTTGCTTACCGCAAGGATCGTTCTCCTAGAGCAGCTGAGGCGGCCGCACAAGACTCCGTCTCGTACCTATCAAAATTGAAGCGAAGAGCGTCGTCTGACGTCGAAGAGTTTCTATTCACGAGCACAGATAAAGAACTTCAATTTGATCTTCAACAGCACGCGCACGCAAAAGCAAAACCCGCCGCACCGCCCCGGGAAACCTCTTGGGAACACAGTAAAATCCGACACGCACAAGCCCGCGAGATCGAAGGTCTCGGCAACAGTAATCCGTTCTCAGGCACGACAAAAAGTGGCAAAGTGTCATTTTTGGACCGAATCAACTGTCTCATCATCCAGCGACATCCTCCTCGCGTTGCGGAATGTGGCGACATCAGTCTACTCCGCGGCTGGCACGCTCAGTGGCCGATCGACATGAGGTATAAGACGAAGATGATTGATTTCAGTCAGAATATTGATCGGCATCAGGCAAGCACCCCCTTCGGCGTATCGGCGTGTCTCACGCCACACGGAGAGGTATGGATTTCCAATCAATGCCGCTTCGTAACTGCTCGTGAATATCTGGCTTTGCAGGGCTTGCCCGTTGCAATGATAAACTTCTCGAGGGAGACTCGGGATCAACTCAAAGATCTTGCTGGGAACGCTATGACCACAACTGTTGTGGGAAGTGCATTTCTATCTGCAATCATGAGTGGTTTCAAGCATGGGATTTTTGGTGACAGAAAACCAACTGAGGCTCAAGGTAATGGCGACGCCTTCCAACCCATCTCGAAGGGCAGCAGCAGATACATTGGTCCGTTCTCTTTGACAGCGCAGAGCCCCAAAGCCATCGAGGGCGACCTTATATTCAAAGAGGACTTCAGCACATGGAGAGTCACATCTGGCTCTCCCGAGATTATGCTCCAGATCGCCCGCGAGCTGCGCAGTTATTGCTTCTGCAATGGTACCGCAAAGTACAGCTCTGAGTGTCTCTTGAAATGTACTATCTGTGGGACGATCCGATGCAAACATTGCGCCGGGAATCCGAAGCATGAATACCGAGAAATTGACATCAAGCCCAAGCCCGTAGGACCTGACGCTGCCACAACACTGTTCATGCGCTATCTACCAAGCGTCATCCACGGAATGCTCACAGACGAAGCATCGAAGATACTTTGTTCTGGGGTCGAGGATCTGTTGGAGCCAAGTGAATGTGACACGTTTGTGCGTGCACTTGCATCTGCGACCTTTATCTTCGAAAGGGTTCATCTTGCAGAAACTGTGACCATATGCTATAGCGACAGGCATGGTCTTTTACTCAAGTGTATGATCTTCGGAGACCAAATCATCTGGTATCTATACCTGACTACCCACTCTACTCTTGGTAGACAGGTGGCTCCCAAGGGCACGAGGCTAGGTGATTTCTGTCTTCGAGGCAGACCTTTCGCCCGTGCAGTCCTAACCGGGAAGTCTGATAGCCATGTACCTCGCTTTGGCGATTGGGTATTTTGGTACTTTAAGCAGCCGTGTCGAATCTTGAACGACCGAGAGATCCCGAACCTGCGACTTCGTGTCACAAGGAACATGGAAGAGACAGGCCAACAACGTATCGAACTCGAGCCGATCAGCGACAAAGTCAAGTGGGTCGGCGGTGTTGCAAACAAGATCAAGTCCCTCTACGGCGTCTACCAGCACAAGCCTCATTGTGACACGGCAGAGAACAGTTTGTACGTCAAAGAGGGGAAGGACCCGTTATTCCTCTTCAAGGATCCTACGAGGACTTCTCCCGCTCAGTTCGATACGTTCGTCATCTCACACAACCCTCGCCTAGTACACTCACACGAGCATCGAGAGGTCCTGGGGATATTCGTAGCGCCTACAGATCCCACAAGGCAGATCCACAAACTCGCAGTCAACAAAGCTCACACATTGGAACTCACTGCGGATGGTTATTGGGATGACGATAGTGGTTACTAGGAGGAATCACGTCTCAACGATCCATCCAGCGGCTCTGAAAAACTCTATGTGGTCCCAATACTCCTTGCGCATTCTCCAAATTGCCACGAAGACAATAGATTGCTTGCTGAGATGCAGGTCTTTCGCTCAGATGGTGAAGCCCATCGAATCCTGCGAAAGCTCGCTGTGACTTGCAACGAGATCAAAGATTGGGTGACTCTTCCGAAACATGATTTCCAAGGACTTTTTGGAGCAGTTGCTTTTGCCAACGTCAAGCTCGTCAATCATATGGACCGTTTGACAACAACTGTTGACCCTCCAAAGCTATGCGAAATCTGTGCACCTGCTCTGCCCTACCTTTACTGGCTCAAAGAAGCTAAGACGGACTCTGCTTTGCAACCGGTGCATAAGATCGAAGATATTCAGAGCTACGAGATTGCTATGAGAGATCAGCTTCCTGCTTTCCATGTTCAGGTCAAAATCGAGAATCGTGGCAGTGGCCTAGGATACGATATCCTTGTCAGACCTGTCTTCAACCCTACTCGCCTTGCACATCGAGCAGCACGTTTGCTTCCCAACGCTGACAACACTCTGGGCGAAGCTGCTCACACGATCACTCTGACAGCTTGGACTGAGCCTAGACATTCAGATTCTCTGGTATTTAATCTGCGTCCGTTCGCTGAAGCGATTCCAGCATTGGATGGTGACCATGGGAAATGCAACCAGCCGACGTGTTTCCTCAAGCTCGAGCCACCCCGGAAGCTGCATGAAGAGCAGCGGGTCACGGTCGGATGGATGCAACGACGTGAGCTATCCCCAGCGGTATTCACAGAACGAGAGGATGAGGAGGAGGTTGTTTCAGGTCTCCAGCTCCGACTTGTTGGACGGGTCGAGCGAACCGTCAAGTGTGGAGGCGGCATCATTGCTGACGATATCGGGTTCGGGAAGACCGTCATGAGTCTTGCTCTCATTGATCTACAAGAGGCGCACGATACGAGTAGCTTCCGTGCACGGCAGGTACAAGCAAAGAAGGACGGTATGGAAGCCCTCAATGCTACTTTGATTATTGTGCCACCTCACATCACGGAGCAGTGGCAAAATGAAGCTGTTGCCTTTCTCGGAATTTCCGAGGACCAAGTCATAGTCATCAGAACCGCGAAGAGCCTCAAAAAGGTCAAGCTCCAGGAGCTGAGACTGGCACGGATCGTCATCGTCAGCGACCAGGTGTTCGCGGACAAAGAATACATTAGTGTACTGTCTTGTTTGACTGGTCAATTCGATCCTGGCAAGTCATCGGAGCGCGCTTATCGTGAGTGGCACCGAAACGCTGTCAGCCGCCTCCGGTACCTGGTTCATAAGTACATGGCAGACGAGTCCCTAGAGGCGCGGGAGGCATTGACGTCCGAGCTACAAGACCTGGTGGAAGAACGCAACACTCTGAATCAGGAATTACTCGCCAAAAGGGTATCACAGAGTTCGAGAAAGGGCAAAGGCCAAGCTAGAAAGGTAAAGGAGAAGCCGCAACAGAAGTCACAACCAGTCAAGTCTGCCAAATTGTTCCAGGATGGGGGTATTGTTTTCGAGTCTTTCCAGTTCACTCGAATCATCCGGGACGAAGTCGGCTATCCCAACATCGCAGCCTCGCAGTTCGTCTCGCTTGCCAGAGCACCTCATACGTGGCTACTTTCGGCTACGCCCGAGAAACAGAACCTCGACAAGATTGAACGTCTCGCGAGGGAACTTGGCCTTCATTTGGCACGTCCAATCGATCTTCGCCTTGGACTCCCTCGTATTGCCGAGGGTCCATCACTCTCGGTGCGAACTGAAACTGAACTATGCTGCTCATATGGGATCTTGAAGTCAGACAGATTTGTCAAGGACCGTCATGAGCAAGCGGAGTCGTTTCTGAAAGTCTTCTCCTGCTCGAACAAGGCCCCTCAGTGCGCAGCCAGAGTTGTTGAGAGCGTCTTAATATCTTCTCCCACCCTCGTCGAGAAGGCCTCTTACGAAGACCAGCAACGAGAATGGCGCAATGCTGAGATGAACTCTGAAAAGCTCGCGTCGGACATACTCAAGCAGATCTTGCCTAGCATTGGTCATGACTGCGGTTCTATTCCGCAGAATTTGGTCGGGCCAGCGCTGGTACATGCGGCCTCGGTGCCCAACCTTGGCTCAGAAGCAACACCGTCTATTGAAAGCCTCCGTGAGCGCCGGCGCCAGCTACTGTCCGGCGCCAAGAGCTACATGAAGCATCTATTCGAGAAGGCCATCTGGCTTGCGCATCGCTTGAAGGATTGTTGCAAGGCCGACCCCGACTCCGACAACCACGCCAAGGTGACTGCGACTCTCCGACGATGGCTAGATGCGATGCAAGACGGCAGATTCGAATTTTTCGGAGGGGCTGATGGTTACATCATTGTGCTTGGAGCCCTCTTTCCGGACCTGACCCATTCCAAGACAGATATTCTGCGGCAAGCGACTTCTGAGGACGGCATCGATCTTGTAAAACTCAGATCGAACATCGTTGCCGCAAAGACCAGGTACGAGAGTCACATGTCCATCTTTCAACATCTATACGAGACAGGATCCTCCGCTTGGGTTGACTTTTACAACGCCAATCCGGAGGACGTCGAGAGTCTGGACAGAGATAACATCCTCAACCTGTCGCTGGAATACATGTGTAGACGCAATTCGTCTGAGTTGGATACGGCAGGACAGGAAAGCATAGTAAGGTACCTGGCCGATACCTCACTGCAAGCCGCGTTTCAAAAACTCCTATTTGCCATCCAGTCTCTATCCTCTGAGAGGCCTTTGACTCAGGAGTTCAAGGAACGTATGGGCGAACTGACGGCGGAAGGTCTCAAATATGAGTGTCGCATTCGGGGACTCAAGTTCAAGGCAAGCATGACGAAGCAGGAACTCATGCGGCTGATCGAAGCCGATGAGAAAGGGTGTGCAGGTCAAGATGCATATTCTGGTCCCAACCAGAATGCACTGCGCCCATCCGATGGTGTGCCTCTTCTGAACACAACTATTAGAGTTCGCGGCTCCAACGTATCCCCTACCAGGGATGCCTTCAAGGATACGGTAAACAAGTTCAGCCAAGGCGTGGAACATCTCATCAGTTACGCTAACCAGTTACGACGCGCTACTGTTTTCAGCTTCATCGAGGAAAAGAAGGATTCAGCATGCGATATATGCGGCAGCACGGACGACGTGTTCGTCATTTTCGAATGCGGCCATATACTCTGCGGGGACCATTGCCTGGGTAAAGAAACCTGCGGTGAAGGCACCACAGAATGTGGCTCTCTACTCGAATCAAGCACCATCCCTCTCACGAAGCTTTCTTGTCCCGAGCGACAGCTGAAGTTTCCAGAGAACTTCTTCACTAAACGCGGCGATGGCGCTGCTCCAACTCCAGCCGGCACTGGTTCGCCGGTTTCAGATTTCCCTGGCATCCGTCCACCTGTGCAGCCTGTATCTGGCGTGAGCTCGAAGATCAACACAATTCTTGACCTCATCCATCAGATCCCCAGCGACGACAAGATTGTAGTCTTCACCCAGTATGACAAAATCCTTGCCGATATCATGGAGGCGCTTAGGGCTAGAAAGATTGCGTGCGAGACGACGACTGATCTCAACCTCGAAAAGAAGAGGAGCAATGCTCGGGCGACAGCCGATGCTCTGAAGACAGTCTCGAAAGTTTTGGAAGACTTCAAAAGCGGCGAATCCCGTGTTCTAGTCCAGAAGCTGACGTCCCCGGAGGCTGCTGGAAGTAATCTGACGTGTGCCAACCACGTCATCTTCGCAACACCGCTAGTCGCCAACACTCAGGATCTGTACGACATGTACATGAAGCAAGCGGAGGGCCGTTGCGTGAGAAGAGGTCAACAGAAGGATGTCTTCGTATATCACTGTGTCACGGGTGGCACATTGGAGGTCGATATCTTCGAGTTCAGACGGAAGGCTCATGTCAGAGTTCAGCCTGGTCTGTCCCTTGGCCATCTTGTGGAGCGCGATGCTCTGGAAGATGATCTGATGCATAGCGCCCACTATGACAAGACTGCGGGCTCCTCGAGTCGCGTCAATTCGTTCCTCAACCCGTCCGAGGTTTGGAAGGCGATGGAAGAGACTGACTACCTCACGACCATTGGAACGGACGAAGAGTCCTGCGGGATTAAGGAACAGAGCCTGGAGGAACCGAGTGAAAGGTCAGGGGGAGGTGCCTGAGTGAGCAAGACAATTGCATTTGATGGAGAGAGCTTGTCGGGTATTCAACATACCCATGAACAGCTTCATCGCCGGGTATACAACATACCTAGTATTCTCAAACTCCATGAGTAGCTATCCATGCCTAAAATATGGTGAGAAGAACAAGAAAACCCAGAAAATATCAGAAGAGGCTTTAAGTCACCAAATTTCCACTTGTTCTGTTGATTGACTGACTCGATCCGAATTCCGTGTGACACATTACAGTATTTCAAGAGAACAGTGAGTGTCGTAGCATTCCCGGCTATCATCTGTGGGAATTGATCATAGCTTTGATGGTTTTAGCTTTTCACGGACTCTGATCATGATTCTCCTGCCATCAGGTCCACGGGTTTCTAATGCTACCTCCTGACAGTCCTCTACAGCTGTTTCGTTCGCAAACTGGACCACGACAAAGTCAATGGTTGTGTCTGCTCCCCCCAAAGCCACCATGGGCGCATGCCAAGTCCCAGCACCGTACGTCACGGCCTGCTCGCCCGTCGCGATGAACGCCCGCAACCTACTGACATCCGGCAAGCCTCGACCGGGTAATTGCGGCTTCATCCCGTCCTCCTCCTCCTCCTCCGGCACCGGCACCGGCAGTCTCTCGTCCATCTTCCCCGGCGCCAGACTCGGCGCCACAATCACCAGATACCGCTTCCCCGCGTCCGCAGTAAGCGGCACGAAAGTCTGCGTCGTGAACGGATGGCGCTCCATGACCTTGAGCTCGACGCTGTCCGCCTGCGGCCCCTCCAGCGTCCGCGCGCCGCAGACGAACATGGTCATGCGCGGGGTCGCCACCGCGTTGCTGGGAGCCTGGTCGTACAGGGTGCGCACGGATGCTATGCTCGTGTACTGGATGGCGGTGCCTTGGTTGGCCGAGACGGCGCCATGGGGCAGAGCGCCGCCGGCGATGGCCTCCGGGGTCGTGTTGGAGGGCCGGCAGTCCGGTCGCGGGTTGGCGATCACGATGCCGAAGGGGGCGAAGAGCTCGCGGGTGAGGGGCACGGCTGTGAGGTGCTGGGATTGCGTGATGGGCAGGGTTTGGACGAGCATGTTGAAGATGGGGTGTGAACTGAAAGGGAGTTAAGAGAACCAAGGGATAGATAGTCAATGAGCTATAACTCTGGAAGAGGGCCGGAAGTTAATTGGGTTTTCACATATCACGGCGTAGAGGCCGGAGAGCGGTGCAGATCTGGAACGATAAGATACTTACCTAGTGTTACTGATCACAGCTACATACCTAGGTAGGTAAGTACCTAACATAAACGCACAGGGCTTAAGAACATGCACTAACCTTAAGATCCGCTAACATGAACCAGCAAGGACACTTAGCGCCAATAATTCAACGGTATTCCAAGCCTTGTCGACCGGAAGCTGGCGTGCTGTGCCGCGATGCTACCGCCCTTAGGCAACCACGTCAACAGCTCAGAGCGACTCATTTCCAGGCGCAGCGGAATTCTCTAGGATGGAGATGCATGATAATATCGAATAACTCCTGGTTCCGTAGTCAAATAAAACCCCGAAACTCGAAGAGCGCTTGTCGCATGTCGTTCATTACGTCTTTTACACAGTAACGCTGTTCGGCATCGCAACCGTTGCACGCGGATCTTTGCAGGCTTTCTTGAGGCTTGAGCAGCCGCGAATTGTGAGTGGGCATCCTCGCACATTTCTGATCCAAGCACTGATACTTGCAGGAGCCACACGCTGCCAGGAGAACCACAGGCGCCAAACCACTCATTCTTTATACATGAGAGCCAAGCAAACATGAGTCTCTGCTGTGGGCTCTTTCAGAGACGGCCAGCGAGGGCGACACAGCCCACTCAGCATGGGCTTCAGGGCGTCGAGTTCTCTCCCAGAGCTTCTTACGCAAGCTCCATGGCGCCAGGCGAGGCTGCAGCGGTAGATGGGCAAAACTCCGAGTTGACAGGATACTACTCGCCTGCAGTAAGCCAACAAGTACAGCAGCCGTCCGTCAGGCCGGCGCAAGGGCTCAGAGGCTTCTACGAGCCGCAAGCATCGAGGACGAAGCAGCCTTATATGTCGCCAGAGAACTCGTTGTATTCATGATAGGAAGGCTCGTGTACGATTTCCGTTATGCTAGTCCTCGATTGTGGAGGGATGTTGGTGTCGGGCTACTGAAGAAAGACTGCTTGTGAAGAGCCGCCTCCACCGTTTGGCCTCGGAAGGAACGTAAGCCAATGATGCCTTGGACAGTTGATTTGAAATATAGTCATGGGACCAAGTTACCTGCGCGAAATATAACTTTAGCTCTCGGTGATATACCGATACCAGCTAATCCCACACCTACTTGTCACATGTCCTTATTACCGTACCGCCATCGACGTAGTTAGCACTATCTACTTCAGCCAAACCCAGATCCTTTCCAGCCTGTTTCAGGCTCTCCGAGATGACTAGTTTCTCTGTGTCTACAAGCATGCGAACCTAAGTGTCTTGTCATATCGCCAGATAACAACCACATAGCCATGGGATTCGGAACAAAGTTTCCTTCTCTGGAATTTCAAACGCACAGATCAGCAGTGGACGAGGACACTGCATGTGCCGGAAGTCCCTGTCGCGTTGACGGTCCGATGTTAGGCCCTCAGCTTTGCGGCAGATAGCACATGCTTAGCTGTGTCACCACAAACCCGAGATTTCAAAAGGCCTGAAGATGACGACACCGTCTACAGTAGTGTCTGGCGATGCCATTCAGGGGATAACGCCCCGTTGAAGCTTTTGTCTTGTAAGTTGCCGGCAGTAAGCTAGGTATTTAACGACAATTTCAAATATTGACACTCAAAGGTGTCAGGATGGCCCGGGACTCACGTCGATATACTGCCACCCAGGTTTAACCCCTAGGACTAGTCATAGGCCTAATACTAACACCTTGCTCCCTCTTTCTCTCCCCAACCGGTCAGCAACTACCGCCGGTAGTTTGCATACGCTGTTATTGTGCGTGTCCCCCACCTGATAGATACATCCTCTACTTCATGGATTCTAGGAACAAGATATTTAGAGTTCATCTGCAACCCCGGAGTCTCAAACAGATGGCGGATCTAAATACCCCGAGGGGCGCGCTGAGGCCGCCGGAGAAGCCAGCTGCTCTGAATGTATTAGCGGATGGACTACGAAGGATTCTTCCTGGAGACAAAGTTCGGGCTTGTGGTGTGTCGATGTAAGAGAACGCATTGCGCCGTAGAGAAAGAACCTAAAAGACATATTGCTAGAGGCTGTGGGGATTGAAGCACGCCCCTGAGGACCATTGCACTCTGGGCGGCTGACATGATGGAACATGTGATGTTGCGATCATTGTCGACTGGTTTTGACGCCTTGGTATCTTTTGTGCCTCTGAATATGTGTTCATTTTCCAGTATGTGGTGCGGGCAGCCCTTGGCTGAAGTGTCGTACCTGGCTGGCAGAAGTCAGTTCACACTCAGAGGATATGGATCAATGGAGTGCATCTCTCATCCTCTACTTCTTGGGCCGTACTTTTCACATCTCAATTCAAGGCAAGCAAAGATCGGACGATTCAACGTTGGCGGTTGGTAACGTTGAAATGACCCACTTACACTCTTTCCCTATCGGTCTCCGCGTCAACAACATTCGACCTCTTTCATCTCCTTGCCACGTCACTTTATCACTTGTTTGCCGGTCGTCAAACTTTTTCAGTGCTGTGTTAACAGTGATTATGAACCATCCAGCTCTAGTCAGGAAAAGTACCAAATGATACCCCTTCCCTTCCTTTCTTCTTCCTTACATTGAAAATGGCCGACACGAACCTGGTTGATGTTGGTGAAACAGCTCCTCCAAATTCGAAAGCCATTGCAAATGCCGTATCAAACAAAGCAGAAAGCACTGCAACTGAACAGACAACTTCGTCAACGTCGGGTGGTGAAGCAGGGCCATCAACCTCTGTCGTCACTACGAATCCCGAATCCAGCTCAGCGGCGCATCCTGGTACTGAAGCCAACAGCAACTCAGTATCAGCCACAGGAAATTATGCGCCAGCAACAAACGTGGAACAGCCGGTACCTCTAGAAACCCCTGAGGGCACACAGCGTACGGATTCTGAGGCCAATCCTAGCATTACTCCAACCGTCCAAGCAGGTGACATCCTACCCGTTGTTACCAACGTCAACCACTCAACTGTTCCTGCTGGACACATGTCCGAGGTCACTGCTACAACTGCCGGCGGAAATCTACCGCCCAGTGGCCCCCCGAGTCCACAACCGCCCGCACCTCCCGCACCTCCCGCCGCAGAACCAGACTCTCACCACCGTTTAGACCCAGCTGCTCAACCGCCGCCACCTCCGAGCGTAGCTGAACGAATGACTCACGGAATTCCCGCGTTTCACGTCCTGGCTGGCACTCCAGTCCCGCTGGGTGTGCCTCCGGTCCCGGTATTCGTGCAGTATGGCTTATCGTTTAATTATGTTCTTCTCGTAGATCACTGACGTGCTCGCAGCCAACCGACTGCATTCGTAAGCCCGCAGCCCTATCTCGTCCTGAACCCGGGTTTCGTTGCGCCCGCTATCCAAGCCCCGCCTATCGGAACAGGAAGTTGGTGTAAATAAACTCCTATCATATGATCATAATGGAGTTGTGATCGCTAATATCGCCTAGGCTATCCCAACTGGCGGCAATCACCATTTCCGAACGGCACCGCGCACTACCAAACGAACCCGCCCATCTTTCTGACAGGCCCGCCAACACCTACTTCCACGGGACAGCACGGCTACGTGGTAATGTACCCCTGATCTGCGTCATTGTTACTAGATAGCCAAAGGATATCGCCCATTGCTTGGGAAAGGGGTAATAATTTATATACCCGAATACTGCACTGGAGTCAAGATATCTGGCATAGGAGCAGATTGCAGTTCTTTGTGAAAGAGATTACTGCGATGGATTGAGAAACCAGAGCTATTACTACTTGCATTGCGGTGACTTCAAAATAGGAGAGAGATAGCATTGCGTTTGATCCGGGTTTGGCCTTGACTCTACACCCTTGCACTATTGATCGTCTTGATTTGCGAGTGAATTCTGAATTGCAAACTATGAACAAAGTCCGGCTTCACTGGTGTACACTGGATGACTCTATCTTTGGTCACAGGGAAAAGCGTTTGCTTTTCGTTAGGAATTAGTAGGAAGCCAACGAGCATGTACCCAGCAGCTTGGTCGAAAGTCGACCAGCTTCTTGCAGCTGCTTCTTGAGTTCTGCCTGGGTCCTTGCATGGGCTTGTAGAATTTTGGTAATTACGTTCACCTATCCGCTACCTTTTCCATATGACCGGCGCGCAGCCTTTGAACGCTTTCCTCTGATACTTCACCGACATCATCCTCGTCTGCACAACGAATCCTTGACTTACGTTGTCAGCAAGAATCACTCAACGCCTCAAGCACACCGATCTCCTGACCTCCCTCGTCATTAGGAAACAGCTACTCCCACAGCACACCATGATATCCCTACGAGCGGACCTACTCGTCGGCCTTCTTCTTCTTCTGTTGTTACCGGGCGTCTTCGCGGATTTCGGCGTCATGACCGCAGACATCACGTTCTGTGGCGTTGACGGATGTCGCACCCAGATGAACTACATATTCCCAGCGTTGGATGCTCAAATCAACTGCGGCGACGTCTGGTTAATGAATCAGTGGGGCGATAGATCAGATGTAAGCGGCGACAAACACGGCGTCCGATACACAGGCAGCCGGCCGTCAGACCCCGATCAGATCGAGTTCAACAACAACCTCGGCCACTACAGTATGTCTCTCCTTCCATTTCGGGATCTCGCATGTTCCACGAGTCGTGGCTAACCCCCTCGGTAGCCATGTACAAGAATCGCGACTACCACGTTGCTGCGACGGACGACAAGGACAGTGGTCAGTGCAGGGTGGTCAACGATTTCAAGTTGGACTGCGCCAGGTTCGGCCAGAGGATGGGTGTTCGCTCCATTGTTAGGTGTACTTCCAGCGTGATAAAGGCATAGGCGTGGAAGTCGGGGCTTGGCTGGGCCGGCGTAGCTTAGCCAGTAGAAGCAGTTACGACGAGTCTCCCTTCTGCCGGGCATCAAGCAGATCAAGCATTTCTTTCCCCAATATCCGCGATCGACCCTCGATGAGTTTTCTCAGTGAATTAATGACTTCGAGAAGCGTCCCTCAGCCTTCCAAATGCTTGATCCAGAGTATCCCGACCTAGATAACCAATAGTCAAAACTCCAGTTTCTATTCGGATGGAGATGGAGTTACATCAAGGGACAGAGATATAGAGACTAAATGACAATATAAAGAGCATATGGCCGTCGAAGTAGGCGCCGAAGACTGATTTCATTCCCCAAGTGTCAGGCTCAGCCATGAATCCAGCAACTGAGCCCGCAGATTAGCTCTGGCAGCGACATTAGCATCTCTTGAACTTCTCTCTAGTCCTCATGACCACGAGTGCGAAATACGACCTGACTGACAGACATAGCTCCTCTTGCATATCTCCAAAAGAACAGGTGTAATAGTCTTCAAGTTCCCCAAGGTGCTTACTGGAGACTTGAGCTCAAGGGCTCTCCTCTATGGCCAGAGTCTCTTTGCATCGTTCCTGTCGTCTTGACGGTGCCTAGTGGCGATGCGTAACATGAACACGCAGGGCTTATTAGGGGGTATCGCGACAACGATGAAGAAGCCATATCTCAATTTCCATCGATGCCAAGCCCTCGCATGAAGATGACGATTACGTCGTGCCAGGCGTCGAAGTTCTGTGGTTACAGGCCCATAGCCTTGCACGAGGAAACCAATGGAAACCCTGCAGGGCCCTGAAACTACAAGGATTCAGACAGCTCATTGCCGAAGATAGCTGGGGGATCACCGCGCTAACGTCAACATGCCGGGGGTTTCGTTGCGATGACGTCGCGCTAGAAACAGGTCTACTTCATTCGATTGCTCAAACAAACGTATCGATACCTACTTATGGTTGCCAAGTTTCCAGAATAGAATGAGCAAACCTTTTAAACTCTCGAACACCAAAATAAGCACTCCTAGCTTACAACATGACCGAAATCGCACAGCAGGCAGCCCAACGCTTCGGCAAATGGGCCGGGCACCTGCCGGGGAAGTCAAACAAACCGGAACCGGCGCCGGCGCCGCCGGTGCCGAATGGTGGCCCGGAACCGCAACCTCCGCAACATGGGATACCCACGCAAGGCAGTGCGGCAGACTACTATGGCAACTCGCAGCAAGCATGGCATCAGTATCCACCACCTTCGCAGCCGCCCGCGGGTAGCGCAGCACAGCAGCCCACGCCAAAGACGCTCGAGCTCGCGCCGCAAGGCCATACGATGGTGTGCACGACGCCGAGCGGCCCGCTGCTTACCATCACGTTCGCCTCGGACTCGATTGGGAATAACAAGGCGCCGCATCTCATCGCGTTGCGTGGGAACGCTGCCGGGGAGCAGGTGGCCTCGGCCAAGTTCCATCGTTGGACGTCCAACAAGACTGATCTCGAGATGAACGGGCAAACGTCGAAAGTGAGGAAGGAACTGCATAGCGCGACAGGGCTGGGGAAGATCAAGTGGGAACGAGAGGGGCTCAAGGGGATGAAGCTGAAGGCAGGCAAGGAGGTAATTGCGCATTTCAAACCAGTCAGCAAGGGGAAACGGAACAAGGGCGCAGGACAGTTCGATATTCTCAAGGATGATATGACGGTCCCTCAATTGGAGGAGATTGTCGTCACATGCCTCGTCGAGAGGGAGAGAATGAGGCGAGACGGCGAGCTGTTGGAAGATGGGGTCTGGGAATTGTTCATGGCTGGCCTGGGACTTCCGATGCCCAGTGGTTGAATTGTTTCCTTGTGTTGAGCATGATACCCCGTTGAAGAAGCAGAAACAAGGCCAGGGTCGTTACCCTGTGGAAGACGATGTTGTGAAATAAGTAATTGGAGATTTCAGGTCGGGGCTAGGTATTCCCTTTTCCGTGTACGAAGCTAGTGTCGATATAGTCAACTTGGACAGAGGCAAGTCACATACTTCTGTGAACACATTAGGTCGGCATTGAGGATTTTCTGTTCCCGGTACTGTGATCAATTCCCATTAGCAACTTTCAGCTTCGGGTGGGTAAATTGACTGGCAATATCTGCTTATACAATGCGGAAATGTCGCGTGGAATTTGCGCCAACAGCTGACCGGAGTCCCCAGCCGTATCATCATGGTCACCGCACGAATTACAGGAGAGGGGTAGGGACTGAAGAGGCTAACGACGTTGATGGCCTTTGCAGGGACTCACAGGGTCGGTCATCGCTATTCGCAGTATGTGGATAGAGTATCCGGGAGAGTTTATCTTTTGCCCAAGCAACTTTTACTCTACGGATCAGACAATTATATCTCGGTTCATCCATGCTACCGGAAGGACATCGCACCCTGGGCCAAACGCATCCAGGGCACGTCAAAGCATTATAAACAGACCACCTGGAATGAGCGAAAACGACTCGTAGCCAGCTTGGTTCACTTGGTTCAAATTTGAAGAGGAGCAGATGAAAGGAAACGTCACTCGGAGGCCAATATTGGGCTGGCGTCGTCGTGGCTCCTATGATGCAAGAACCCTTATCTGGATATGTGGAGCATCAGGGCCAACGTCGAATCTACACGACACCCACAGCAATATTTCCCATCGGTATATTGGAAGAATCAAGGCAAACTGCATAAGAAATCGTTCTTAGCCCCGAGCTTCTGGTACTCACGCTACCACTTAAGCCGCGTCTCTAAAGTTGATCTCCGGCGACTGAGGTTTGAAAGCAGCGGCTATTTCAGAGTGGCGATATTGATGCAATTGTTGCTGGTTGCATTCCTATCGGAGCCGTTCTTCTCTAACTGAGATAAAGACTGGCGCTATATTTGAATTGTCGCAGACTAATGCATCTGCTGTCATCGTGTAACCCACCATCTCGAGGCAGCGTTGGAAAGCGGGTTTGCCGACATGCGAGAGACCAATTTCTCAAGATATTGGATCGACGATCAAATTGAACGTCTACCTGTTGTCTCATTTAGTAATCTGACAAGATGCAATACACGTGGTGGGTTGTTGAGCTGCCACTCGAGCTATCCGGACAGGACATGTTGCTGTTCCATTCCAACTTGCGCTGCAATGCAAAAAAGAAACCCTTTCAATACGCGGCGACATGCTTGCAAGCTCGGACATCAATCCAGCCAGCCCTCTTACCAATGTTGGGGGCTGACTCCGAATGATGTTTTGCGGCACAGCACAGTACAGTAGACTACCTCGTTGGACCTACTAGTATGCAGTGCCAATGTTAGTATTATGGATGGAATGTCGTCCATGATGTCCACCTGGCGCCTGCAAACACTGCCCCCAAGAGCTATAAATGGACTTTGCCCCACTTATAGGTTCCCGGTGTCTCGTCTCTGCAGCCTGCCGTCTTAGCCTTGACAGACCTTCAAGACGCTTCTACCGTCTACCGTGGCGTTGCGGACGCTTGCCGTTCCATATCTGGAACCTCGTACGGTATGGCAATCATCAGACATGGCAATTATCTCGGTTGCCAACCACGCCTTGCGATCTTATCCCACGTCAAGTTTGAATTCACTGTTCAAGAACAGTTAGTTGGTCGTCTTTTTCTGACCGATGGCGCGCGCTGGCACGGCAATTGCAGCTTACCCGCTAAAACGATCTGCAACTAGGTACCAAGCTAAAAGACTAATTATCACAATTCCGGTGGAGAATAGCACCCATTATAGAAAAGCCAAGCTTCCAAAACCCGAAGCGGCAGGATTCCCGCGCCAAATCAGCAACAAATCAGCCCTATCGGATCCTGCTGATTCTCGAGTCAACGCTCGCCGGACTACAAATCGATCACTCCTCGATTGAGCGTTATGGCCGATGCAAGGTCAAGATGGCGGTCCGCCTGTACGGTACCACATGTATTTAATTCCACAGGTATCCAGTATGGTAAGGGTCGGGACCGCGCCACTAGAGCCAGGCAATATCTGGCGCGAGTAAGCAGCTCAGATGCATAGGTATGATCAGCGCGTCTGAGCTAGTATAAGCTCCATAGATGCTAGTGTACCGGAAACCAGAAGTCGGGTACCCGATAGCGTGACTCCAACATTTATCAATCCTGGAAATCAGTAAGGAGCCACTGGGCCTGTCCATATCCGATATAGAGGAGATGTGAAGCTTCTCAGGACGCTCAGAAGCTGAATCAAGCCTACACAGCTTCAATGGCGACATTCAAAGTATTCCATGTGAGACCATAGATGCGTGAAATCTTGACAAAAAGTTCCTCGCGTAGTACTTGGATTCTCTTCCAATGACCTTGACTTTAATTATAAAGGCAGGTATCAAAAGGACCCTGCACGATCCTCCGAGAGCTGATTGGTTGTGCAGAAAGCGGCCCAGCAGCAGGTTACTTCAGGAGGATTCCTCGTCTAACTACACAGCAAAGGTGCAAACAGGGACATATTCCAATCTTGGCACAGCCATGGGGGGGCCCTTGCCCCACGTGTTGGAAGACCCGTAGCCCTGGACTCTACGGAGTATAAGGTCTTGCATTACCGTAGCCTTCTCAAATGAGTCGCGCACCCCAGAACATCCTACATGTCCTGTTAGCAAAGTTACGATGTCCCACGACATGCCCGCACTCACTCAACAGCACATGGCGAACTCACCCACAACACCAAGCTCTGGAGCGTCAACAATGGCGGACGTGCGTGGCTCACCCCTAGGAACCGAGTTCGTCAACGAGAAGGACGTCGTTCACAGCGCAGCCCATGCACCGCATCCTCGAGATGACCTGCCGCAATGGCGATGGAAGGCGATAGTAATCGGGAACTTGCTGTTTTCTGTGATCAGTGGTACGCATCGCGCCTCCATCTACCTCGAGGGGGATTCTTGACTTACACTTATACGAACCAGGTTACGACGTCAGTAACGTTGCCAATGTGCAGATTCCCATCTATGAAGCTTTCGGTCATATCGAACTCCTACCTTGGGTCAGCTTGGCATACTCTCTCACCAACGTAGCCATGGTCCCGTTGGTCCGAAAACTGACGGGATTCTGTGAACTGAGGACCCTCGGGCTCGTCTCCTGCTTATTCAACTTTGCAGGCACGGCACTGTGCGGTGCCGCGCCCAACATACAGTCCGTGATTATTGGTCGGGCGATAATGGCTATCGGTTGCGCATCAATGTACCAGATGTGAGGGGCTACCATGTTCAAGGCCGTGCTTCCTGGACGCTGCTGACCGTTGAATTAGCATCTTGTCTTACAGTATTATTTACTCACATCCGGATGAACTCGCACGCATCCAGGCTCTTGTAGGAGTGTGCTTCGCAATCGGTCTGATCACGGGGCCCGTCGTCGGCGGCGCATTCGCTGAGAATGAACACGCAACTTGGCGTTGGGTAAGTATCACACGCTGTATTATTCTTGGGTAACTCTGCTGACTGTCACGAAGGCTTTCTATATAATAATCCCAATAACAGCTCTTGCGACATTTTGTCTTTTCTTCTACCCGTCATATCGAATCCCGTCAAAGAAATCAACGCTTACCCACATCAAAGAGATCGACTGGGTAGGCTGCATTCTCTGGATTGGCATGTTCGTCCTGTTTGGCCTCGGAACTATATTTTCGGGCCCAACCTGGCCATGGAACTCAGGTGCCTCGATTTCTGTGTGGGCATTATTCGGACTTGCCGTCATTGCATTCATGATCCAGCAGGGCTTCAGCCTTTTCACGTCGCCGGAGCGGAGGGCCTTTCCAGTTCCCTTGCTCAGCAAGCGCACCGTGGTTCTACCAAGTATCTGCGCCATGTGTGCAGCAGTTGCATACGGTGTGACACTTTACTACACTCCCATATACTTCGCCTTCACCCGCGGATCGGATCCGTTGCAAGCTGCAGTCCGATTATTACCATTTATCGGCGTGTTCATCTTCATGATCTTCTTCTCCGGAGGATTGCTCCCCGCAGTGCGGTACTACCAACCAATCTTCGTCTTTGGGGCGATATGCATGCTCGTAGCCGGGGGCCTTCAGCAGACTATCAAACCAGAGACATCCGAGGGCAGTATTATGGGATTCGAGGCTCTCCTCGCCGCCGGTCTGGGACTTATGTGGCAGATCGCGCTACCTATCTCGTCAGTAGTGCTGCCAGCCCACGAGCGACTCGACGCAGCAGCCTTGTTCAACATGGCGCAGATTGGAGGAGCGTCCATCTCAATCGCAATGGCCGGGACCATCTATCAGAATATTGGGTTCGATCTGGTTGGGACGGCTGTAGCTGGGATGGGATTCGCAGGCTCCGACGTTCGAGAGCTGCTTTCAGGAGCCGACTCGCCCATCCTTGCGGCTGGTAACCCGGAGATTCTGGCGTTGGTTGTTGGTGCCATCACGAAGACTATATTGCGCTGCTTCTATATCAACATAGCTGCTGGCGCCATCTGTTTCCTTGCGGCGTGTTGCATGAGGCTCGAGGCATTGGATTTCAAGAAGAGGCCAGTGGCGAAAGTACCTGAGCTTGCTGCAAGCCAGCGAGACTCACTGAGCATAGAAGAAGGTGCGTGAAAAGTTGTATCTGATGGAAACGGAATAGGATGGAGTCCATGGTATAATTCCATCCGCATGTTAACGGATTAAGCCGCGCCTCAGTACCTACTGTAGAAGTATGTACACAAGAAAAATAAAAGACCAATCACCGGCGTCTTCCGAGTATCGAAATGCGATCACAGGCTCATTGGATACCAGACGAAAGGAACAGGTGGATCTCTGGGTCACCTTCGGATACTGCTGGTGTAACACACAACAGTCTTTGTTGCGATGAACAAACCGGTCTCAGATATTTGCGTTAGTGCGAGCCCCGGTACCAGAGGGGCCATGACGTTTGTGTGAGTCTACTAGGTACCTATGTATGTAAAACTTGCCATCTAGTGGGTGGATATCCATTAGTTGATGGGGTGGAGCAGATCCAGGTCGCACCACAGCCGCAGAGCCGCAACTCTCGGTAGGCCTCGACCATACACGGTAGAGACGACGCGCTCCCCACGCGAGGTCGAGGCTCCCATCGAGATCGTCCCAACAGCAAAGAGTCGAGTCAAGCCGAGGTCAGTGCCTTGGGTTGCGACCAACTCCAGGAAATCGGGGAAGACTCCAGACTCCCCCACAAGCCCACTCCATTCTCATTTGACCGAGCACGCCGAGTTTCGCGATTCCCGGTAGCCATGCGACGGGTCCGCCATGGGCTTGGGACGTGTGCCCGGGCCCTGGCCCTGGCCCTGGCAGTGCCTGACGCCGCCAGGCCGGATCACGTGATAGCAGAACTATCGTTTTCGCGTTTCGCCATAGTGAACGGAGACTCGGAACATGACGTATGTGGTCTGAATGCTTTTCTGCTATCTGAGGTGCGGTCGCCTATCGCGCCTTATCTTACAGATGCTACCTTCGCTATGATATGCTGAGATGTTGAGCTTGAACGAGGTTTTTGAAAACAGGTCTCAGGATTCTCCTTTTTGCAAGAACCAGTTCCTGATCCTGCCGAATCGAGAGCGGTAAGAGGCCGGCGTTGATGCTGACCGCAAGCCACTGATGAATCTCCTGTATGCTCATCACATTGAAACCTACTTAGTCGGTCAAGACCTTGATCTGTCACACTCGGTGCTGCAGTTGTATGGGCGAAGGAGTCGTCTTCGGCCCTACGTTTACAATCGCAAGGCATGCTAGGATGCAACTGGCGGTATTGCTCGGCCGATTTCAACGACTGAATGTCCCAACCTGAGGAGAGCATCTCTCATGCGGCTTGGAATGCTTTAGACGTTGGGTAAGGGGAATCGCCCGGCGCTGACTTGCCTGCATATTGCGCCGAAGTGCCCTGTCGCGCCTATCTAATTCGGAGGCAACTGTATGCGGGTGTGCCAATCACAGTCCTTCCCGAGTCATTGGGAGTTGTAACCACGTTCAGAGCTTATTTTCGAAATTCTAGATTCGTGCACGTGTCGTGTATCGAAGGAGAATCGTGAGATGCGTGACGGTGAGGACGCGACGAGACTCACTAGGCGATGGCGATATTCAGCGAGATTCCCGAATTCGGCGGCTACGGGTCGCAAATTTAGCATCCCTCGTGATCTCTTAACTCCACAAGCCGTGTTCCATATTCACGATGCGAAACTCCACTTGTGCACTACTATTGTATCTATCAATCAGCGATGACGAGATTGGTTTGCCGCGGGTACCAAGATTCACCATTGAGGTGCCTGTGTGATCTCCGACACGTTATCTCAAGCGGCGGCGAACCACCTGGAGCCCACTGTAATATCCAGAATCCAGTGTGGTCGTTAGCGCGTGTCCCAATGATCTTGGTCTTCTCCGGAAAGGCCCCATAACCCAGCCCTGCTGCACATCCCCCAATTTCTCATACGCATCCCCTCTATGCCCTGCACCTTGATCTTGTATCTCTAACTTCAATTCTTCGCGCCTCAACACAACGAAAAGGCCAGTTTCCGCACCAACTCTGATTCTAACCTTGACTATAATCTTAGCCATACCCTACCTATCTCTTAGATTTATTGACGAACCTCTAACCCACGTAGTTGTCGAGTAAACCTTACACCCGTGCTATCCGAGGTTGAAGGTATAGCCACCAGCTAAACAAGCGGGCTAGATTGGAAACCAACCAATAGGAACAACATCGGAATATAGGGGGGCACGTAAGGAAATGATGGGGGTAACGCAGCCGGGCTGCCATGGTCCAGAATACCTAGCCAGTCGCAAGTCGGCCATACAACCGGCTTCTTCGACGGCAAAGGCCGCGCTAGGTTCTCTTCAATTGGTCAATTCGCTGAACCGGTCTCCAGAATGGGCAGCTTAAATATGGAGACAGCAATGACAAAAAAAGACCGAGTATCGCCGGTAGAGCCCATAATCTCGCCGAAGAGACCGAGTCCATTACGACAACTTTCTCACCAGCGCCCTTGCCCGTAAGTTTCCCTGGGTCATCGAATTCATGCGAGCGTTTGGAGAACCCCCCAGTCTCCCCTCGTCTCGGGTTATCGTGTTGTGGGTGAATTGCCTTTGTGGGATAGCGGCTCCACGCCACTGGGGCACTTGGAGATAGTCTGGAGAGCGTCTGGAGACTCCCAACATGTTGCTCTGGGGAGTGGAGGTGGGTCTTGGAGCGCAGAAGCCGGAAGCTGTCATCCATGCTGGAACCAACGGGCGGATATATAAAGGAGCTCACGATACCCTCGACTAGAAGAACCTGCTCGAGTCTGCTCTGTGTTTCAGTCCCCTCCAATAGGTACCCCCCGGAGCTCTTGTCACCGTATCGGCACTCCAAGTCTTTGGCCTTTTTCCCCATTTATATTCAGACTCTACAGACAAGATGCCTGGTGGTGCAGTTCCCATCACTAACGCCAATGCGGACGTGAACCGTGTTGAGGCCCCGGTGACCTTCAAGGCGTACCTCATGTGTGCTTTTGCTGCCTTTGGTGGTATCTTCTTCGGCTATGACTCCGGTTATATTTCAGGAGTCAATGGCATGACCTATTTCATCCACGTTATCGAGGGCCCGGACGCCACGGTCATGTCGTCTCAGAACAAGTCTCTGATCACTTCGATTTTGTCTGCTGGCACTTTCTTCGGTGCTTTGATGGCAGGTGACATTGCCGACTGGTTTGGCCGACGAACAACCATCATCATCGGCTGTATTATATTCCTTATTGGTGTTATTCTCCAGACTGCTTCTGCTGGCCTCGGCCTCATCGTTGCTGGCCGTCTGGTCGCCGGTTTCGGCGTTGGTTTCGTGTCCGCTATCTTGATTTTGTTAGTAAACCCCTGCTGTCGCATTTGCATTGCCAGCCTAACCAAGAATCCAAACAGGTACATGTCCGAAGTTGCCCCCCGCAAGGTCCGTGGTCCCATCGTCTCTGGCTACCAATTCTGCGTTACTATCGGTCTGCTGCTGGCCTCCGCCGTCGACTACGGCACCCAGAACCGCAATGATTCCGGATCCTACCGAATCCCGATTGGCCTTCAAATGCTTTGGGCCATCATCCTCGGCGTCGGTCTCTTCCTCCTACCCGAGTCTCCCCGTTTCTTCGTCCGCAAGGGCAAACTCGACCGCGCTGCTCAGGTGCTGGGTCGTCTCCGTGGCCAGCCTGTCGAGTCCGCCTACATTCAGGATGAGTTGGCCGAGATCATCGCCAACCATGAGTATGAGCTTAATGTGATCCCGCAGGGTGGTTACTTCGACAGCTGGCTGAACTGCTTCAGAGGCTCCCTCTTCAAAGCCAGCAGCAACCTCCGCAGAACCGTACTTGGCACATCCCTCCAGATGATGCAACAGTGGACTGGTGTCAACTTCGTCTTCTACTTTGGTACCACCTTCTTCCAGGACTTGGGTACCATCCAGAACGCTTTCTTGATCTCGCTCGTCACGACTCTCGTCAACGTCTGCTCGACCCCAATCTCCTTCTACACCATTGAGAAGTTCGGACGTCGATCCCTCCTCCTGTGGGGTGCTGTGGGTATGATCATCTGCCAATTCATTGTCGCCATCATCGGCACTGTGGCATCCGGCAATGACTCCGCGACCAAGGCCATGATTGGCTTCATCTGCATTTACGTCTTCTTCTTCGCCTCGACCTGGGGCCCCGGTGCCTGGGTCCTGATCGGCGAGATCTACCCGCTCCAGATCCGTTCGCGTGGTGTTGCCCTGTCGACCGCCTCCAACTGGCTGTGGAACTGCATTATTGCTGTCATTACCCCATACCTGGTAGACGCCGACCAGGCCAACCTCGGCCCAAAGGTGTTCTTCCTCTGGGGCTCCCTCTGCGCCTGCTGCCTTGTCTACACCTATTTCCTGGTCCCGGAGACCAAGGGGCTCACACTCGAGCAGGTCGATAAGATGCTGCAGGAGACTACGCCGCGCACTTCCGCCAAGTGGGTGCCGCACTCGACTTACGCTTCTGACATGGGCCACGCGAAGGGCATCACGGAGCACGTCGAGAAGGAAGAGATGGTATGAGAAATGGCCGAGTGTTTGGGATGAGCGAATCAATCAACTTATGCGGATGAAATGAGCCATGTATGCCACGAGTTAGAGGGTAGATCCATGAAAATTTACAGTACCGATAGAACAGGACGGTATAGATAGAAGTAGATTGGATACTTGGTTACAGGACACCTCTTAGAATCAAAAAGAAATTTCGAAGTTCAAACAACCTCTTACTCTCAGGATAATCATTTTAGCGCTACGAGGGTGAACGGGTTCTGCCAATATTCCACTTGCACGCCGTTCGAAATCTACCTAGCAGCTATTGCCCACTTCTACTATTCAGGCTCCGTTTAGAAGTTACTCCAACTTGATGTGCAAGCTGTTTAGCTTCTACCCTGATATATAGATTTAATGTCATTGCTGATGAGATACTAGGTGTATATCAAAACTGTACTTGATATTGCCGTTGCTTCGACCAGCCCACTCGTATTCAATTTGCACCTGGGGTCCTCTTGAATCCGTAACATGATGCAACGCTTCGTCCGAAAGAGAGCGGTACTCAAATCAGAATAGAGACAGCCGTCACGCCAGGATCCATCACCATGTACTATGAGAACGTGTTAGTAAGTCGATAATGCGTTGAGTGAGCTCAGTGTCCGGGACAGCGAGCGTGGAGAAACGCGAGATGTCTTATCGCGATGCAACTTACGGGTATTGAGCCCTCGTCCATAGCCTTGCTGGTCTCGTAGAACTGCTTGGCCAATTCAGAGAGCTTTTGGTAGAATTTCTCGGAGATGACCCGGATCTCGACCTCGCGTGGCTCCGTCTTCTGCTTGTAGATGTTCCACTGGCTGAGCGCGAAGTTCAGCAGACTCCGGTCTGTCCCGACCTTGTAGCTGAGGAGCCAGGGTACCTGCGCCGTGAGCAGCCACTCTCTCTGTCGGTCGATCGGCAACGCTCGGACGACGTCCTTTTCGGTGTAAGACTGCAGTTCGCCTAGAGACGTCGGCGGCGCCGCGCACAGGCAGCTCGGCTTGGCGACGACGAAGGCCTGGTAGAAGTTCTGGAGATAATTCACCGTCGAGTGGAAGGGTGATGCGATGTGGATGCACATGGTCACGGCGTCCGCAAGCTGATCGAAAGTCTTGATCGTCGGGAAGGTCTTGATATAACCAGCTGTCTGGAGCTCCTTGCACCAGTCCGCGACGTAGGTGTCATTGGCGACCTTCTCGTCGGCGTGGCTCTTGTCATAGTACGTGTAGAGGGTCGAGACGACGTAGGTACGGATAGCGATCCACATAGAGGTCATGTTTTTGGCATAAGCGTAGTTTTTATACTTGGGGTCCTTCAGTGCATCCTCCTGACTGGGGAACCCGCGGGACTTTAATTGGTTGGGAACATAGTTCTCAACGAAGTTGAAGGTCTCGAAGGCGTGCCGGATGTAGCTCGAGGTCTGATCCGGGCTGAAGCCGACGATGTCGCGGATTATCTGGGGAACCAAGGTGTCCCTGGCAGCGGCATTCAGCGAGAGGGTCTTGTACCAATGAGGGTGAAGTGTTTTGTAGACTATGTGCTCCATCGGGATGGTCCTGTTCGTCGCCACAATGAGAGCCTCCTCAACAAAGTGGGCATTCGTTAGGTGGACGGTGATCTCATGGCGAAGCCAGTCAGATACCTGTGCACAAGTCTTGGCATATCTCCAAGGCCAGTCTGAAGCTTCACCTGTGGTGGAATCGGCGGGGCCCATTCGTTTGTTGAAGATGGTTACCGAGTTCTCCATCTTCTGCTTGTAGTCAATAGTGATGGCGATGGGGTGAAGCTTCCCGTCATCATGAAGCTGATAGAGCGTGACCGAAGCACAAGCCCAGTTGTCGTCACTCGCAATTTGCTTATCATATAGGGTGGCGTTAGGAGCAACACCAGTGGCTTCACGGAAGTAACTGCAATCCTGAACCAATAACGAGGTAGGGTTGATCAGGGGCAACCGATCAGCCCACTTATCGTACCCGTGAGCTTTGGCAGCCTCGATGTACTCTTTAATTAGAGCAGACGATGCACGTGTGATGGTTGTGGGGTTCGTACCAGTGAACGACTGGTCGGCAAATCTTCGATCACTAAACCAATCGTCTAACAGGCCGATGTTATCTCCCCGAGCGATGTCTGTACCCGACTTGCGGTGGTACCTATTGTACTCCTCAACATCTTTGATCGACGGCCCCGCTTGGGGATGGCCTTCAATGGCAGACCTGACCTTCGTGAGGAGCCACTACATGATTCAAGGTTAGTTCCTAGTTCAAAAGAAATCAGCGGACATTGAGGGCTAGAGGCTAGTCCAGCGAGTGTAAAGTGGATTAGGCACCATGGACTTCGAACTCGAGAAACAGCTTACGTCTGCAGTCTTACCCAGGAAAGTATCTGGCACAACTTTCTGCAAGATTATAGCCGATTCAGCCAACCCGAGAGCGGTGAAGATGGCGGCCCTGGACACGTCGTCCTCTTTTGGGACTGTTTGCAGATGCGGTGGGTACGCCGCCGGTCTTTGCACGGTCGTCTTGGTATCGCCATCCTTGAGAGTGACTGTCTCGTTCGGATATTCAGACCACTGATACTTGGATCGCTGCTCAGAGAGATCCATGTAACGTGGCAGTGTGGGCTCAATGGCAAGAACGTCAAAGTAGGAGCCATAACTAGCAAGCACGTCAATAGCTTGATCCCAAACAGCATAGAGAGCCACATGTACCTTTGCTCGATGCGAGAATAGATATGCGTAAGCGCGGCTTGTGTACCTGCGTACGTTCCCTTCTTGATGTCTCCGCCGGCGTATTCGTCACCATCCGGGAAGATTTTGAGATTTAGGAGTTCTTCGTTGAAGACGCCCGGGTCGAAGTCTTGAAGGGGAGCATCCTTTATAGGCACAACCTGTTCGAAGCGATCTTCTTCGGGCTGCTTTAGAATGTCCTTGGGGTCCGATACGGCCAGATGTGCCCCGGGTAGGGGAAGGCTTGGGTCTAGCTCCGCAACTATGAGTCTTTCAGTATGGAGTCAATGGATCGAAGGGGGAGACAAATGGTTACCCATATTGAATAAGTGTTTCTCAAAAGTCTTCAAGCTCCAAAACTGATCCGAGACAGAGAGGAGAGGATGAAGCGAGCTTTTCGATACGAATATTGGCTTGAAGCAATACAATTATATAAAGTACTTGAAGCTTTGGCATAGGCCAAAGTTCTGGACTAACAAGCCATCGCCCCAGTCTGAGCTGCCATACCTCATTGAGACATGAGAACTATGAAAGCTGTCCCAATCTTCCCCTTGAGCCATGGTCCAGACTTCCATGCATTTTCAAAGCGCGCTAGGGATTGGCCATGTTCTTCCCGGACGCCACAATGAGAACCGCCAGCTGAGAGCTGAGAAACTTCGGCGAGTCCTTGATAGATCAGTTAAGGCGCAGAGAAGAAATACGGAAAGCACCCGCAGTTCAGCAAGCCCTCAAGGGTTAGGTTGATTGATTATATCGCAAAAGCAAGCTGCTCCAGTAGAATCCCACCAGTCACTTCAACTTGTCAATTAGCTCAATACTGAAACCTTGAAAGGCTGATTTCTCTCTGGAATGCCGAGGCTGACAGGAAACCCTCAAACAGGGTTTATCTAGTCAGCGGACGAAGGGCACTCGATGCAGTTTTCAGGATCCCCTTCGTCACTTGAAAAGTCCCCGTTCGTTATAACGGAGGACGAAAGAAAGGAGAAGAAGTCGGAGCTGCGTCGTCGCCGCACTAGCGTAGAACTAAGGGCCTGCTAAGCAAGGGTCTCGCATGTGATAGAGCAGCCTAAATAGCCCGGCTACTATATTAGCCTAGCCTGGTCGTGCGCTCAGCCCTATCTGTACAACGTGACAGGCTAGATGGCGCCAAGCGCCAGCTGCCACCTCGGTGGATCACTAATAGGCTACTACCAGTACTACAACGTGCCTCTGAATATCATTCTCGTGAGACGGCTATAGTGTCTGCATGTTATAGCAAACCAGGAATACTCGCGGCCGCTAATACGCCACGGCTGGTCAACTCGAAGCTGTTGGTCAAAGCACTGGTGCACCTCTTGTGTCGAAACATGCAGTGTCCGACATGTGAGAGAGAATACTGGCTCAAGACTTGAGCGCGCCAAATCTTGAGGGTCGTTCAGCTCACAGCTTGCAACTCGATGGTAGGAATCTTCAAGACAGCAAATCCAAAACGCCCAAGAGTCTAGGTCCTGTGCTTTGAACTCCGGCCAGAAGATATGCTTTCAGGACACGTGAAAGCTCCACATTTACGACATCATATAGAATGCATCGCATGTAAGTTCTATCTTCTAGAAGTTGCATACCCCAAGGTTCGAGGTCAAAACACCACTATTACGGCGGAGAAGGAGCGAGACATATGAAGCTACGACACTCCGATGCATAGAAACAGATTCACTACCCTTTCTGCCTTCCTGCAGCACCCTTTGCCCTCCATATCACGGCTGTTTAATTTCGCCTGCAGCATAAGCGCATCACTTAGCGCACTACCACTGGCGTTCCAATTCTCAATACCCATATTCAATGCCGCAATGGCGAGCGTACTCTTGACGAGCCTACCATGTGGCGTATCGCGTGCCGGCGGCGTGAGACTTTCGTCAATCTAGAGGAAGAACGCTATCATGGATTTCTAAATTGTGGGGGGTACGCGCCACACGGTCGTCCACATCTGCTGAAAATCGTCACTAGACCGCACTTTGTTGAAGGGCTTGCGTGATACGATCGCCGAGGCGTACAGGAGGCCATTTAAACCAATCGACTGATATACGTAATCCGGTTTCTGTAGCTGGCTTGAACTAGAGGATGGTCCAGCCTGCGGCCAACATAACATGCTGTCTTGGGATGACTTCGAATTGGTAGAAGATTGTCGTGGCGGGAACGGCGGTGAACCCGCTGGTAATATTTGTTAGCGCTCATGTATCCAGCGGGCTGTTGACTAAGCTTGTAGTCCTCCTGATATATGGGATTCTCGGGAAAGGTGACGATCAAAGCGATCGAGCAACGAACGTAATCTAGGATGGATGCCGCTGCCGGATGCAATTGATATGCTTCAGCAGAGCTTCCGAAGTTGATAGAAGATGCAACCAGAGGAGTACTATGAGCGAGTCTGGAAGGTCTAGACTTGTCATCGCGGAAGTCGAATCATGCTCTATCCTGAAGGGTTAGGGGAACCTCGAAGGTGATGGCAATATCTAGTTCAGCGCTGATTATATGAGCGATAGGGCTCTCTGAGATTGTTCGGTGAGACTGATGGCAGCAGATACTCACAGAGTCACCACCATCTTGCTTAGGTACCCAATCCATACCGAGAGTGTGAAAGCCACCGCGGAGTCTAGTCCTTTCGCGCATGTCCTTCAGGTGAGCTCGGAGATCGAGAGCCTCTCCGCAGCACCACTCGTCGATGATGAGCCAACACACCCCCGCAATAGCTTCATCACTTATTGCGCCTTCTTCAGACTGGAGACGCTTATTGAGCATGCGGATAATATGTCCCTTGATGAGCATCTCAACTGTCTTGTCTAAATGTTCCGTCTCGTTGAGGAAACAGGCTGCTGTGAACGAGTAGTAGAGTAGACTGGAATTTCTTGCTTGTCCCAATGATTAGTTATTTGGCAGAACCAATAACGAAGTCAGGCCTATGCCAGGTCGCGACTTTTGAGTTTGTAAACTCTCACTTTGTATAGCAATAGGGGCCACTGTCCTACTTAAGCACAGCATATTGAGTGGATCTGCATATTAATGTCGAGGAAGTAACGAATTGTAAGCTCCGAACGAGCTCTCCGGGCCGAGATCCCCGTCGAGCAAGATTGGGGACATAATAAATGCATGGACATATCGCCCAACGTGATGCTTCATAACACGGAATAGGCATCTTGGTTGGGTTTAGAGCATCTGATTGTTCACCATCGGCAGGAACCATCTCCCAAGGGATGTATCTTTACTCATTCGATCAATCATTAGTTAAGGCAAGTATCTAGTTAGGTATCATGAGCCGTAATGTCTCTTTACATTAAAAAAGCAATCATATAGACGTGCGTGAATGGTATCCTCGAAATAAGTAGCCCTATCCATGGGCGCCAAACGCCTCGTATCTTCGCCTCGGCAATGCGCATAAGCCGGCAACATTGTCCCGAGGATACATTGTCGCAAAACCCCGAGTCTCCCTCTGCATGTCGCAATAATTTCATCTTCCTCTGTAGTCAGGCTTCCTGGCCATGTTGACTGGCGGAGGTCTGTCATCATCCACAGGGTAAGGGGGTGGTGCACTCCCAGTACCCTGCCGGCGCCCGCCTGTTGCATGATCTTCGGGGATCGGTGTCTTCGGTGGCCTTGGGGGTGCAGGCGCCTCTATACGGTGTGCTTGTTGTGAAGAAGGCTTCACTGTTGATGGGTTCTGCTGTTGTCTGCGAGGAAACTCATCTTCAGCCGTAATCATGATCTTGTCTGCGCCAGAAACGTTGCGGTACTGCGCAGGTGTGGGAGCAGTGACGACAAGGCGGTCTGGATCTTCCGGAGAAGGCTTCATAGTAGGAGCAAGGGGGCTATGCGGGGATGGCTTATTCAGCTTCGCTGCTTGTTGAGGAGGAGATGCATGGCTGGTAGGCGGTCGAACACGCTCGTTGGAGCTGCGAGGAGATGGCGTAGTTGCGGGATTGGAGCCGGGGAGGGAGAGACGGTCAATCCCTGAATCATACGATTGTCGGCTTGGAGGTGTGTTGTGAGCTAAAAACGAGGCTGGTGGAAAGTCACCAGGAAGCTCAACTGCCAGTGGGGAGTTCATAGAGTTCAGTGACCCCATGGCAGGGTGGGACATGATGTCGGGAACATTGCTGACTCTGTCCCATCGCTGCTTCGCTCTGTTGATCTTAGCGAGCTTCGTCGACGATTCTTGAATCATCTTCTGCTCAGCGGCCCTTCCCATATATCTCCTAGTGCTGGTGCTGATCTCGGACAAGCGATGCCATTCGTTCATGCCGAACTCACCAACGCCGACCTCAACGTTCAAACGAAAGTAGTTCTCGATGTTGACGCCACGTTTTCCCAGGTGTTCCTTCTTCATGTACTCGTGAGTGGCCTCGCAACCCTCGATCTTGGAAATAAGCTTCTTTCTCGCCTCCGCAAAGTCCCCCATGAAGCCCTCGTACCAGACATGCTGATTTTGATCAGTACCTTTGGGTCTCCTTCCGGTACCTATACTGATAAAGACTCCTATGTCCCGCCCAGGCCATTCGTTGATTGTAGCCTCGTCGAGCGCGTAGGGGGAAGGATTGAAAGTACCGGCCCCGTCATCGTGGAATAATGACTGGCCAACTTTGATTGGTTTGAAGGCCAACCCAATCGCACATGTTGCGCGTCCAGCTTCCCAGATTTTGCAGTCGTATTCCGAGGCCGGTTCTTTCCTTGAATCATACGAACGCAGAATGGCCGCCTCTCCACCCCTCGAGGTGCCTTTATACATGGCCGTTATCGCACTATGAAAACGTTAGTTAAATATAACTTTGCGGCCGACGTAGACTTGTACTCACGTTTTCGTTCTGTTCTCCCTCTCATCATATAATTTGGCATTGGGATCACCATAGCTACCACGAAACGCCGGTCGAGCCATTTGCGCCGTAGGGCTTCGGGCACTGAAGCTGATTACACTGGCATTGCTAGAATGTCTCTTCGGGTTGGACGCCGCGCTCGATCTCGTTGCAGCAGATAATGGGCTGGTCAAATTAGAGGGGTTCCCGTCATTGCCTTCGTCCTCATCGACTGTGTGTTCTCTCACAGCCTCCTTAATAGCCTGCTCAAGCATGGAGGCCTTGAACAGTGTTGAGCGGTAGGGTATTCCTGCGATAGTCTTATCCGTCTCGAATACCCTTCTGGTCATTCGCACGTATAGTTCTTTGCACTGCTCCAAGTCGAGCCTCAGGCGACCCAGCATCAGGGCGATCAGACCGCCCGTACCGGTGCCAACTATCAGGTCGAAATGATCGCATGGCTTCGGAATCTGGTCGCGTCGCGGTGCTTTGCCTTCGGATTCGACATAAGTTCTGTGCATCAACTCCTGCAGGATTATGATCATAGAGTAGCCGCGAACGCCTCCGCCATCTGTGCCCCGCGTCAGACGTCAGTCACTTGCGACGTTGGGATCTGTACAGGGTCTAGGTACTCACCTAGCGATAGTATCCTTAGGGGCGGGCCTTTGGTGGTATCCTTTCGCTTCAAGCCCACGTCTGCATCCATTTTGTGTCGTATCGTTAGATTCAGTCTTGATTCACTCTTGACTTTGTTAGAATAAGTGTAGATGAAGAAAACAAGAGCGCTCAGTGGCCTAGAGCAACCGGGCGGGTCGCTAGATCTATCTTTGTACTTTCGTGGTTGGGTAAGGTTGGCACGGCTATTACGCAAGAAGCGGGCTAGGTGAATACGCCACGATGAGAAACCTTGACGCTGACTCTAGCTGACCCAGCTGATGCCGGTAACAGTCCGCAGAACGCGTAACTTGCTAGCAGGAGGATCAAGTAAAGCACTACGATTGTTGAGAAATAATATGCAGAACGAACGGCTTGATGGATTCTTGAGCTTGTTCTTGGTAGAGTTTCGAGATAACGTTCCTCGCGTTGCGCTGTTGTGAATGTTTCTTCTTTTGCAACGGGCCTCGTCGCGTTAAGGTCCAAGAATCTCGTGATCTAGGTACCTACCTAAGATACCTGATCTCCAGTAGGGCGTGCCTGCAGCTGACATGTTGTGGCTGTGAATAGTACGGCATTACGGCAAGTTCGCTACGGTTCCCTTGTACAGTAGACCCGTCAACGGCCAACAGGGGTCACTGATGGACGATAGAAATCCCATCACACGTTGACATTGCCTTGTTTGACTTGGATGTTTATTTTCTTCAGCAAAGCCAGGATTAATGACTTCATCACGGATCGTGACAGGGGAGGTCCTGGTAGCGGGGCAATAGGGAGGGGCAATCGCTGCCCAAAACACTTCATTCACATCAAGATGTCGCCTCGAGGAGGCCGCCAGATTTAGAGTAGAAAATCTTGTACATTCTTGGCTGGAAAATCGTACTTGGAGCAGCTCCTCTTATTGTCCAGTAATCAATGGGTCGCAAGCTCCAATGATGTTCTGGTACCTCGGTTCGATTGGCTACCAGCCGCCATGTTACGGCCGCCAAGGATTCCGCTCTTCGCTGCCTTTGTGGCTGTGCCGCCGGTGGGTGTTGATACCCCTACGTACTATGGTAGTGATGCCCAATCAATCAGAAGGCATTGAAAATGACTTCAGAAGTTCAAGAAGGTTTCTAGAAGCAACCCGGTCTCCGTTGTAGTCTACCTAGGTCAATCTGACGGGAATGGCTGAGTACGGCACCAATTGCACTGTGCGAAGCGGTTATGCGAAGCGGTTATTGACAGAATACTGATATTTCTGGCGATGTACCGGGGATAATTGCAGCGATTCATCAAGACCCATCACGAGGACTTTGCGAAGTATATTGTTCAAGTGCAATATCCAGCATCTGTTTGTTCAAGAATCGCCAGATACCCAGCTCTATCGTCTTCTAGTCAAGATGTCGACAGTAAGTACATGAGCATCCGCGTTGCTCGATTTGGAGATGTATTTGTGAGAGTCGGACTTACATATTGAACTTTATTTAACGTCCACTGACCGTGGGATGTTTCAGCCAATCCAGCTTACAAAACCCACGGATTCGGTATGGTAGCATTAGACAGTTGCTGGCTTGCGTAGGGGATGCTGGAGCAGGTAGTCGTCGGGGTAGTCGCCGGGGTAGCCAATATCTGAGCAAGTCCTGAGTAGATGAGCGACGGCGTTTTGAGGTAGGGGCCGGTGCCAGGACAAGATTCATGTCCGCGAGGTTCCATTCACAGTAAACTACCAGTGTATTCCGAGCCTCAATCCGGTCTACTTCCCCAGCCGAATCAGACCTTGTGCACTTTGACTAAACTGCTGAGGTTCCCATCTGTACCTGATTATCTTGATATTATAAGTGAAGTCTATAGACTTAGTCGTGTCACAAAACTACTCAGCCTTTCGATGGTTCTATTCGCTTTCTAACTCGCTAGATGACCTCCTGGATCTACAACTGCAGATTCGGGTTCCACGTTGTTGACTTCTGATATCTTGATCGGTCATCCAAACGTCTTTAAATATACAGTTAGCCGCTTGAGACTTCTACAGACAGAGTAGATACTTATATCATAGGTAATGATATAGAAACTGACAAATGTGTCTTGAGACTTGGCTTACAGAGGCACAGCTCTCTCGCAGTCTGAAACGATTCTGGAACTATTCTTTCGTGTCGTAGCCGACTGATACAACTTTTATGATCCCACCGAACCGAGGAGGATCGTTTTCAGACCGGATATCGAATGCCTTAGGGTAAGCGAAGGCGACGGGCATGAGATAGTCGGACGGCTGCAGGTTCTGTAGCTCAAGAGAAAGAAAGTCGACGCACAAATCTCAAGACTTTGGAGATAAGTCGAGCAGGCCCCAAAGAGGTGGCGTATTACAAGCGAACGTTGAAAGTCCCATGATTCTCACGCTGAGTATTTAGTCGAGATTCTGCACTTGCCCTACACCCAATCATCGAGGATGATAAGACACAGCAGGTTGTTGGACTGAGTAATCTCGCAAAGGAGGACAAGTGTACGCCCAGAGAAATGTCGCGCCTCTGTCATTATTCGCAATGTTGTCCGCAGTGAAGTTCTGGGGTTAAGCTGGTTGCCATCAGTGCCGAGTGAGATACTCTGCCGACTCTGGCAGGGAATAATAGTTGTGATTCTCGGACAATAGGGCTCACTTCGGAGGGGACCGAGATTCGAAATGATATTCCCACGTCGTGCTTGTTGGATTCCGTGGAGCTACCCGTCGCCTTAAATAACGGTGAGGTTGCTTGGTCCCACATACTGGCCAACTAAAGCCGAGTAAAAGATACGTTGGTATATGGGGTGTTTTGTAAGTCCGAGGACGAGGGACAAAGGATCTTCTGTGTAGGTATACTAAGGCGACGATGCACCCATTCTCAAACACGAAATCTATTCGAGTCACACCACGTTGCATGTGTACATCTGAAGACGATGTCGCCAAGAAATACCCTCACCGAGGATAGACTGGTCAAGCTGGTCAAGCTGGTCAAGCTGGTCTGGTGGACGACTTACAAGGTAGGGATCGTCGGTTATGTGCGGCTTGCATCACACAAGGCAGAGTCAGCAATGCAACAATGGCGTCCTGCCACGGTTACGATCTGGCTTTAAGAGAGGGATCACACCTGGGCACCCGACAGCCTGTTTTCGAGCTGCACAAAGCTACGACCGTGCGGATGGATGCGGTGTAGATAGGGCATTGCTTCTTGCTAGTTGTCTGATTTGGTTGTGCACACCCTTTGCCATCATGGACCCCATCTCTTGGAGTATAAACAAGCATATTTCTAGAGTACACAGTACCTGAGACTAGTGTGGTCCCCATAAGCTGTTGAACATGGCTTCGATAAGAACAACAGTCACAGCATTCAAGCAGTCAGGCTGCTATCCGATAGCTCCAACCTCGAGATCTTGGAATCAGGCAGACTTCAACCTTAAGTGCGAGGAGGCCGAGATCATGTCAGCAACGTTGCGAATAACGAGGCAGTTTGCGGGGGATTGCTTTAGGATCACGGCGCCTCCGCCATTCGGGCCGTCGTACTAGTACGCTTTCAGCGGTATTCTCCACCACTAATGACAACCCCGGTCTCGCGGCGGGAGCTGCGCCGCTGACGTATTTCCCACGAAACTTCCACGGAACTCAACCATGTCCTTGAGCTGCTTATTCGAGTCACGAGTACTACGTATAACCAACATTGTTGCTAAGCACAATGGGACAAGTATCGGTTCCATAGCACGTCGAGATCCACGACGAATTACAATATGGCCGTTCAACGAAGAGACCGACTAATTCCTCGTCGTCCCAAGAATCATTATCGGTGTTGCTAAGGCAGACTTTCCCCAGACTTTCTCGAGCCTTGCGGGGCGCGGGACAGGCGATCAAGCGATCGAGCAAGCGCCGTTGCACGAGGGAATGCCGCCAACGAGCTAGCTTTTACCCTAAATGATTTGTTCGAAGGATTGGAAGGATTTCTTCGAGATGCAGTGGTCAGGTTTTTCTACCCAGCTGCTTCCCTCACTCACGATCAAGGATGTCTTCCCTCCATGCGTTTGATCCTCATTTCCAGCTCAAATGTCGTTGGCCACGGCGTTACTGTGGGGCATCTTGTTGGATCATTTTCTCCATGGGGTTGGGAACATCTCCAAGACCCACGGTCAAGCACGGTCAACCCCAGCCTTTCGCGTGTTCTGATTGCAACATCTGCAAGGCCGTCCCGAGGCGTGTGACCATCAGGATGTGGATCGGCCGGGGTTTCCAAGGAAGCGAGCTCCTCTGATTTGTCTGGTTGATGACCGAGATAGCTACGAGACATACGAGCTCCCTCGTTCTTCCCCGCTGTCTGATTCGACTTCAGCGATGCATGTATGTGGCAGTCAAGGATCTCTATGCATCTCACCCTGGCCCGACAGCGGCTTATGGTAAGTTGCGATCAGCCGCCAACCAAGAGCAAGTAGAGTAATGCGGCTTTGAGGGTTGTGGTTTCCCTATGGGTCTATGCAAGCCAAGGATAGACTTTCCCTTTTCCTTGGAGAGCCTTTTCCTTACAATGCAGGGCCTGCCCATAATCACAGGATGGGTCGGGGTCAAAGTCCCGCGGTTTGGGATCAGCTTACGGCAACAGACCTCGTCTTCCCTCGTTCATATACTACCTTGCATGTGTCCTGGAATCTCCACCTGTTCCTATAAGAAGATCGGCTAACCCCTCATGCCTTTGTCTCTGATCCTGTTCTTCTTCAAGTATTCTTCTCTAGAAACGTATCCCTAGACCACGAGGATCTGAGACACCATGCCTCAGATTGGGAACATCTACTTTATCGCGGCCATCGCCGTAATTGGTGAGTCGATGCCTTACATGACATCTAACACCCGAAAGCCAATGATAGCTAACAACGTTGCCAGGGGGTGGCCTCTTCGGTTTTGATATATCGTCGATGAGTGCTATCATCTCGACCCAACCTTACCTTTGCCAATTCGATGAGCTTGGAGTCAACCCGGAGAATGGCCTCTGCAGAGGTCCATCCTCGAATGTGCAGGGCGGTATCACTGCGGCCATGCCCGGTGGCTCCTGGCTTGGTGCTCTGATCTCTGGTTTCGTATCTGACAATCTCGGCCGAAAGAGGTCGATCCAGATTGGCTCACTCATCTGGTAAGTGTGCCCTTGTAAAGAGAGCAAGTAGCTCAAGACCCCGGCTTAATGCTAACTACCCGATCTACAGGGTTGTTGGCTCTATCATCTGCTGCGCTTCCGTAAATATCCCGATGCTGATTGTCGGTCGTTTGATCAACGGACTCAGTGTTGGCATATGCTCCGCACAGGTCCCTGTATACATCACCGAACTGGCACCTCCCTCGAAACGTGGACGCTTGGTTGGAATGCAACAATGGGCTATCACTTGGGGAATCATGATCATGTTCTTCATTTGCTACGGTTGCAGTTATCTCAGCGGCACAGCAGCCTTCCGAGTACCTTGGGGCCTGCAAGCGGTCCCCGCGCTCCTTCTCTTCCTTGGCCTGTTGTTCATGCCCGAGTCACCGAGATGGCTGGCTAAGAAGGATAGATGGGAAGAGGCCAAGGCTGTGCTCGACTTAGTCCACGGCAAGGGCGACCCTAACTCGCCATGGGTAGCAAGGGAAATGAGCGAAATCCGCGAAGTGGTCGAGTTTGAGCGCCGAAATGCTGATGTCACCTACTTCGAGCTCCTCAAGCCAAGCATGATTAACAGAACCCATATTGGTAAGTAGCGTCCTGGGCGGTATGCCATGGTCAAGCGCAAGCATGAGCTCACATTTCCTACAGGTATCTTCACCCAAATCTGGTCGCAACTAACAGGCATGAACGTAATGATGTACTATATTACATATGTCTTTACGATGGCGGGCCTTGGAGGAGATGTTCTGCTTCCTAGCAGCATCCAGTTCATCATCAATGTCCTCTTGACTGTTCCGGCACTGATCTGGATGGATCGATGGGGTCGTCGCAAACCATTGCTTGTTGGCGCATTCTTCATGTGCCTCTTCATGAGCATCAATGCAGGACTGTTTGCCGTTTATTCCCGACCACCGGTGGCCTCGGACAACTTCACCTCGGATTCGGAATCGATGGCCATTAGTGGCGCACCAGCAAAAGCTATCATTGCCTCAACCTACCTCTTCGTCGCCTCGTACGCGCCTACGTGGGGACCTGTCAGCTGGACCTACCCTCCGGAGCTGTACCCTCTCCGTGTCCGTGGAAAGGCCGTCGCTCTAGCCACATCTGCAAATTGGGCTTTCAACTTTGCTTTGGCATACTTCGTGCCACCAGCCTTCGCTCAGATCACCTGGAAAGTCTACATTCTATTCGTTGTCTTCCTTATTGCCATGTTCCTGCATGTGTTCTTCCTGTTCCCAGAGACTGCCAACAAGCCCTTGGAGGAGGTCGAGGCAATCTTCGACGACACCAAGCCAGGTTCCATCAAGCTTCTTGGCACGCCCGCCTGGAAGACCCACAACGACCGTAGCATCATCCGCCAAGAACGCAATCTGGTTAGCTCCGAGGAGAAGATTGGGGTTGAGGTTGAGCATAAGGACAGTAGGGAACATCATGTGTGATAGACTTGATGAGTCTTCCGATCCCACCTTGAGTGATCTAGTATGTGGATGTGCACGATGGGGTTCCGGAGTAGGGGCTTTCTGTATACCAAAGTAGGCGGCTGCTGGGGTCCAAAGGTCTATGGATGGATTTCTAGGATATCATTCGTTATGATCACGGGTCAAACAGTACTGATTAGTGTGCAATTATACCCAGCTTGAATACAAGTCTACCTTTCAACCGATAAATTGAGATTCACAGCAGTGTCTCCTGGTAAATTCCCTCAATCTAGTGGAGGAGGATAGGGTACTGCCTAGGTATTCATATTCAGAGCTAGGCCTGAAATCGGTCTTCAGGAGAAGAAGTGTGCTGTCTGCCTGTTCAAGGGAATCTTACTTTTGCAGTTTCTTCAGCTGCCATCTGCCATCTGCCAGGCGTACATTGGCGTCCTTGACGGAACAGTTGTGTAACTTCGAGTAAGGCTTCTAAGGGAAGAGGTGGGAAAACGCCTCATCAAAAACAAGCAATCACAATGATCGAGGCATTTCGGGCTCATATGGTTGATGTCTCGAGTCTGATAAGCCACTTCTGTCTCAAGGGCAGAGATATCTACTACTTCCATTGCTGTCAATCGAGGGAAACGGTGGCATAACAGACAGATTTCTATGATAAACAGTGTCCCAATTTAAGCGTACTGGGTCGAACAACATGCAAGTATTTGCATCGTATAACCGGGCTTCCTTTAATTTACATACAACGAAAACACTTTGTGAAGCTTAAGTGCCGGTCAACAAGCATAGCTCGGGAGCTATGGGCCCGGGCTCTCACCGGCAGGCAAGAATACCAGAACACTCCGTACCCCCGTACAGCGCGCACTATGAAACAGCACAACAACGACTTTTATCGCATAATTGCGGATTTGATGAGATGGATAATAGGGCTACTTGAGGACTCGAAGACCACGAAGCATTCAGCACGTGAGGTCTTTCAGATAAAACTTATCTTCTGAGCTGGCGGTTAGGACGCGTGCATCTGCATCTGAAAAGGTGCATATCTTATCCTAGTGAGCAGCCTTATGCTCAAAAAGAGGCAAAGCTCAGTCACGGCAAGGCAGAGCGTACCCCGCAATGATAGCCAGTACCTGGGCTACACAGCCGAGCCATGCCTTTCCAGAAGTCTCTTCCTATCTGAGCCGGCGTCCTCCTACCCCCGCTTTTCAGATGTTACGGCTTTCAGTGTTACCGAAAGATCAGCACCCTTCTATCCACGTTCGAGCCGAGAAGCAAGCCCACAGCCTCGTGGCCCAAGCCTGCTCTCGTAAGGCTGCTGCTCTAATCGTCCCCATCTTTACCCTCTACGCCCAACCCACGAATGATTCTGATTCCAATGCCATTGGGCCGCTGAGCCGTTGCCGTTCTCTTTTGTTCCGTTCATCTGTCTCGAGCCGTCTTTCCTTCCTGAAATCCATCGACTCCTTCGCAGCTGTCCCGCCGATGGACCCCCCAGCAGCCAAAAAGAGGCGCTTAGCACCCAAGGAAGCTCCTCAACCGCAACCGCCTTTCGTTCACGAAGCTGTAAGTGTGCCCAATCGCTTTCCTCGACTAGCTGTCCGTTGTACTGAACCATGTAGGCACCTCAAGTCCAGAGTTACCAGGTTCAAGAGGTGGCCCCAGCTCCACCGCCTCCTGAGAGACATGAATTCGAGTCCTTTGCGAGACACCTCCAAGATGCCGCCATGCTCATATATCGACAATCCCAAAGATCCCCATACTCGAACGTCTCCGTCTTAATATTGCGTTGGGAAGAAGACGATGCCTCTGATCAAGAGCTCACTGCCCTGGAACAGGTGCTCCGCGAAAGGTATAATTACCGCACCGACAGATGGAATATCCCAACCGTACCCAATCCGAGTGTCAAGCTGGGTGTTTATATGGCGTCGTTTCTTGAGAGGGCAGCGCCGGATCACCTGTTGATCGTCTTTTATGTTGGCCATGGTTATGTCGGCGCGGACAACGAGCTCTTTTGGGCAAGGTGAGGCTCTCACGTCCAGTCCAAGCTTTCTTTTCTGACTAGGCTCCCAGCGGTTCGACAGCGGCTGCTGCGAAGCTAAGATGGAACGGCTTCCGCTGTTTGTTCGAGGAATCACAATCAGACATGCTCCTGTTGTTGGACTGCTGCTCTCCCAGAGATGTAGCAGCAGTTGCTGCCGCCGGTCGTGGCGGTGTCAAGCAACTCATTGCTTCGACGGGCCCAGAGCAGCCGCAGCCGAACGGAGAGATATCCGCATCTTCTTTCACAGCTCATGTCACCGACGCGTTATTGAGATTAAGTGCGGGAAGACCCTTTACTGCAGAACATATATACCAAGAGATCGCGGTCCAGCGGCAACAAGAATTGTTACAGCACTCGGCGGAAACGAACGGCGCATCCAAGAGCATAGCGCTGGCTGATCAGATGCCTATTCTACATACTATCAACCCTGGCAAAGGACAGAGCTTGACCTTGTCCCCTTTGGCACATCGTCCAGAACCTCGACTACAATCACCTCACACAACTGTAGATGGGCACGCGCAAGCACCCGCCTGGCTGCAGGACAAGATCATCCACCCCAATGCAGTGGCTGATCTCACCTTCAACGAACCGCGGGTGCTGGTATGCACGACCTTTGTGGGAGAGGCGAGTCCAGACATGTCATCTTTCAATCAATGGCTCCAGAACGCCCCTGGGATGGCTACTCGAATTGTAGTCGAAGGCATGTTTCTTGGCCCGCCTACTATGCTGCTCATCTCTATGCCTGTTGCGGTCTGGAACGTTGTACAGCATGACAAGGTCTGCTGCTTCCTGGGCTACATCAATTCACATAACATGACTCACCTCTACGATCGACTAGTCGGGTCTGCTGCTCCAACGAAGGCATCGGCTAAGGATATAGAAGATAGTCGCATACTTCTCGAAGCGCGCGAGGTTGCCGCTACCACCCCAATCCTACACAGGCATGATTTCTCCCATCGGGATCCGAAGAATCTTCCGGTGCTGCCGGAAACACCACTTCGCCCTGATGGCATAGGCCGCGTAGATCCTATGAGTCTTAGCCAGCCATCTATATCTGGTGTCAAATCGTTTACTAACTCTACACCCGTCATCGTCGTGGGAAAGCAGGACGATGTAGAAGATTCAGCCGAGATGCAAGAAGCAGCCGAGCAGTTGAAGGCTCTGAGCCACGTACGACATATGAGCGATGAAGCAAACTCATCTACACATGCTCAATCATCGCTCGTGGAGCTCACACCAGATACGAAGAACGACGACGCTTCATCCCATGAGGCTAACGAGTCGGGGGTCGAGGAGATCCAGCAAAACACGCCGTCTGCTCGCCCCAAACAACGTCGACCATTGGTAAAAGCCACGCCGAAGCAGGAAACGCGTTGCCAGCTTTGCAGTCATACACCGTTCAAAGATTCTTCATCACTACGCAAGCACATTGCAGCCGCTCATACACGGCCATTTCCATGCGCGTTCGCTTTCGCGGGTTGCACCAGTACCTTTGGCTCCAAGAACGAGTGGAAAAGACATATTGCATCGCAGCATCTGTGTCTACAATACTACAGGTGTTCCTCGTGCCCACAAAGTACTGTTGAGGGCAAGGGAAACGAATTCAATCGGAAGGACCTATTCACGCAACACCTTCGGCGAATGCATGCTCCATTCGCTATCAAAAAGGCGATTGCCAAGGGCGATAGTAAGCTTCAGGTAGAATGGGAAACCCATGTCAAGGAGATGCAGACATCTTGTCTTGTCACACGTCGCCAGCCCCCGCAACGCTCAGCTTGCCCTAAGCCTGACTGCGCGAGCGTATTCGAGGGTCCTACCTCTTGGGACGAATGGACAGAACACGTCGGTAGGCACATGGAAAAAGGCGAGGCCAACAGGCTCGGCGTCGATCGTCTCCTAGCAAAGTGGGCTCTAGATGAGGGCATTATCGAACGCAAAGAAGATGGAGAGTATCGACTCTGCAGTGGGCCAGGCTCAGGCGGAGAGAAGGAAAACAACAGTAACAACACGGGCCATATCTCGGACAGCAATGCGCGAAGCTCAGATGATAATACGATAATCGCGGCGAGTACGGTTGTGGATCGAATGGAGGTGGACGGATAACATTGGTGGAAGACAGCGACGAATCTCAAACTTGTCACTTAACCCGATTATCTCGGATACCTTGAGTACCTCCGTAGCTCGGTCCAGATCCGGCCGAGACACTATGCCACATGTTGTCTGGCCTGCGGCGCTTGGGTAAAGTCTCGGAGAGGTCGGTTATCCCTGGGATCTGAGCGCCTCGTAGTCTCGATTCGCGGCAGAGGAGCTTGAGGTGTGCAAGGCAAAGTCAATCCTGCTCACATATCGACGCAACGGAACTTGGAGGAGATGGCCGGGGTTGTCCTGGGTGACTGTGTCAGGCAATACAAAACGGGAGGGCGATTTCACGAATTCCCTATATTTACGGCGTTTCGATGATGTATGTGACACGACCTTGATTTCTTTTATTGCAACAGATTACTATAGCTACGATGTACGACTATATACCACCAAACGCCGGGCTCTTAGACTGGCAATTTGCGCTCGCGGATAAGAAGTGCACCGCAAGTACCGTATCAAGCTTTTCGGTGCCTGTGATACTCTTGCTCTACTTGTTCGAAAGGGGCTATGCCCCCGCAAAAGGTCGGCAGGGCCCACCGACAGCCCCGGCAGATGCACGGCTCGCTGCAGGAAATCATCACAACCATGCTGGCATAATCAAGCCTCTTGCGGTAATCACATGGTGCGAGCGATAATCACCTAGTTTTCCGGGAAGGTCGTATTGCATATGTGTTTAATGTAAGTGAACCCCTGCCTATAGCTGCTGTACCCCACGATTGTTCAAACGGGTCGAGAGTTTCTTGCTTTAGGCGCCCGATGTAACTCGGCCAACCAGAACATCCACGGCCATCGTCACTCGACTCCGAGAGAAATCCAGTTGATTTGCTGTACTCCACTTCGCATTACGAGATCCGAAAGTCCAGTGCAACGCGAGTCTCCGCAGTTATCTCTGAGTTTGTGGAGCATGTGTCCACGAATAAGTCGTAGTAAAGTTTATAAATCTCGGATCAAGCCGGAATGAGAGACTTGAGTTACCTATGCTATAAGTCATTGAGTTATTCTGGCCCAGCCCGTCGCCGCTGATAGAAAAACTTATGCAGGAGCCAGCGGTTACGACTCATCACGCCAACCTTTGACTTTGTGGAGTCGTACTGTGACTTTTTGGACACGATTAAGCCTCGAATTCAACATGCCACTATCACCAATAACCCTGCTTCTCCTTGCTGCAAGTGCAGTCCAGGCGACTCTCCAGATCGTACCTGGAGCAACCTGGACAGCGGTACGTGGTCCCCAAAGCATCCATATCTACTATGAAAGATTCCCTGACTAACACACCCAGACCAACACCGGTACGCACGTCCAAGCGCACGGCGCAGGCGTCATCCAGGTCGAGTCGACGTACTACCTCATCGGCGAAGACAAGACCGACGGCTCGGCCTTCCAAAACGTCAATTGCTACTCCTCGACGAACCTTGTGGAATGGACTTACGTTGGGGCTCTCCTCTCCCAGACCGCTAGTGGTGACCTCGGTCCCAACCGTGTGGTCGAACGGCCCAAGGTCATCTATAACGAGGATACGGGGAAGTATGTCTTGTATGCGCATATCGATAGCAGTAGCTATGGCGAGGCAAAGGTCGGAGTTGCGACGAGCGATGAGGTATGCGGGACATATGAGTATTTGGGGAGTTGGCAGCCCTTGGGATTCCAGAGTCGGGATATGGGGTTGTTCCAGGACGATGATGGTGCGGGTTATTTGCTGACGGAAGACGTAAGTCTGACTTCCATCTACCCCTGATTCAAGGAAAGTTTTGTCATATTGATTACTTGGAATCAGCGTGAGAATGGATTAAGGATCGATGCCCTGACAGACGACTATCTCAATGTTTCAAGTTCCACGTACCTGTGGAGCGATTCTATCGAGGCACCCGCTATTCTGAGGCAAGGCGGCTATTACTTCATGTTTGGCAGGTCAGTAATCGGGTCCCTCCCCTTCCTTTCTAAGCCCAAGTTTGAGTTCGAGAGCCGGCAGAACATGGCTCTTGAATCCGACTGGATGAGATTACCCCCTCATGTACTCCCATAACTGCTTGAGCCAGCCGTAACTAACCCCTGATCGTGGGATAAGTCATCTTACCGGCTGGGACCCCAACGACAACGTGAGTTTCTTCCTCGCTCCGTCTTCCCCTCCAGATGACCGAGCTCTTGCTCACATCCTCCAGGTCTACAGCTACGCAACGTCCCTCTCAGGGCCCTGGTCCGACTGGGCGACCTTCGCCACAGAGGGTTCCAACACCTACACAAGCCAAACGAACTTCATCCTTCCCTTAGGCGACTCTGGAATCTACATGGGCGACCGCTGGGTATCGTCCAACCTCATGCGCTCAACTTACGTCTGGCTGCCTCTTACCATCTCCGGAACTACCGTCACCATGGCCAACCACGTGAACTGGACGCCTGACGCCTCCGCCGGGACCTGGGCCGCCGGGCCATCGGAGTCCCAGCCCGAAGCCGAAGACGCCGCGCTCGCCGGCGGCGCAGCAACTATCTCTTGCTCTGGGTGCAGTGGTGGGACGGCCGTAGGGGATATAGGGGGCGGGGACGGTGGGAGTGTGACGTTTAGTGGAGTGAGTAGTGATGCGGCTACGAGGAGTACGATTAGGATTGGGTATGAGAATGGAGATAGTGTACAGAGGTTCGCGAATGTCACTGTCAATGGGGTCGGTCAGGTTGTTGCTTTCCTGCCGACGGAGGACGGAGAGACGCCGGGGGATAGTGTCGTGAACGTCAATCTCGTGGCCGGGACAGGGAATGATATTGTCATTGAGGGAGTCGGGGATGGAAATTATGGGCCCGATATCGATCGAATTATGGTGCCTAGTAGTTAAGGGGAGGCTGCGGACGGATACATCGTGAGCTATGAAGCTCCACAAGGATCAGGGGTTGCAGACTCATGTCTGCAGTGTACATGTTCTTCGAAATACATATTATCTTAGGAAAGCCACTCATATAAGGACAGTACCAACTTCGATAAGATCTCCTCTGCTCCTAGTGAAAGTTTGAACAGGAACACAATTGTAGATTAGTTGGGTTAAAGAGCATATCTGATACGTCTGGCTACTGGAGTGATTGCGCCCTTGGTTATGACAAGAGATCTTACGAAGGCTTACGGGGTCTGATGTATGTCATGACTGTTTTCCTAAGCTGTCACCCCCATTAATTGGACTTCGCCGCAGTGTTCATTGTGCAGCCCATATCTACCTCCGGCACGAGCATCACTCGTCGTGAGGAGGAATTCAGACCTGAACGTTTCCTCGGAATTTGATGGACTGAAACGCCCATATAACCATAACGCGTCTACGGACTATGCAGGTGCATAGTAACCCTGCCTGGGTAGGCTCTTCTGGAACTCCTCGGAAGATCAACTCCAAGATCTCTCAAGCGCGCTCTTGCATCGGGGTAATACTGATAGCCAGGTCAGTAGATCCGCACAACGACACTTATAACGGACATGACTTACACCCACGCCACGATCCAGATTACCAACACCTCCTTCCAGTGAACCACCGTCGTCATTCCTCGACTCCCCACCACCTGCCGGGCTCGGAACATTATTTGCAGAACTCCCATGACCACCTGGAGAGTTTCCAGATCCGGAGTAGAGAAACCTAGACGATGCGCTGTCGTCGCTGTCGTTGTCGTTGTTGTCATCACTGTCGGAATCCACATTCATGGTGAGCTCGGCCTCGCCTGGTCTTTCTAGAAGGGGTGCCATGGCAGGATTGAGCACCTTCAGGTCATCCTCGATCGTAATCGTGCCGGTGATAACGTCCAATCCCAGTGTCGCCTGCTCTACGGCAGCGTGATACAGAACACTGCGCTGGTAATGAGCCAGGACGAAGGCCACATCACCAGTATCAGGGGCTTCGACGAGTAATTTTCGTGGTGGTTTTGTCTGATTGGTGCTCTTGTCCCTTCTGCTTCCATGTTCGGCTATTGTCAGGATACCAGTCGCTCTGTCTACCGTGAGAGTGGCCTCTGGGAGACTAGCAAGGCGGTCGAGCACCCGGAGCTGGTATTCGAACAACTGATTTGCTAGCTGTTGCACCCTTTCTACTAGGTTCTCATGGCGCCAGCGGTCGAGGTCCTTACGGGAAATCAAGTCGTCGGGGAAGGTGAGGCGGACCACAAGTTTGTTCGGTGTGTCCGGCCCCTTGGCGTTTGACTGATAGGCAGTGACCCCAGGATTCCTGGGGCGCAATGAATTCGAGGTCATTGCCGAGTATTTGGGCAACACCTTTCTTTTCTTGGACTTTTTCAGATTTAATGTGCAGTTTGGGCGAGTCGATAGTTCTCGGAACAGACAAGTGGAAGTCGTGTATTGGTAATAGATAGAAGAGTGCTGGGGGTCGGAGTACAGGCTGCGGAGCGAATACTTATATTTCAATTCCGCAAAGAAGTTACCTTGAAAGAGTCGTAAGCTCGCCAAAAGTTGCCATCCATTATTTGTCAAAAGTCCAATGATTTTTCGTACTGAGGCTGTTGGGGGCCAAAAGGCCAGGCCAGGCACGGCGATAGCATTCGACGCGGCTGCGGCTGACTTGGTAGTATGATCAAGGTTACACGCACAGTGGCTATGCTGACCACCTCATGTGCTGCATGTTAGTAATGATTGAACCGACTGGGTTTTCAGCCGGCTCTCGCCACTGTATCGCACTCATAAAGCAGGCCGGTTGCCACACCATAAGGCTGCCAAATTTCAGACAAGCAACTCCGTGATGTACCAGCTTCTCCTGTCAACGACGAGCTAGTTAACAAACTGCTAGCGTGAAGCGCTTCGAGGCCATCGACTCACCGCGAATAATTGTCTTGTAGGACGAAGATAATCAGAGTAGTTGTCTGGAGATAACGTAGACGTCAAGGTTGGGAATAACCAGCCAGATTCCGAAACAGCTACCTCGAATTTCGAACGAACAACAACTGTTCTAACATAGAGGATAGCTCGGCTCTCCTGTGCCGAATATCAAGTAAGGAGAGTGAAAGTAGTCACACTTTCTGCTCTCGTTTTATACTATATATGAATCAGGAGAAACAAAGTGATCTACGGAAGCCAGTCTCATTGGACCTGAAGAAATCAGCAGCATCATTCTTCCAGGTAACAAGGCCATTACTGCCGAGACCAGAATCAAGCCCGAGCCAAATGGAGATGCTGGTATGATAGAATAGATCAAGCTACCGCCTACTGGCAGGATAAACGAGCAGGGAAAGTAGTAGGGCAAGAGGGCAAAAGAAATAACGGCGATAGGCGTGATGTTGCTGCTGTTGCTGCTGGTGCTGTTGCCGATTCCATGGGGCTTGGGGCTCTGACATTGGAGAGTATATCATTTCATTAGTATGGAGTATGTTAGCTTCAGCAAGGACAGTATGGCACCCTTGCGATCATAATGAGCGTAGAGCTTTTCTCCTTTAGGGGCTAATGTCTACAAGCAGAAACTAAGATTATACTGCATGCAATCCTGTTGAGTACCCAAATAATGTGAGATTGGCCTAGGATCAACGGTCACTATAGACTTGATCCTACGATATCTTCACATTGAACGCCTCTGTCAATGGCTTGTCAACGACCACACTAAGCGACTGTTTTGTATCGCGACGTCTCTTGGTAGCTTCCTGCCCAAGAACCGTAACCGTGGCAATCTTGAGGTCAGTAGCATAGTCGAACTGACCCTCAACTGTCAGCACACCGTTTTCGTACTTGAAGGTGACGACGGTCGTGCCGGCCTGTTCGAGACTTTCGCCATCATCCAAATACAGGCTCCCCTGCGCCGTACCGTCAGTACCCACAGGTACCAGGATCTCGAAGTCCTGTTTCCTGAGCTCAGTCGTGGTCATGGTGGAGTTGACACGCAGAGGTACAATGACACCTCCTTTCCAGTACAGTGGCAGATCAAGCAAGGTCTGATCACTGCGCGTGATATACTCGCCATTGCCTTGAACCTTTTCATGAGTGTAAAAATCGTAGAAGACGTCCTGAGGCAAATAGACGTCTACGCTAGTGGCGTTCTCCTCGGTGACGGGGGCTACCAAGAGACCCGGACCGAAGAAGTACTGTAGCTCCAAGTCCCAGGTAATCTTGTCCTTGGGGTAAACATAAAACATCGGGCTGACGTTCGGGGTACCATCGAAACTTTGGTGATAAAGCGCCGTGTACATGTAATCTAACAGGCGGTATCGGATATCGATAAACTTTCGTGCGACCTCCGCCACCGAGTCCCAGCGGTAGAATTCCTGTGGAATACTGCTCAGATCGTTGTGGACACGGTAGAAGGGGGCAAGAGAGCCGAGTGCTGCCCATCTAGCGCACAGTTGCTCGGTAGTATTGCTGGAAAACCCGCATACATCGGCGCCAACCATGGGGATTTGGTAAATAGCTGCGAAAGAAACCATGCTTCGGATGATAAGACGGTAGTGCCACCAAGTAGAGAGGTTGTCGCCTAGCCAGTGTCCAACCTTGGTACCTGCCCCCGCAAAGGTCGATCGTGTAATGATCAGGGGTCGAAGTGTAGGTCGTCGTGCAACCATTGCTTCACGAGATGCAATGCTCATCATCGTGCCGTACAGGTTATGAGTCTAAGTAAAAGTGTCAGCAGTGAGTTGCTCTCCAAAATCCTCCTTATCTTGTGGCATCCTAGGTTTGTAGGTAGCAACAAGCTCACCGCAGCTCGCAAACACAGTCCGACCTGACGAAGCCGTATATCATTTACAGGGCTACTCACATCGTACTCAGCAAGCCCATTCTGGTGAATGAGGTCGGTATTCACCGTCTTATTTGATATACCACCCTTATCAGCATTCCAGTCATCTTGATACGCTGCCTTGTTATGGATCGGATATTTCGGGAAGAGCAAATCACGGTCAGGAAGACCCAGTTGCTGACCGTCTGCGCGCTCAGAAAGCCAAGTGCTCTCAGCTGATCCAGAGAATCCGTCGCTCGCTTCAATGGCTGCAATATCCCGAGTTGCTAACTCGGATCGATCGCATTCAGTTCCCTCGGGCTGGAAGTCGCATGGCCATCCAGGAAGGAGTCGGGGTGGTGTTCTCACTGCCGGTGGCTCTGGTGGATACCCAACAGCAGACGCATCTGGATTATCGCAGGGGAAGTAACACGGGAAATTAGACGGCTGGAGACACGTTAGCTCTCTATTGCCTCTGCGAAGAGCACCCTAAATACCTCATTCATGTCGATCCATAGAGCATCGATGTCAAGCCCATCACTCTCCGAGAAGAAATTCAAGAACTCATTATTCCAGAAATTGGTGATATTGGCGGCGAACCAGTCTGGGAATGCGGTCACACCCGGCCACCGAAATAGCACATACAAGTTAGTTTTTCGATTTAAGATAGTTTTGTAGAAGGTTCTCGTTGAACCCCGTCGCTCATTGTGTTTTGACTTTCGGCGCTTGCCTATGGCAATTAGGCGGAACTACCGCGCATCTTCCATAACACTGGAGGAATTCGAGAGTATAACTTGAATTTGGTACTTACACAACACCCTTCCATACGGAGCCATTGGCACGCAACATGAATACGTTGTCATCGATACCACGCTGAAGAGAGCCTGGGAATTCTTGGTATGCAACAGCTGGGTCTACCATCACAACGTAATGTTGTTCATTGGCGTGCAAGTGACCGACGAGCTCGCGCATCTTTGACAGGGGAAATCTGTCTGGATCTAAGGAGAAGACCTAGCGGTTGTGAGTCACGTGGAAGATAAAGGCTTACTAGATCACTTACTCTGCGACGATACATGTAATCCTATTTCCCGCATAGTCAGCAAACATTTCTCCTGAAAGCTTCAAGTGAAGGGGACTCGTGGCTTATCTCTGCAGTGGATGTCAAGATACACCACATGGTATTGCTTACAATATCAGTCCACATGGTCTCCAAAGGAATGCTAGCCTGGCTGTAGTTGTATACAACCTCTGCAACGTCGTAAACATCCTGGTAACCATACCGGCAATTATCTGCGGGCTGTGTAAGCGGTAAAGCCACAGCTTGAAGCCTGATGCATCCAAGATAGACTCACGGAAACCGAATCCCCAGTACGGCTGCATTGTTGGAAGCCCGACAAGTTGTCCGTACTGCTGGGCTACTTCTGTGGGGGATGGACCCGAAACGAAGTAGAAATCAAGTACACCACCGAGCGTGTTGTACTCAAGATACTGGCCAGAGTCCTCGGTGTTGTTGATCATGATGTCTATGCCATTAGAGTTTAGGAAGAAAACGCCGTGCGTGCCTCCCTCACGCTGCTCGAAGTAGACCGGATGGTTGCCGTATAAGTTGGAGCCTTCGGGCACAGAATAAGCATCCTGTGACCAGAAAGTTCGGACGTAGTCAGTTATGTTCAATCTGAAAGGATCCGAGTGTTCTCCAAGGCCGTATAGGTACGGATCTTCGGGGAGCTTCGTCCTGAGACGCAGGTATTGCGATTCGAATACTAGGCTGGCGGCCGACGTGTCGAAGAGGACCTCACCCGTCTCAGCTCTGGAAACGGAGAAGGAGAATGGCTCTTCCGTGTAATTGAACGCTAAATCAGAGGCGGCCGACGTGCTACCACCCACTTGAGGCCGAGCAAAGACAGACTCGGGGACCTGGTAAACGTTGTTCCCAACATCTTGTATCTTAACGTGTAGGCGTGTCTCTGGGACAGTGTCAGCAACATTATGTTCGCTCACGTCTAAAGCCTTGGAAAACAACTGACCAGTATCGTAGGAGACCTCGAGGGTCAAATCCGCTAAATCCGTCCCATACACATCGCAGGCGGTTCCAGCTAATGTTAGGTCCGCTGTAAGTCCCGAGGAGCTAGTCTGAACATTTGAGGCTCTATAACCTGGGCAAGCCCCGAGAGGCACGTCACTTGAGTAATCTCTTCCAATCACCACCGCAGCAGCTGTTGCCGCCGCGAAGAAGAGTAGACTAGCCATCTTGACTTGAAGAACTGCTGGGGAAGCTGTATAACAACACCATGGACCTCCACCGTGCGGAGCAGCCGGTGATCTCCCTATTATATCCTGAACCCCGCAGTATTTACCCCAAATTCATGAGCATCCTACTCTCCACCAGCCTATCCGGAATCATCGTGCCAAGGCCACTCCTCCATGGGGATTCGGCCCTGCTTCGGCAGCAGATGCTCTAGCCCATGTTGACCGGACCCTTCGGTTAGCCGCGATTCTTCATTGAGGAAGCGCGCCGTGATTGTCATTACTATATCATCAGAAGTGGCGGCGCTTCTTGCGGTGTCATATAAGCCCGAGGCGCCTTGGCCTTCAGACCAGGTTATAGACATGACGGGGGAGGCGGACATCGGGCGGAGTAAGAGCAAGGTTCTTACCTAAACTTGGGACTTCTCCCCGCATAAGGCCGGTGGAGCTAGCTTACCCCGCATTATTCATACTATTTTATTTTTGTCTGGGTTCTGTACCTACCCGCCGCACACAGAAATCGTCGTCTCTTCGCCTTAGGTGCATGACATTGAGATGACGAAGCTCATGTGTAAGGACACAGGTCACCTGCTTGACAGTAGCTTACAACCTTCGGCTATCGGTTAACTCAATAAGAATGCCACTATACGGTCCATAACGGCAAAGTGTGCGCCGCATGAGGATTATCAAGTCGTTGACTTACCCTGTGCGGCTACGCGAAACTTGGACTCTCAAGCCAACTGTTAAAGTCGACCGATCGGTTTCCGAATTATGTAACACATGAGAAGTTCAACAAGCCCTAGAAGCAGCTAGAGTAATTATTTGATAACGGTGTCTCATGGCCACACTGACCTGGGGTAGGCTGGCTGCAGAATGTCAGCCAATTGACTTCTAGTCATGGAGGGCAGCAATGTCTGCCATCGATTCCGCCATGGAGAGGGGGGATGACCCAACACACAACACATTACGACCGAGCGTCTTTGAACCAACGGGTCATGATGCAGTGACTTCTCTGCCTCAAGCCTTGTCTATCTATTTCTCTCTATTTGCGCAAACCATCGCGAAGTCTATCTATGAAATCCCGTCCAGACCTTGACGCAGCCGACGTGTTGAAATGCCAGAAGAAAGTCCACAACGCCGTGACGCCAGTCCGGTCCCATCGTACAGCCTACTAGCAACATGCCTCATCGTTCCATCAGGCTCCCAGGCCGTCTATCTCCGTTGTCGCTTTGTCTGCGACTCAGCACCACCAGCAGACTTGCCACCTCCACCGCCTCCTCGGCCTCCGCCACGAGCCTCTCTCGGTGGATCCGGACCAACATTCAAGCCCCGAACACCTTTCAACCCCATCTTCCCAACGGTGCTCTTGTAGATGGTGGGTACCTCAGCCGCGCCGAGGCCGTCCAGTGCAAACTTGTTCGCCTCTTGTACCAGTCTCTCAACAGTCCAGCCTAGTTGCTTGACGGAAGTCTTATAGAAGCCGAGCCAGGCTTGGTAAGCTTTGTGCTGAATCAGGGGATCCAGCTTCTCAGCAATGTCGAGAACGTGGCCTTGTGCACTCAAATCGGCGGGTGTCTGTTCGAACCTGATGTCCTTTAGTGTGTAGGTTGGGAAGTACGACTCATGCGATGTGACAATGAAGGTTCCGCGACCCTCAGCGCCAGCGCGAGCAGTACGACCCAGACGATGGATGTATGACTCCTTGTCAGCAGGAATGCCGACCTGGAGCACGTTCGTCACAGCTGGGAAATCCATTCCTCTTGCGATAACATCTGTAGCAAGCAGAATTCCGGTTTGCGCGTTCTTGAAGTCTTCAGTAGTCCGAGTTCGTTTGGTCTGAGACATGCGCGAGTGCAGAGCGATGATGGACGGGAAGCCAGGAGTCCGCTGGAGAATCTCTGCGTAGAAGTCTACGAGTGCTGCTGTAGGAGCGAACACAATGGCCTTGAAAGTGTCTTTCCCAACATGCTCAAGCTCTTGGCGCAAGGCACCGATGAGACCAGCGGCCATGTCAGAGAAAGTGGGCACAGTGACGAGATGTTGCGGGACGCGCTCATGTGTATTCACCTCACCCTTGGGTATAGTAGAGATGAACTTATAATCTTTAGACAGTGCAAGGTGGGCAACTTTTTGAACATGATCTGCAATGGTAGCTGAGAAGAGCATTCCTTGTCTATGGGTAGACTCCTTGTCCGGAAGGCAACTGATGATTTTCTTAAGGGAGGGAAGAAATCCCATGTCAAGCAGCCTATCAGCTTCATCAAGCACAAGGGTATCAACGTTCTGGAGTCTATCACAGATAGCACTATAATCACCATCATCGGTCTGAAAGTGGTCAAGAAGGCGGCCAGGTGTGCCGATCAAGATATCACAGCCTTTGCGAATGCGGGATTCTTCAGTGTTCTTGTTCGTTCCCCCAATGGCAATGCATACTTTATACTGTGGAAGACGCTGCAACAGCGTAGTCGCCTCTTTGGCAATCTGCATGGCCAGCTCTCTCGTGGGCGAGATGACAAGCAGGGAGATGTCTGCACCCGGCTTTCTCTTCTGGTTGATGAGAGTCTGTATGGCAGGGAGTAAGAATGCCATGGTCTTCCCCGTGCCCGTCTTCGCCTGTGCCAACACGTCTCTTCGATCGGTAAGAAGCTGGTGGATCGTCGCGGCTTGGACAGGAGTCATATGAGCGAACTTCATGTCTTCTGAAATGGTCTGTAGGAGGACGGAATGAACAAGGTTCTCCTTCGCCAAGTCGGAAAACAGGGGCGTATCATCCGGTACGGCTATAGTCAAGGAAGGTTGGGCTGCTCCGCTGAAGGCCTGTTGGGATGCTGAAGAAGAAGACACAGTGGCCGTGTTCGTTGCTGGCTCAGAGCCACGATAGTTGGAAGCAGACTGCGCGCTCGCCGCCAGTGTCGACGAATTCTTGCCTCGGCGGCGGTTCGGCTTGGAACCCATTCTTCTATTCTCCTGCATCTTAAAGGTCAGAAAACTTCGCAAAGGTGATGCTGATAATCTTCGAAACGGTGCTATAGGTAGTAGAACACGTCTGATGGCTGGGAAAAGCATGTGGAGAAGATGGATGGAAGATCTTATGATTTCAACGTCTCAGCTGAACATTAGGTGTGTACCTTCCAAAGAGCAGCGAAGTAAATATTTTCGGCGACGCGAAAGATAAGATAGTATTGACTGTGGGGCGGGAAGTGGCGCTAACTAAATCTGGCTTAGAGTCTTCGCGATGTAATCGTGACCTGACGCTCGAGGACTCGGCGAAAGCAAGTTCAATCTGAATGTATTCTTCGGCCTCGGAGCAAATACACCTTGCTTGCGTGAGAGTATTGGAAACGAAGCCTCCGATACCTGAAGTATTGGTTGGAGGTTTGGTGACGATTGATAAACACTTTGGGTACGAAAGGGCTGAAAGCTTCGCTAATTGCATTGACAGCAGCACAAAGGATCACAGGCAGCTGTGAAAACTACAGAACCAGCACAACCTTGAAGTCGTGCCTGAGTAAGTACCTAAGGTTTCAATTCTAGTCACAGCTTGGTTCCTGTAGTTTGTCAATGCAAGTCTTGTAGTAAAGCCCTTTGGCTGCGGCGCTAAGTTGCATTTGTTAACCTTCGCTTTGCCCTTGTCATGAGGCGAGAAAGGTGTCGAAATCGCTGCGATTTATTTGATGTTAGTTGAGATTTACTGGCATCGCTACTGCCTCTTCCGATGAGACCTGGAAGAAAAGATTTATCATGTGCTGATCAGCGGCTTTAAATTTGAATGCTGAAGTACAATGCTACCCATTCAACTGAATCCTGTATCACTGCGTCTCCCATCCTCTTGATCCTTTATCATATCTGAGGCTACGTTTCTCTCCTGCATTCTAGAGCTACAGAACCACTGCTCATACGTTCATGCAGCGCCATTATCGAAGAGGCCAATCTAACAAACTCCAGTTTCCTGCTTCCACTGTGACGAGGAACAGTCAACCTTCAAGTCAACCTCTGAACTCCCCTAACATCAAACTGATCGACGATCATAGAGAACCCCTGAAAAGCCACGTCTGATATGGAATAGTAAGGGGTGATGCGGGAGCTCCGTTCAACGATACTACGCTCGTCGAGTTCTTTCAGCAATGGTTGAAGGGATCGAATTATAATGGCTCTCAAGGAGACATCCAATGTACAGTCACTGAAGTCCAGCTCTACACTTCTTAGACTTTTTTAAGCCAGGCATGCACGAGGAAGCTAAAAAGGCATCCGGCGATGTTTCAAACTGTGAAGTTTTTATCTTCCAAGTCAACCCAGCTCGTCTCATCCTGTCATCCGCTCAATACAGGAAAGTCATTCTGGATCGAGCCTTATATTATCCAGAACTTGGCAGCTCAGGTAAACTACCTCCCGCTTGCCTCATCTTCTTTTTTCCTCTCCGCTGTAGTTGGCAAGCAATCGTCGCTTGATCGTCGGTCATTTTATCTACGACGGTCTTTATTCAGCTTCAACTCGGGTCTGGACGCATCGGCAGCGCGTTCTAGAAGAACCTATACTAGTGGTCTGAACGAGGACGGGAAACCACGGCTGTCATCCCATACAGGACTTGAGCAGGCAAATGCGTTCAAGACCGCTCAAGAGGTGACACACAATTTATTGTCACCAACAAGTACTAGTCGGTTTCCCTTACGTTGATGACGATATGGAGATTCACAAGACTAATCACGATGGCTTCTTACGAATCAAATGGCCAGAAAGCTGATGCCAAGCCCTTGGGTGCTCGGGGACTAACAACAGACCATCATCATGAACTTCAGCCCAACCTCGAAGATCAAGATCTTCTGTCCACAAATGCTTTAATCTGCAGCAATATTATGATCAAGGCGATGATTCACATAATGCGAGTGAACCTTCTCTCTCCATCCACAGCCTCTCCGGGCAGTTTCTCATACCATTTATTCTAGATATCCTGGGAGCATCGCACCGTGTACTCCTCAAGTTACCGTCCTGATAGAGTATACATGGACACAAAACTCATTCACCGCAAGTGTGCTGCTTGTGCGAACCGTCACGATGTGGACCTTGTCGTTACCAGCCGTATGCCCCGTGAACTCAAGTCGATCTTCAGCCACCAACTTCTCTGTTCACCTGATCAGCTAGGCAGTGCTTTTTAAGCTCACATGAACGGAGCTCCCGACGCTATTGAGAGTCCAATTTGACCCTTGACTCTCGTTTCTCGATCATAATATCATATGGCAATGTCAAGATAACAACAGGCAGGCGACTCGGCTCTGGCGCCAGTCATTTGGGAGGGAAGCGAGCGCTTCTAGACACCACGGGAGTCTAAGTAGCTAGCATCAAAGGACATCCGCGGCGATAATCCCACGCGTCTGAGTGATTGTCCTCGGGGAAGCATAATATGCCCAGCGAGAGGCGTTTGAAAAGAAATACCTTGAAGGTGCCAAGAGACGCTGAGCTCTGCTCAATCTCTTGTCAAAACGTAGCCTAGGCACGCGACTGAGACAGCTTTAGAGCCGGAATATCCATGCGGACAAGAAAGCCGCGCGGGAAATGCGCGAATTGAACAGTTGACATTGGCTCGCAGGCGTGCCTAGCTTCGCGTCTTGTAGGGCGCCATCAACTCGGGCGCATATTCGCCATTTCCAGACCACGACGCCTTCAGTTCACTAGCGTGTAACCTGACTCCAGCCGTACGCCAATAGTACTAACCCGACCCGACTTCATCCGGGCTAACTGTTCATAGCTCTTATTGTAATAAAAGAGTCGAGCTCAACCCTAGAGTTTCTTTTGCGGTCTTGGAAGGTTGAATAGTCCTCAGTAGCTCGAGGGCTTGGGGCGGCCAACATGGGGGCGACCACTACATTGAAATGGAAATGCTACATGCGTACATCGTGCAGGATCATCTATTATATAACGAGAGCATGACTGCTAAGTTTGTTTTGCTTCTATGGCATCTGTTTGATTGGATTTGTAACCGAAGCTCTGTTCGTACTGGGATTCTCGTACCAGTATTCTGTCATGTCTCCTGGCAAAGTCGGCCGCGGCGTCGCAAAGGCAGTCGGAATCGATGTCGATTATCGTACCAAAACCGAGCCCACAGAAGCTGTTCATTCCGCTGCAGTATCTGTCGATTCCATCGAAGGGTATGTAGAGGATGAGCCTACCGTCAAAGAATGGCTGCAGGACCGCCGGCCGACTCGAGCAGGTGCTGAGCGTTACGTCCGCACCTTGTTCCCCTTTTGGTCCTGGATATTCCACTACAATCTAACTTGGCTGTTCGGAGATATTATTGCTGGTGAGTCTCTGTGAGCCAACGAATACTTGAGACAGGCTTACTCATTGGTCCAGGGGTAACGGTCGGGTTCGTGGTGATTCCTCAAGGAATGGCGTATGCCATTCTTGCTCAGTTGCCGCCCGAATATGGACTATACACGTCTTTTGTCGGGTTTATCCTCTATTGGGCTTTCGCCACATCCAAGGACATCACTATCGGAACAGTTGCAGTCATGTCGACCCTAGTCGGAAATATCATCTTACGAGTTCGTGTTGACCACCCTGAGTTTGCGCCAGAGCAGATTGCTAGAGCGCTCTCCGTCGTCGCGGGCTCGGTGTTGCTCTTCATTGGTCTGACTCGTCTTGGTTGGATTGTCGAGTTCATCCCCTTGATCGCTATAAGCTCCTTCATGACTGGCGCTGCTCTCAACATCGCGGTAGGCCAGGTACCAGCTCTACTCGGGATACCCAATATCAACAATCGAGAGTCTACATACAAGGTTATTATCAACAGCCTAAAAGGCCTGCCGACGGCAAAGCTCGACGCTGCTATGGGTCTTTCGGCATTGTTCTTGTTATACCTCATTCGCTTCTTCTGTGATTTCATGTCCAAGCGGCAACCGTCGAAGAAGAAACTCTGGTTCTTCTTATCTACACTGCGCATGGCGTGCGTTATTATTCTTTACATATTGATTAGCTTCCTCGTCAACCGCGGTACTGCGGATGCCAAGAGCGCCAAATTCAAGATTTTGGGGCCTGTGCCTAGTGGTAAGTCACTCGTCATCACAGAGCTTATGATCCGTCACTTACGACCATGTATAGGTTTCCAAGTTCACGGGGCACCGGTCATCAACCCGAGTCTCTTATCGGTAATCGCGTCGGATATCCCAGCCACCATCATTGTCTTGCTTATTGAGCACATCTCCATTTCGAAGTCCTTTGGCAGGATCAACAACTATGTTATCAACCCGTCCCAAGAGCTGGTCGCTATTGGCTTTACCAATATTCTCGGTCCTTTCCTTGGAGCTTATCCGGCCACTGGCTCGTTCTCGCGCACTGCGATCAAGTCCAAAGCCGGTGTGCGAACACCACTCGCTGGTATCTTCACGGCTTTGATCGTCCTACTAGCACTCTATGCATTGACCTCTGTGTTCTACTACATCCCATCAGCCAGTTTGGCAGGTATCATCATCCATGCAGTTGGCGATTTGATCACACCACCAAACACGGTCTACCAGTTCTGGGAGGTATCTCCCATTGAAGTGGTCATCTTCTTCGGTGGTGTTCTCATCACTGTCTTCACGGACATAGAAACTGGCATTTATTTCACTATGGCTGCGTCGGCTGGGCTGTTGCTGCTTCGTCTTGCCCTGACTAGGGGCAGCTTCATGGGGCAGGTGGATATACTCCGAGTTGACAAAGACACTTCACTTAAGGATAAGCATAGCATCGGCAACGGGCAGTCCAGGGAAGCATTCATACCCATCAACCATTCTGACGGCTCGAATCCCAACGTTGACGTCCATTCCCCTTATCCTGGAGTTATCATCTACCGATTCAACGAAGGCTTCAATTACACTCATTCGGGAAGGTTGATGGACGAGCTTACTGCTTATGCCCTCCGAGTGACTCGACGTACTCAACTGGAGAGGTTTGAGAAACTTGGTGTAAGTCTGAACCAACTTCGTTAGGCTTATATGGGCTACAAGATTGACATGTGTTATGCAGGATCGCCCATGGAACGATCCTGGCCCACGCCGGGGAGAGAAGGTCAATCTCGATGATAATCGACCAATTCTACGAGCAGTCATCCTAGATTGCTCCTCAATTAACCTGGTCGACACGACCTCGATCCAAGCCCTCATCGATACGCGCAACCAGCTAGACAGGCATGCGTACCCCGAGCCGCCAGAATGGCATCTGGCCCACGTCAACAACCGATGGACACGACGTGCGTTTGCTGCTGCTGGCTTCGGATTTCCAAGCCCGGCAGGTGTTGAGTCATTCTCCCAATGGAAGCCCATCTACAGCGTTGCAGCCTCGGATGCATCCAGCGAGGGCCAGAAACAGTCATCTGTGGTGACCACTCGGGATATGGAGGCCGGCGGGCACGATATCGACGGGATCTCTGCCCAGTCCTCTGCGACCGATTTGGCCAGGGGCAGAGAAGGCAAGGTTGCTGCCGTCCAGGGTGTCAACAGGCCTTTCTTCCATGTGGACCTTGCGGCAGCTGTAGAGAGTGCCGTGGCTAATTCTAGGGCGAAGTCCTTGCGCATTCCTGCCAAGACGGCGTCTGACTGAGTTAAGAACGGATAAGGGATGGTGACAAGTAATGATGAGGAAGATGTACTACCATAGAGGAGCCGTGGCTAGGGAGCCGGCAAGGATCATGTTTTCTTCTATTATTCAAACTACCAATCTTCCACGCTTGTAGATTCTAATGCAAATATAAGATACCAAACTTCGAGTCCGCATTGATATCTGGCAAGAGAGCCCAATAGTAATATCTGTATTAGCGCATAACTCTTCCAGGCGAATTCATTGTGAGCAGAAATGAACTGCCGGTATGTTGTTATCACCATGTCCAGGTAAGCGCGATCATTCGCGGAAAATGAACTCGTTCAAGGTCATTCTTGAGTTGCTGATCGACCCCCCTGCCGCAACTGTGCCTTTGGGCCGCCCCTCGATGGTAATCTGGAGTAGGTACAGCAGATATTGGTCGGCCATGCTCCGGATAACAACTCGCACTGAGGAGCCAATGGGCACATTTGCTTTTCATGCGTGTAAATGGATTCAGATTATGCTTAATTTGTACCTGAGCCATGTATGTAAACGTAGCCTTCCCACGCCTGATGGCCCGTAATTGCAGCTCATGCTGCCTAAGGTTAATGATTAAACAGCGATGACGGCTGCTACATCGCTAACTTTCCTCGATCGAGGCGGGGGATACTTGAGAGTCTACACAATGCGATTACGGAGAAAACAATCAGTGCTCCTGAAGAAGCGTTTGAACATTTGTCCTCTGAGTGGTGTCGATAACAGAGTGCTTGGATGCGTCCAAGAGACATTGCCCGTTCTTCTCGATGTAGTATTATCGCATGGGCAGGTACATTTTCACAGGATTCAAAGAATGAATTCTAGACGCCATCAGAATTCTTTGATGCATAGAGTCTTCCATATGTCCGGTGACGATGTATGCTCTCCAGCTTCACCAAGCGAGCCGCCACCGGTTTAGGTGAGCACAGTCACGCTCGGGTTGATGCAATAGGAGGAAAATATACGAGAGAGGAAGGAGAGACCTACTACATAGTCCGTGGGATGGAAGAGATATCGTTTGTCTGTCCTATGCCCAGAGGATCCAAGCCAGTCCATGTAATTCCTCCATCAAGCTCTGCGGGATCAAGCCTCGGAAGCTCACGATGCTAAAAGCCTATTCGCCCCTCGCGGGTGTTCGGCAAAAAGGGTCACAACCTCATTATCACCAGTCCCTGGTCGGATCCATCAATAGCAGGAAGAAACTGGGTCACACACCATCTTGGGGACTATAGACTGCGCCATACGGGCATCTCGTTCCTGGCTATGGAAGATCTTGGATATCATGAAGTGGGCCTCGCGGTAGTCAATCCTGGGGTAACTGTGGGGGTTGAGTACCACGATTCGACGGATGAAAACCAACGAGAGCTTGGTGGTGCTGTATTGGGATATTAGCTCCACAACTCGCAGGTAACAAAGTTGAGAGTAAAAGCCTCGGCCTGCTTACGTCTTCTTAGCCGCGCCAATCCCCCTACCTGGTATTCAAGGACGTTCGAGACATATACTGGTCACAAGACCTGTCAACCATGTGAAATAAACTTTAAAGAAGACAAGCTCGACCAATGAGCTGATGGCCGAAATGGGCATATATTCGACAAGTTCCGGGGCCAGACCCGTTCCGGTTAGTTGGAGCAAAAGGCTCGGCAGCCCCTGGCCGGAAATCCAATTGACCAAAAACCACCAATCAGTCGAACTATTGTGATGATAACCTCAATACCATCACCCGGCAAATGTTGATCAGACACTGAGAGGAACAAAGCGTAGGATGGTTGGATCAAACTCACAACATGGTAGGGACTGGGTATGAGATATAAGGTTGTTATACCCAGCTGTCAATATGCCGATTTTCAGGTCCCGACTCAGATTAACAGGCACAGTTATTACCACTGCCGATCTTTTGGTATAATCTTTCAATATGCTGTCCATGCAGTTCCTGAAGATCGCTCTTGCGGCGTTCGTCCGTCAGGCGGCGGCGGCCACTAGTGTCACCGGCGCCGCGGAGGGTTTCGCCAAAGGTGTTACCGGAGGTGGTTCCGCCACACCTGTCTATCCCTCGACCACTGCAGAGCTCGTCTCCTATCTGGGAGATAGCTCGGCTCGTGTGATCGTGCTGCAGAAGACCTTCGACTTCACGGGTACCGAAGGCACTGTTTCGGCTACTGGCTGTGCGCCATGGGGCACGGGGTCGAGTTGCCAGACGGCCATTAACCAGAACTCGTGGTGCGATAACTACGAGGCCAGTGCGCCTGATGTCTCGGTCTCGTACGATAAGGCCGGGGTACTGGGTATTACTGTTGGATCAAACAAGTCGCTTCTGGGCGTAGGCACTTCAGGTGTCATCAAGGTATCTCCACCCACGCCAACTCACACCTCTAACGAATGCTGCTGACGGCCGATAATTAGGGCAAAGGATTGAGGATTATTAGTGCATCCAACGTCATTATTCAAAACATCCAGATTACCGACATCAACCCGAAGTACGTATGGGGTGGTGATGCTATCACATTGGATGATACCGATTTGGGTGAGTACTCACATTCTGGAATCCTTTATGTTGAAGGAAAGTGATCCTCTAAAGGGTGGCGTTCGCCTTGCCTTCTGGGATGCTGAAGCTTCAATCATTCATGCCTTCATACCCTGGTTCCTCGTTACTGAAGTAGTGATCTATTCTTATCTTGGTGGCAGAACTCACTTACTGAGCAAGCACTGACTTTCAAATACTATAGTCTGGATCGACCACGTCTCAACTTCACTCATTGGCCGACAGCACATTGTTCTAGGAACCGAAGCATCAGGCCGAGTCACCATCTCCAATAACAATGTTGACGGCACCACATCATGGTCCCCCAACTGCGATTCCTACCACTACTGGAATGTTCTCTTCCTCGGGTCCCAGGACACGGTTACCTTCAAGAACAACTACCTCCACCACTTCTCGGGTCGTGCGCCCAAGGTCGGTGGCAACACCCTTCTGCATGTCGTCAACAACTATTTCTACCAAACGGACAGCAACGGCCACGCGTTCGAGATCGACTCCGGTGGTATGGTGCTGGCCGAGGGTAACGTCTTCCAAAATGTCGTGTCCGTCGTCACAGACGACGTCGCAGGCGTGGCATTCACTAGTCCAAGTGCCACAGCTAACACTGTCTGCGACACGTACCTTGGACGTGACTGCGTTGCCAATGCGTTCGGAAGCTCTGGTACATTCGACATTGAGGACACTTCCTTCTTGCAAAACTTCTCTGGGAAAAACATTGCTTCGGCCTCCAGCGCCAGCGATGCCAAATCAGTCTCGAGTTCGGCAGGCAACACGCTTGCTTAGAGCACGTTACGGGGTGTTCTTCTGCAAGGGTTCATCCAAGAATGGTGCTTGTGTTTCGTTTTTAAGGTGGGGCTTGGGTATCCGACGAAGCCAAGCGTTGAAGTCGTTTCCAGCCTTTCGCTCGTTGGCTGCTTTCATGATGAGGGCGTGATGCTAAAGACGGCCGACCTTGAAAGGCCTCGGACTGTTCCTCCGTGTATATATCTTTTAAGCCAATCTGAGCATTGTACATAGCGTCGTAGATCTTACCCAGATCATACAAATCCCGCCTATGAGGTAATTCTGGTATGAAACAACCGGGCACTTCGTGTCCGCTCTTTCGACACGATGAATTGTAGTCGCCGAGCGGGAGAAAGCTTCATTGGAAGCGTTGTCCACCGTGTGAATCGAGGCGTCAGAGATGTACGATTACTAAGTGTCGAGGTAGACGAACAGCGCTTAAAACGAGTTTCCTTTCTCAAATGTGCATATATCGATATATTGCATATCTGGAAGGCACTCCGCTAATGACGTACCTCAGTCTCGCACGCTGGTCTAAGGACAATCGAGCTACATAAAATACTTACTTTACCGTATAAGATAGCCTGCTATAAGCTTAGCTATAGTGTTCATTCTACCGATCAGAACAGGGAGTGAAGGATACCAAATTTATTCTGTTTAGACTAATAGGTAGCTTAGTCGAATAATCGTAAATACCAGGCTTATAGCGGGTTATTCTTATGTGACGGGCTTCTTTTAACCAGACTACTATTAAGTAAGTACTTATGAGTAGCGTGCCTGGATACCCAATCAACTAGATTGTGAACCTCGAAACGGACAGTTGAAATGAGATCATATCGATAATGCGGGGAATTACCGCAGAAATCTCGCGTTCGTCTTTGACACAAGAGAACTAAGAAATCAACGCCTCCCACAACTCAGGTGCTTCCAGAACTCTTCTCATCCTCGTTACTGGGGTTCAAGCGTACCCAAAGCCAGCGGATCCAAGAAGTTCTTCGGCGTCCAGTACGCTCAGCCTCTCCTGGCTGTCGCATGGGCAAATGATCGGGCTTCCCATCTCTCCATTTCTCAACGATGTGGGCCATCTGGTCGATGATGTTCTGTAAAAAGAGTGCGATACTGTACGTCACTAAAACGAACAGGACGGTAAGACCAGCAAAATGTGCATCTGTTGCGGCATCCATGAAATGAGCGTGCTGGACGGAAAAGAGTCCCTGGAGTCAATGTAAGCACATGTTGGCACAACCGAAACCTGGCAAGAGAGCTCGGCTTACGGTGACAAATCCAAGTGGCAGGTATGCGATCGTGATATACGTCAACGTCCTGATGTTGTTGCCTTGTCTGACTGTTATTTTAGCGTTGTTCAATGTGGCTTGGCTGTCTTCGACATTGGTCACTGTTGAAATCTGGGTCGTGACGCCTCGTTAGCACGGCCAACCCACAAAGTATGAAAGCTGCAATGCGATTGACAAAGCCGGTGACATACCCCGTCTCGGAGCCCCGTGACCTGTTTGATCTTGAGTTTCGTCCTCATGTCGACGTCGGATAGGATATCGTAGCGTTTCGTGAACTCCTCGATGACTTGCTGGTATTCCTGAAGCAAGTCAACATGCAGATAGCCCGCATCCTGCTCGAGGTCAGCTTCGTTTATTCTCCGACGACATCGATATGTGCTTGACCAACCTTCTTGCCGACACGTTCCATCGCCTCTTTCGCTCGCTGAATTTGAGCGAGTGATGCTGATAGCCTTTCACCGAACGCACGGAGAGCCTCGAGACCCCACAGCATCTTCTTGAGCTTTTCGAGAGCCTGACTACTGCCCCAGTCGATACCCTGCAAGAGAACTTCTTCCTGAAAGATCCTCGTCAGCCAGGACAGTGACTTACTCTAGCTGCAATATACTTACCCCGAGGCCAACTATGACGTCAAGTTGTGTCAACACGGCCTCATATTCTATTGCTAGCTTCTCACATAAATGACCTAGCAGCATGAGAAATACCAGGCAGCGTCCAGTAGATTGTTGGTGTATGAATCGCTGAAGTGTTCTGCACGTTGAGTCATTGATGAGAGTGTCTAGAGCTTCGGAATCCGTGAGGCTACTGAGCAGGGAGCAGATCCACATGTTACCAGTCAAGTCTCCTGTAATCACAAGCGATGACGAACGCTCCTCCAATTTATGGCTATTCTGAAGAAAACCGGGGCCTTTGAGCTGTTTCTTCGTTGTTCCCAGCTTTGCGATGGTGTTTGGTGGGAAGTCGCCACTACTCCTATTTTCTTTGAATAGCGCAAGATCGTCATCGACAAGTTGAATAGAAGATAGCTTCCAGCTAGGGTAACATAGTCAGATATGGAGACTGTCCGATCGCATTGGCGCATACTTACTGTGAGAGAGTGATACTAGTTGTCCAAGACATACCTTCACTATTTTCCGTGAAGCGTGAAACAGCGCCGAAGTAATTGTCAATGCCATCAAGAAATTGAGGATGCCATAGATATATCATGGATCCTACAAGCGCTGGCGTACATTGTCTGGCAAACCTGGTACGTTTTGTCAGCTTCTTCCTGGTCAATAACAGCCTATCCTAAACTCACAGAATTCTATGCCTTATATCGAGGTCAACGAGCTACAGCTGTCAATTATACTTCAATTTCAGGGGTGTTCATATTTCATACGCTATCATTCAACCTCTTGAACAGCCGAGTGCGATGGGATTGCATCTGAGGCAGATTGTGAACACGAGATTCCTCCGCCTCTTGCTCCAATTTGACGTTTTGCACCTGGAACCCATCTCTGTTGGTGAAACAAAGATCGAAACAGCAGAGATATCGAAGATCCAGTGCAGATATCTTTGACTCGATATTCGAAGCAGTGTAGATCGCATTGTCGACGATATCCTGGCGCTTTCGGTATCTCAAGTACTTCACAAGCTCTTTGCGGAGATGCACATCTCTCGTTTGCTTGGTACGATACATCTCTGGTGTATCGTCGAGAGAGTTCGTCCACCAGTCCTGAATTTGTTTAGCTTTATCCTCGCTGGCACTCCGTATATGAGCCTTACAGGGTGGTGCTCTTTGTTTGGCTTACGCCTCAACCATTCAAAGGGTCTGATAGAGTTACTCGATCTCGTGGTATCGTGTGTCAGTAATTCCTTGAATTGTAGAAAAGCGTCTAAAGTTGCCCGGTCTGAGAGTCGCTCCGTCTGAGGTGCAGAGTTATTGGCATTGGTGTCAGTTCCTGTTAGTTGCCGACGGGTCGGGTTTTCCATACTTTCATGGGCAAATTCAACTCTTGCCGGATTAAGCTTTCCTATCTATAGTTAGTATCTCTCAACTAGGCCAGACACGGCCCAGCGGGTGGAATAGTAAAAGTTTTATCAGGGGTGTATTCACTCTGCCATTCACGTTTCCAGGCGTCACGATACTTCCTACAATACCCAATAAAGTAGATGGCAGTGCCGAAGAGTAAGTCGTGACGACACTCAATACAGAATAGCACAGACGATACAGGGTAAACAGAAAAGCTTGCACACTAGAGATGGCCAAACACCGAACAGCCAAAGGTTGGATCTGGGGAGTTAAAGAAAACGGCAATGGTCATACCTTCATCTCTCAAGTGAAGTAGTGTAGCACAAACAATGCTAGCTGTCTCCACGTTCCACCACTTAGAGATCCAATCGCTATCAGAGCAGTCCCAAGATGACACGAACGAGTAGTCAGAGGTAAGAAACTCGAAAGTCCTGTTCCTGGCACTCGTAACGCTCATCTCCTCTGCTACCTGTAAGTATATTTCATGATTGGTGCAAAGTAGCTCCCACGGGCCATTTGAGGTATGCGTCAAATGTCGCGCTGGACCATGACCGGGGTTAAATCTTGTAGTCCTCTTCCTTTCAATGATCCTCCTTCGTGTTTGCTGAGCGCGACTAGTCGCCTGGCTGAAAGTCGTAGGACTATCGTGGATATCTTGCAAGCCTAATTCTTCACCTAGGAGAATCACTCGATCAAGTTCTTCGTGCCTTGCAGAATAATTCCCATCGTGGCCAGCTTTGAGTCTAGATGCGAACTTTTGGAAACGGCGCTGCATGTAGAGGATTTCTTGACGGTCAAGTTCGCCTGGTCTTAATGCAAATGCATCCATTGGATTGCCTTGTTCGTCGACTCCGAACTGTTGGCAACAGATTAGATATAGACAACTCATGTGATACCACTGAAGAGTATCGTTCTTTGGGGTTGGCTCTGTACCACGCGTGGCTCGTTCTTGGACCGATTGGAACGCATTGTACAGGCTTGGAAGCAGTACCGAATTCTTGAATTTCTCAGTGATTGCGTCTGGACAATGTCTCATCACATACCACACTGCTAAAGTTGCATAGCAGCTTCGATTATAGGACTGGTCAAAAGTCATATGTACGCGGTGGTTTTCGCATGCTTCTAACCTCTCTATAGATGCCGGAGATTGACTCGTGGCGTCCCAGCTCTTGATAGCTGGAAGTAGTCTGCTCCGTCTAAAGTTAGTGTTCACAAGCCAGACCACAGTTGATAAGAGCACATGACGAAGCATCTGAAGATAGGATACTCGAATGCTGTCCAGAGGCTGCATATGTTCCAGGATATCTGGTTCGAGATGTTTCGTGCTGATGAAGTTGTATACTTTAGTGAGAAGTCGAATTTGATAGCTAAAGCATTGTCAGTGAAGTTTCCCAGCCTAAACTTTACGAATAGAATCTTACAAGGCACTTTGCACATCGACAAACTGTGGGGCCATGATATTCTGTACAAGAGCGATTTCTTTCACTATGCCTCCAGCATCATCACGGACTTTCCCAACTTGGGAATTGAAGATGGACTGCATTAGTGATTGTCGGCTGAAAGGGATAGAGGCCACTCCGATGATCTGTTCCACACATCGTCCTACAGCTGAGAACTCGACGGCTTCGCCGGCTTCATAATTTGTCGAGCACAAGGCGGTCCACAGTCTGTCGGTCATATTGAGTGAAGCTCTTTCAACTCCCAAGTAGTCTTGGACATGTTCAAAATGCCCCCCATCAATAGGATTGGATAAGTCATTCTCCTCCCTTAAGGCAAGAGCCGATACGATGTATGTGGGCTCGCCGACGGACAATTCTACTTGATGGATCGATGACATATCAATCGTCTCGGCCCCATCTTGAATTGCTGGCTGACGCCTGGGGCGGAGGTTTTGAGGACTACCGTTGATTACGACTTGCATTTCAAGCCGCTTCTGATACTTCTTGCTGACACAGTTGAGCCTCGTGTCGTCATGATTAACCACATTGAGATCGTAAGAATCCACGTCCGGGACAAGTCTATTAGAACAGGGACAACCAAAACGGATACGACCTCCCGACCGAATTCGGATGGTTTGCTTATCGGGCGCATCGTCTGGACCATAGTCGCTGAGCGAACTGCCGTGACCCCATTTGATCCGAGTGACTTGAAGAAGGGTGCCTTTCCGGACGAAAGAGATCTGCTCATACGTCCCGCTTGAGTCGCTATCATCACCTTTTCGCTTGAGCTCATAATGCACGTACGGCCATCGAAAATTGACCCAGCCTTGAGCTTTCTTTTGACCGAGCTCAAGATCTGAGTCTAGCTCTGCTCTGACCGATCGAGTACCAAAGAGATCCTTGCTACCTCGATAGTTGGGCTTTTGAGCCCTGGCCAGGATAGCACCCGGTGCATTTGGGAAGCGTCCGCGGACAAAGACCAAGCCACAGTTCACGTCAGGAGCTGTTACTTGTAGCAGCTCGTGCCAGTCTGTGAGGGAAGCTGTGAGCCCATCACAGCCGAAATCACTGGATGTTGCGGGCTTTGAGGTTTCGCAGGTCGTGAAACAAGGTGCTGAGATATTGAATTAGCTCTGTTCTTATCTGCCTCTGAAGCAATCACACATTTGTAGAGGTCAGCAATCCATTCGAAATCCTGCCAACCGGCCCTCACATCGTCTGTTTCGACGTGCTCCATCCGAAACCGCCTGGAACCGGAAGCTTGAGCGACTATTGCGGTTGACACAGCGGGAGGCAAAGATGTACCCTACGAAAGTCCACTATGTTAGATTGACTGAAGGTCGTATTAGACTGGCAGCAATGGTTTCGAAGATGTGATGTCCCAACCTGTGTGGTTCATCATGACAATAGAATCATCGCAGCCTTTCATCATTTGCTCTACATCAGTCCTATTGGAACGACGAGGCTGTGTGCGGCTGAGCACATCATACTTCTTAGGGCAGGTTCACGGCCGCAGCTTGGTAGGTGGCGTAAACGGCTAGTCAGAGGGCTCGATTTCGCCATTTCAAGGAGTGCTAATTCTGCCTTGACCTAAAATCCCACCCCTGATTTCAATCAGAACTTGAATGTCCTTGGATATGTGATCCATTGTATGTCTACCTTTCACATGCAACATTTTTGGCTTGCGTATCAACTTTTTGGCACTAGTTGTTTCTCTTGACCGTTCTGCACAGGACCCCTGCGGCCGCAAAGTGGCGTCCCCACACACTAGCCCATTCAAACTGACAGTTCATGTCACATGATACCTATTGACCTGTGCTTATTTAAATTTTTCGTGCATTCGGAGGCGCCGCTAAAATTTACAGCTGCGCCGGCTGCTGGACTGCTGGACTGCTGGACTGCTGGACTGCTGGACTGCTGGACTGCTGGACTGCTGGACTGCTGGACTGCTGGACTGCTGGACTGCTGGACTGCTGGACTGCTGGCCGTGACACGACTGGGCAGCAAGGGATGTGGGTTAGATTTGATTGATTGCTAGCGCAAGGCACCCACCCATCACGAATCCTTAGCCTTCTTGCCGCCAATTATCAGTCACTTCGCGTTCCGTTTCCACATCTTGAGGAGAAGTCTGTGAGGAGAAGTCTGGACTTCCTCCCGGGTTCATGTTCATGCAATAGTCCGCTTCTTAAGAGCGGAGATCAGAGTCTCCGCCCCGGGCGGATCCGCATAGCCTTGAATAAGTGGACCGTCTGGTGGATCTGAGACCTTTACTCAGTACCTTGGATGAACCGATAAGGTGTCGACACCATCTCGAAGCGTCACGAATTGGATCTTAGGTGTCCATGAGCTAGTAAAGCATTCTCCGAGGTCACTTAACCGTCTAACATGAAATGCGGAGCATGGAAGCGCAGAGCGGAAAACGTAGATGCTGACGTCGAAGTAATCGAGGGAGCGCAACGCACATACAGCGAAAGTTGGCAGACGACTATATCCGAGGTTGCCATGCGAGCTCTTCGGAAGCTAGAAGCGAAGAGCCACACGAATCTCAGGTAGACGCCAATTCATCAAGGTGGTAGGTGTAGAATTTCCATACGAATGATCTGGAATTATGGACACTGATTCCTCACTCAAGTTAATCATATACATAAGAAATCACAAAGCTACCTCCTAGACGTTGGAACCTACCGAATTACGGCCATCTATAACGTGTTCCTCCAACCATCGAAGCTCTGTCCACTTTTGGGCCTCAACTCAGGCACTCGCTTCGCGGGCATCCTGTTTCCATTTTGGTCTCTCATGCCCACTAGTGGCTGGGAGAACTTGACAGGCGGGTGTGGCCCTTTGTTCATGCTTTCCTGCGCCGACTCAACAGCCGGAGTCGGCTTAATATTCATGTCGCCGTTGCTATCCTCCCGGTCACCAGGATCCGTAGCTCGATGCCTAGCGGTAGACTTAGAGTACGTCAGGTGCTCGTAATTGTCGTTGTCATCTTCGTCGAGGGGCCACGTGATCCTATCCATGCATTGGCGTCGATAGCTCTCACAACGTACAAGAACTTCCAAGCTTAAGTCTGCCCCATTAGCTAAATCGCGGGCTGCTTCGGCGCACTCGAGGGTTTCTTGTCCACCAGACAGCGGTTTGTGGTGGCAACGGAGACAGCTATTGCGTGGAGTCTCAAACTCGCTTGGAAGGTATTCGAGGGCTTCTTGTAAGTCCGCCCGCGTTGGATCCCGGCAACGGAGATTTGCGGGACAGTTTTCATCCAGAATTTTAAGCTCGCGTGGAGACATTGTGCTTTGCAAACGGGACTGTGGGTTCGGACTGACGTAATGGGCTAGATATCGGTTTCAAATACGTTGTATGATGCAATGCAACTTTACCAAAGCGAAAGCAGAGAAATAGAACCTGTTTATACAATATTATAGGCTCATTGTCTGCCCGAATTCCCTTGTGTGTTCCCTTTATCGACCTGTCTTAGAACAACTGCAAGACAAGATATTGACCTGAGGAAGCAGTTGCTGGATTACAACCACATTCATTAGGTAACAAAGAGTTAGAAGAAAGGCTCTGCAGGTACCTAGAATAAGTGAATTAAGTGTAGCACTATTCGAAGATTGTTTAATCTCCAAATCATATGGTCTGTTGGTGGCGATCACCTACCCCCCTTGAACGCCGCTTCTACGCATACGTGTAACATAGTGCACCGGCCTGAGGGTCCATCACTTCACTGATATTTCTGCTCTTCATAAGGGAGCCAAAGCTCATTTGATAGTCGAGAGTAACGTTCTTGTATGGAATATCTCCGAAGAAGTTGAATGGGTATGCGAACTGAGTGTCGGGGCCAGCTATGTCGGATTTGCGCTTTTGCCAGTCTGTGACGATCAGTCAAAACCCAGGTGGTTGCTAGGCTCAGAGGTGCTTACCGACGCGTTGCCAGGTATACCAAAGCCTATCCATATTGGCATGATGGAGGTAGAAGAGGGGATCACCCGGTGAGGAGTAAATGTTTCCGATCTATCACCACACAGCTTAGAAATCGCCGGGTCTTGTTCATCAGGGGACGACCTACTTCTCCAAGATCACCTCCGACGCCAAGGTGACCTCCGCCATGGTACCTCGCCGAAGCAACATCAATGCCGCCCTGCACACGTTTGTCGAACTCGAAGTAATTTTTCGCTGCCAAGGTATATAGCACGCTGGTGATGTTCAACACTGAAACTGCAAACTCGGGCGCAATATCGCGTGTTAAGCAGTGAGGAGTATATGACGTATTGAACCCTAAAAGAACGTCAGTGCCAAGTTCTAGGGACTACATTGTGTGAATACCAACCAGGACCCATGTTGACACTCATATTATTGAATGGTCCATTCGGAACGCAGCCTGAGAGATAGTTAGCTTAAGCTCATTGTCATCGGTTCGACTTTACTTGGACATACCACCACCCGTCTTGCCGGGAATATGTAATCTTACGCTAGGGTCGTTCGAGGAATCGATGTATGGGCCGTTTCCTAAGTGAATTCAAATAAGTATAATGCCCGAACTTGACGAACATAGTACGTACCTCCAAAGCCATTGACCTCGTCAAAGACAGGAGCTTTCACGAACGCCTCTGGAGATGAGGCATCTGACGACCAATCTAGGATAGTGTTAGAGTAAGACGATGATGACCAGAGCACGTTCCACTTACCCCAATACCTGGGTCATATTAGCAAAGCTTGAAACATACTGGCATTGCTTACTCACGGTTGTGCCCCCTCATAACCACATGTGGACCTTAGATCAGCTTCATACTGAGCAACAAAGGTTCGGTGCCATCTGAATAAGGTCAATTTATAATTTCCCTTGTACGATTACGCAAGATCGCGCTACTTACGGCTGGAAAAATCCCTATAAAAGAGAGTCAGCGTTGCCTCTGTTACGGGATGCCGAACAGCTTACAACAAAGTGGATATAATCGGTTACATTGATGTGCTCAGCCTGGAAGTCATCGAAACGAGATCGAACGCCAGAGAACAATGCTGATGTTCTCGCAGGAGCTTTCTGTAGGCATTGGACGGCAGCAATGTAACTCTGTCTCTCATTCGTGGTAAGGGTTCGCCTACAATGGTCAATTGCCAGACGCGCTTAGTAAATGTAGTGTCCAATCACTCACCACTCTTTCCTAACAAGAGGATTCAGGCATGCACCAAGAACAGAAGTCAATTGCGTCAACGCCAAAAGGATGACGGACAAGCTAGTTACCAAGCCGCCCATGATGGCTGAACCGGATGGGCTAACTGCAGAAAAAGAATGAATGTAAGTGGTGAATACCAGTGTGCCAAGGACTATTGAGCAAGCCTGATGTCCGAAGTTCACTCTTCCCGTGCAAGAAGGACACGACCCGGTGCAAGATGGTGCAGAAAGCGGCTAGAGGGACTTATATCAGAGAGAAAACACAACGCTTTCTGTGCGATCTGGTCCCCATATTGTGTCTTTGAGCCATCTGCATAGGAGAAGCGTATTGACCGACCGGTATGTGATAAGAGCTGACTCCACCAGTAATATTTCCTGGGCTGATGGGTGAAGAGCGTGACAGGCCGAGCGGAGCCTGGGAAGAAGAAGTAATCTCGTTTACCACCACTAATACTTTGATATCTAGCATGCATATCCAACATTTTCTCAGGTTCAAGGGTGACTTGACGCGAAGCTAAAGAACTACCATGTAGTTCAGCTAGGGAGGCTGTCCAAGGGATCGGATGTCTCCACGACCACGTCCGTCCATGTCCCGTCTTTACGGCCAAAAGGGAAAGGATGAGCCTATTCGCCATAGACTTACCACAGTAAGAAGTTCTCTGAGAGAGCCCCCAGGAGATACCGGCCTAACCTATAGTCGCACTTGGGATTCATTCCTGTGGCCGCACTCCTCACCGATGAAAAGGTTCTGTGATAGTAATGCATGAAAGAGCTAACAACCCAATATGACTTAGACGTCTACTATGTAGGCAAGCGACGTTGACAACGATCAGACGCGTTGTGCCCCTTGCAGAGCCTGAAATCGTGTCGATGTTGTGGTGGTATCGAGCAGCATAGGTACATCCTGTCCGAGCCATCGTATCAACCCGCTTTCACTGTTCAGGACGATTCACTTGGCAGTATCAGATGCAGTGTCGTTTTTAGTGTAACCAACCTCAACCCTTGTGACTTCAACCGTTGCGACTTCCGGAATCACTCGCCCGGTAATCCCGGCTGTACCTCAGCCCCGCGTCCTCGGTTATGTTTTCAATGGGTGGAATCCAATTGGGACCCCTGGAAACCCATACGATCGGATCTCTGTACCAACGGTAAGACATGACAAACGCGAAGAGTTGGGACGAGATTCTCCCGCTGTTCGGGAAGGTTGTAGTCACTCGGGTAGAAGTGGATTGCGGACAGGAAACAATGTCTGTGCCGTTCTTCTCCCGTGCCTCGTGCCCCAGAATCGAAGGGATAGTTTACTGAGCTAAACTCTGCCTGTACCTCCTGGGTACCTAGGTAGAGATAAATCGAGGATTCGTCAGTAGATTTCAAGAGCTGAGGGTGGGCATACTACTAGCCACGGACGAATGCTCAATGAACGGCTACAACAACCGGGAGTAAACGTCCCATCGCTTACATACTTGGATATTTGGTTCCGAACATGGTTAGAACTCTGACTCTGCCCTGCTACTTACTCTAGGCGAAATTGATCACCAAACGTGATGCGAGAGCATTCGGTTAGCTGCATCACATGCACGTGAGGTCAGAGACTGACAGCTGAGGCTTTGCAAATCATGCGTCGGATGTATCTTGCCTGCATACCGGAAGTGGCATTCACTCCCATTGATGAAGAACAGGACTGTCACACTAGGGCATGGGTGCTCTTGATGTTATCACGCTTATATCGGGTCTGGGGATGATGACTCTCCTTGATCACATTCGCATCTTGATAGCAAGATGTCGGTCGGCATGGATCTCCAGGCGATTGAAGTGTTTCAAGGGTCCACTATCCGGGGACCCCAGCTAGTCAGTTGTAGCTAATTTAGTGGAATCCTGGGGTTGCGGCGCACATATGAAGTTAGGGTTACTTAGTGGATCCAACTATTTTCCTTGCAAACTTGGAGAACACGTCTCTAGCATGTTTCGAAGGAGAATTGTCACCCGAGAATGACAGCCATCCCCGTTCGCCTGGTACGGATCCCTGATTTTGGAACGTAAGGTTAGTGGTGTAAGATACAGAATCGTCCGAGGGAGAAATGCGCACCCTGTCAGATCTGTGACTACCCATGGAAAGTGTCAAACGACTGTACTGACCGGGCCGGCGCCACGTACATGGATGCCAAGTTCTCACGCCGGTGCGTATCCAAGGCATGAATACAGTCCGACTGACCAGGCTACCTTGACTTCCTCAGCTTCGTTGGGGGTAATACATGACACTTCGGATGAACGCATCAACTCCTCTCAGCATTCACCATCTCACAAACTGATATGTCCGTCACTCGATGGCCGCCTTAACGCAGGTGACACCGACCGCACAATATATGCCTGTCGTCGCTTGTACGGGATCTCGTTCACTAGCTAATCCATTTAAGCATTTGGATGCGAAGATGGTTATGTTCTGGCGAGGTATGCAGAATGACACCCCAAATAGGTAGTTTACGCCGGCATCAAACCTCGCCTTCGGCGCCTCGGGCAGAAATGGTCGATACTCCGGAGCGAAGCCGATTGCCTGCTACTACTTCACAGTAGCATGTAGTATGCACGAGATCCACAAATGAGAGATGTTCTCGAGTAGGTCTGAACTTCTGAGTGCTGATCCTTGCAGCAGCTCCATATCAATATTAATTAGCCTATGCGACTTGACACATATATCGCCAGACCCCTCATTGCTGGGACATCTCATATCCCGGTTTCGCTCCGTTCGGCTGCTATCATCAGCCTGAACTTGAAGGTGTCAGTATCCCAGCATCGTCAAAACTTTGAGACGAGTAGCGTTGTTCCGAACAAGCTTCATCACCTGTTTCTTTCCATGGACTGCTAATGAGAGAGAGTGCATTCAGCGTGTGTTGATTATTGTTATTCGAGACTATGAGGAGGACTCGGGACTACGCGAAACACTGTTTGTGCCTTCAGATCTGGTAAAATCTGATCTTATCATAGCCACAGTTAACACATGGGCTTTGAATCAGCTCCCAGCTGTAATTGTTAGTTCTCAATGAGAGGATGCGGCGGCCCTGGCTTGGGGATCTCTACATCGTACAAGCGGCCTGTTCTAACAGTCAGGGACTTGCGGCCACCTTGCAGCATTCCCGATCTCTTCAAGGCAGCCTCGAGTTCCTTGGAGTACGAGGTAGCTGCTGTTTAGGGACATGACTAGTAGTATGTACGCCTGGCATGACCCCAGTCTTATCCTAACTTGGTAAGCTGAGTCAAAGTTGGCTGCTTAACGAGTATCAGTCGCAGTTGCAACAGAGTTTCGAGGATTATGAAGCATCCCGGAAGATACATCATGCCCACCGTCAAGGTTTCATTCGGTTCTTGGGTCTACGATCTTAAACTAGAGTCTGCAACTACTACCGAAGCATACTCACCTTTCTCTACTTCTTTGGACTAGTTACGACGCTGCCGAGTGGCACTATAAGCCAACGCGTCAGTTGAAAGAACCCATATGAATCTTGTTACCTACATGGTAGCCTCGAGTCCCTGATTAGGAATGTTGTACGGTAATCAGAGTGAAATGTGCATTCATGCATGCATTTTCAACATTAAGCATCGAGCTGGCAGCATAATAATGAAGGGGTTTCGGAGGTTCGAGCTCTACTGGCCGTCCATTCGCCTACACAGCGTAGAGCGGCCACCCCCCATCACGCATGCATATGTACTGAGTACCGATCGTTGTACCCCATCCGTGCGGTACAGATCTGTATAATTACCTTATACTCCACGGGTGGGCAGTGGCGTAAGCCGCAAGTCTGGACAAGGATATCAATGCAGGAACTGTGAGAGCAGCACTTATGTGTAGCTGCCCAACCCCTGCTTGTGTATGATGTGCACAGAATTCGCGAGATACACAACGATCCCCTCCGGACCTGATGTCTATCGAGAGCGAGGAACATCCCCTGTTACAGCCGTTTCGATGCAAGCGATCTGCAGGCTGTAACGACAACGTTGAACGTATAATACCGGCCGGTCGCTCCGGTCCAAGGCAACGGGTCAGGGACGCACATACTGCTCCACTGACACCGGAGAAAATAAGGTTATATACAAACTGGGGCTCGTTGATCGACGCCGTTCGGACGATTTTTGCTGTTCTTGTCTGTATCACACAGGCGCAACCTGGTGTGTAGCCGCCAAGCCTCGACAATGACCGACATAATGGAACCCATTAACTTCAGTATCCTCGACCTCCCTGCCGACTCGAAAGGGCGCCAGATGGTCAACCTAAATATTGCTTTCATCACTATCTCGACAACCTTGCTGTTCACACGACTGTATGTCCGGGGGTTCATGATCAAAGTGCTGGGTATCGATGACCTGCTAGCTTCGATCGCTTTCGTGATCTTGACTGCGTTATCGGTCCTGGAGATTCTCGCTGTTGGAGTAGGGTCAGGTACCCACATGACCGAGATTCCGCCGGAAAGGATACCTACGTTCTTCTCCGTAAGCCTGTCCCGAATCCGTTGCGCTTGAGATCTTCCCGCTCACAAGATACATCTAGTATTTGACCACACTGCAACTCCTGTATTATTGGGGAACGGGGATAGTTCGCTTGTCCATCGTCGCATTTTACCCACGTTTGAGCCAAGACAGTGAGTAGAGCACCATTGATCCGGGGAACTCAGGGGCTGAGAGCATGTCTGACTTTATTTTTTTTCGATTCCAGAGATATTCCTGAGATGCGTCTACGGAGTAGCCTTCGCAATCCTAGCAATGACGCTAATGGCATTCTTCTTCGAATTGTTCGAGTGCAAGCACGTCCCTGATCTTTGGGATACGGCAGCACCGGGGCGAGAATGTCTGGACAAGTCCAAAGAGGCACCGATGGTATGGACACACGGAGCCATTGGCATCCTTATCGACATGTGCCTGATCGCTCTCCCTATCTGGGTGATCTACTCGAAGATGAAGTTCTCGGCGAAGACGGTTCAAGTCATCCTTGTCTTCTGCGTAGGTATCTTTGGCGTTATTACGGGCGTCGTGCGTCTGATTATCAACGTCAACACCGACTTCACGACTGATACGTAGGTTCCCTCCCCCAGTGACAGGAATGATTTCTTCTCGTTTGAAGCTACCGACACTAACACACGATTCTGACCAGCACGTTCAAAATGGCTCGCGTGGCACCGTGGACAGATATAGAAGGCCACATCGGGCTCTGGACTGCCTGCTTCCCAGCATTGCAACCCATCCTCCGTCTCGTGAGCTACAGACTCGGCCTGCGGTCCAGCCTCAACAGCACGCACAAAAAGTCACGGACAGGAGGCGTCGGTGCCAGCGGGAAACATTCGCAATGGGCAAGCGGCCATGGAGTCAGGTCGCAAGGCTACGTCAGCTTTAGCGACGACAAGGATGATTCCAGCGGTCGGGTCTTGGCTGTCAGAGGGGGCACAGACGCTTCAACGGATCTTGAGCTGCAAGATCTGGAGACTGGGCGTAACGGGGCCCGACGGAGTTCGAGTAGGAACGTCATATACAAGAGGACTGATGTTAAAGTCCAGATTGTCGACGTGGGGGATCAGCCGGACAAGTGGGATGCCTTATGAGACGACCCCTTCGTGGGCTCATGAAGAGAGCGTCCATTAAGACCAGCATGGATATGGAGTTTGGGATTTATTCTAGGAGTTTCCCTCTAATGTCGATACCAAAACGCATGACCGGTCACCAAGACATGTACTTCAAGCTCGTGGATGGTAAAGTGAGCTATGCTACGTGGGTCGACCTTGCATAAACTCTCACCACAGTTGAGCAAGCTCTCTCTAACTTAGGGCAAGTGCATATGAGCTTGGCCAATATCAATAATGATTGTCCCCAAAAGGTCTGCGTGTAAGCAGGTCTCTTCATTTAGCACATAAAGTATGTTGTTTTAGACTTTTGAGACTCGGATGCAACCTTCCTGTTCAGCTCTTAAGCACTGCGACCATCTCACTAATCTTTTTTCTTAGCAAAGTTCAGAGACGATTATAGACATGGGTTTGTTTTGGTGGCTGGGATTTTGGGGGTTTACCAGCCTCCATACCTTGGAATGCCTGTGCAGCCATCCTTAGACGATATTATCGTGGACTAGTTTAATACCTATGTATAAACCAATGCGTGCTCTTTCTAGATTCCAGAGAGTCCTTTCGCTAGGGCGATACGGAGCAGATGTGTGACAAACCGTTCGTGTCTTGACAGGGTTTGTAAAACTAGTTGACTAACGTTAGGTTCGGAGATATACTGAGTGCTTGGTGACCCCGGGTTTCCTGGGATTTCCGACATGCAAGTCGTCGGCCATTGCTCTGTTTTGGGCTACGCTCGCAGGTGTCCCTTACATGAGCGATATCGAACGTTCCAGATCGCCACTCCAGAGCGCCGGTGTCGTATTCTTATCAACCTCGATGGAAGCATGTTCATCACCAGGATCATTCAGCTTCGCGCTCGGTTCCGCCGGGTTATTTTCTCGACCACCTTTCTTGGAAATCTGGTTGCCGACAGGCAAGTCCCTTGCTTTGGCTGCCTCGGTTATCAATAGTTCGGCACAATAGGCCATGGGCTTGAAGCTCTCTGCGCATGGATTCGGAGTTCCATGAGGAGTGCATGTGTAGCAAGGCTTTCGTGCTAAGAACGCTGAGCAGCAACTTTAGGTGGTGAGTTCCCTACAGTTGGGTTCCTAAGTAAGGTAAGTATCGAAACCAATTTTAAAGCATCTCCCAATCACAAGCCACCGCCCATTTTCCACCAATCTCTAGATCCACTTCCCAAACTGGTTTTATGATCCCAATCAGCGACCCGACGACAACTTCTTTCTTTCTAGCGAGATCATGCAAGCGACCCTCGCCCGCAAGAATTATCTTCATGCCATGTTTCAACTCTCCGGGCCCTTGGGAAGGAGTGTTTGGTCCGTTTCGACCTTTGACGAGAATCATGCCAGAACCGTTACGGACTTCGTCTACGATAATTTTCGCGATGAATTCTCCCTCTCTTTTTGGGCCAGTGCCAGCCTCCACGTCCATTAGCCAATCTCTCAGCTCAGCCGCCAGGCCGCCTGGGACATGCATCGCGCCTCTTCGATGAGGTGAGAAGACATCTGGCAGCGGTTCGTAGTGTGAACCCTCTGGGTGGTCGACCGGCTTGAATCGCGGTGCCTTGTGAAAAGTCGGTTGCTGAGCAGAAGTGACCTTGGGAGACTCTGGCCCGATCATCTCCAGCTGATCGACTTCATCAGAACAAAAGGTCTCCAAAGGTTCTTCATCATCGACCATGAGTCCTTCGTCTACGAATGATACAGGAGATTCCGTGTCCACATCGGAAGATACAGACAAGCGACGCCTCTTTGGTGATGGGGTTTCGTTGTCGTCATCGCTCTCATTGACTTGAAGATTGTTATCACTGCTGGGAAATGTTGACAACTGTGGACTAGATCCCACTTCAATGGAGTCATTTAGACGATGCGATGGCTGTGGAATTGGTGGTGAGCTATCAATCACATCACCAATGCTGTCTGCATGGCGTTGACGCACAAAGGCTGCCGAGCGCACTGGCGTGGAGGACGAGGATTGTGCCGGCTCACGCGATGTTGAAAGAAGAGAGAAGCGTGGCGTTGCTTGAAATTGATGCGCTCCGCCTTGAAGTGGCTTTGGGTGGTCGCTTCGCTGAGTGGCTGACCTTTTTGGGACGAGGAACCGATGCGGTGCCGGTGTCTACCTGAGGTAAGCGTTTGATCGCAGCTCAAAGGGAGGGGGAGAGCGCAAACCGAAGGTGGGGGAGCCATTATAGCAGCCGAGTTAATCATCAACAATCAGATGGGTTTCATCTATATCACTGGTATCTCTGATTCTTGAGAGGTCGTTCTGCGTCGTCGCTCATTCGTTGCAGGAGGCCATCTGGGCGAGAGATGGCGCACACAAGTGTGGACAAACGACGTCATGGGATTTCAGTACTCGTTGACGGTTTGCGAGAAGGGCACTTGAGATCGAAACTTGCCTGGTTCATAAGTTGAAGCCAGGTTAGGCTTCAGATACTGATATTGGTGCAGCGATGGGCCATGAGGCTGCCGGCAGACGATGAGAAAGAAGTTCCACGTTGTCGGAGCGCAAATGTGACGACCAGACAGACGGTGGCCATGCCCCCACCAAGTACAAGCACTAAATTAGGCTGCTGCCACTTGCAGCGATCGAAGACTTTTTGAAACGTGAGATCTTGTCGCATTGGCTCAGAACAAAGCTGCCATCCCTCGACACAGAGCGTAACCTGTAGAAACAAAGACTCCGAGCTGAAGTGCCGGGGACAAAGAGAACCGAACACGTGACTCTGGGTTGCTCACCTTGTATCTCCGAGACCCCACCTGACTCTTCGAACTTCACGGTAAGGTCGAAGTGACTATTGTGATCGTCGTGGTCACCATCGTCACCCAGATTTGGGGAGCTTGATTCCTGCCACATGGCTTCCAAGCCTTGGAAAGGAACCTTCTCCATCTTCCAGCGTCAGATATTCAATCCGTGGCCGCGGTCTAACTCTCAGCACTGAATCAATCTCGTAAGTCATCGACACCTCGACGGCGCGGGTAATTGAGGAGTATGGCTTTCTTCTTGTCTTACTTACCCGTCTGGTCGGGCCTCTTTTCTTAGAGCATGGCACGAAACTCGATTTCAATTAATCAACATAAGTCTTAGGAAAGCCGCTCTGGTAGTCTACAAGCTCCTGGATCTCCCAGGCCAAGTGTTCTGGGTAGAGTTTCTAGGAAGCTAGTTAGTAAGAAGTGCACAGGTGTGTAATGTTTTTGCACTGAAGACTAGCATATTGCTTTCAATAATACTATTATTCTCTTATATGTTATCTTAGTATTGCAGTATTCCACTTGATAGCCACCTAATGCGAGGTTACTGATCAATCCGTACATGATGGAGACTACAGTAAGCTATATCTTTATACTCTAAGCCCAATCTATAAATTTGAAGTACTTACACATCTAACGCATTGTGGTACTACGTCGTCGCTGAGGTATCCCTCACCACATACAAGTTATCCACATAAACATTTATCGTCCCTTGGAACGTGCTAGCCGCAGCATTAGCATTGACGAAGCTCGAGTAGGCTTCCCAATACCAGTTCCCCTGCTCATGCAGCGCCGTAAATGTCGCGGTATATGTTCCGCCACCTGTAGGGCTCACGACCGACTGTATCACGACGCTCCCGTCGCTGGACGCTTCCGGATACTGAATCCCGACACGTGCTCCATTGAGACCCTGCCCGTTGCCGCCATTCTGGAATTGGTAGGTCGCCTGTGCGCTGTACACAAGAGTGGCTTTGTACTTGATGCCTGGCACCAGGGTGATGGGCTGTTGGATTCTCTCGGTCTGGGGCGCGCTTGAAGGGACGGGCGCGTTGAGGGATAACGTGGCACAACCGGCATTTGGCGGGCTGAAAATCACGCCCGAAGGCCGCACGCTGAAGGTGCCGGCGCCCGAACTGATCCAAGGATTGAAGTCAGATGGAGAGTTGTCGAATGCACCGTTGCTGATCAAGGTGGGATTGTCTTCTACCTCGGTTACGAACACCTCGTCGATAAGCAACATGTAGGTACCCTTGGTAGGGGCGTTCAGGTAGTATTGGAGGACGAACAGTGTCGTTTGATTGTACGCCACCACGGGCGTGCTATAGGTCTTCCATGCCACGGTAGGCGCGGGGATTCTGATGTCCTCGGATCCGAAAAAGCCCGACATTAGCCCATTCGGCGTGGTCACCCCGGGAGGCAACCGAACTCGGTATGACAAGCCGACCTGATATGTCTTGCCTGGCGTAGTTGAGACCGTTTGCCGAATGGATGCAGTTCCGCCAACCACGGAGTTGACGGACGTGGTTATGGTTATCGCACCAACTTGACAGCCCGCAACAGCTGGAGCCGAGGTTGCCACGGCGAAGGACCCTGTGTATGTGTTCACGCTACGAATGCTGAACGACCACGGCTGCCCGTCGGAATTGGACTCGAAGCCCGGGTTGAGGACGGCATTGGGGGTCGGCTTGGTCTCTCCGAGCTGGCAGGACGTCACAAGCGTAGAGGAAGCAGTTGTCACGATACTTATCGTCGTACTTGAGGTCAGGGAGATCGTGGACGAGGTTGTTGAAGTATTCTCGATCGTGGTGGCCGAAAAGGAGGTGGCTGTCTCCGTGGCTGTGACGAACTCGGTAACGGTCAGAGTTGCGTCGGCGGATTCAATGGTTGTGGTGACTGAGACCGTGGATGTCAATGTCTGATCGATTGTAGACGTGATGGTAATGAGCACCGTGGATGTAGCGACTATCGTGGTCGGCACGATGGTGCTCACCGTTACCGTTGTATCGGCAGTGCCAATTACGGTCGTACTTTCCGTCGCCGTGGTTGTCTCCGAGATAGTCTTAACGTTCGAGACGCTGAGCGTGGAAGAAAGCGTTGCCCCTGGAAGAGTGCTCCGAGAGCGGACTGTGCTTGTTGACGCGTGACCGCCGGTCACAGTGAGTGTTCGAGTGACGGTTGCCGTTCGACTATTGCTCACGGTTTTCGTGGTAGTGGATACTTCCGGATTCGCGCCTTGGGGATAAATAACGCAGCGGACCTTCTTCTTCACGACTGCGACTAGACGGACAGTGTGAAGGACCTTGCCTAAGAGATAGGAGCCTTGGGGGCCAGTTTGAGCAGTGCCTAGACCCATGCTATGGCAGGCTTGAGATGCAGCCGTGGCATTGCAGCCGGGAAAGTTGTACGGAAACGTTGCTCGCTCATTCAATTGCCGCTTCTTGGCCGACGGACTCTGAGTGACCGTTACGGTAGAGGTTGCCACGAATGTCACCTCCGTTGATGTAAAGGAGGTGATCGTTTCAGTAGACACGAACTCAGTGAGCACAACCGTAGCAGTGACAACTTGCGTAGACGTGGAAACGTCAAGAACCGTTGTCGTCGCCGTAGCCGTTGGTATGTCGGTGGTGACTGTCACTCCGAACGAGGTCGTACTGCTCACATCTGAAACGGTTGTTGAGATCGAATTAGTCACCGTGTCAGTTTGGGCCGTTGAAGAAATCGTTGCTGTACTGAACTCAGTCTCAAAGATGGTAGAAACGGATGTCTGAGTCAGTGTTGTTGTCGAGGACTCCACAAGTGTCTGGGTCACTGTGACAGGGACTGTCTGTTTGGATTCGAGAGTCATCGTTACGACCTGAGTGACGGTTGAGCCCGGTGTCACATCAACAAGAGTTGTGATGAACACATCTGTAGGGCGGGCAAAACTAGTCACATCGATGGTGACGGTCTCCCGGGCTCCTTTAAACACGGTGGTTGTCGTCGTCACGTGGCCAGGTGCCTTCCCCGTCGCTGTCACATATTCAGTCTCCGTGGACGTGGATGTGGACCGGATGGTTGTCGTCGATGTCGTAGCAGACAGGGTCTGAATCAAAGCACTGCAGAAATACGAAGCATCCGCAGGTGAAGCCTGCAGCGCGGACATACAAGGATTCCGGGTGCATGACTTTGCCAATGCCGTCCCCCAAAGGAAGAGCAACACGGGAAAGAGCGCCAGCATGCTTGACAGTATCTGCTTCCAATACTTTCTAGAAAACAAGCAGATGGTCGAAAGACATTTTCAAGGAAAGATTGATTTTTTAAGACCATAGTGAGGGACACTTTCCCGATCTTCCCGACGTCTTCCTCTAAACAAAGAAGATGTCGGGTCCCTGAGTGAAGGTCTGGTCCGGGCTGGCCATCATGGATGAGGCTAGCGACACGGTGGTTACAGTTAGTTGAACGATTAGCACCCTGCTAGCAAACACTCTAGCTCGACGGAAGTTGGGCTATTGGACTTGGCAAGCTGTGCTTCCTCGCGATGAAGCAGACTACCAGACGGTGTCGATCGCATGAGTTCAGAGCCGCAAAGCTCGTCGTCAAATATGGCTACAGTTGTGGAGCTCAAGTATCAACATTTCCACAGCTCGCAGCTTGAACAAGGATACTGTGTCATAAGTTCACTGCTCTGTCAAGCTGACCGACGATGTCAGTGAAACAAGCCGACGGGACTTTCCGAACAGCACCGTCCGCACTGGTGCTATCAACCTCCTAAGCAGTTGTTTACTGTTAGGCGTTTTGACAAGACATTTCATAGCCCCTTTGATCCGGGAGCGGCTATCTATATGACCGTCAGGTTAGCTAAAATGACCGTCTGTTGTACCTCACTAAAACTAGTAGCAATTCCTACAACTCCGCTTTTACGTAATGATACAAGGTATATTCTAGGACTAACTCTAATCTCAGCCGCACACTAACGTGTCTTCGCTATCCGTTATTGAAGACTTTATTATAATCGAAGGTGTTAAGAGGTAACGTGACGTGTAGCTAGACCAAGCTGATCTGGGCCCATCGCTCAAAGTCCCGAATTGAGTTAGACAAGGTCAAATTAGCGAACCCAACGGTCAATCCCTTCAAATCCTATATTTGTCACCATATGGTCGACTAGCCTGATTTCTTGAAAAGAGCAAACTCGGAACCCATGATCGTGAGCCCGATTCCCTTCGTGGCACATTTCCATTGCGCGCACCCGAATCCTCTACGGTTCGAAAATCCTGGATATCATAAAGCAAATTCAGCGCAGTCTGATCCCAACCTAGTCGTCGCTTACACTATACACCTTACGCCGCTGAACCTGCAGGATATCCGAGGTATCGACGCCAACACTGACCTCATGAGCTGACGTTTCAGCCAACACGACACGCTTCCTCCTTTCATTTTCTTTGGAGGCCCAATCCGGGTCAATCCCAAGCTCTTCCAGTATCTCTTCCCAGATATCCACCCAGTCATAGTACACAAAACAATCATAGATGGTGACGTTGTGATGGCTGTCAAAGATACAGTCGGGACGATACCTGACTCCCAAAGATATGGCATGTTCCAGAACTCTTAAACAGAAGTTGAAGTCGGGATCGATGTAGTAGCCGCGGTATAAAGTGCACAGTGTCGCTGAGGCTTCGACAGCTATTCGGGACCGCTTTGTGGCTATATTGAGATTGGAGGCAATATTGACACCAGCATACGCTACGGGTATTGCAAATTCCGGTAGCGACTGATGCCCGATGCCTAGGCGAACCATGGCGTCAAAAGCTGCTGTTAGAGCGGGGAGTAGTCGGACATAATCCTTTTCTTGAGGTTCCACACGAAGGTTATTGAACGCGATGGAAATCCGCGACAGTCCATTCTCGCCCCCCGGATTGCTCCACCCCGGATCACTCCAAGTATCCAACAGACACTCATAAAAAGTCGCAGATTCCGCGATGTCGAGATCAAAGTCAACTGCTTTGCAAGCCGATTGCCAGTCCTTGAGATCGTCTTCAACGTCGGGTAGATGCTGCATTTGTGTGCGCCATATCACTAGATGTACAAGCGCGTATGTGGACATAATTCTAGGGGATGGATTTTGCCACAATGATTCCATACTAATCCCAGGAAGCCCCTTTAGGTAGTTAAATATCGCTCGATGATGCTTGTTGCTCCATTGATGACTTGGCAACACTCCAAACGATAGGGGACTGCACCCCAAACTATCAAAGGGAATTCGGGAATCATTACGGCAACTCTGAGGGAAGAATTTCAAATCTTACTCATCCAGAGCATTGGGATCCGCGCCGCAAAAGATGAGAGCTTTGCACATATCGAACGGGCCGCGTGCGGCTGCAATCTATTATCAACAGCAGTAGTCTTGGCGTAGTAGCTTAGTCATGGAACTGACATGGAGTAGTGTGTATCCATCTTTACTACGATCCGACGGAAACAGAGTCTTCTGACAGAGCATAGTTCGGACAGTGTTTACATCGCCCCTACATATAGCTTCTAGGCCTTCATGACCACGGCCAAGAACCCGGTCTAGTTGCCAAGAACAAGTCAGTGACTCCATTTTCTGCATATCTTGTAGAAAGGACCAATGAAATCTCGAGGCATAGTAGGTCTCGACCTGGTGTATTATATAGAATGCGCGTAGAAGCGACTTGCACCTTGTATAGCCAAAAGGGAAAATTGAGAATACAAGTTGTTTTTTGCACTCACACGTCTGTGGCTGGAAGCCGAACTTTGGGACTCCTCTTGAATCTAACTTCTTCTGAAACGTTAGAGAGTAGCCATTTGAGAACCAAGAGGGCGATGGAGTGAAGTGTGCAACGACTTCGTACACACTCCTTGTTGACCGGTCGTAATCGAAGATTGCTTTATGCCGAAGCATTATCGAAAGGTGCCCTAATTTTGTCTTCTTATTCCAATGTTTCATATAGAGTAGAGAAACATCATTCTTCCTCTGTCTACGGGAAGCGATTTCCTTGCAATTTCTCAGACGGTGCAGTTCGACCAATTCTGTCTCAGTCTGTATGTCCTGTTCTTCTTCATTCGTGGTAGAGTCATGTTCATCGGCTGTTTCTGGTGATCTCTGATCGTCTGGAATACGCTGTTGAATCTCCGGGAGTGCATCAAATAATAAAGCTCGCATGCTCGCCATTTCAGCACGAGCAGTGCCCCTGAGTTCCTTCCTGACTTCAGCCAAGAAACGCTCCTGGTACTCGTCAAAGAACGGCCGCAGCACACCTTGAAATGAAGCGTTGGCATCATTGTGCGAAGAGAATGCCTGAGTCGCTTGAGCATGGAATTGCGCATTCTCGACTTTGAGTTCGGCAATGGATTTCAAAACCTCAGATATTTTATTCTCGGGCTTGACATCGATGCCAGACTTCAGGCTCTGTATATCGGTTTTGAGTTCATCGACTCGACGGAGCATTAACTCAAAGTTATCTTTGGTCGGTTGCAAAGCCTGGTTAGCAGCCTGCTCTTGCTGGATTTGACGGGTCAAGTTGATATGAATCTCGCTTCTGAAGTGGTCCAATCTGGTCGCCATGTCTTGGATCTCTCGTTTATTCCACAGGCACTTGAGCGCCAGTTTGGTACGTTTCGCAAGACTGCTATGGCCATCTTGAGTGCCACAAGCTTTAAGGCGTTTCAGAAGTTGCTGTGCGAGTATACAGCACCCATCTGCTACTGGTTGAAGAATCTAGGTCAAGTAAGCACGCTAGTCCACTAAAAGGGCCTCAAGAGGCGCGTTGCTCTTCGGCTTGCATCGCAACTATCATCCGAGCTGAACCACCCGTTCATGAACCCAGTTAGCTGCGGTATAACCGATCATGGTGGCAGACAAATCCAGGGATACATGTCGCTTGCCCTGGACTCGACGTTGGCGACAGTACAGCCCGGTAACAGACGCAGATGTTCCGGCAAGCAATTACCTGAGTTAGGAGATTGACGATTTGGCTTACCTTATCTTCCGGTGAAGCAGTCGTAGACGTCTGCGCGATGGCATCGACAAGCTGTTTGAGGTGCGCTGCGATTGCAGCCTGATCTCGATTCTCGGCTGAGGCAGCCTCATTTCGGAGCTCATTAGAAGTCCGAATCAGCTTCGTTGCGAAGTCAACAAAAGACAGGACATTCGACGCAAGCCCGACAGCTACGAGCGCCTCCATGGACCGGTACAGGGATCGGAACGTCGCAAGAAACCAAGTTGATGTAGAATTAGAGTCGGGAAATAACGAAAACGGGCGTGGCCTGAAAGATAGCCCAGCACAGAGCCTCGTCACCTGTTTTTCGACCATCGGTCTGGATGTGCCCGACCTGCAGCCTGTGTAACGACAAGGCATACTTCTGTTCCCTAGGATGGAGGACGCATACGGAGGAGCGCCTCGCAATCGCCTCTGCCTACATGTGAATTAGAGCGCACATTCATCTTCACCACCTATGAGCGCATATGGAAATTAGAACTGAAAAGGCTGTCAATGTCTTATTATCGAAACCCCATCCCAACCCCCCTAAAACACCTACCCGGACGCCTATGCGAAGCAGGTACCTACATCACGTTCACATTCTTTACGCCATCCCTTGCACATCTACTCATGATTGTCACATCGAATCTCACTAGCCCATACTCTATTCGAACCTCCCGCCTCCGAATAAACCCCCTACCACCTTTCCCCTCCCCTCAACACCCTTCCACTTCCTCTCCTCCCTCTTGCGTTCCGCGTGCTGCAACTTCTCCCTGCGTTCATTCTCCCTCGCGAAGAAATTGACACCGCTCTTCTTCCCAGCGGTCTTCTTCAGCTTCGCGTCTTCGCCGAAGCCGCTTCCGCCTTTCGAGTTGCCACCGTGATGACCTGTGTTCGCTGTAGATGCGGAGGTGGAGGTGGAACTTGTGGTTTGCGAGATCAAGGAGGAGTTGGTGGTAGCCCGCCGCAGCAGCGCTGGGACTTTGAACACACCGGAGCTGGTAGAAGGTGCTGCGAAGGCGAGGCGCGATGTCGAGCTGCCGGTGCTGATGGTTGAGGAGCCCGAGCGCTTGAGTGAGATACGGTCAACGATTGCTACAGAACTAGGACAGCGGTTCTCCTTGTTTGATGAAATGGTTGAGGCTTGTTGCTCGCCTTCGCTGTCAGATCCGGGATCCGTGGCTGGGATGATGGAAGCGAAGGAGCCGTTACGGTCTTCGAGGAGACTGGATAGCGAACGGCGGACATCCGTTATAGAGCTGGGTTTCTTGCCGTCCTTCGTCCTCCGAAGATGAGGCGCTGGGCGCGGAGCGGGCTCAGACGGATCGGTACGCATGCGTTTCCGCCCTAGATTCTCAGCCTGCACAGTCTGCGCCGTTGGTTGGCTATCCGGGATATGCTCCTCTGCCAACCCCTTTTCCTGGCTCTGGCTTTCCTCAACAATCTTCTCCTCCTCAAAGTGGTCCTCAAAATCGAGTTCCTCATCACTTCCCCTGTCCTCGATACTCTTCAAAAACGCCGCATTCCGTGGGTTCTCAGCGATCTTGCCGATACGCTCATCCGCAAACAGCGCCTTCTGCATCTTGGCGAACTGTCTACGCTTCATTCGGCGTCGGGCCTCACCTCCATCATCCGAGTCTGATAGATCGAAGTCTCCATTTCCGGTACCGCCGCCGCCACGCCGGCGCTTACGCAGCATACCGGTCGTGATGTCCCGGAAGAGCTTATCGACTTGTGCACTGTCCGCTGCGCGTTCGCGGTCACTGTATCCTGGTTAGGAAAGATGATAAATAGGGGTAAGAGAAAGAAACTCACGCAAAGAAAGCTGCCAGCCGCCCCTTATCCTCCTCGCTCATCCCCTCCGTCTTGTCATCAATCATCTGTTCCCGCAGCTCCTCGAGCCCCTCGTCATCACTCGAGTCCTCGCCATCAGCTCCTCCAAGCCCGGCGTACTCGTCCTCGGACTCCTCGGCCTGCATCTCCACCATCGCGTTGGCCTTGCTCTTCTTCTTGTCGAACTTCTCCTGGGCGCGCTTCTTGCGACGCGCTGCCTTGGCCATGAGTTTGAAGGCCGAGAGAGCTTTTTCGTCGGCATCGGGCTGCTGTGGCTCTTCGTTGTCGCTTGCGGTGGAAATGGGGTTCACGAGAGGAGATCCGGGAATCTCGGCAGTAGGTGGTATTTCAGCAAAAGACACCTCGCCTCGTCGTCGAAGCTTGCCACGCTTCCGTAGGAGTGGGGAGTCCATTTGTTGCGCATCAATCTCTACCTCAACAACGCCAACCGCTGGACTCCCGTTGAGCACGACCGTGTCAACCCTACTCTGCGGCGGCTCCACAAACCGCTGCTTCAGGGGCGAGTACTCAGCGAACCCTCCGTCCTGGGTAGGGTTCAGCATGTCGGACATCTGCGTACCATTTATCTGCATCAACGAGTCGAACCCATGCATCTGGCTCTGCTGGAAGTTGAGCTGAACACCTTGTGTCTGCGTCTCCATCCGCTTCTGGGTCTCGGTCTGGCTGTCCAGTACCATATCGTCAGCAGGCTGTGACTCGCCTGCCGTAGCAGAGAACTGAGAGTCCGGAAAGTTGTCAAAGCTGGGCATGAACTGCAGTGGTGAGCCAGAGGCAGGTGCCGGGGAGCCGGGCGCTTGACTATCGTCCATGGTGCCGGCAAAGATTTGAGTCAGACCCATACCGGCTGGTCCGGCAGCGGGAACGGGCAGGCCGGGGATGAAGGTCTTGGTTGCTGAGCGGAGGACAGAGGTGTGGACTTTGGGGGAGTCGGAGTTGGGGGCTGATGGGGACTTGGGGAAGGCTTTCTTCGGCCGAGGTGTGGCTTCAACTTCTGCCCCTTGCTCTTCCTCATCGTCTGAAAGGATCTGGACGTTTTTCTTCCCGTGGCGAGATCTTACTCTGCTGGGTTGGACAACGTCCATGTCTTCATCCTCGTCGGCATTCAGGTTCGTAACGTCCGCCGCAGCTAGAGGAGTTTTTTCCTCCGCGGACTCGTCAGCTTCTTCAGCATCCTCATCAAACATGGGATTACCAGCCGGTTCATCTTCATCCTCTTCGCCCTCACCATCTTCTTCGCCCGTCTCTTCGTCCCCTCCCTCGTCAGACCCCGAGAATATAATCTCAGCATCCTCAACCTCCCCGCCCTCCTCTTCCTCGTCACTCCCCTTGAAACTATCATCATCACTATCATCCCAATCCAGGTGATCACCCTCGCCGTTCTCTTGACGTTCCTTCTTCGCCTTCTTAGCTTCGTCCCGCTCCCTGGCCATAATCTCCTCGGCCTCCTGGCGTGCGCGGGTGACGATATCCTCGACCTGCTCGCGTTCCTTCTCCCGCTCCTCCTCCGTTTGCACCACCACGCCCTTGGCCTTGAGCGCATCGAGTCGACGCTCGCGCTCCAGCTTCGCCTGAGCGCGGGCGCGCTGCTGCAAGCTGAGCTGCAGCTCGCCGACCGTCATGGAGGGTTTCGTGGCCTTGTTTTTCTTGCGGGCGTCTTGAGGCGGCGAGGAGACGTGCGCCAGTTGGCGGAGGGTGTGCATGGAGCGGGACTGGTTGGTCTGCAACGTGGGCGCGCGGCTAAATATGGCGTCAATCCTGCTCTGTTTCTTGGGGTCGGTGATTTGCAGCTCATCGTCCGAGTCGATGGTCACCATGTTGGCTTGGACGGGAGGCGGAAGCTTGACGCGCACTTGTCGTCTGGGTTTTGCTTGCTTTGCTGATGGGGACTTCCTGCTGGATGATTCGAGGTCTGCGAGGGTCTCTTTCCCTTTGCCTTTGTCGAGCTTCTTGGTTTGGGCTTGGGCTTGGGCTAGGGCATCCTCGAGACTAGGGAGCTCGCCATTCTCATCATCTTCGACCATGTCTTCTAGCTGTCCCTGAGCTTCAGCTACAGCAGCAGGAGAATTCGCGATCTTCTTCAGCACACTAGGCGGGGAACTAGGCGGCGTGCCCACCTCGCCCATCTCGGCGTCCGTCTGGGCAGCAGAGACAGGTGTGCCAGGCCGACTTGAGCTGGTCAGCTTAGCATCGCTGGTAAGTAATATCTCTACGAGAGCTTCCGATCCAGCGGGCTTGAAGTTGAATCTTTCAAACAGTGTCGACTTGCTGATCTTCTTCTTCGTCTTAGCCTCATGCGCCAGCTGTAGACTACGACTCAACCGCTGCGTCTCGCGGTTCATCTCCTCCAAGGCCTTCTTGCTCGCCTTGCGGGCCTTTGGACGTGCGACTTCCTGCGTGAGTTTGCGCCCTCCAGCATCGTCACTAATATCCGACACATCATCATCGTCATCTGCGTCTGACATCTCCTCTGTCATGCGCTTGAGGCGTTCGTCGCGCTTTCGACTCTCTTCAGTCTCCTTTGCTAGGCGCTCTTCGCGTTTGCGTGCCACCAGAGCCTGGAATCGCGAACTCTTGCCCAAATCGGCAGGCAACTCATCCTCGTCGTCTGAGCCAGCTGCTGTGTGATGTAACGCGTCGGCCTTTCTGGGTGATGGCGAGACGAACAAGCCTGGCGATGCTGGGCTATCCTCTCTGTCGATTATAACGTCGGGTGTTGCACTACGAGCTAGTCGTATCCGCCTTCTGCGAGGCGCGGCACTGACGTCTTCGTCGTCATCGCCAGGACTAGCTGCGTCTGCATCCGTGTCTTCGTCGCTATCCTGTGTCTTCTGTGTTGACTTTTTCAATGTCTCTGGTACAATGTGTGGCGAACTGGAGTTCTTCGTGTGATCCTCGGCATTTTCGGCGTGCATGCGGGCTGCGAGTCGCCCTCTCGGTCGTACGACGTCCTCTTCTTCGTCATCTTCGACTTGGTCATCGTGCCGGCTGTTTTCTTGGGACGGCTCGTCGCTTCTAATGATAGTCTTCTCCGAAGATGCGAACAATGTTTTCCTCTTAACCGGACTTGTAGCCTCGTCACCAGAACTCTCATCGAGCGCTGCCAACTCTGCCTGTAGCTTCGATCTGGGAGTCAACTGCGGCGACGTGGGCGTGGACGCGTCGCTGGTGGGGGAAGGTGAGCGTGTAGAAGCCATTGTGGCTATGGATGTTCAGTAACTAGTACGAATTGGCATGTATGAAATCAAGAAACCATCATATGCAAGAACTGCTGTTCTAATTATTCCAAAGAAGTCGGGAGTAAAAGTGATGGTGGGATTGAACGTATTAAAGAGGTGTGTAAGTTGACGCGGGTCAGACCCGTGTAAGTCGCGTATAGCGCGTTCATTGAGTGGGACCCGGTTTCAGTGGAGGGAACTTTGGGAGCTTGGACCAAGCGATCACTAACAACGACCACAAAACTGTGTGCCTTCGCCTCTGTACACGACGAACGTTCAGACGAGTTCCTGCGGATGTAAGCTCTCACTGCTTTGGGGGTCTGAAGTCACTAAATCCTCATTTCAACGTTCGCCCAAGGCTACATGAGCTGACAGGACTTTGGAGTACACATAGCATGAGCGCGTTCCCCAGCCCCTCTTTTTATGAACGGCATATTCAATCCACAACTTCAGAGCTCAATGCATAGTCATTGATTTCTATGTACCGAACTCCTATATCACACTCTTCTCCACAGAGTTTTTCGGGTATCGCTGAAGTAAAGTACATATCCACGCCTGCTACACCTTGATCTGAGCAGGTACCGAGGATGCCCTATGAGGACCTTGTGCCCTCTCGTTCCCATCCAGTCCTCACTTTTACATGTCCATAGGATCAATGCCATCCTAACACAAAACCGACTACGCCAGTAAATGCAACGCCGATGCATAAGTCATCTGGAAACTGGATATCAAATCATTCAGTCCGGTAGTAACGCCTCATTCACCTGAAATTTCAAGAAACTTCCCCGCAGAGTCGGGCAGGAATATGGTGGAAATGCCCACCTAATCAAGCATCACCGTGTCTCATGACATAGTTACTTGCTCCATCTTTGCGAGGAGGAGAACTGCCGGAAGGTGTTCTGATAACCTCCGTAACCATTGGCCGTTTCCGGCAAGGACGGCCACATCGTTCACTTCCAGCCGAGGCAACCTAGTGGTTGTGATGACGTCCTATCCGAGAGCGAGGTAGCCGGCCTGGCTCGTAGCGACATATTCGAGGTGATTCCTCCTATGAACCAACTGCTAAACACGAGTCGAGCACGTTATCGAGTGACTGCAGGTCCATAGCATCCGTACCTTCCCAACCCCATTGGTCGTCGATCTCCATGGGATCTGTATGTACAACGCCATTGGTCAGAATGTTGGCATTGGTAATAATGCCACTCATCTCGATGTCATTGGACTCAAGTTCCGGGGGTTGCCGATCCTCAATCCAAGAGTAATTGTCCCAGTTCTCCAACTCGCCTTCTCTGTAATTATATATGACGGACTTGGTGACAATTGAGAAAGAGCCCATGCCGCAATCACCCATCTCCAAGGCTAATCGCAGGTCTGCCATCCCGAGAGGCGTTCTCTCACTGGCGGCTTTAGCTTCGATCGGCAAGAGTCCGCTCTTGTCTCTGGACAACTCGCCGCGCATCAACGCTTCTTCTTCTCGTCTCAATTGGCGGCGATACTTCTTCGTCTGGATCCATCCGGCCCCGGCACCAAAACCTGCGCTTCCGGATTCACCTGGCCCGTTGCTCCTCGTCCTCGTGAATACTGATGATAGAAGCTCCTTGATGAACGTTTCCGTTGCGACAGTCATCAGTTGGGCTGCATCAGGGGTGTGACCATTGACTAGACCAGCCTCATAGCAAAAGGGAAGCATCCTGCCCTCGATAGAAGTGATATCCGGGAATTCGCCCGACTCAACTGCCAAGGGTTGTGCATAGCGTTTGCGTATCTCCAGATCCCAGTCTGCCTTACGTCAGCTTCCTTTCTCTTGGGTTGAGCTTCCACACATACTCATCTTGTTTAGACTACCACCAGTAGCACTGGGAGGTACTTCTGGAGCTCTGACTACTTTGCCTCGGTGATGCTCAGAGAACATGTTTGCCATGGACTCATAGGGGTCGAACTAAATATCAAGTTAGCTAACAGGCAAAAGAGAAACATACAGTGACGCAGGTGATCTTACGTCATTCGCTGTCAGATCCTTGATGCGTCTTCGATCTCGACTTGGCAGTTGCATGACCTCTCCCTTTAGTCTCCTCTCGGCTGCATCGCCAGTAACGGGCTTTGCGCCAACGCCAGCGGTGGGTTTGTCATTAGCAGAAACCCATGGCGCCAAGCCAACATCTGGCATCTCTCTTGTTAGGTTTCCATATATCGCAGCTATTAGCTGGTTGTGTAGGTGGTCTTTTTCTCCATTGGGAGATACGAGGATGGAGTCGATGCGCTCCGAGTATTCGACCTGATTCAGCCGCCCTATAATACTTGTAAGCAGGTATGTCTTGCGCGGAATGAAGGCAGCGAGCAGGCTAGTAGTGCTGTAACTCACCGAGCATGAATTGGGTGGTCGAGTCTTTGTAGACAACCCATTGCTCAGGTCCAATGGCGGACTTCAAAGCGGCATAAAGCGGTTCTAAGTCGATGCGGGCTGGAATGATCTGCGATGTTTTGGGCTTTTGGGAACTCGGCGCAGAGACGGTTATCGATTTGAGTATCGGGGTCGACAGACTGACCGAGGGGCGGCTTAGAGCCGCGGGATCTATGTCAGGCATGGTGATGGATGATGTCGTAGATGGGATGTTGGATGCTGGATGCTGAATGCTGGATGCAGATTAGGTAATATCACGAGGCGCGAGCCTCCCACCACACGATGGTTAGGAGTGCGCCAGTCGCGTGCAGTGAAGGCCGGCAGACGCGCAGCGCAACACGGGAAAATCGACTAAAAACCCATGTAACGTGTGCGTTGCTATGATGCGATCACATTGCCGAAGTTACTATGATGAAATTGCCATGGCGTGTGCCGATATTTGATGAAGACCGTCTCCGATGATGCGGTGGGTTTTTCTGCAGTGACGGAGTGAAGGTTTAGGATGTCGTTGATTTCGGTCGGCTGGTTGCGCAACACACCTGCCGGAAGAGTCCCTGTGGTGGCTGGCCCGAGTAGTGGGTACTTTGTCTTCCAGGACAATACGGCCAGACTTAGCACGTTTTCAGCGTAAAGGCATGTACACAATACTGGTCGCCGCCGTCACACAAGCCAATGAGGGGCATTGAAACGATGGCATGGTTAGGTACTTACTTGGGTTGGACTTGAGCTCGAGGTCTTGATTGTTTTCACCGAGCCGCGCATCTATTTGCTGCTATTTCACGAATCGCAAGAATAATGCATTGGCTGTCTCTATCTCTTGTTCTAGCTTCTTCTCACACTTCTTCCGACGGTTCATCGGGGAGCTGCCTTGTGCATCTCTGACAGTCGCCTACGGTAGCCTAACCGCACTGAAATACAGCGCCAAGCTCACCCAGATCGCGCCAGTCGCGTCCCAACTCAGGTCCATGCATAGACTGTGTAGACGACAGCAACAGCGACAATCCGGCACAGGTCCATAATCTGTACGGTACGATACCGGTAATCTGATATTCAGTGCCGTATACACATGATAACCCCCAAGAAGATGCGCAATGTCTGCCGCTTCGTCCCAAGATAAGGACCGGCGCATCAACCTGAGCATCAACCGCCTGATAACCCAACTAGCCCCTCCTCCAGATACCCTGGCCGACGAGGAGGTGCAAACCCGAGTACATTGGTACACCGGCCAGATCAGGACCCTGTTTGAAGAGTATGCCATACTAAACTACAGATATGCATGACATGGACACTGATATACCTGCATAGCAACTCATCACCCTCCATTACGTCCGATGTGAACCATGCCTCGGATCTCATCAAGCGCAAGCTCATCTCGACCAGCCCATCACAGGCACTGCGCTTCTCCAACCTATACTCACGACTTCTGGCCCTCCCAGTACTGAATCAAAAATGGGCTATGCTATATTTGCTCCACCAGCTAGCCGACTCGCCCAACCCAGGCGAAGATGATCCAGTGGCATATCAGGAGTATATACGAGAGGAGCGTTCTGCCAGGCAGGACCGGAGAAGGCAATTGCAAGGCGAGGACAGACATTCGACACCTGATTCAGGAAGGAGGAGTCCTCATGAGTTCTATCAGCCTACGCATCCTGAAAATGACATTTTCCCGAGTGGGCTGAGGAACGTGGTGCCAAGGGCAAGAGGCTTGCGGGAGGATCTATCTGAAGAAGGGTCGGACGGTCCAATATCGATGGTAGATTCGAGAGCAGCAGCTTCAACAACTGGAGATTACAACCGTCAACCCACGTCTGAAAAGATAACAACGCCAATGAGTCCTGCGAAACGCGATGTGGCCATCAAGTCGAAGCAGTTGTCGGACAACTACTCGGACATCGACCCGTCAGAGCCAGTCTTGTTACGAGATCTACCTTATACCTTACAAGGGCTTTCGTCTACAAATTTGCCGTTTGGCAAGGACTATACACTAAAGCTACCACGGAGCCTCCCCACGCCTATAATATCTATCCTGAACACACTGGCCGAACCCTCTCTTCTCTACCGCACACTGGAAGACTTTGTCAAGACCCCTGCGAAAGGGCTCTTGAACCAAAGTCTGCGCGCCGCCATAAACAACGAGCTGCGTGCATACCTCACCCTAGTTGCGACTCTAGAAGGCCAGATCAGACTAGCACTCGCAACAATCGACGACACCGCGCCTCGCTGCGGCATCGGCAAAGCTGGTGTGACGCTGAAGCGATGCGTTGTCTGGACTCGAGAAGCGACAATGGGTCTACGGCTGATGAGCCTCATAGCCGAAGAGTCCAAGAGTAAGAAAGGCGGCCAACTCATCTCCCTAATTCACACCTTTTCTTCCTCGCATGGGGACCCTATAGTTGGCGCCTTTGCTGAGCGTCTCCTCACCCCTGTCACCCGCCCCTTTTATGACATACTGCGACACTGGATATACGACGGCGAGCTCTCAGATCCATACAAGGAATTTTTCGTACAAGAACAGTCCGCCGACCAGATGCCCAAGGGCAAATCAGGGTCCACCAACGTATGGGAGGATAAGTACCTGGTGGCACAAAACATGATACCTTCCATCATAACGGAAGCCTTCGCCGAGAAGGTCTACCTGATCGGCAAGTCCCTCAATTTCATCCGGCACTCATGTGGCGACGCTCACTGGGTTGAATCGTACTCCAAGGAGTCCTCCAAGGAGCTCCGCTACGGCGACACAGCCACCCTCGAAGCCTGGATAGACGACGCCTACAAGACCACGATGCGCCGCCTCTTGCACCTTATGACCGCCAAGTTCCATCTCTTCGACCACCTACGCGCATTGAAATCCTACATACTGCTTGGGCAAGGCGACTTCATCGCGCTCCTCATGGAGTCCCTGGCAGCGAACCTGGACCGCCCCGCCGGCGCGCAGTACCGACACACCCTGACGGCGCAACTCGAACACGCTATCCGCGGCTCAAATGCTCAATACGACTCACCCGAAGTGCTGCGCCGTCTGGACGCCCGCATGCTGCAGCTTTCCCACGGCGACATCGGCTGGGATTGCTTCACACTAGAATACAAAATCGACGCGCCATGCGACGTGGTGGTCTCGGACTGGGGCGCGCGGCAGTACCTCAAGGTATTCAACTTTCTGTGGCGCATCAAGCGCGTCGAATTTGCCCTCGGAGCCACCTGGCGCAAAGTAACCACAGGTTCCCGGGGCGTGCTACAGACACACCACCCTGCCGTGCAGGAGACGTGGAAAACGACGCGTGGCATGCTCGCCGAAATGGTGCACTTCGTCGGGCAGCTGCAGTACTACATCCTCTTCGAAGTCATTGAGTCGTCGTGGACGGAGCTGCAAGAGAGGCTGAAACGAGAGGACATCACACTCGACGACATGATCCACGCGCACACCACCTACCTCAACTCCATAACGCACAAGGGCCTGCTAGGCGTGCGGCGCCGCCGCTTCGCCGGGTCGGACACCAGCGAGGACGAGAACAGCTACATGGTGCAGCTAGGCGAGCTGCTGCGCGCCATGCTCAGCTACCGCGACAGCGTAGACGGGCTTTACAGCTGGAGCGTGTCGGACTTCACGCAGCGGCAGGAGTTCGACCTCCTCTCGACGGCGCAGGGCCAGCCCTCCAAGACCCGTGCGCCCACCAACGTCACGCTGCGCCGCTCCAACCTCAAGAACCCGGACGTGGCGCGGGACGAGATCCCCGGCGGGCCGCAGTCCGAGTTCCCGGTGCTGCAGGAACGGTTGCGCCACCTCGGCGACAGGTTCCGCGGCAAACTGCAGGTCCTCCTTGGCGACCTGGCATACCAGGCCGATGTCGACCTGCGCTTCTTAGGCGTCGCCATGAACTTCAATGATGTGTACCAGCCGGTGCGCCGCAAGGCGAAGGGCACGCCGGCCCCGAGCACGACGAGTGGTGGCGAGGGGAAGAGTAAGGGGTGACGAGACGGAAGAGCGAGGGGGGGGGGGGGGGTTTGGTTAGGTCTGAGTTGAGCTAGCGGACTGACAGATGGACCGGTGATGTGTCTACGTCTCTAAATGTTGCGAACGCTCGTTCGAAGCAATGGGACGCTTCATGTCACGAGTACGCTAGAAGGGCGTTGACCGGTATGAATACTATCACGGGGTCATGGCCATTGGAAAGCCATGGGACTTGCGACCGGCATAAAAAAAATCATATATTTCACGAAGTCTAAACACGAAGCCATGCATGCAGGAACCCATTGGGTCATGTTTTACCACAAAAGTCAAGTCATCGCATAGTGAGAAGTTCATATCGTTTCGTTATTCATACGTCCGTGGGTCGTAAAACGTAGACATGGGCCTGTTCTCCATCCGCCCTTTCCTGTAAAGCGATGTCATGATGAATGGCGTAGTGACCGCCAACGCCACACCCATCGCCATGATCATTCCCTTCCATTTCCGTTTCCGATGTTCCCTTTTGTTTATAGTCCGCCACAGTTCCGATGCAATGATGCCGAGGCTTTCGCCTGTTATAACTACATATCATTGCCGTTCCTGATTCCTTTCAGGTGGCAGAGGTTCCAAAAACAGGGTTCATTACTGTGTCTCCTCTGAGCTTTCTCAGACTCCGCTTTAGAGCCAAAGTCTGTAGAGATTGCTGTCCATGCTCAAGATGATTTCCTTTCCTCCGTAGGCGAACAGGTCATTAGGTGAGGAGCATGAGATGATCAAGAGAAAAGCTATGGCAGGGCTTAGACTTGATAAATCTGTGCAAGGATTAAAATGGTGGAGCTTCGTCTCAATTCCTCCGTATGTTGCAGAGACAAAGGACTTCGATCTTCGATTTCCATGATGATTGTCAAGGGTGCTGATAAGCTGTGGTAAGGCCGTATGCGCTTGGTAGGCACTGAAAGATTCGAGCAGCTATTGCACAACCCCGTGACCACCGAATTGGTATCGCATGGTAGATCGTGATAATGTGAGTCGCCAAAACAGACAGAGATGTCTTTATTCTGAGCAGTCGCGTCCGAAAGTTCGCTTATGAGCCTTCGACAGATGTGGATCAGTGCGCGACGGGATCTGTAAATATCCTGCAAAGCTGGCAGAGATAGTGGGGAACCAACATAAGCCAGGTCGAAAAAAACTGAGATACGACGCGATATCCAGTCATCCAACGAGATCTAGCAACAATAGGCCAGCAGAGATGCGGCGTCATCTAGAAGCTGCCACGATATCTTTAAACGTCCGTCATCTCGGTGTCAAGTAAGATCGGCTCCGTCGACTCATCCGATGGGCCCCAATTGCCTTCAAAGACTGTCGCTCCAGCACGGTGGCGGGTTGCAACCCAGTGCAACGCGTGAAGTTCGAGCAATTGCGAGACGGTTGGTCGGTACATCGGCTCAGCAGTGAGCATCCACTTCACCACGTTATCAAGGGAGTTGGTGTTTGCCGCATCTCTCATGAAGTCCGGTGGCAGAAGCAATTCGCTCTTCTTGGCAAGCCCGAAGATATCTCCCGACTGCCTGATACCTCCACGGAACGTGTAACTGCGACGACTCTGCTTGGTCGAATGGCCGTCGTCCGACATTACGCCCATACTTCGTTCAGTCTCCTCAACCGGTATGCCAGTAGCATCCCGTAAGACAATATTGGCATCTTGGGTCAAGGTTGGGACTTCTCCGAAATCACCCTTTCTCAAAGCGGTCCAGGTAGCACCATTATCTGGAAGCTTAACGTTGGCTGCAATCTCGAGCATGATGAGCCCAAGAGAGAAGACGTCGGCCGGCTTGTCGATTTCACCGCGAAGCACTTCGTAGGCTAGGTATTCTCTGTCACCTTCAAAGTCTGGCCCTTTCTCGACGGGAAGAGCCGCTGCCATTCCAAAGTCACCGATCTTGAGAGAGCCCTCAAAATCAATGAAAATGTTTGCGGGCTTCAAATCAAGATGAACGAATCCGGCGTTATGGATGTGTTGCAAACCCTATACCCATGTCAGTCGCAATGATTTGTAGTGATTTAGTTTCAGTCTCTTACCTGACTCAGCTCTAGCATGATCTTCCAGATTCTAAAGTCATCTAGTCTACCTTTCATGCCAACTCCGGCCAAGAAAAGATCCAAGCTGCCCTCTTCGCAGTAGTCCGTCTGGATGTATAGATTATCGTTGTCTTCCCAGGTATCGATCAGATGAAGAACGTGGTCAAACCCTCGTACAGCCTCCAAGGCAGTAACCTCACGCAGTCGAAGAGCTCGGTCGTTAGTACCCTTGATCGGAAGCCGAAGTTTCTTCACTGCGAAGATCTTGCCAGGCGAGGGTGAAGGAGGGGTGCGATGTGTTGGTGTGCTGAAGAAACTGGGAGGTTGTATAGTGGCGGATTGATCAACCTCAACGACTCGGTAAACCTGGGAGAATTCACCCTGGCCGATATAGTCAACTTTTCCGAAGCGACTCAGCAAGCTTGCGTCCACTTGATGCGGCGCCAAACCATTGGTGGGAGTTATGGCACGGCGATCGTGGAAAAGGGAGAAGCTGTCCTGGCGCGTAGTGGGCGTGGCAGGGGGGAAGGCTGAGTTCTTGCCACTGCTTGAAGGAAATAGAAACCCTTCGCCGGGATTCGAAATGGACAAGCGACTTGCATCAGGAGCTGCGTCAACATCTCGGGGCGTTCTAGGAGATGCCTTTTCGACAAATTCTAGTCTTTGCAAGGGACTGGCTGTAATCACACGATTTGTCTTAGCAAACTCGGCTCTCCTTATAGGCTTATCAATCGACGACATCATCCTCGTCTCAAGAGGCGCAGGCGTGGAACAGGACCCACGCTTGGCCCTAGTTCGACGGAAGGACGACAAGGAAATAGTGATCGGGGGAGCAGGCGCCCGAACAACAGGCGTAGTTGGGTTTGAAGCATCTCTTATAGACACCGCATTCCCTCCTTGCCCATCATTGCAGGGCCCCTTAGAGGGCGTGTACTCACAGCTGGGAGGGGGATCTTGCTGCCAGGAGGCAGCTCCAATAGCTGACATGGGCGCAGCCATATGACGATTACCAGTCGGGCTGTCATTCGTCAACAGATCCAGGTTGCTACAGCTCTGCAGTAACTGTTGCTTCGTAGGTGTAGGCGGTACATCTCCATCTGTAGTCATCTGGCTATCTCCGTTGTTGTCGAATGAAGTTCTCCCGTCATCGCTATAGAGGCTCAGGAGACTGCCTTTTCGGGCATGCTTTGAGCCGAATCCAGAGAACAGACCAGGTCTGGCGCTCTGTTCGCCAATAGGCTTTGTAGCCTCAGACTGGCTAGTCATCGCGTTAAAGGGGGTAGATGGAGCACCGAAGGTATGTCGGATGTGCCTTCCTCGGGCCTTGCCACTGCTGGTTGGGTGGGGAGGATAAGTAGCAAAGCTATTAACTTGTCTCTTGCACGGTGTATCAGGTACGGCCGCTCCGCCACGACCAACTGGCTCCAGCTCGGGATTGCGATTCATCTTTGAGACCAAACCAGTCGATGCAAAAGCTCCCAAGAACGGCTTGGCAGCCTTATAGTCGGGTGTAGAGATACTTCCACCGATAGGCGCATCATTATCAGCAGTAGGGCGAACAGCACCGATAGGCAGACTCTTGGACCAGTTCATGAGAGCTCTGGGCTTTTCGCTAATGATAGGGAAGTGCGTGGGGGAATCATCAGGCATGCTGGAAGCGGAGGACGATGTTGTCATAGTTCGTGACAGTGGATGCGGCTGGTGTGTCTGCTGATATGTCTGTTGATGCATCGCATGAGCTGACGGGTTGGGCAGAGGACCTGCATTGAACGGGCTCTCTCTCTGCGGCGGAGGCATGTAGTGATCCAGGGAGAGCCGCGGGCGGTTCTTGACGGGTGTTGATACCTCGTTCGAGAGCTGCGATAGTTGGTGGGCCGCGTGGCGTCTTCCCCATGAAGTGCGTTCACCTACATGTCGCTGCTGGAGAGTCGACTTTCGAAGTGATCCTGCCCGTCGAGGCATGGCAGCCGGTGCAGGTGATGATGCAGGCGACTCGGTGCCCTTATCACCAGAACTTGTCCAGTCGTACTCGCGGCTAACGTCATCAAGGATGTCGAAGCTCGGTGAAGCCGGGCCGTTCTCGAAGACGTTGAAATCTGCACCAAAGCTACCTGGTCCATAACTTCTACGTTTGGCTTTGGGGCTACCAAAGCTCGTCTGATCCAAATCCATCGTCGCGTCACTTCTCTTCAGAGGGCTGGCAGTCGAGTTCAGTGTGTTGTTGCTCTCGGTCACTCGAGACATGGCCTGCAAAGATGCGCCTGACATATCCAAGTGCATACTGTGCCGGTTCTTAGCCTTTTCGAAGCTTCTTCGTGGTGCCGGACTACGTGCGCGGAAGATGTTGGAGTTCTCTTGACCAGCGAGGTCGATTTCGTTTGACGAAGATGGGGTCGAATTTCCAGACGAGGAAGTGGCAACATTCAGAGCGCGTCTAACGATCGATGGGCCCTTCGGAGATGTCCGATTGCGTGAAGCAGGCTTGGATGCGACAGCTGAAGGAGCAGTGCCAGCAGCGACTTTGGAGGATGATTTGGTGGAGCGCAGTGACAGCTTCACGCTGGGCCGGAATGGTGTTGCGAGTGGTGATTGCGCAAGAAGAGAATGTGTGGTGGGAGCGTTGTCGGTCTGTGAAGTGAATCCGCCGAAGTGCTGAGATGCCATCCGTCGTAATGAAGGTGACGCGGGTGAAGGTGAATTTCGTGAATTCGTAGAATGGGCAGATGCATCACTGCTTTGTGATGCAGTCCGCGAAAGTTGGAATTTGGACGGCGACCGTGAGATTGACCGCCTCAACGACCGCACAGCGGCTTGAACATCAATGTGATTGGGATGGGTAGGGCTAGGCAGCGTCAAGGTGCCGCCGCCACTGTTACCGAATGACATTTTCGAAGTTGAAATGGGCGATTGGGAAAGATAAACGCCTTTAATGTCGTCGATAGAGGTCGAGCAAGCGCAGAAGAACTCTGGCAGCTGGGGGGTTCCCTGATAGATACCCAAACGTGCGATACGACAGTCGCCGACAATAACTGGAGGAATCCGGCGCAAGTCGACGCAAAATCAATGTTTAGAGAGTTGTGTGTTGACGTCTCACGACTTGCTGCTCCCAGGAATGACAATATCGCAGTGACGGGCGGTTGACGCTGTAATGGAATGAAGGCCTGAGATGCGGTGATTCGATTTTGAGACAGGTGTCGCGGGTAGGGACGAGGACGAGGACAAGGACAATCTACCACGACATGATCCAAAAAGGCACAACTCAACTCGACTCGCTACGAAGAGTCCGACTGCACTGCACTGCACACCAAACCCCCAGGACCCCTAAAATCCACAACAAAGATCGTCGTTACCGTCCGTCGATGCTGGGGCAATGATCGATCGACAACACATTCGTTCAATTGATCGATAGGAATCTGGTGTGGCAAGAGGAAAACTTGGAAAAATTAAGAAGAGGACCCAAGGACCCAACGAGAGAGAGAGATACACCAAAAGAGGACGGACCACGTTGGGACACGACGGCGCAAGTCTGTGCCTAAGGTCCAAAAGGCAGCCAAAAAGGTACAGTACCTACCTACCTACAGTACGTGGACAGGCACCGACTAATAATCCCTGTCCAGGGCGCAGAGTCTAAAGTAAACAATGAAAAGCGCGTGCGACGCGTCGGCTCAGGTGAGGTGTGAGGTCAGAGGTCAGGCCAGACCAGGGTCAAGGTTTAAGGAAGCCGGTCGACTTGGCACTTGTGGGGCTGGGCTACTTTACATAGTACGTGTGGCAAAATGAGATGACATCCCATCATTCCCATCATTCATTCACTGTTTGACTGCTACTGTACTTTCAGGTATCGATTTGCAACTGACTCCTGGGTTTTCTGATCGACTATTGACGGTCTAGTGAGTCAGGTAGGTAGGCAGGTATCCCACCTGTTCTCCCGTTCGTCCCGTTCTTGCCGTTCTTTCGGTGCCTGATCAGCCCTGTTGCTGTCTGCTTGCTCATGATCACGCCGTGCCGTAGCTTTGGCCCCAAAGATCATTTTGCTCGGGAAAACTCTCTTAATAACAATCAAAACAACAACAATAACAATGCGATTCTAGTCGCCGGTAGATAAGAGGCAGCTAACGTTTACCATTGTCTGAGCACGAATCGTTGGTCAGGGGGAACGAATGCAACTAACGAGAGTTTTGTGCTGCATTGTCCTCTTTTTAGTGAATCGCGGCGTCACGAACTCCTCCTGCCTCCATTTGCCTGCATCAACTCGAGTCCGTGTGACTTCGACTGAAGCCGTTGGCGTTTTGGCGCGCCTAGAATACTCCTTCCCTCCTACGTATGCCTGTCGTAAGTGTGTTATCGTTCGCTCCCCGGCTTTCCATTGTCGATTCCCCGGAACTATGGCTACGTGTTGCGCTACAGAGATACTGCATACCTACTCAAGAAACATACTTCTAGCCTGCTGTTCAGTACTGTACATTCCGCTGGCTGTCTGTGCTGTTGATGGTCCCATCTCCCGATAATCTCGCGTTGTTTACTCTCTTACCCAATTTAGAAACACTGCGGCCCCATCCCAGAGAGCGCGCCGCGCCCCCGGCTTGGGGTCCCGTAACGGCAGGCCTGCTCGAAGTCAGACGCCACAGAGAATCCCTCCCCCAAAATGGCTCTCGGCTGATCTACGTCGCCCAATCGCTGACCGGTAGGCCAGTAAGACCGGTTCCCGGGTCCTCCTTTCCCCATGGTCAGGGTCTTAGGTGGTGATGCGAAAGTGCGCCAGCTTGCCATTTGGGCTGGGTGAGCCTAGGTAGACGTCTCTATATCCTTTCAGGATCTTCTGAGGAGACCCGAGACCCCGTCAAGCCATTCCTTCGAATATGGAAGTGATGTGTGCACGTAGGGGTCCAACTTTTGCAGACAGTGTTTTTCCTGAACAAGGATTCGCGACCATCGTTCGGCTAGCTTTGTTCCTTCACGACTTGTTTACCACAGTATCTCGGCTTGTCAACAGCCCAGGTCGATTCCGCCTGCCCCGGGAAGCCAAATACATTAAAAGTAATGGGATTCCGACAATCAAAATAAAGAGCTACATACTACCGGCGATACGACGTCCTAATTAAATCCTTATTACTGATTCCAATATTGGAAGTTATGTTTTCATGCGACAGGGAAGGGGGCATTTCGCTTCCGACACGCTTTCTCCACCAAGAAGAACAGAAAGCTTAGGCCAGATTGCGACAATCGCCTGTGCGCTGATCAGATTCTGTACCTAGATCCATGCCGTGCTACGGAGAAGACATGCAAGAAAGTCTAGGAATCTTGCATTTGCCCCTGATAACGCAGGTTGCGGGCCGCGTGAATCAAACGCTGTAGATTGGACTGCAACCTAACGACATCTTCTGGAAGGTTTAGAAACACATTCGTCTCACATGCTTGCCAAGCCTGAATCTCAACACATATGAAAGCGTAGTGACTCGCGCCGTCATCAGCCTTCGAGCGTCGTTATCAATTAGCACTACAGTACGGAGTTGCCACGGGCCCTTTCGCTGGGATGATGCTGGCTGTTGTGTCTGGTAACTGATAGTACTACGAAGTATAGCCTCTCAATTGCCACAGGGGATGCCCCAATAACTTTTCTAAACGCACAGTGTTGATACCTTCCAGGGCTGAACAAGACGGGGCGATCCGTGTTAGTCCCGTCTCTGTTGTGAGAATGTCAGATACCATATTGAGTACACCGGTGTACCAGTCGTCGGCATTAAAATATGACTGGAGACCTTGCCTAGATCTTCCACACAACGTCTTGCCCACCTGGTCAACTCGCCGGTTCCCAATCGCACCTTACTCACTCCAAAGTCTATTTCGCAACGGAGCCGGCAGCACATATGGTCGTCGCTTCGGCTAAACTGCCCTCCGTCCGTTGTCTCATCGATACCATCTTATCATTCTGTCTTCGTACTCGTCCTGTGTCGGGTTCGATCTATTCACCGCAGCTCAGGTATGGTCTCGCCTCTTTCGACACTGAGAACTATATCGACAATGGGATGAGTTGCCTGATGTAGCGCATGTCTCTTATCATTAGTTACATTGAGCATTGCGTCTGTAGGATGGCCATCCGTTCTGTTACACTATGCCACTACATGCGCTTCTATTATTGACAGATTTGAATACCCAAGGAGAGTAAGACCAAGTCCAGTGGGTTGGGGTTGACCAATTAGATCTTCAGCGAGTTATAGTATAAGAAATGCCCGACTTAATATTGTCAAGCAGCAAGAGACAGCAAAGTCCAGCCCGCGCGAGAATGAGGCTTACCAGTCTCGATATCCCCCTCGTAAGACTTGGAGAGCGTGATTAGAGCGCTACATTTTGTGTTGTCTCTCCTGCCATTATTCAAGTCTTTCAGGCTCTACCCTTGATATCTTGACTCTTTCGCAGTCAAATGGCGGCGACTGGTCAGTGGGTTCTGGTCTGCCTAGTGAACTAGTGGGAGTATAGCTTTGCCGCTAGTTGGGGTCGCTTTGTTCAATGCGGTTTAGGTGGATGGCTGTTTTGAAACTTCAACCCCACTCAACAACGACTGCATCGCAAGGACATCCATCTCATCGGGAATCGCGGAGGGATTTGGACTGCGGCTATGAGGCTGCTTATGAGTTGCCACAGTCAATGCCGTGACCGGGGTCACCTATACTTGTTCAAGGGTATGTGCCCTCAGTCGCTACTGGTCGTGCTTTCGTTTCAGAAATTCGACATAGACTTAATGAAGTCTGTTTATTCCTTTGGGGAGGAGGGGGCCAACTCTTCAAATGGTTAAGACATCGTACAGGGTTCCTCGCTAGGGGAGGGGATGATGGCGCGAAACAAGACCAGAAGCTGCACCTGCTGCTGTGACTACTTAGATGCAAGGTGCCTAGAAGGTTGTTAGTCATGCTCTCTATGACTGGCTCCCTGCCCATCTAAACACATAAACACATATATCATATATCATACATATATACAGGATCCTGTCAGACCCGAACATTCCTAAGAGTTGTCGCAGAGGGGGCATTTGAAATGTGTTCAAGGAGACTCACCAAAACTCGTGAACATCATTACTCAACACCTTTCATCAGTTAGATTTCAAACTTCGCAATTTTTGAATGATTTAAAACCATCATGGATTGTGCCTTCTATCCAATATATACGGGAGGATTGGACGAGTCTACTGACTCTCCTTTGATTCGCTTTCGTGGAATCTCCATGTGGTCATCGAACTCAACATCCACCAAGATTCTTCTCCTATCTGACTAGAGTGAAGATCCGGGAGTGACGTCAAACACTGATTGAGAACTTGCCGTGACGGTGGTCCATCAGGCGCCATTGTGCTGTCCTCGAATACCCCACCAGCAGACACATGGCCAAGCCGAGAAGGTAGTGCTACTGCATGATATTCCATGGGTATGGGTCGTCCACAGCACACGATCGCCTCGTTTCACGATTATAGTTTATCCACCACATAATGAGGGCACTAGGAATCTACTCCGTGACTGGTCGTTCATTGTGTAAGCCCACTTCTGGCGGTGTTCAAGGGACGGGATTCTCTGTAGAAGCTGATTGCTGCTCGATGTCTGGCCGGAGAGCTTCGGCCTTTAACGCATCACTCCTCGCCGCTGCTGGCCTCGATATAGCCGCTAGCCAGTTGATACAGGTCACGATAACTCGCTTTCTTTTCTTACTTCTCTTGGTCTTCCAAGGACGACCCTGACCGAAGCACTGCGGTGACAAATGTTGATCATCAAGTCCTTTTCCGTGATATTGTCTTGTGATGAAGCAGTGTGTCTAAGCTGTCCAGACGCCCCTCCCACTCATTAACCCGTAGAGCGAGAACATCTGCCATGTTTGGGTCTAGAACTGTGGATTCGGTCTCTTCGCTGACTTGGCAAACGTATGAAATAGTGTCTGCGCGGTGTCGGACAGATAAGAAGAGGTGGAATGCCGGGGACTTCTTCGAATTCATAGAGCGGATAACGGTTCCCGGCAAAGGAAAGTCCAAGGCATAGTGACCGTACTGTATTCTTTGTGGCAAGTTGTATTACAGGTTCCGTGGGAATTTAGCATGCTATAATGCTCAGACGTTGCAGGGAACAGGGCCGTAAACGTATGACGCAAATAATCGGACAGACCCAGCTCATGGGAGGTGGAGTGGAAAGCGCCGGTATAGCTATTGCGTACTACACGGAGATGAGATGTATCGCCCGGTGCAACATTGATTGTCAATGGCCAAGGCGGAAATGCTGCTCGCTTGCATATGTTGCCATCTTTCCACGCTGGAATGGCAGTGTTAGCTGTGAAGAGGACACCCCGCTTAGGGCGAGAGTTCAGTACTGCTAGATAGAAATTCTCTGAGCTTGTGTCAACTAAAGTGAAGCGTAGGGAAAAACCGAAGTTATTCGAGGAACGAATCTGATCCAAGACATCGTTCGTACGCGTTCGGGTAAATGTGATCCGGAGAGTTGGAAGTCCTCTGGCGATGTGGCTAGCATCGAGGTCTGCTTCGATTTCTTCAGGAGAGACTCCCACCATCCAGACTATGACTCCTCCGCTCGCGAAACATAATGCCCTGCTGCTCTGGTTCCATAGTCACCCGCCCTTTCTGTAACCCAGTAATTTCTGCTCTTGGATAAGGGCCACGTCCATACGAACGGCGCTTGGTCACTGGATACCTACATTGTCTCGTCCTGGAGCTTACCAAATGCCTTCGATCCCTCAACGTACAGTAATGGAATATTTATCTCGAAGATCTCGAGCATGCAATATGCTAGGTCTTCCTCGCGAGTTGTATGCCCTCCAGCCACCCAGGGTATCCTTTTTGCGACACTAGCCACAAAGATAGACTCATCTCCACGGAAGTAGGTATTCTTCCGCTCAGCAAAGAGAGTTCCTGTCGTTCCCAGTGGAACCCGTTGTTCTTGAAGAAGACAACATCTCATGGAGCCAGTAGCTCCTGCAGTGTCTATACCCCAGTGGATCATCTGCTGCTTCTGAACTCCTCAAGTGACGAAGAAAAAGAATATAGCAGGATCTACTACATGTGGACTTTCCCCTGTTATGTCGTTTGTCGCATCGGGCAAATAGGTAGCAGGCCTTTGAGGAACTCGTACCAAGAGAACATGGAGTCGATGGCCTCAGGTAATTCCGCCCTGCTTGTCTGATCGATACAATTCGTATCAACCCATACATACCTTAAACCATTCTCTGCGGCCTTGGCGCAGGCTCCCGTTATCTTCTTGAAGCCAGCCATTCTGACCAGCGGTCCCAAGAAGGGGGTTGTAAACGACTGTGATAGATTCTTGTCATGTGCTAGTACAATTTCTAGATTGGGACACAAGTCCCGCCATTCTTGCAGGGCAATCCCAAAACTCCGTGCTGAAGGTCCCAAAATTCCAATCCCCAGGTTAAGTTGGGGGATTGCCATGGTAGATTGCCGCATGAGCAGTTCGTCGTGATCAGGGCAAGGAAGAGGGTTACGTTCGTGTGGCTTGAAGTGGAGGATGAAAGTAGTGCGTCGATTCATTTCAAGGCCGGAATTACCCACTCCTCAGCCGCCCATGAGCGAGGATGAGCCAGTTTCCTAATGATTGATGGACTCTCCTCGCATTGTAGTACGCCACATTAGAGAACGTTCCGCCAGCAACATTGGCGAGAAGACTTGTACTGGACTACCGCGAGGACAAGAGCGAGTCTTAGCGACCACTTACACCTCACATAAGGCTTCGAAATGTAGGGGAGGTCAGATACTTAGCCAATTTGATTTGGAAGATTCAATTCGACTGACGGACCGAACACGCGGGCTCAGGCTGAAGTCTAACACCGGCTGCGTATGTCCACTTTGGGGTTCAGAAGCAGCACGGGGCACGTGTTCATTGTTTCAGCTCCCAGCCGCCTACTTAGGTATATTTCATTCTCCACATTTCAAGCAACCTCCGTCTAAAGAGAAATGGCGCATACTCATTTCGAAGAACGTTTCTACGAATATCAGTGTACCAAGGCGAGTGACTCTCTTGTGCACTGGGTCGGCGTGCGTTGCTAGCGCTAAAGATGTAAGGCATTCGGATGATTGGGACTCATTGTCGAAATCGAAGGCCGTATAATCAACGCCACTATTTCCTGCGATGCGGTGGAGGAGAAGGCCGACGTCTACACTTGAGAAAAGAGTGGATGCCTGCCAATTAAGCTCTCGATCTGAGGATTGTGAACAAGATACGTGTTAAACTTGCTTGCTGACAGCTAGAGTCAACTAAAGGATTTAGTGCATACGCCACTGATTGGGGTCTACGGCAGCGAACGGAGTAGATGCGCCGGCGCAATCCATCGTCACTGAACTTCAAGAAATCGAACGTCTTCCTTGACGTCATGGCGGGATTTTAGACATCAGCTGTAGCTGTCTGCTCCCAAGTATAACTTGGAAAGGTGTTACAACAAGAATGCAATAGTAGAACCCGGAGTCCTGATCGCTGGCACAGGATACAGCAAAGTTCAAGACATCGGATGTCTGCGCATCGTAGATGCGAGAACTTCTACCAACGCTATTCAGCCTTATACCAGACTCTACGGAAACCCGACTTTTAATTAGACCGGTCAATTTCTCGGAAGAAAATGTCCTGAGACCTCGATTGGGTCGCCTCTACGCCATTGCGGTTGAATTTTGAAAGTGAGCTGATTTCAGCATGACTGGAATCCAGTTGCATGCTGCGCTAAATGGCGAGTTTCACTACTTCCCATTCCTCCCTAAGGAATTGAGAGATATGGTGTGGGAATATGCCGCATTGCCATCGACGCCCGGAATCCACTTCTTCCAACTCGTGACCGAGTCTCGGTTTGAAGATTCTCGCTGGAAGACTCGATGCCGACTTGATGCCCCCAATGCTCCGGGTCGCTCGCGATGGTTTCGAGATAATGCCTCATCTTATCTGGACACGCTGGGAGTGTGGGATGCTTGCTGCGAGTCTCGCCAGCGTCTTGGCAAGCTATTCCCTCGCCAGCAGTTGACGGATGAGTCTGGACCATTGTTGGCAATACACGATCTCATCAGTGAGAGTGATCTGCCTTTCGAGAGCCTCAAAGGCTGGAACGATCAGGGATATTCTCCGTGTAATTGCTCATACCGTGATCACGGGCGATCATTGACGTTGGGGTCAAACCGAGCATTAGTTCTAAACCTCGAGGAAGATATAATTTGCCTCGGCTTGGACCTTTCCGGCATGAGATTCCACGAAGGAGGCAACGAGATCATGGATATCCAAGAACTGCGAGCCCTCAAGGGACATCCTGCGCGTCGATTAGCACTCGAGTGGAACCCAAAGTGGAACCAAGACCTTCCCGACGGTATTACTCCTGGAGAGTCGGAAGTATTATGCGACATAATAACTAAGTTCACATCCGCTGCCTTTTTACCTCGGCTAAAATGCGTATATTTCATTGATCACCGCATAACGGCCCGGAAAGACCCTGAGATGGACAGCATTTGCTGTGGGACCGAGGTCTTTCGAGGCCGAGGAAAGACGTTTCACGAAGTTCGATCTGGAGATGATCGATGGGTGGTGGCCGATGAGCACCCTTTCGTGCTTCTGCGGGACTTGGCAGAGGAGCGGTCGTCACGACGCGGTATGCTCGACGTAGAATCTCAGGGTGGTTCCCTGAGTGCGACGGACTCTGTCGAGGTGGGTAGCAGGCAACCGAAGCGGGATGAAACATGCAAATTCAAGGTGTTGGCTTGTTTGTAGGTTGTTCAGATAATACAATTGAGTAGCTATCCAGAATACTCAGTCCTATGTGGCATTGTGGTTGTATTTAGGATGCCTCTTCAGTACTTTGTTCACGAAACATTAGGTTCCCAGTCAGGTGCTGCAAGCTCAAACCCGCTTTCAATGAATCCCGGGGCAACTAGTAATAGGCTGTTATTCGCGATAACCTACCTGTGTAGAGTGGGAAGTACTTACCGGTCGTCCCGACAAGCGTCCAGTTCCCCAAGCTACGCGCACTCTGCCATTCCCACTTCGTTATAGCTACCTGTGGTTGCTGGCCAACGAAGATATCAGGCCCCAGAACCTTTTCAACCACTGGCTGTCCGTCATCAAACGAGAGAGACAATGTCAATGGAGCACCTGCGTAGTAGTGCCAGACTTCGACAGCGTCTACCCGATGCCAGTACGAAGGACCGGCTGACCCCTCGAGTAAATAATAGATAGCAGTGCTGGCAGATCGGTTATTGACGCTGTCAGGATCCTGGAAGGTTTGTATGTAATAGCCCTTCTCAACGTTGGCGGTGAGATTAAGGCGGTCGATGACTTCTTGGGCGGTGCGTTGGTCGACGGGAGTGTCAAGGCCAGGACAGGGAGTTGTTGCTATCGAAAGCGCAACCAGTATCGCAATGCCCGCAACTATTGAATCGCGCAACATGGTGGTAAGAAAAACAACACCAGCGCACTTTATGGTAAGAAAGCCGATCTGTAGTAGTAGTAGTAGTAGTAGTAGTAGAGAAGTAAGACGTCGAGGTTGCGGTGAAGCTCAGTCAGCTTCCATTGTCTGGATGTCCCGGCAACTCGTCTTGGCCGGCACAAAATACACGCTAATTGGCTAGTTCCCGCAGCAATATGGGGAACAGAACTATGAGTGGTTCTCCTGAATTAAATCCGCGCCACACCGGAAGACTGCATTGCTTGACGTAGCCGTGTGCGATGCAGTTGTCCTAGTATCAAATTAACCTGCGGGTATTCAAACCAAGTCGAGGAACTCGTTTTCACAAAAGTATCAAGAGATCAGATCTTGTCAAATGTTAACCCTCGGGTTTGAAGTCAAAAGTGGTCTAATTGTAACCACTTGAATGAGCGTGCAGTTACTGAAGAGATTAAAGTAGTTCATAGCATCGCGAAACTATTTCTAGAGACACACTTCTAACAACGGAGTCTTGACTCGTTGGATGCCCCAACCTGAGCGCAGGAATTGGACTCGAAACCGCCGGCTGAACCTGGTATGAGGAACCGCATAGATCACATGAAGTCGCATGCAGAATCATAGAGAGCTAGTATATACACTATAAGGAAAAATCAACCCAGCGTCGCATCTCTGTGAATGAAGCGATCGCTGTAGCAGGATTCTGACTCTAGAACAGCGTCTTCTATCTTTATTTGGTGATAATTCAACCGAGCCAATCCAAGTAGAAGTAGCACGTCCCTATGGGAATTATGTGCTCTCATCTCGCACTGATGAAGATTATCTAGCAGTGACCGACATCGATTATCGTGAAGATGTGGATGTTTCACAATCTGAGAGTACCCGACTGCCACCATCTTACTTATACATGGATGAAGCACATACCAGCTTTATAAAGCAGATTTACGCAATACAATCTCTCTGTCAAAGAATGAAGACAGGTCTCATGTGAATCAGTAGCAGGCTAGAGGGTGACCAAACGTACCAACTTGCAGCTGGCCATACGGAGTCGCCATTGTTATGTCGGCCTCGGTTAGTTCGATGGGCTAACGCGTAGCGACCTAGGACCTACGCTCGTTAACTTTGTCTTCTCTCGTTCGACGCTGGCTATATAGTATAATAGAATGCTAAACAGCGCAAATATGCCACGTCTGTCGTTACCTAAAGCTTGGTATGTGGCTCTAGATCCGGCTCACGTAGCTGAAGTTATCGATGGGACGTGTTAATGAAAGCCCTGATTTGTTGGCCGTTTGAGTGGTCACACACACCCTAACAACGACATGAGTTGTTGTTCAAGTGATTTCCGGTTGCCAGATTGAGACTATGGAGCAGCATCGATCCAGTCGTGAGACTGACTGTATAGGGGTGGTTAGGTGAAGTGAAATGCAGGACGGGAATGTGTTAGGAAAGAGCATCAGACGACATGGTCGAGGCAGTTATGATGGCTGGAGATTGAACCATTGTAAGATATTGTGAGGAAGGTACAATCTTAGAAGTCCGCTTAGCATCATGGGACAATAGAGCAATGGATTTTTGACATCATCATGAACTCCCCCCATTCACTCTTCCATACCCAACGCCCGCAGACCATCATACAGCGAAACCCATCACCCATATCCAAGTTTTGGATTGTCCTCTTTTTTGGAACACGACTGATAATTGACCTGGCAGAACTTAAGATATCTATCTCTTTGCGCGCTCTTTGGATCCTGTAACAGCAGTACGATCTGGATCTGCCAATACCCTCACCCACACCCTTTCGTCTTTCCATCGAGCGAACTTCATCTCTTTCACCAATACCATCTTTCATAGATTGGTTCCTTCAATCCTCGGAAACAACTGTAGTGTCTCAACATACCTCGGGTGCAACTTGCAACGTCCCGCCGTTACTTCGCTACTTGCGATCGGTCGTGTACAATTCACATCGTGAAACTCGCGAGTTGCACTACGTCGTCGATATTCCCTTTCTCGCTCTTTTGTAGAACAGTCTCTTTGTCGACATAGCTTGGTCACTCGAGACAAGGTTCAATAGACGCACACACAGCTCGGGGATCCCAAGTCCGAAAGCCTGCGGCCGCCTTGAAGACCGACCTGCTGGCAGATATTCAAAACTCTTAGCTCCAGACAGCGATATCTGAGCTAGCAACCCCCAGTCCTTCGTTGAATGGTATTTTGTGGGTGCTTCACAGGCGCGGCCTTCCACGACTAGTACTGCAATTTGCACCAGAACTCTCCATTTTCGCCTGAGTAAGTTCACTCTATACTTAGCAGACCGCCCATTAACCTATCAATCACTTACACCTCACCACTTACAACTTTTAACCAGCTAAAATTATCCAAACTACAGGTCCGCTAGCCAACATCCATACAAATCTCACTTTCATCTCACCACAGGTTCGACACCTTACTATTCCAACAGCACCCGCACTTACATTCAAGTACTACCATGATGCCTGCTGGTACTGTCGCTGTGCCTAACTGTGCCGCCCGCGCTCGTGGCTTAAGTATCAAGACTAACCTCCCCGTCAACAATGACAAGGGGGACGAAATGTTCTCCCAGCTTACTACAGCCCCGGCTCACAAGCTAGAATTCACTCACACTGAGGCAGCCCCGAAGCATGAGATGAGCAAGGCTCTACTCAATGACGACTGGAGACACAAGTGGCGCCCTAGTGATGACAATACCCATCCGCCTCAGCTTACGCTGGCTCCTGAGAACAAATTTTCCAAGGCCCAGTCCGAGGTAGCCCAGAAGAATGCCAAGACGAAGCTCCGCATTGATACACTCATGGCCAACGATACAGGTCAAGTTTGTCGCATTCGAAACCCCAAGAAGTCACCTCTTGATCCGGACTTCATTCTTTCAGCACCCGCAACTAAGAAGGAATATAGCTTCGCTGGAAATGAGAGCTATGATGGTTTAGCTTCCGACGTGGTTGACATGTATTCCGCTGGTCCTCACGGTTCCAGCATTAACCTTGGTCCAAAGCACTCGGTCTTTATGAACCTGCTTACACCAACTATTCGAGAGGGGTTTGACATGATTCGCCCCACTGACCCCAGTGGAAGTTCTCCCGACTATGCTGGTAAGAATGATGCCTGGTCTCGAGTGAGCTTCGTATCTACGCCTTCATCGAGCATGAACTCAGCTGGGGCTCTCGTTGATAGCCAATTCCCGTGGGTCCAGATTCAAGCTGTCAAGACTGGCAAGAGACTCCAACCACAAGGATGGAATCACATTGATACAGGAGTGAAGAAGGCTTTTGCAGAACTCGAAGCTCCTCGTACAGCTGGCCTTCCAGTCGAAAAGGAGCGACATAACTATGAGACGAGAAAGCAGGCTGTTGCCATGCAGGGAGTTCTTAATGATACATCCATCCAGAGCATTCAGGTTGACGGCCAGACCCGCAAGGGTGCTTCCTCACTTGGTCTTCACAACGAACAAGATAAGGGCAAGGGATATAACAGTATACTTGCAAAGCTCCACAAAGCTTCCGCACACCGTCTCCAGGCAAATGACCCTGCAATCGTTTCTGTCAACTCTTCGGCCTGGTCCACCGACTATGGCAAGCAGCCTGATGATCCCTTGGGAAGAGCACGCCATGGTTCTAATGACTCGGCGATCAGTGGTCTCAGTACCCGGAGCCCAGAAAAGGCAAGCACGCTCAACCCTAAGGCTTCACAATTCCTCCCCACCGTCATACAGAAGCGATCTTCTGCAACCTTCGCCCCCGGCAGTCCTTCCAAGTTCAACCGACCTTCAGTCATGGGTTTCTTTGAGGAACAAATGCAGACGGAGATGACCCCCCAGAATCTCAAAGCAATGCTAGACCGCATCGCATTCCTAGAGTCTCAGGTTACTTACCTTACTAAGAGAGAAAGCCGAGTTTTGGAGGAGCAGAAGCAAGCTGTCATTCAGCAATTGAATGCGACACGCAGACTCAATGGGCATCTTCCTCAGGGACCTATGCTACCTCCGAATGACTTCAACGTGCAGCAGCTGGCTATGAGAGGACCTGCTCCTACAACGGGACTTGGTCCTTCCATGGCGAACAATATGCCTGCATTGCCAATCCCTGGCCTTGCACCGACTGTCTTCAACGGGGATCACGCGCTGGCCCCTCCTCTCGGCCTCTACCCGAACCCTAACACCGGTGCGCCTCTTGCGCCTCCTCCGGGTTTCAGTGCTCAAGGCATGAACGGGCCTCAGATGATGCCGCCTCTGGGTCTTTCATTCCCAAACATACCGCAGCCAGGCGCTCCAGCTTCCCAGAGACCTATCACCCAGCCCGTCGCACCGGCTTCGACACCTGTCTACATCCACAACGGCGCAGTTGGCCCCAAGCCCGTGAGCAAGCCCAAGGGCCCTCCCCGTGCTGGCGATCCGGCGTGGGGGAAAGGCCAGCAAGAGTACGAAGCTTACCTGGAGTGGCGCCGCACCCAAGACCCCAAATACCACCAGGAGTGCAAGGAGCGGCAGATCAAACGAGCCGAGAGACGCCGTTCCGAGCGAGAGAAGAGTGATATACGAGCTGAGATATGCCTTCCTGGCCCCAAGGCACCGCTCGAGATCAGAGCTCCGACGGATTCACAGGTATCGACCGAGGAGAAGGCAAAGGAGAATGTGAAGGCCTAGGCTCTCAACGTGATGACTGTCTCCTAAAGAGTCCTTGTGGGCTGCTGTCAGGGATGCCCACGAAAGAGTAGAGAAATATGAGAAGACGAGAAGATGAGAAGATGGGAGGGTGGACTGCTAAGGCTGAGAAAGGGACGATTTCAGGGGATGCTATATCCTCCAGCATGACTACCACGTTACCATGACTCGCCTGAAAGGCAGCAGTCAATTTTGCTTTAGCCACACTACAGAGATTATCACATACTCGATTGCAGGGAATCAGGATTCGACGGATAGCATATTTGGTCTCGTTTGGCCATATCCATAGGGTACTCTAGGGTTCTTTCTTCCTGGTGATAGCTTCGTTGCCCATGATCATGATTTGACGACATGCTTTTGGTGATTGTGATAATAGGGTGTTTCGCAGCGTCAATGATGGTGTATGTTGGACCGACTTAAGTAAGGACGAAGATGAAGAGAGCACAGTCACGGCTGGCTGTTCGTATTAGAGACAGTCCAGATTCATAGACGATAGGAAACTGCCCTTGAGGAATGAGAGTCAAGGAATCCTTAGCTTGGTTTCGGTCTTCTTGTCGAGTCGGTGGATGTTACCTTTGTCTTTGATGTAACAAGGTCATAGCATCGTAGGTCTCGAGTCAGTATGCTGTACCCTGAGGAAATCCTGTAACAGATCACAAAAGTGCGATACAGTACAGAGGAGGGCTTTCTGGACTGTGTGCACTGTGCCGCCTAGACCCACCTAAAGTTAGAGAAGAGATTGAGACTAAGTCAAGGTCTCCGCGCGCGTCGCGTCGTGGAGATGAACTACACACCCCACTAGAGCTTGTAGCTTTACAAGCTCCACTGGAAATAGTCTGGGTAGCTGTGACTGAACGGCCTCTTCTGAGAATTTCCTTTGGAGATACGTTGGTGTTTTCTCGAATTAAGCAGGTTCTCGGATTCTGCGTTGGCCGCAAGTAGAGGAGCCTGCACCTGGATGCCCTTCCCTTTCCAAGGACATGCACTGACTGCTTCGGCTGGGTCTGGACGATTCATGCGGGACGTGAACTTGACCATACTCGACCTTTCGGATCCTGCCCTTAATAGCTCGGTTCATCAGTGATCTCTCTACCAGACTGACTGCATGACACACAAATCTACGATATCTATTGACACTCGTCATCTCATCCTCAAACCCTCACCCCCCACCGCATTTCAGAATCGAACCGCCACCATGTCGACTCCGATGCGCCACGGGCCTTCGCAACAGGGCCGCACTCCCTCCCAGATGGCAGGCGCAGCACCGACACCACCCGTCTCGACCCCTTTCTCTACCTCACAGAACCAGGCCGCATTCTCGCCTCCCCAAGGCTCGCGTACGTCGCCGCAGACGCTTAAGAAATCGCCAGCCACGTCGCAGACACTGAAGGGATTGTCTGATGGTACAGCTGGCGTCAACTTCGACAGCCCGTCGGCTGCGGCTGCTCTGGGCGCGCTGGGTATGAATGGCAGCCTCGATCTGAACCTGGATCACCTTGGCATGGGGGCGTTGGGACTCGGTAGGGCCGACGAAGATGACCGGAAGAAACGCATGGATGCCATAGTTGCTACGCTCAAGGTGCGTCAGACGCCTTGATAAACCTATCGGCCCTCGAATCCTAACATAAAATAGGCTGGTGGCAAGGGTCGCGTCAGTAATGAGGGTCTTGAGAGACTTGCTCGGTCCATTGGGCTGGAATGCCTCTGGGAAGATAACCACGGCCGTGGTTCCAAGTCGAAGACGTTATTCCTCGCGGGTCACGGCTTAGCTATCGAAATCATCATCAACAATCACGTGGTAGAGAACGTCGTGCTTACCTTTCCTGAGTGCACCTTCAGCGACAAGCTGCATGTAGGCAAGGCAGCTGACATATTGCTGAGAGACCTGAAGCTTGCACCTGGCCAAAGTCCCTTGACCAAGACGCTAGAGAAATTCCAGCCCAACCTCGAGCGTCTTGCAACGATGGACAAGCTGAGTGTGCTACCGACCCTCAACTGTTACGACGCCATTGCCGGTATGTACGAGAGCCTGCTTAAAATTTACGATTGGGATATCACGAAGCAGCGGGCGGACCCAAAGATGCAAGGAAGGACGGATGACTACATAAAGGTCGCCGCTCTGTGTACGAGACATGGATGCCCTCTCATGCATGCTCGTGACCGAATTGGTCTGAGCCTTGATTACTGGAAAGAGCGTAAGAGAATGCCTTCGATTACACTCGACAGGGAAGATGCGATGACGTGGAGCATCCTCATCGAGTGCGCCCCCAAGTCCAATGACCTGGTCAACTTCCCCCTCCGAGTGTCAAAGGACTGGATATCGGACGCCATCGAGAAGACCAAGAATCTCACTAATGATGAGATGTTGTCAACTGGTGGACCCATCCTAGACTGGCAAGAGCCAGACAACACCTTGCTCCCCCCTGGAGCCGGTGATGCGACCGAAGGGAGCATGGAGTCACACCCGGCTGCATTGTCGGGACAGCCAAAGCTCCCCGATGCCATCTTCATGGCAACCTTCGACCCTCCTCTGATCGTGACGTCACCCGTTGCTGCTCAAATCCACAGCATCGCTGGTATACAACCATCTGAGTCGAGCGTCACCTTTGATGCACTGGTCTTTCCGATCGCTGCTGGAAGTATATACGACCCCAGTGAGCCTCGAGTCATAACGCGACTGCAACCAGTCCCAAACAACCATGGCATGCCACCTGGAGCAGAGAAGAACCTGAAATCCCACAAGAACACCTTGTTCATATATAAGCCGGTCTACGGACAGCTTCTCACAAGAGTGCCCATGCAGCACCCGCGACAGCTGATGGCGATGTTGCCGACCCTACGGCAATACGCGTTCCTGTCGATCCTGCTCGCAAAGAGCTTCAAACCCATAGATGGGTACCCCGAGGTTGCCGAACCGACTTCGAACTTGAAATCGACGACGACCGCCAAGGACGAGTTCGCCAGCTTCATGGATGATTCTCCAAACACATCTGTCACTACACCGGGACCGAACGCCAATGCGTCGGAACTGGCGCTTTCCGTGGACATTACCCTAACTGCGCACCCGATTCCGCGACTTCAGATTGTGTTTCCGTTCAGGACTAGAACAGCGAATATCACCCTCGAGGTCCAACTCGGCGGCCTAGTTCATATTGTGTCCGAAAACGTCTTCGGCAGCGATGAGGATGGCGACCTTGAGATGGAGGGCATACCTAGTAATACAGGAAAGGGGAAGCGGTACACGGCGGCGCAGTGGGCCGATATGTTGGAATTGACGGAGGATATCGGTGCCTGGGTCGAATACATCAAGTATAAACTGGAGTAGACATGGACGGGATGAGCATAGCATGGACTACCCTCGGGGGAGGGGTTGTATGATAATGCTTTGGACATTGATACCCGTTTCTTCTGGATTAGGGGTGTCGAGGACAATGAGGAATGAGTAGAATGCTAGATGGTCGCCTAAGAGGGATGGAAGAAATCGATCTGGCGCAAAAATGACTAGTTGAGCACGAATGTTACGAGAGCAGCAATGGCTATTACAGTAAGATCACAGGTCTCTTCATGGAAGGAGGGCTATACTGAAAGTTAGGGGAAAAAAGCAGCTAAGCAGTTCAGTGGGCGCAGGAGGCTCGGTGTATCCAGTAATCTCCCTCACGAATAACTCACTAAACGGAATCTTTCAACGTTCTTATTCGCCAGTCAGAAGGTGCGCAATCCTCGCATGTATTATACGCTCTGCTAAGGAAAAGCTACTTTGTTCCGGGACGACTAGAACATGACTTGGTCAACATCGTTATCAAGATATTTACCTAATATGAAAAATTAGCTGTAAGAGGCCACATCTCGATCTGAATGTTCGAAATCCAGTAGTTAGCACCAATCTAGGGCTCGCGAGTCGAAGCAAAATCATGTTTCGAATCTAGGAGGCGATAAACAGCACTGGTCACGGAGAAAAGAGTCAAACCTTCGAAATCAGCCATCAACTCGCTGGTTCATTCCGTTCAGACCATCTAGTAAGCATATTTCAGATATCATTTCACATCCAAACCTTGCTCTGCACAGTCATGCCCCTATGTCACACTCCCGTTCATCCTTCAAACCCCGAGTTCGATGCAAATCGTAGATAAGTGAGCTAGCGAATCGTAGACATTGAAATCATCCAGAGCCGTAGGCCAGCTCATCGCCTTCATCTCATCTCCCTAAAAATTTAAGGCGGTGCAGCATTACCCGTCATATAGGCGCTGAAGGCTCTCTGTTTCAGAGGTTAGCATCGTTCATTACATCAACAACTCCTCGCAAGCCCCTGCATGCAGGGTCGCGAAGGAAAGAAATATATCAAATAAAAAGCGGCATGGGCAGGGGTAAGTTGGGGGGAAGAAGGAATGAGAGAAAGAAAAACTCACCGGATTCCTCGTCTGCAAGAACACAGTCCCCGGCCCCGTAAACTTACAAACCAACCCCTCGCCGGACGCAAACCCGGCCATGATGCCGCCCGACGCGACGCGCTCCATGATGTACTTGACGTTCCAAGCGACCAGGTGTCCATTATCGACAATATACTTCTCGCCGTCCCCGAGGTCTTTGCGGATGATGGCGCCGAAACTCGTGATCCACATGAGGCCCACCCCGTTAATCTTGTGCACCCACAGCCCCTCCCCGGAGAACATGGCCTTGCCCAGGCCTTGCCGCTTGTAATCACGGTTCACACCCTGCGTACTGCAGACGTATGCGTCTTTCGACACGGACCAGGACTCATCCCCCGAGAGACGGATCGTGGTCATGTCGCCGAGCATGGAGGGCGCGAGGAGCAGCTCGCCGGGCCCGATGAAGGTCGAGTGTCCGATCTCACCGCCCGCGATCATCTTCTTCATGCTGAATTTGTACTCGCCCTTGAGTGTAATGGTGGGGGACATGGCGATCAGGGCGCCAGGTTTGGCATCCAGTGGACACCCCCGCGCTAGCTGGAGCGTGATGATCGTATTGCTGTCCCGGTGGCTGATCCGGTACGAGCCCCCGTTGAACGTGCCCACGTCGTCGACCGAGGTGCTGTGCGCGCCTTGAAACTGGCCTGAGGGCAGTGCGCCAGACAATTGTTGGGACGGGGGTTGAGCGCCCACGGTTGAGGTGCGCCGCGATAGGTCCACGCTGCTTTGGGTGGAATGTGCCGTTGTCAACGGCGGCTTCTCCTGCGGGTATCCTTCGGACGCCCCTGGGCTGCCGTAGTCGTAGCCTGGGGGACCGCCTGCGGACGAGGTACTCCTGGCTGGTGGGGTGGCGGCTCCCGCATCACGGAAGGGCAGGTTCATGTGCTGGGCGGCCGAAGGGGGTGGGGGATAGTTCACCGGGGTGCCGGTTTGCTTCGGGGGAGCGGGCGAGGTGCTCTGTTGGTGAGGCGGTGGATAGTTCTGTCGTTGCTGTTGTTGTTGTTGCGAGCCTGGTGTCGGGTAGGATTGCTGCGGCGGTGTTGGGTAGGACTGTGATTGTGGAGGGGCGAAGCCTGGGGTTCCTGGCGGGGGAGGGTAGAACTTCGTTTGGTTTGCGGGTGGCGAGATCGGGGGAGGGGGATAACTCTTCTGAGGACCTATAGGGATGCGTTAGCTTGTCATTGAAGCCTTTGGGCTATATAGAGAGCGGCGGGGGCGCTGTTGCGCATACCTGTTGAGCCAGGCGGCGCTGTCGACGACGGTCAGCATAGCGTTCTCATAAGACGGAGTGCTTTACTTACGTGGGTAATATTGGGCCGACATCGTCACTGAATATCTCTCTGGGGTCCAGAGAGCACTACACTCAGGACAACTACAGCAATTGAGAAGGCTCCGAAGATCTACTCTGGTATGTGGTATGTGAGCTTCAAGCTGATATGGTTGGGGATCCTCAAGGAAAGTCCCACGAACTATGCCCCGCACTTACAAGGCAGAGTAGCGGCCTCTCGCGCCGCGTGAATCCAGCTAATGGAGGTACGAAGAAAGATCAAGGTCTGGACAACCCGTCTCACGATCGTACAATTGCAGGATTCCGATAATCATAACATAGAGAGGAAGAAATATACTCTAGCCTCCTTACCTCAAGAAAGGAGCTCATCGTAGTGACTCGGCGACACAAGGCGACCGGCCGCTTTTCTGGCCAGCGAGCTGCAGGCTGCCCTTCCCGCCCTGCCGCCCATAGTTGTTCGAGGCTGTGCTAAAATCAGCTGGTCCCGCTGCATAATCCCTGGATCCACGCCATTCAGGCAATGCGAAGGATTGGGGTCTATAGAATTCATCCAATGGGTGTCGTCCATGACGATTTGCCAATTCATTTGTGGTAAGTTGCAGGAGACGCCCAGCTCGGTCTTGGGCGCTTAGAAGACGCTCGGCCAGGGAGCACCGGCGTCTAAGACGATCATTGGCTGGAGCTGTGGATGAGTGCCAAGACTGGGGAAATGGGTGGAGCTGAGTTGGTTGTTACGCGGCGGGCTTGTCTCTCACTCCAATGATCTCAGGTCGGGCTCTTCTGTACAGTCATTGGGGTAGGCTTCATCTCCGACTGCAGCCAGAACTGTAAAGAAGTGAAGCTACTTTATTGACCTTCGTCTACTTCCTTTGTCGGTGAATACTGAGAAGGTGTAAAGAACGGCTGTTACACCCGGACTTGAGACCAGACCTGAAGCTATCAGACCTCGGGTTGAGATGGCGGATGGCATATACATTACAGCAATGACTCGTTGATATAGTATTCCATCTACTACTTCTGGTCTTAAGTGAGGGTATAAGTATGAAATCATGCTAGCCAATGCTGAATAATATACATGAGCATCAGACTTCAGCGTACCACTTACCGTTTGAAACTAGCCCTCGGTCGCTTCTATGATATATAAATGCTAAATGGTCACAAGTGGTGACTTGGTTTATCAGCTTCCACATCAAGGATCATGTACAGTATGCGTGGGTGAACCTTGAAGCCTAATAAACCTTACATTAAGCCATGACGCCAAATATACCACGGAACGTCGGTTTGTCAGTTTGGAGTCTGATGGCTCTTTCAACCGACCATTATCCCCTGCGGGAAGAGACTGTTATGGCCATTCGCGAAGTGGATCACTCTTGCGGACTACTTAATCTCGCTCAACTCAGCCGCTCTGAAGTTGAGGACACCCTGCGACAAGGATTACATGAGAGTTGGCGTTCACGCGAGGCTCTTGAGAGTGACAAACCACCAGACTAAGAGACAGTAGCATTGAGGTTCGACGTCCAAGGACGACTGGGTGCCTCTGACGTTTCAGATTGTTGTTCATGTCTCATCATGTTGAAGAAACTGTAAGGCGCCAAATAGATTTGCCAGAAGATCGGCACATTGATAGATACATATATTACTAGTTGCTATGATTAATCGATGGAAGAGGGCTATGGTCAGAATGTAAGCTATCACTGCTTTGGTTGATCCAGGATGGCTTATTTGCTATTCACTTCTGGATGTCGAGAAACCTAGCCTAACCTCATTGTCACTTGAACAATGATTCGTCTCATACAAGGGCAATGTTTTGCGAGGCGAATTTTCCGCCACTGGGCTTCATGCCTTCCTTCTATATTTGATAGGCCTGGCGGAAGTCGTGCTAGACAGACTTAACGGAATTAACTGACCGTCCTGCGGAGATAATGCAAGATATGCAAGATATGCCTCGTTCAGTTATAGCGCATGCAGCATAGCGAATACTCCTGCGGGGTCCAGATGTACTTTACTTGAAGTTTGCTTAGAAGTTATGAGACTATGCTCAAATTTGGAGAATCAAGTGGACCCCCTCTTAGTATGATTGATAATCTCGTCTAGTCAGGCTGACTATATCTTATTACCCTAGCCAGGACTAAGCTCCTTGAGTCCACAATCCTCAAGTCTGCCCAGGTTCTGACCGTCAGTATCGTCTCATGTTCTGACTTGCCACCCCCACACACTTCATCACTCTGTACGGCTGAAGTGGTCTGCACCACATACGCACTTTCACTCGCTTTACTCCAGCTTGGCACACATCGAAGCAATGTTCACCACGTTCGTCGGCCTTCCTGTGCCTACTGTTGGATCGACTGACTCCGGATCACCAGAAACCCAAGCTCGTCCACCAACTCGAGCCAGACGAAAAAGAGCTCAAGTGGCTAGAGCCTGCGACTGGTGTCGCATACATCGTGTTAAATGTGATAATGACCACCCCTGCTCCAATTGCAGGAAGAGAGATGGACAGTGCAGCAATACTGGCTTGACAAAGACAGCCACGCTTCCTCAAGCATATCGGGAAATTGAGAACTTGAAGCAGAAGGTCGCGGCACTGGAAAACCAGCTGCAAGAAGAGCGTCAGAGAGCCCAGCAGCCGTGTGACCTGCTCGTGGCTCTTCAGCCCAATACGCCGCCAAGCTTAGCCCCTTCTAGACCCCCTGAGCGGGATCCCGGATACATCAACGTTGATACGGGCAGGAAGTACGAGAGGAATCTGTGGGAAGGTATTCGGATCAGCACAGCGCGCTCTCCACACGAGTCGTGGTTCGGATCATCGTCACTGTTCTACTTCCTTGGGCGTGCGGATACCTTCCTGAGTCAGACTTTTCAGCATAATCAGCCAGCCCGTCGCGTGCTTCCCGATTCTGCGAGTCGGCTACTCGATGGCCCTTCCACGACCGCCACGGATGAGCAGGATCGTCGGCTCACGCAAGAAGTTGGCACGGGAAGTTTCACGGACGCTGGGGAGTATCTAAGTCCGACGCAAGAAGAGTATTTCCTCAGTTTCTTCTGGGAGTCTTATCACACGTCATATCCCGTTCTCGATGAGGCCGAGTTCAAGGAGCATTACCGATCTCTATGGACAACGCCACGCTTGGAACGAAAATCGTCAGCTATCGTTGATATCGTCATCGCACTGTGCATGCAATATGTCATGGCGAAGCTGCCGGACGCCAAATGTAAGAGTGCTTCGAGAGCCACCGTGGATAAGAATGATGCTACCATTGCCGGGCGCTGGTACTATCGACGCTCTCAGAGGCTCCTTTCATCGGAACTGGAAAGCCCGACCATTTCAACACTCCAATGCCATATCCTGTCCTCTGTCTATCTATGCTGTGGATCATTTCAGAACATGTCTGACAGTGACTGCGCTCTAGCTGCCCGGACGGCATACATGCTTGGACTCCATTTAGAGCCTTCAACAAGCATGCCAAAGCGGGAGAGGGAGCTACGAAAGCGCTTGTGGTGGACTTTGTACGTGTTGGAAAGCAAAATGAGCATGAAGCTGGGGCGTCCGTTCCTATTGCATGGTTACAGCGCTACATGCGGTCTACCAGCCGACGACTATGCATCCGCTATGCTGTCTGGGTCTACGTTTGCGCCTGTGGGGGAGAATCTCACCTGGCTGACTTGGATTCTCTACAATACCAAGCTTCTACTGGTTGCGCGCAATGCTCACATAGCCTTCTACGATACGGATCTCGACTCCTTCAATATCGCGTACACCGGCCATACCCTGTGGGAGAACTCCAAGATGCTAGAGGCCTACGCAGAATCCATGCAACAGCATACGAGGAACCTGGAAGACTGGGCGAAAGCGGTGCCTAGTGCGTTCAAGACAACTCGTCAGAGGAACGGCATTCCCCTTTCTATCGACCGCTCAACTCTCGAGATCGAACTGCTCGCGCCGCTTTGGCTACAACGGCAACGCCTACTTCTCGAGCTGATGTACCATAACCTCTGCGCAAACATATACCGTCCGTTTATTACCTTCGTCCCAGCAACAGAACCCACGCCTCTAGCCGATATGAGTGCCGTAACGTGCGCCGACCATGCCATGGCACTGACACACATCATGCATCAAGTTCTCTCGTCGACATCCATACTAGCAGGTTGGCATGAAGCATATCAATGGCAGTGCAATGCAGCGATGACTCTAGTTGGCTTTGTACTGGCGTATCCGCATGGTGCCTCGGCTCGGGCTGCCAGGGACGCCATCGACCTCTCTATTATCACATTCGAGAACTTCGGCAACAGTTTCGCAGCGGCAGCAAGCGCGGCAAACATCGTGCGCGATCTCAGTGGAAAGGTCGATCTGCTTATAAATCAAAGTCAGGAGAGGAACCCAAGCGCTGCTATGCAGAAGTTGAAGAAAGTAACGGAAAACTTACTGCTGGTCCCTTCTAGTGACATACGCCCGAATGCGGAGCCGTTCATCGGTGAGAGCTTGGGTGCAACGACAGGACAGGTATTGCATGGCTATATGAACTTTGACGAAAATATCGCTGCGGCTATGCAGGGTGTTTTGAATCAATCAATGGATTCCATGTTGGGCGTTGAGACATACAACTCCTTTGACATCGATTTCGAGATGCTGATGTCGAATATGGACAGCAACACAGCCGATTAGGGGACGTTCGCGCAACAGTGAACATCAACGATGAATATCGGGGGACCTCCCGCTTCTCTCCTACCGTTCCACCCTCGGTGCTGTCTTGTAGACGGTGCTTAAAGCGCGACTGTCTTCGTTTACGTCCTGTTGAAAGCTCAACCACTCGGCTCGCGGAATGGATGCAAAAGGGGGAGATATCACATCACGTTGGATAAGCTGCGTGAGCTCCATTCCCCCGCATATCACCTGGGAGCGCGGACTACTTGAGTACGAGTAGAATGGAAGCCGTTGTTCTCGCGATGAGTTTTCCTGTCCGCCTTTTCAGGTCTGCCATTGCTTCTCCCAGTTTCAATTTCATCTGAACCGTTGATTATGGCTCTGTACGATGTCAGAGGCAAATTTGCGATTGTCACAGGTGATGGCTCAGGTGCGTCTCCTGACACAGTTTACACAAAGTCTAATACCTGCTCAGGTACTGGGCTCGCTTTAAGTGAAATCCTTCTGCGAGCAGGCTGCTCAGTTGTCATTGCCGACCTGAAGCTACGAACCGAAGCTGAGGCTGCTTACGAGAAGTTTCCTCACCCTGCAAAGGAGGCAACCATTCCATCAGCTGTGTCGCGAAACGGGTTTGGCCGACTGGATACAGATTGACTCGCTTTGGGAGAAGGCCTTGGGGACGTCTAGCCGCATTGACATCTTGGTGAATGGCGCAGGCCTCTTCGAGCCCCCCTCTAGCTCGTTCTGGAAACCACCTGGTATCTCGCATGACGCCGAAGATTTAATTAGCGAAAAGGGGTCGTATAACACCTTTGCCCATCAATGCGATGGCCCCTATTAGACTTGCGCAGGTAAGTCAACCTTGGATCATGTCGCCTATATTTTCCTTACGTCTCTGTTGACCTGCTATAACAGATCGTAATTGATTACTAGCTGCAGAACCGTCATCCACGGCAATGTCTTGTGGGTGGCAAATATGGGGAGCTATCTCCATTCGATCCAAGCGCCACTCTACTTTGCCAGCAAAGCGGCCGTCGTCAGTTTGGTCAAGTCATTGCAAAGCCTCAAGCAGCTCGTAGGCATCAGAAACTCGGCCGTGTGTCCAGGTGCTGTCCTCGTAAGGAAGCCCACTGCCCCCGATACCCCCTTTAGAGCAGACGCGAACTGAGTATTCCTCGACATAGACTCCCATTTATGAATCAGAGTATGCTCGCGACAAGGTCACCTCTGGTGACATGGCACTCACAGCTCAGGAGTGTGCGGAGGTGATCATGGGCGTGCTCCAGAATCCAAAGTACGGTGACGGCAACATTGTGGAAACTCAGTTGATTGGCACCAAGCAGGAACCCCAGGTTCATGTGCGAGAGGTGCCGTTGGAGGCTTTGTACCCAACTGTGGGCCCATTGGATGCCGCGACGAGCGGCGGTAAGGCAGAGCTCAAGATGATGGAGTAGCTAAGGAGAAGGGTATGCGAGGATGAATGAATGTTGCAGGGAGTAGCCGTAAGGATATTACCGATGAAAAATGCCATAGCCATTTCGGTACCTGTCTCACTGCAGGCTTCTATACTTTGTTCCACTTAGAGGCCGTTATGTTCAATGACGCAGCGCAGCCGGCATTGAAGCCGCTACGGCCCCGCATCGCGGCAAATGACCCACCACTACCGGCAACTTGGCCGTCTGCAAAGCAATCGCCACTTCGTAAGCCACAAGGATACACACATGTGATGTTGATTCATTCTCCATTGGGCTAAAACTCGTTGATGTCCATGTGTTCCCAGGTTCCCTGAGATCATGTCTCGGGCGAAAGAAGCGATTCCAGTCGTGGACTTCAGGACATGGTCCGATGGCTCGCGAGAGGAGAGGAGGCGCATTGCTCAAGAACTGACAGAGGCATGTCGACGTGTAGGCTTCGCTTACATTATAAATCATAGGGTGCCCAATGAGCTCCTCGAAGAGGCGTTTGGTTGGTCTAAGAAGCTCTTCGATCTTCCCGAAGAGAAGAAGATGCTGGCTCCTCATCCACCAGGACCGGACGTTCATCGGGGCTACTCGTGGCCTGGGCTCGAGAAGGTATCGCAGTACGTTCAGAAAGAGGGAGACGATTTGGATGCTGAGGACGAGAAACTACGGACAGTCACGGACTGCAAGGTGAGTCTACCTTGGAATTGTGGACGAAGTAGAGGTTCATTTTGACGTAGGAAAGCTACGAAATCGGAAGCGAAACGTTCGAGCATCAACCAAATGTCTGGCTTCCGGATGACGTCTTACCCGGCTTCCGTAGCTTCATGACGGACTTCTATTGGAAGTGTTTTCGTGCCGCTCAGGACTTGCTGCGAGCACTAGCGATAGGCATAGGACTAGAGGACGAGGACTACTTCTTACGACTTCACAGCGGACAGAACAATCAGCTCAGACTTTTACATTACCCACCCGTGGAGACTGAGAAGCTGTCTGGTAACGCGGTCGCTCGAATGCCGGCACATTCGGATTGGGCCGCGATTACAATGTTGATCCAGGACGAGTGCGGTGGGCTGCAAGTCGAAGATCCAAACGAACCGGGAGCTTTCATTGACGCAACACCCATGAAGAATGCTTTGGTCATGAATGTGGGCGATTTGTTGATGCGGTGGAGTAACGGTATGTCGCCACGCTACACTCGCTCCTGAATCGACTAAACAGCCATTTGCGGTAAGCTGATCACATTGTTCAGACTACCTCAAGTCAACGCTACATCGCGTGACCGTGCCTCCGGTACAAGGGCATTCTTCTGGAGATGAGAGGTGTATGACACGAGCGCGATATTCGATCCCGTATTTTGTATCTCCAGACCCAGATGCGGTTGTTGAGTGTCTACCGCAATGTTCTGGAAACAAGAATCCGCCGAAGTATGCACCAGTAACGCAAGAAGATTACCGGCGTATGCGTGCAAGATTACAGTACTCTCACAGATCTGCCACACCCAGTTCCAGGGCTTGAAGGAAAGGGGAGCCACCACGGGCGGAGTAACAAACGATGGCCGCCCATGGCCGTATAACAGCCTGTGGCGCCTGGGAGATTTTGATATCCATAACGAAGCTTGATGCTCCAGAAAAGGACACTGGCGTATTTTATGGCGCCACGAGGACTGGGAGGTTGTGGCAGGTTGGTTTGCTCATTTCTTACGAAGCTCACGTCATCTAAGGAGGAGAGGGCTTTGTTTCCATGCCAAGAAAGAGAAGTCTGTCTTTACCAGGCCAGACATCAGAAGTGCAAGTCCAATTATATTTCATCAGAATTTCAAAACCTCTCGACCTTTCGTTGTAACATACCGCAAGATCTGTGGCACTTCACTATCGCGCGAGCCCTCCACATTTTTGCCGCTTCACTAAATTGTCGTCTAACCGAGAGTCTGACCTCCTTTTCTTTTTGGAGAAAGAAGACGCCGGTGGTGCTACTCGACGAGGACCACTCTCAACCCTACATCATGCAATTGCCCACTTCCCGTTTCCAAGTCAGCTCTTCGGCAAGTCATACAAAATAATTGGCATCCCATTCTTGTCTTCTTGATAACGTGGCTAGTGCGGTGATTAATCCTCTACGTCCTCCGACAGACTCCGCGTTAATACTATTACGGCGGGAATTATAGGGGGCATAATAAATTCCATGGTCTAACCATGTCCGGTTTCTATCTCCACGTAGCACTTCGATTCAGGAAGCGAAAAGCTTAGGTTGCGAATACGACATGTGGACCAATCACTGGGTACGGAGACCTTGCGTAGGTAGACCAGGATGCCGTGGAGGAATACCAGAGCGATCATTCTTGGTACGGGTATGCCCACGAGAATAGGACCGAGCTACTCAGGCAAGGCGGTCGACGAGAAGACGATATGAGTCGATGAATTGACAGAGATCATTGTAGTCCCTTGAAAGACCCCGTCACATAATCGCTTTAATGATGTAATGCATAAATCACGGCATCCAGTGCGGGGAGCTTGCAGCATCTTGTATCAAAAGCGGGACAACGAACCGATCGCTCGCAACACAACACAACACTTGAACCATTGAAACTTTCTTAGGTTATTACATTACACAGGTATAGAGTAAACCAATAATGGCATTCTTCAAGGCAACTTTGGCCGCAGCTGTTTGTGCCCTAGCACTCTCATCGTCAACTCCGGCATCCGCAGAAAGCTCTATTGCCGGCGTTAAAGACATCCCGGCGCTGGGATTTGGCACCTGGTTGTCCGACACAGGCAAGGCATGAAATCTAAATACCGACTGATCATTCAGAACTTATCGACTAACTTAAACACAGGTTGCGCATGCCGTCGAGTTCGCATTGAATACAGGCTATGACCACGTTGATGCTGCTCTTATCTACAGTTTGTAACCCACTCAGCCAAGTTTCTGGCTGTGTCTTGCTCACCTCCACCCCCAGGAAATGAGGATCAGACCGGCAAAGGCATTGCGGCCTCCGGTGTTGACCGCAAGGACATCTGGGTGACCAGCAAGCTCTGGAACTCGGACCACCGCCCCGTAGAAGCCACAGCGGCGATCAAGAAATCCATCTCGGACCTCGGGGTCGACTACCTCGATCTTTACCTCATGCACTGGCCCGTTGCCTTTATTCCCAATGAGGGGAGCAAGCTCGATGATGACACAACCATCTTCGACACCTGGCGCGCGATGGAGGATCTTGTCCGCGCTAACTTGACGCGGTACATCGGTATCTCCAACTTCGCCAAGAAAGACGTTGAGGCTATCTTGGCGGCGTGCACCATCCGCCCGTACGCTCACGAGTTCGAGACGCACCCGTATCTTCAGCAGCAGGATTTCGTGGATTTCCATGACGAGGTCGGGGTAAAGGTCATTGCGTACTCGCCTCTGGCGAACACGAACCCAACGTACGACAAAGATATCCCGGTTATCTTGGAAGATCCGTTCTGGAAGGACTTGGCGGAGAAGAAGAACGCTACTGTTCCGCAGACGGTTCTTGCTTGGGGTATACAGCGTGGCACCATTGTTATTCCGAAGAGCGTGCATGAGAGCTACATCGAAGAGAACCAGGGATCTTTGAAGATCAAATTCACGGACGAAGAGCTGAAGGCTATTGGGAATGAGGACAAGAAGGTGAGGATGAACAACCCGGGGAAGTCGTGGGGGATCAAGCTGTTTGCAGATTTGGATGATCCCACGAAGCTCGATTCCGAGAACAAGATGGATGAGCTGTAAAGGACTCTGACAAGCAAAAAGGCAGAAGGCCTCGTACGCGCAGAGTTGTGATCAGCAACACTGCAGGATATTGGTTAGAGGCCATAGCACAAGTCACTGCCCAGACATCAACTGATTGATATTCGTGGGAAAAGTACACATACCATACCCCCGCGAGACCCATACTCCAATAGCCCCGAAAACTCCACGTCATAAATTTCAGCTACAAGATGGTGAAGGAATCGGAACTTTAGCCAAGATCGTAGGGTTCGTCTGAGAGCATCCGTATGCGAAACCACCGACCGTGTCGTCAACTGCCGCATTGTAAGCAGCACCACAGTTGGCGTCACTTTCCTTGCTATTAGCCGACTTCTCTCGCGGTCTCATGATACTTGATTGCGCTTACCTCGCGCCTCCACTAGCGTTGTTGAAGTACGAGCAGATATCATGTGAGAAGCAATCCTGGGTGTAGACGTCGCCCCGTGAGGCGCCAGCACATCCGGCGCCACAGCGGCCATTGCATGAGTAGCTGTTCCGGTGTTACTATCGCACTGTCGACAATGTCCTCGGAAGGGTGGGACATACTCTCCGTCATTCACCGTATTGGTTCCGAAGTTACTTCCCACAACTCCTTTCTAAGTGCAGCTCCGACTCGCGTTGGTCGTCCATGACGCCGTGGCGATTGCGCCAACTCTAAGACACGTGATGGATCGCTTGTCGAGAAGAGGTTCACTTGGTGCCGCAAGGGCCAGGAGGGGCAGGAGAGCGAGGAGAAGCAAAGACTGCATCGTGATGATTCTGAAGTTATCCTGGCCGGAGTCGACGTCAATGTCGAATAGACGATCCGCGCAGTGGTCAAAAGCCGATTCTACATTCTTTCCGCGGTCGGCCTCCCACTATTATACATACTAGATGCCGTGAAGCCGTCAGTTCGACTCGGCCTGGGTGTTGTGCCATCGCCCAAGCTCATGTAATATACCGACCCCGACGTGCTGTCCATCTTTGGAAATCGCCAGGGTTTGCGCGGTCAATAGACCTGCTAGTAGCCCTAGCCCATGAAGCGAATTTACGGTAGACCATCGGGATTGTCTGCCGAACATAGCATAGTGCTGGGATCTTCCCGGTTACGTAATTCACCGTCGTCACCGGGACAATGAACCGAATGTGTGCCAAGCGGAGAGGATTTCGGAGCGAGCTGCTAGTCAATTGAGCTGAGCGAAAATGACTCAGCAAAGTGTCGCAATGGACAGTCCTGACAGATCGATCTGGAGTCATTGATACGGGCAGGGAATTCCTGAGGATCAGCGCATTTCTTGGCGAGATGATATGGGACTATGCGCTAAATGCAGGGCCTTGATACGGCGCGGTCCACCTTCAGGAACTGCACCGTCGCCCTGGTGGATGGCGGTATCGGTGCTATGCGCTCCTCCTCTAGCCTTTCTGCTTTACCTTTTACTCTTATTTGTTTCGTTGGTTAAAGGCACGATGCACGAACGCATTCTACGCGTGGGACTCCTAGATGTACGAGCGCGTGCGCCGCTTTCCCCTTTCTTCGCTCGATCCTCATCTTATGGCCCTTTGGCCTAGGCTTGACGAGAAAAGAAGCAAAGTGAAGACCCAGTCGCGTGGCGCGAAATGCTTTCACCAGCCAATAAGGTAATAGAAACAGCAAACCCTCAGGTATAGTACAATTACGTAACCGAACTCTACACAGTAGTAGAGTTCACGACAACTATAAAGAACAGGAGCTGCCCCTTGGCATGAACTCTACGTTGAATTTGCCGACACCTTTCAACACACTACAACTTCCTGCTATTTCCAAACGGGTTTCCTATGGAAGTCAACGCCAACTGTGGTACTTTGATCAGAAAAAAGTCAAGGATTACATTCCTCCTTGCTAAACGATACCTATGCATTCCCAATACACACGTTCCGCCTTTTGCATTTCAAGCGTGTTTTAGCGATTAAGGCAAGGTAAGTACTTATATTGAGTATCATTACGCCTACTTTTGCGATATATAGTCAATTGCTCGATTCGCCTCCCGAATTGACAGTCGATCCGCGTCTCTAGCTAGTAGATCGTAAATAGATGCATACTGAAGTAATGCAGGTGTCCGTACCTGCCCATATCTAATCACAAGCCAGCCAACTAAGGTTAAGAGCACACAGGCTCCACTACTTAAGTAGGCAGCAAATATCAACGCCAATCCGGATCATTTTCAATATGTCGACGTTCATAAGTCTTACGGACGTCAACAAATGCGGTCCCTCTGAATCTCCACGACGGGCCTATGCTGTACCTAAATTTGGTGGTGACTTTAGCCTATGCTTTTTACGATATAGCAGTTATCAACGAAGCGACGGAGTCAAAAGCGTACCATTTTATACGCTTTATGATTAGCGTAAGATCTTTCTTGGTGTTTTTTTAAGTTTCCTCTTCTTTGTTATCAAGGCTAGACTAATGTTATTATCTTTTCCCCGTAATAAGCTCTAAAGGGACGAGTTTAGCAATTTATTTAGCTAATATATAGTATCCGATCTCTAAAGAACCGAGGTATATTTTAATGAAGCTAAACCTACCACTTCCTTACCTAAGTTCTCTAAAAAGGGTAATACAGAAACCACTTACGAGGCAAACACTACTGGCAGAAAAGTAAGTCATATTCATCAGCAACTATAGGCATAGTTGGTGAGAATATCACACGGTATTCTAACACAAACGCTTCAAGCTAGTTGTGAGACTCGTTGAAAGAAGAGCCTCTCGGATTGACGCTTACACGAACTCCTGATACAGGTATTTGAACAGGTCAATGTTTGAAGCCATACATGGCTCGGCAAGCTGTCTTGTGAATGTCAGCTTCCCCCCAGATCGGTTAGAAATATACTGCACCCGCACGAAGGATCTTGGCGTCCTAGGTTCAGCCAAGGTATCCAAGTTTTCGCTTTTCTCATGGAACAGGGCTTTTCTCTTAGTGTCAGGTCCCTCTGAGATATTGACGATCAGAGCATTACCTCTCTCGAAATAATTCAACTGGTTTTGCTTGCGTAATGCCATTGATATCTATGCGCAACGAATAATTCCGGAAGTACGTAAAGCCAGCGTCGTATTCTTACGCTCCAACATTGACGACTGCGATACGGCTCATTGGAATCAAGATATGTCTTGACCGAGAGCCACCGAGGTAGCCGACAGAATGTAGTACTTCCCCGGTACCACTGTACTAGCAATAATAGCAGATATTGTACTCGAATACTGCCTCTAGTAAAGTGACCGGACCAGGAAGATAGTCTCAAAGCTACGACAAGAGCAGAATGTACACAGAAATAGCCAAACGTCTCGAGAGAGAAGAGAGAGGTATACATATATATCAATACACCTTATAGTGGCATGGCGGCCACGGCAACTGACCCCGGTGGCAAGATGCAATCATCTCAAAAACTCCTTGTTGTCTGAGTTGGTTGGGTCTTCTGGCAGAATTTGCTCGTGCGCTAAACTTCAGGGCATATCGTGCAGCAGAATACAATGAAAGCGTTATAAATGTAACCAGCCTAGTCGACTCAGAATCCTTTGAGGACTTTTATGTCTTACCAGACATACAAATCGAATAAGCGGATTGTCACACTGGCCGATTCTTGGGCAGTATCAAGGCTATGATTAACTTATAAAACTTGTGCAACCTGGAGGTGTGACATCTTCGATATCCAGTTAATACAAAAAGCTACCGACTCACCCCTGTATAATAGCGTGTTGGCTTTCTTTGGATGCGGTGCTCTCATACAAAACCTTACTGAGAGCGATCGTTTCAGCCAACCCAAGAACTCTGATGTTTGAAGTAAAAGTATAGGGTGGTAATTCACATGTGAGCGCCACACCAAAGAAGGCTAGCCAAAGGGCCATGGACAATAACTGGCCGGAAGATGAAGTAGTGAAAGGGTACGGCGATAGCCGGCAAAGCAGGAAACACGGGGAATTGGCGACCTGCCCGGCCGGTAACGCTGTGGGACAATGCATCGCTGTCGCTGTGCTGCCTCCGGCGATGGGGCAGACGTTGGCGACGGCACCACTCATAGAAAATAGTATTCAGCCAGACAGTATGATAAAGAAAAGATGACAGGATTCCGAATGACGCTCAAGACAACAGCAGTGTCTTTCTGCGGGTCGACCACGAGCCGTTCACTTGGCAAACCTTACTATTTGCCATATCTCCGACTGAAGCATGAAGCGGCAGTAATCGAATGAAACACGGCCCACCACCCGATAATGGATTTTCACATATGCCGAGCGGAACAATGGTTCTCGCCTTGATGTCAGTGGGGGGTCATATAACTATATGGCTCTTATGTGGTGGACTCTGGTGGACTTACCACGGGTGATATGGTATTCAAGTCATGGATCTTGAATGATCGACCATGAGTTTAAATTGAGTGTAGGTGGGTCAACATCCACAACGGGAGCTTCGTCTCGGGTGCGGTCTCTTCGGTCGGCCACATTAGGGGAGATATCTCACAATCGGAAAGGGGCAGCGCGCACCTAACTGCGCGTCAGATTCCTTGGCCGTATAGTCGATCCCGAATGAGGACACCGTAAGGACCAGAAGAATGCGGGGAGGATGGCCTTATGCACTATGAGTAGCGGCGGTATCAGCGGAGCAGCGAGCCCAATTGTGTGGTGGACACTTTCTGCAAGTGCTGAGTCGTGCTACGTCTACCGCGAACTCCGGCCAGCCACAGAAGAGCTGGTTGTCCAACGTCTGTTTCGGCTTCTGCAAGAGAAGGCGCTAACACTGCGTCTTGCAAGCCAGCTGAACGCGACGTATTCGTTAGCCATTCATCCAGCAAAACACAGCTTATTGCTAGTCGGTGAGTCAGGATATATTGGTCTGGCATCGGTGTTCGGCTAGGCTTAGGTAGCCGGAAGTTAGGAGCCGAACCGGCATCGACTCGCAAGCACCGTAGAAAGTTTTGCGATGCTCGATGTGAAACATTGCGGTAAGTACCTACACTGTAAACAACAAGACGAAAACCGTGACATGTCACAGTACGTCGAAGAAAGAATGAGCACCGTTCGTTACCCAGCCGAAAGTTGGTGGCTAGTCTTCTGTGGCTAAGATCCCGTCCAGGTGCATTGGAGATGCAACAAGCAGGGGTTGGCCGTTGATGGCAATCACGACTACACAGTATGGTGCTCAACTGCCACCCGTTGATGTGTTGCATTGGAGACGCGTCTTGGGATGCTGCTGCTGAAAGTAAGCTTCGGTGCCTGAATCAAGAAGTTGAGACGAGTCATTGACATGGCAATTGGGTCTGATGGCTTGCCTAAAGCTTGGAACAGCGCCGTCAGCCGAAGTTCGAACTTGAGGTCCTCCGTACTGACCTGACCTTCCTGGCGAGAGCCGTCACGCGTGGATGCGGGACCCTGATTGGCCTACAAAGCTCGCTGTTGAATTGGATATTCAGGTGCATGAGTTAGAAGATACTGTACTGTGTAGACACGAAAGTCAAATGGATCGAAGCTCTCGGTCTGGCCAAGCTGTATCAGGCTCCCCGGAGCCACATACAATTCGTAAGGATCGCATGTCCAAGCAGATGCCCGTGATCTTGGAGCTTGCACCCCTTTCGATGTTCCGTTTGACAACCTTAGCAACTCCAAATGTGGTGTCGCATGACTGAGCCACATTGGTCTTGGGGGTTGTAATACAGGATACACGCCCGGTTGGCAAGAGCTCGTGATGCTCATTCTCTTGTAAAATTTGCCTATCAAATTTGAGATACGATCTCAGCTGGTGCCATGGAATCAAGGTTATCTGTACCGGAACTTCTTGGAGTCCCGAAAACAATTTCCTTGGACAGACAGCAGGCGGACCTCATACCAGTCAAGGCGGTTTGTGGTTGGGGTGTGAATTTTTGCCTTCGATGATTCTCCCCACTTCAATTGAGCGCAAGGCTGCTAGTCGTCCTACCCAACGTGCAGGAACGTTAGATTTTGGAAATCACTCAACTTACAGCCCCTATATATGTATATGCGAAAGCATTGCAGACTAGGTACCTACATAGGATTATCTGCGTTTCTTCACTTTGAAGTTTACTTTGTTAATTGGTCTAAAAGCAGGAAATTTTCAGCATTGTGCTTTCGCTTCGACTGGCCTCTCAGCGCCTCATCTTGTGTGTTGCCTAACGGGGTTAGCGAGCTAAACGACTCGTGTGCACGCCCCAACCTGACTGGGGCTCGCTGGGATACCCACTAACTTGACTTAGAACTGGACGTCTTAGCGGTGGGCGGTGGGCGGTGGGCGGCCCAGCGCACGGGGCAGTGCGTAGGTACCTACTTACCCAACAGGCCTGTCGACGACCGACTGCCTTTTGCTTTGGCCTGCCGGTTTCATTTTCCTCCCTTTCGCCCTCCTTCTCGTCAATGCAAAGTCAACAACCACAGGCATACCACACTCATCCTGCGACGAAGCGACGACTCGGCGAGGACTCGCTCGCCATCTCGACCGCCGATTTGAGTGTCATCTATTTGTTTCAGTGCGCTCAGCGATGAGCTTTTTGCGATCCTGAGTGTCGACGTATCTTAGAACTCCCTAAGGCTAGGCCCATCACCGCCAATTCCCGACCGTGTTTTCCTCGTCCACCGTGCTCCCCCCCGGTGACAATCGTCCACATCCCTCGCAATGGCATCATCATCGTCGAATGTTGTCGGTGTCCACTACCGAGTGGGCAAAAAGATAGGAGAGGGCTCATTCGGAGTTATCTTCGAGGGTACCAACCTGCTGAACAACCAACAAGTTGCCATCAAATTCGTAAGTATAGCCTGTTGTCCGCTGTTACAACGCGGGTCCGTTTGCACACGTCGAGTCGAATGCATCATAACCCGCTTCTGTCACGATGTAAAATCAACTGACGTGGATGTTATTTTCCAGGAACCCCGTAAGAGCGACGCACCACAGCTTCGAGATGAATACCGCACATACAAGATTCTGGTTGGGTGTCGTAAGTTCAGGCTGCTCCCGAGCATTCTTGAGCTTCAACTGACCCCATGTTTCATACAGCTGGCATCCCTAATGTCTATTACTTCGGTCAGGAAGGTCTTCACAACATCCTGGTTATAGATCTACTGGGACCCTCGTTGGAAGACCTCTTCGACCACTGCAATCGGAGATTTTCCGTGAAGACGGTTGTTATGGTTGCCAAGCAGATGGTAAGGCTATCCGTCAATGAACTACAGACCTATCCTGCTCCACTGGGTACTGACCACTCAATTAGCTCTCGCGTGTACAAACGATTCACGAGAAGAACCTGATCTACAGAGATATCAAACCGGACAATTTCCTAATAGGACGACCGGGAACCAAGGCCGCTAATGTCATCCACGTAGTCGATTTCGGTATGGCGAAGCAGTACCGTGACCCCAAGACGAAACAGCACATTCCCTACCGTGAGCGCAAGTCGCTATCAGGAACTGCAAGATACATGAGTATCAACACGCATCTTGGACGCGAACAGTCGAGAAGGGACGATCTTGAGGCTCTAGGTCATGTCTTCATGTACTTCCTTCGGGGTGGACTGCCGTGGCAAGGTCTGAAGGCTGCGACCAACAAGCAGAAGTACGAGAAGATTGGCGAAAAGAAACAGACGACCCCTATCAAGGATCTGACCGAAGGATTTTCCGAGGAGTTTAACAAGTACCTGACTTACGTACGGAACCTTGGCTTCGAGGATACCCCCGACTATGACTACCTGCGAGAACTCTTCACTCAGGCCTTGAAGAACACAGGCGAGGTGGAGGATGGCGAGTATGACTGGATGAAGATCAGTAAGGATTCGGGCAAAGGCTGGGATGCCATGCACAAGCACGGCGCATACCACAACCCCAACCAGAGACCTGGTCCATCTCAGATGGAACTCCACGGCGCATCTCGTACCGGTGCCAGCACTCCCCATCTCACCCGCGATCGTTTAAACGCCGCGCAGCCCCCACCTCCGTCACCAGCGAAGGCGACGGACAAGCGCCGGCCAAACGCCCCCGGCGCTCTGACGGCGCAACGAGGCAGCGGGGTGGGGGGTCTTCGTGACATGGCCACTCCGACAGGCTCGACCCAAGCACAGTTCCAGAACAGCAACCAGAACCTGCCGCCGAGAATGGCATCTCAAGCTAACATGGGACCTCAGACCATGCCTGGCAGCGGACGACCCGCCGAACCTCAGCCGACTGGTTTCCAGAAGTTCATGAAGGTTCTTTGCTGCGGTTAGTGGTTGCCCTCCATCGGAACTACGACGTCCATGACTGATGATTACTAGGCTAAATACACCTCGACTGTATGTCATGATTGCGATTCCACTTAGATTATAGAGAGCATTGGATGAGACCCAGATGTTTCGATTCTCCCTTCCACCACCTTTTTAATACTCTCTTGGGCCGCACCCATTGTCGACGTATATGTTCCCATACAGCTGTCTCAACAAGCTATGACGAATCTCACCTGCATCAGCCTCTTTCCACCGCCATCGCACCCTTCACGAAACATCTGCATCGAGCGTTGACTTGGCCAGGGTGTTGACGAGAAAAAAGGCAAGGCGTAATGGCGTATTTGAATTGGAATGATCTGGTATAGCTAGCTATTGGTAGAGCTGACTGTACTTCACGGTTATACCTGATTGTACCACCCAAGGTGCCATGCCAATAATTACCCTCGGCGATTGCGTCTTGTCCTCATCTAGGCACATAGACACGGGACCTTGGGGGAGTAATGGAAACGAATAAAAACAAATCTCATTCACGACGCTCGCTATAGAACTCAAGGCAACGGATCTGTCTGTTAATAAGCAAAACGAAGCGAAGCGGCTGTAGCAACGGCGTAAAGGGCAAGCATTCTGTAGGGTTCTCTCTTATCCATCACATGTAATAAATGCGAGAGAGGAGGGAGGAAGACGCGTAGAGCAGCGAGACGGGGTTGTACGCACGGAGAGGGATTGGGGTAAGGGCTACATCGGAGGTTCCGTGTTATAGGAAAGAAAGGAGAGTAGGCCCGGAGCGGAGCACAACAGAACAGATACAGTGGCATAAGGGAAATACTTCGATAACCGTTGCTTGGATGGGACATGATTCTATGACTTGGTGAAGACTGACTAAACGTGGGTAGCAGATAGACAACTTTAATTGAGACTTTTACATCAGGATGGGGAACAGAACTACGCTGCGGAAACGACTTACAGACCTACTCCCTAAATCCTGGGGCGACAGAAGCGTACACATGGCCTGAGGTAGAGATCGTAGAGCGCAAGGCTCGGCTTGGGCGCATGTTGCTTATTACGAACGTCTAAGCCTGGCTCCCGCGCAGCACAAGTAATATAGCATAACAAGTACATATGGATGCCGTCTCACTCCGGTTTGCGAACTGATGGGTAATATCTCAGACTGCCGGAAGAGCAGCAAGCTTACTTGACACAAGCTAGCCAGTGCTTGGCGATGTGGTGCCCACACCTCTACCAGCGTTTCCTAGTCTCCACTAAGTCCAAGCGGCCGCGATAGTCGGAGCTCAAGACTAACGTACTCGGCAAATCCTTCCTCTGAGAATGAAAAGGAGAGCTTTGGACTGTTTCACTCGAGCTACGAATGTCTATGATTCCGTTCGGGTCGCCTCTTCTGTCGGCAAACCATCATATATCTTGGGGCAGTATAGTTATAAATCAAGTTCTACATTTGCCTGTAGAATTCCTGGGGATGACCCCCTCAGAGATTTGAAACTGGAAACAGCGTTTCTGGCAGTTTTGCAGATGTTAGCTTGGGCCACCGGCTTAATCCCTTTTCAATGAGCGCTCCAATTCACTCAAATTTGTGTCATTGTATATAGCAACGAGAGGTGAGCATGACTTTTGGTTGCTACCCTGAGTACCACTCTAGTCCCACAATACCTCGCGAGAGACTTGTCAAAACGCCCAAGATCGAGAGAACACCGACGACGTATCATTACAGAGAAGGGCCTCGAGAGACTCTTGTAGTTCCCCAAGAGAGTATTGTAAGGATATCGAGCCCTCTGTCCTTCCCCTTCTATGTTCATAAATGCCTCTTCCTGTCACTCTCTCCCCACCTTCATGATATACGAGGCGGCCGTCACGTTGAGTGCTAGCTACGAAAGCCCCTATGACCCAGGGTTTCCCAGCTTAAGTGAGCTTCTGCTTGATGAAGAAGGACCGGAGATGTGAGAGTTGCCATGCACAGGTAGCGCCAAGGACTAGAACTTGAATGAACATCCATCGCACGGTTCTAGAGTTGGTGGTCTCGGACTGATCTCTGAACTCGGCTTCTCGCTCCTGTTACGACGTTTATTAGCACAAACTGTCCAACTAAGAGGTCTCCCGTATAGCGCTAGTCAACGTAGACTAATAACTTACCCTCTGGAAAACCTGCTCCCTCCGAATATCCTGCAGTCTGCTATTCAGGTCCTTCACGCGCTGGGAGATATCCTCGAGCTTGCCCTTGTCGGTGCTCTCGATCTCGCTCGTCTCGCCGATGGCCAGATCGAGGCTTAGCTTGATGCCGCCGTTGGGGTGGTAAACACTTAGCCAGCCCTGGCGGCCCGAGTTGGACGAGGGCGTGAAGCAGATTTTGTGCTCGCCGGCCTCGTGGGCGCTGAAGGTAAAGCGACCAGAACCGGATCCACGTTGTGATACTACGCGGTGGTCGTTATCGAAGGTTTCCTGTCAAGCAGGCCCGTCAGTTAGTTACATGTCAGGCAAAGGAGTATATGATGTAATGAAGCCGTGAGGATGAGAGAGTCTTACATCAACCGAAATATAGATGTTGATCCCATCGTGTTTCGACCATGACTGCGTGTTGTCGTCCCACTCTTGAGCTTCGTAGTGTCCCACGACCAATGTGTCCTTGGGCATATCCTCGAAGAAGCATTTCGGGGTTCCGCCATCGATGAAGAAGTACAGGGCCTGGGCGGCCGTGGCCAGCGACAGGAGAGGGAGTATCGTTCTCATGGTGGTGACGGGTAATATGCGTGAACCTCAATTGAGTCAAGGCGAGTGCGGTAGAATGTCGTAGATGCCGACGTGGAGCTCGGGTTTGGCGTTGTCGTGTGATGGAATGCCCCTACGATGGAGCTGAGATCTACGGGACCTTCACTGTTCACAGGCCAAAGTGTCCCGTCCGGAAATTCAATGGACCCCGGGAGCTCATGGCATGGCTGCTCTGGCCAGGGGTGCTGAGAAGTGGTACGTGCACATGCATGGCTTATAGTGGATCACGTGTATCCACCACGAAATTTGGCTGTCATTCGGAGCTTTGGGGACTTCGACGTCGCCAAATTCCAGGTCATCAGATGCGACGCGTCAGAAAGGTCAAATCATCGAGCAAAACCAAGCGGCTTCTCTCGGAGACGTGTTTCTATCCGCCCAGAGTCCAGCACCCATTTTAGCCCATGGTTGTGGCCATCGCGCGAGGATTCAGCGGTCGCCGTCGTTGAAGTGCGCATCTGCCAGACCCCGTCAATCGCCATTGTCTACATCAATTAAACCCGACCAACCGCCCGAATGGCCTCTCACGACGTGCGCGACGTGCTCGACCTGCCAGCTGACGGCGCAGGTCCACGACCGGCGAAGAAACTGAAAACCGCAGCACCGCGGCCGAACCTCAAAGGTCTAGCCCGAGAGGTGCAAAATCTCGGAGGAGACAATCCGATAGCAATCGTCCCAGCCATATCCTCCTTCAAGAAACGACGCTTCGGTAGTCGGAAACCTGTGGCGAAATGGGAGATGCGCCCTTTTCGTAATTCAGCGCGAGGCGATGGCTCCTTAACACTCGCGCATTGGAGGAGAAAAGAGGACGGCAAGCCTGTACATCAAACGGAACATCAGGATGGACAGCCAACCGAGGACCAAATGGAGACGGACCAGAGACCTAAGGACGTCGAAGACTCATCCTTTGCCAAGTTCAACGTTAAGGTTCATGTTCCGCAATACAGCGAGGACCAGTATAACTCGACATTGACGAGTAACGACTGGACCAAGGACGAAACTGATTACCTGATGGAGACGGTCCGTGACTTCGAACTCAGATGGCCGTTGATATGGGATCGCTACGACTATCAGCCAAAGCCTTTGGAGACCGCAGAGGGTGGAGGCGGAACTGATGGCACAAATCCTGGCACTGCTGTCGTCCCAGTACACAAGGCCCGCAGCGTGGAGGATCTCAAAGCACGATACTACGACGTAGCTGCGAAGATGATGGCAGTCCAGAAACCTGTGCAGTACATGAATGCTACCGAGTTCAGCTTGCATCAAACCATGAGCGACTTCAACCCAGTTGATGAGGCTCGTCGAAAGAAGTTTGCCGAGTCTATGATGAGCCGCTCCAAGGAAGAAGCTCGCGAGGAAGAGTCGCTTCTTATCGAGGTTAGACGTATCTGGGCACGCACAGAGAAGTTTAACCAGGAGCGCCGCGAGTTATATAACCGCCTCGACTATCCCCATACAGAGACTACGCAGGACCTCAGCGTCTTCAAGACGAGCAATGGCTTACAAACTCTACTTCAGAACCTCATGAGCGTCGACAAGTCGAAGAAACGTAAGTCGCTTATGGGTACTGATGGTCAAAATACCCCTGCCTCCGCTGGTCCTTCCGGCCACCCGGGATCAACTCTTATTTCTGAGGTCAGGCGGGAAAGCATCGCAGCTTCTACAACGAGTGGCCACCGCGACTCGATTGGTGCCTCAGATGGTCGTCCTGAGAAGCCCACTAAGAAAGGAGCTCAGCAAGCGGAACGCCCTAAGCTTACCGAACAAGAAAAGGAGATCTACGGTGTTTCGCAGCCCGATGAGCGTCTGCCTACTGGGCCGACTTTCCGATACGACAAAATCAACAAGATCCTTACCACGAAATCGAACGCACAGCACCAACGCATCACCAATACGCTTGCTGAACTTGACATCCCAGGTCGACTCAATATGCCTACCAAGGACGTCGTCAACCAGATGGCAAAACTACTAGAGCAAATCAATATTCTCCTTGATATAAGGAAAATTAGTGATAAATACGATGGTGAACTCAAGCTTGAGCAGGCAAAAAAGGCTCACAAGAGTGGGCTCAAAGGTCCGGCTCAGTCTGATAGTAAACCCCAGGGATCGGGCTCTGACGCTGCTAAGGCGGTTGGAGTGAACGGAGACGGGAACTCGGAAGCTGTCTCATCTGCCACGGCTGCAGCCACCTCCACAGCGGCCTCATCTGGGACTGATAGGGCTGGAGCTAGCACAGATGGGACACAGCCTCCTACCAACGGTCGATCCACCGCCAATCTAGATGCGATGAATGTAGATAAGTCTACGGATGACGCTACGAAAGTCAAGCAGGAGGCTATGGAAGAGAAGATGGCACGTCCTGCAAGCAGTGGTGGACATAAGAGGAGCGCGAGTGTTCTGAGTACGATCAGTGACAAAAGTGCTAAGAGGCAGAAGAAATAGTAACACCTCTGGGAATCCCTGGGTTGATGAGTTGGCGACAAACAAGGGTTTTACAAATGTTGCTCTATCGCATGGGATTCAAGAGCTCGACGGGAGCTTAAGGATATGATAGAAGAAATGCGAGCCGATTTGACAAGAATCCCCAGTGGTACAGGCATTGCGTTCTTGGTGATTTCCGACCCGATGTCTGCAGTCTTCTGGGAACGATCCGTTTGCAATACTAATCAAGGCTGGATCCGTTTGGCCCAGTGTGAATCTCAAATATGCCAGATCTTTTCTCTGGATATCATGGTCCCTCACCTTCACCCGTTCTCTGACAACTTAGCCAGCTCCCTATGTGGCCGAGTCGCACAAGTTATATGCCTAGTCTTCCTATCTATCGAGCGCACAACCCGAGATTTTTCCCGGATGATCACATGATCGAGACCAACAGCTTAGTTCAACGCTCTGCTAGTCTACCTAGAGAGCGTATCTTCAACCCACTTGCAGTTCAAGGGCGACATTCGGTCTTATACTTGGCAGGAAGCTCTCACGTCGATACTTCTTCGAGGGTCGGTCAATGTCCTAAACTAACATTTATGCTGCTTCTCATTTGACCCCGAACGTCGAGTCCGTTGTATTCTCATCAGAGTCACCACACATCACTTACTCACACCATTGGGCCAGTAATTAATTCTGTACGGCTTCTTATGCATATACCTCTGCAACCTAAGGTAGGCCGACGCTGTAGCCAGCTTTGATTCTCGAGGACAGCGCAAGACCACCACCAACGCGTCGTAAAATCGGTACCAAACGCACCCATCTAAGGAATCCCAATCGCCCGTTCGATCAGTACGAAGTTCGGTGTTGCTGCTGCATTCTGTTTGCTTTTGCGCGGGTGTCGTACGTCGATCGGCCTTGGGTCATAGGTGGCGGCAAGGTCCGGCTTTGATCCTGGCGCGTCGTGGTGTTCTGGGCGGGATACAACATCGTCCCGGCTACTCTACTTTGGCGTCTCATGCGCGCGGACGTCCTAGCTTTGGAGGAGATGTTCGACGTCATCTGAGCGGCGCTCCTTGTACTTGTTTCGCTCCCTGTTGCTTACGCTTGGCGATGGCCATTAGAATAACTTCAGAGTATTCGCGCTGGGAGTACCAGGCTGAACCAGCGCAAGGGCAAACTAGCAGCATTGCCTGGTGCCCCTGAAGCCCTCACCTTATATACGTATTGCCTGAATCTAGCTGTACAACATTCAGCTGCATGTATAAATCTGTATGGTGAAATCTTCTACTACGAATACAAACGCGTTGGTCTTCTGAGTCCAGCTAAACGCATCTCCGGTTAACAATCCAAACAGATCATACCGTTCTACCTAGTGCATTTGTTTGCGGCACTCTATTTCCATGGTATCTTGGAGTCTACCATCATATCATCAGCTAGGTTATTCTCGCACCACTGCATTTACTTTATATCGCTGTTTTACGGAGGTCATCTACACCGACGAAGCGTGTTTTCGTCCTTCATTCGATGGGTGTTCACTTTTTCAGAGGCATTCCTTCCATAGCGAGATGCTCTTGCTGCTAGCAGATCCTGGTATTACATTCAGTATTTGGCTCACCAATAACCGTGCTCAGCCCACATATTCCTTGAGCGAGCTGAGTTTTCTGGTCCCGTGGTTATGGTACCCACGTTGGCAAAGGGAACCTTGAGCTGAAGTTAAGCTTTTCAACACATAAATCCTCCCCGCGCCGATGATTGTCAATGGCGATGTATCGAAATTTAGGGTTACGTCGCATCTTGGATCCCGAGACTGTCATTTGAAGGCGCTATGACGGGAAGGGGCATGCCGTCTTTACTTGGACAGGATGCCAGTTGCAATGGCGAGATTTCGCAACACTATAGAAATTCCAAACATCCTGCACGAATGCAGCTACATTATAACTTCGGTTTACTCACATCTTCTAGGTTTCAATTAACCTTGGTCGCGGGTTGTGCGTATGTCTCTCTTTCGAAATGCTCCATCTATGGCCTCTGGATGAAGAGATAGCTTCGCCCAAGTGGTCACAAAATATCGTAGAATTTGACGTGCAGGAGTCGGAGAAAGCTCTACCATGGCATATATCCACGTTCCGACTTGTGTTCTTCATCTTCAAAAATCCCTTTTAGCCATGCCATTTGCTTCAATACAGACGTTTCCAAGTCTCACCACGAAGGACGGATCAAGACTGTTGGCAAAGTACTACACATATCTTCTTTCAAGCACTCAGTCAAGATGCGTCGCTTCGCATCCCCGTTCAAGTCCAGAAAAGACAAGAAGACTTCAAACCAGGATATTCTCTCCGAGGTATCAGGTATCAGCGGCGACGCTCTGATCAGGACAAAGTTACGTGCTCAGCTCGAAGGGCTCGAGCGCAGAAAGGACATTCAAAGTGAACAATTGAAAGACAATATGAAAAGACTGCTGAAAAAGAAACCGTGGGCATCTCTCGAAGACACAGACGCAGGTTCGTGTGGTTCCCAAAGAGTCGCCCCGATCGAGCGTGATTCATTCGCACTACCATGTAGCCAGCTTGGGTCTCCTGAGTCCCTGAATCCCCTCGAAAGGGTGGAGGCTCACTCTCCACCATCAATTCCCGTCGATATTCTGCAGCGCAACCGCAACGCGTCATTTAGTCTGTTCAGGCGCCAGACATTCAAGAACCCACACAAGATAGTTCATGACGACGTTGAAGGACCGTTTGGTCTTACGCACCGATCCTCACTATATTCAACTGACTCGCAAGACTCGGCCGACACCTTCAGCAGGGGCTATTGCAACCGAACAGAACCAGGGAATGAGCTCGACGAATCGACCGACACCGATATAGCTAACCCTTTCGACGACGATGATGTCGAGGCCGATATCAGTGTATCCACGCAGGACGAGCTCAGAGTGTATGGCCAAATTGTCCATCAGACTGTCAGTCACAGTACCATGTCTGCTACTATCGAAGACGCATTACAGTACCTACATCTTTCAAATATCCGCATGCCACCAGTCTTACGATCGAGGGATCCCGCCGCACAATCCCAAGCACATGTCATCCCACAGGCTGCTACTTGCAGCGCGCTATACGCTGCTATCGAGCTAGATGAATTACGGCATCGCAATCCCTGGACGCCTTGAGAGTGTCCTCGCAGCTGCTTGCGGCATCCGCGGTACGTATCTTACTATTGGGCGTGCCATCGTAATCTTGATCTGTGCGGTTGACTTGGACCGTAGAGTGGCCTTCTGCTGACACGTGCCCCAGTGATCGTGATCTTTATGAAGTTCAACGCGAGATTGACTGAATTGAGGGGCATGGTATTCTGGTTGAGGTGCAACTACTTGGTGGTTTATATGTTATCCGTGTGTCAGTAAGCCGACAAGATGGTTTTTATGACATGACATCGGAGTTGAGTTGTCATAATGCCTAGGCTACACCTGCTGAAATTGTGACTAAAAACTCAGACCTCAGGTATGGTAGGATGAGTCCATCTTGTTCAGGGTTTGAACAATCAGGATACGTTCTCACGGCAGGATTTCAGGATGGCCATTCGTACTGATTCATTGCAAATTGTGTTGACTGAGTTACAATTCCCCGGTCTCGATCGGTTGGACTCAACCCCGTCCTTAACCTCAACCACGGCAGTATTTTCCAATCGCACACCACTCGTTGGCAAGCTCCAGCCTTCATCGCGATGAAAAGCCATAAGCTGAAAGAAACCTCAATGGTATGCTCGTAGTTTTGTTTCAGAGTGAAAGTTTAGCCGGCGCTATAACACATGACCATGTGCAGGCCAATCTGTCACTGCGGAGTTTACTGACGTGAAGCATGCCTTCGGTGGCTCCATTCAGAGCGGGAATCATTCCTTTCATAGATGCCACTGTTGGTCTCTCTAAGCACTTTTTTCTGTGAAATCCGTCCTCCTCCTACACGCACGGGAGAGTTACACTATCTGGGCCTGAGCATCGACGCTGGCCCCAACGGTGCCGAATGCATAGTCGTAGATGGTACCGCACATCTCAAGCCTCAGGTCGATATTTAGGAGTAGCCATTCTGTTACCCTCGTAGATCATTCGCTGCTAGGCGAGCGTGCTTACTCTTCGAGACTATATGGAACTAAATTGGTAGAAAAGGGGTACAAGCTCCCATTGACTGATTTTTCAGCAGGCGCATCTCTTCCTTTAGCAACCGACCAGGAATAAGTTTACTTCCAACCCGGTGATAGGAATCTTCACTGTATACTCACGAAAGGCAGAAGGACCCGAGCTTGAGAAAGGCGCCATCAGGATCCTTCTTGAGACAAGAAGGCTTTCTCACATACCCTCTCAGCATGGGAAATGAATGCTATGTCAAGTGAGCAGACATACAGCTACACACCTTCGGCAATTTCGTTTGACAACACAGAGTTGTGGTATTCCCTGCGTTCGGTCGTCATCTGGTCTCCAATAACGCAACACTGCTTCTATGCTTTTGCTCTTTTGAATACCTGGAAAAGTTCTGGAATCATTTGCCATACGTCTGGTGAACACAGGACAGCATCCTCACGAGGGTTTTCGACTGATCGGCACGCTCCCCTCATCGCTCCCAACATCTGAGATGAAGCCCCTATTGTGACCATATTTTCCTTTCTCGACAACGTGAAACTACTCACCCAATGGTCCAAGGACCTGAGCGATTGGTGGGCTCATGTATTGAGTGACGTGCTTCGCATCATGACTCATCCCCCTTAAAGGCCTGGAGCATTATGTAGTAGAAGGATCTTCGCTAAAGGCAACGTGGAGATTGACTGTTTCATTCCAACATCTGCAGTGTCTTAGATGCGGCCTACATTATCACACCGCAGGAATTTGTCACCATCTAGAGCCGCCGACAACTCGAGTTCAAGCGATACGATAGCGGCACCTTCGTAGCAGCAGGAGCGGAGCTCAATACGGCCAGTGATGTAACAGCATGGAACAGTCATCATCCATTGCATGTTCCCAAAATAGATGCAGGGTCGAGTCCGAATCTAGAGAGCAGAGACCGGAAAGACAAGTCCATTGAGCGTTGTGCGACTTGAGTACTAGAAACATTTGAGACACTCTTTCACTATACGAAATGCGCAAGGTCAGCGCGCTTACGGAGTATTGAAATAGCAGGAAAATGAGTGTTTCGCTCCACTTCGCGTTGGGTGTGGAAAGTGGTTGAAAGTCATCGCAAGACTTGACGTTTCAATAAACAACAATGCAACCTAGCGGCTGCAGGTTGAGGCTACATCTTAAATTAGCGACTGCCTAAAAATAACATGTCCAAAGGGTGCCCCCCACGGGTCCCCAAGCCGTGAGGATGGAGAAACGGCTCATAGGGCGGCCTCCAGGATGCATGGCATACCGGGAGATCGTCAAGACCCAGGCAGGCTGCCTTAACATCGCTTTTACCCTCGCAGCCCCTCGCAGCCCCTCGCAGTTCCTCGCATCTTCTCGACCAGGTACGCCAATCAGATGGAGGTGACGACGACAAGGAGTTTGTGCAGTGTATGTCTGCCGTGATGTTGGTTGGCGCCTGGAATCCTCATCGGCACAATCTGGGTAAGGGCAACATGCCCTTCATGATCTTGGCGAGTGGCCATGAACTCAGCAGTGAGCCAAAGCGCCAATGAGGTCACTCCTAGCAGCCGCCGATGAGGGCTTCTGGAAGCCCGGCAACGTGGGACATGGCATCCTTTCGATGGCTGCCTTGGTGCCATGCATACATCTCCAGACCTCCCGAGACGGAGATGCAGCGCGTGGCAGCGAAGCGCCCGCCTAGGGTTCTGGTGCCTTGCATAACCGCCGAGACGGTATCCAGCAGTCGTAGGTAAGGTGATGTTGGCACAAGAACAGTCCTAAACGCCGGTCATGCAGCAGCTGTTCTGCCGCGCATGACGTCCAAATTCCGAAGTCGATGTCTTAAGGAGGAAATCTTCCAGAAGCCTATGAGCTACGAGCCACACCTTAGGGATGAGGAGGGCGCTTAGTGTTGTCGTGGGCGGCTATTCAGATAGCCCTCTCGCCATTGGACAGATACTAACCACAGTGTCTCCAGGGCAATTCTCCCTGCGAAATATCTTTCCGAGTCAGCTTGCCTCATGGTACTGGTCAAATTGGTCCTGGATTGGGATTGGTATTTAACCTTTTGTTTTTACTCAATTTTACATTTCAGTCCACTTTGTTGATGGGATGAGGTTGATGAGGCTCTTTGGGCGCGGTAGAAGGCCTCGCCAAGCCTGTTAGCGGTCGGACCGGCACCTTCCCTGCTCTTGGAGAAAGTGCACAGGGGCTTTTTCTGTCAACCAAGCTTAGTGCAACGTATTGTAGCGTGTGTGGAAGCTCTCAGATTAGGAAATGACTGAAAAGACGCCTCATTGTATTGCATTGCAATGTTTGACATGAAGCCTCGCAGAGGTCGGTAAGCTTACAAACTGTCCGATTCCAGAGGCCAAGCCTGAGCCCGCCTATCCAGCCACTCGGTAGCACTAACAAGGGTAGGATTTTGTTTGCACCGACAGTTCGCTTGAGATCCTCCTTACTTGCACTTGTCCGACTCCAGCTCCAGTCGCCGACAGCATGGAGGTAGCGAGTCAAGTGGTGTCGCTTGGACAGAAGGCTCACGATGACAGCCACTTAGTTGACATCTGTATTTACTGTGTGTGCCCGATTTGTGTTGGATCTTACGTTTGAAAACTCGTCATCTCGTGTCACAGAACACCGAGGGAGGTGACGAGGCTCTTGAGCGTTGTACCTAGGCAGTCGGGTCCTCACTATGTAGGTACTGGGTTATCGCGCTTGCAGGAGCGGCTTGTTGGTTGCACCGTTTCAAGCGCTCCGGACATTGCACTAACTCAAACCGTTTTAGAGGTACGACGCCGAGAGCGGCGGACTTTCCGCTACTTTCCGCTTTAATGGCCATCATTGACTTTTCCTAGGGAGAGTTTAGTGATGAAGGCGCCAGCCAGCAGCCTTAGGGTCTCAGGTTACAGGCGACGTGCCGGATCAAGGTAGGTGAAGCTTCAGTACTGTGTAGAGGTTGTAAGGACGCCAATTCTTCGGCTGAATAATGATTACGCAAAGATCTAGAGGTTCGAATTGATAAAGAGGCATCCTCATCAATACCATGTGCCTTCTGGTGACGGAACCCCTTTGAGAGCATCGAGGTTGGTTCAGACGATGGGATGGCCGATAGTCATATGCCCCTCTGCACTTCATTGTGACCCTACTTCTGTCATCCCAACGCAACGTTCTCCCACATCGTACCCTGTTTAGTACTGTAAAGAAAAATAATGTGGGGTTACAATATGAACTCATATCATCGAGCGTTGCGATGCAGTTGGTGTCTCGTCCGATGTGAGCGCACCCGTTGGTATCAAGCATTTTCGGTAGCTGCATCAGTGCCTTTCATATTCAGTGTCTCCGATGCAGAGTCCGTCACAGCCAAACGATACTGCGTCTCTCCACAGATCACACGAACAAGCGCATCTCGATTCTAATAAAAGAACATCAAGACCGCTTCCACGCGTAGGCGCACTCGAGGAACACCCTTCTCTCCGCCGGCACTTGTCATAGGTCGGATACCTGCGTCGCAGAACCAATGAGCTGCGGCAGAACGCTTAACCTTGATCACCTGTGGCGGTAAGGGACTCTACTTTAGCTCGGAGCAGTCAAGGATTTTGTCGAGGTTCGAAGACTTGCGACAAGCGCTATCTAGGCGTCTGGCCCCCAGGCGCTCGAAATAAGTTCAGACATCAGAACACTCTCGCGTCGATGATGGGAGAAACTGGGATAATAAATCCTATCGAGCGTTAGAGACCCTGCCAGCACGAGACAGCAAAGCGCGCTGCACAGAGAGTCCCGTTCTATAATTATCGACCTCGGGACGATCCTATCTCCACCGTGGAAGGTTGCTTTACACGCGCAAGCGAGGCGACGGGTTGCCAGAGGCAAGTACGCAGAGATATGGGTCTACCACAGTAGATGTTGCACGTCACACTATAGTATTGTTCCATGGCACTCGGGATGTCGACATTGCCTGTTTCATTGGATTGACCCACGATCAAATGCTACTGTGTATTTTGTTCATCCTCTAGGTAGGTATCTGGCGGTCAGACAAGGCCTGTCAGTTGACGAAGGGCACCGATAGCACCGATAGACACAAGGGACTTGAAAAAGTACCATACATCCATCCGACACTAGAATGGACCGATCCATGGACGAGAACCGGCAAGGGTTGACTGGTCCTCTTCGGGAAATCTCCAGGAGGTGGCCTAGGCTGGCAAGAAAGTCCGGGAACCAACCATCACAAATTAACCTCCTGCCACTCGTTCATCGCGGCAACCGGTTCAGATGGTGGGCGGCGTAACGATCCGGGAAAAAGCAAGTCATTTGCATTTTTCCCGATGGCAGCGGAGTTTCGTTGATCGCCCAATTCCACATTGGCAATGATGAAAGGGATGAAAGATCATGTCAAGTACCTAACCAAGAGCTGTGTACTTCTTCCTCACACGTAACTGTACTGTGTGTGCATGTGTGCTCGGTACATCCTGACACCGCACTGCCGCGCTGTTGCAGGGTCTCGAGATCGCCCCGCCAGTATCAGTACCTGGTGCGGCTGCGCTGTGCCTCCCGGCCACATCAGGCTAGTGGTCGGCGCACTGGACACGGCAATACGAGACATCAGCAGCCCGGAGCCTACTAACAGTGTGGTACAGCCCTTGTACCCGCGCTAGAGCGAAACCGACAACTTGCTCCATTAGACGCAGGCGCTCGATGTGGGTGTGGATGTGCGGCGTGCGGGTGTGCCTAAGAGCCCTCGTCTCAGCCATCACACAGTCGCGTCAAATTGCACTTCATCGCACCCCTGCCTACCATGCTGATTGGCTCCCAGGACAGGAACTATCAAATCCGCATACCCCGTCAGTGTCGTCGCTAGGCTTGTCGGCAATGCGCACATAGGGTGGGCTGGCCTGTCCCGAGTGAACGAGTTTTCTGTGTGAAACCTGAAGGCAGGGCGAGTGCCTGACTGGCCAAAATAATAAGTCGACGTTGCAATAGTCGCTGAAGCGCCTCGGCATAATCTATCCATCTATCTAGGATCTCTCAAGCCTTCTACTGTGTATGAACATCCCAAGACTGCCAGGCCACATGTCTTTTTCAATCTTTCTGCCTTGGACTGGGATATGATCCTGTACTATTTCGATATGAACGTTTGTTGGCGATCATCCAGTTCTAGCAATTTGAGATGCCCCATTCGAGTTAGACTTGCAATCCAGATAACTAACGCTGGGTGTAAGTATAACCTGCACCAACCACTACTTTTCCAGGATTTCCTGTCAAGAAACCCCAGAGGTAGATCACAGTTGAACCGAGTCGATAGCGAGCTGATTCAGCTTGATTACTGAAGTCTGATTAATATTAGATTCGTTGTTCCATGGCGACTACCGTGTAGTAAGCTCTTCCTTTCCTGCTTGCGTGCACTGTCACTGTTACAGTAGACTCCATGTCTCAATCATGGGTCTTGTTCCTAGTGACTTTCAAGATGCACACTACGGGCCGAAAGTATTGAACCCATCATACGTCACTTGCAGTGCTGAATGAGATTAAGCAAATAGCAAAAATCAGAGACACCTACATCCAACAAAGGGGAGGAGCCCGGGTGTAACATTATCAATTCGCGGGGCACTCCTGCTGGAATTATGCTGGAATTATGAGAGAGGAGACGAGAGACGATGGAAGGCTTACCGCGTCTGATGAGCGTGAAGAAAGTTGCCAGCTCGTTTAGTGATGAAGTACGCATACATACCTAGTCAAAAGCAAGATCTAGCCTCCAATATCTGTGAAGCATATTGGTGGCACTTTCTCAGAAGACTCAGGCGGCTGAGGTGGAATAAGTCGCATCGCTTCCAAGTCTGCCACGCGTATGGCGACATCACTTCGTCTAAGCACTGCCGCTTATGTAGTTGCCTCCTCTCCTGGTGCCGCGCGAAAAACGGGCGCGAATGGGGAGGGCGCGATAGTTGACGCAGGAAATCCAAAGCTGATGTGCATGCCAATGGGTGGTGGTGTCGTATTGAAAGACAAACGAGACTATCCTCAGTGGGTTGTCGAGAAGTGTGGGAGGGACCCCTGCCCCAGAAACCAGATCCCGGTCGCCCATCGCATTTGCTGGAGGTACTTATGGCGGAAGTACACTATGCACCTGCGAAGCGCCATGCCGCCAGCATTGGGGCAGCATCCAGGGTTTAGCGATCGATCCGGTACAAAAGTATCGGGGCACCCGCCGAGGCACGATTGGCCTTCGAATCGCATTTTATTGCTTGCCTAACGTAACCAACTTGGAGGAGCTGCCGCCCAGTACGTCTGAACCTTACATCAGGACCGCCGACCCTAATCCCGAACTCATCGTCCCGCTCTATCCTTCTTCTCTTCACTCATTTTCGCATACAAGCGTGGACGGCATCAGATGACCAGGTGAAGCACGATTACTGACATCCCTGACTTGGTAATTTGCTGTGGTTTGCCCACAAGGCCGCAATCTCAAGCGAAAACGTTCATTACAGCTGGCGCAAGGATAATCGCGCGTTAGTTTCAAGCGCCAGGTTTGTCGCAGAATAAGTCCCGAGGTGCATCAAGAAGCAGCGGCGACGGCGACAACGACATTGGGAAAACTGACGGGAGGAAGCTCTGGAAACTGTCGCACCGTGGGCCGGACCTCGCGCGATATCAGATTTGCTGCCAAAGTCCAGGGTTCTCGAAATCTTACCGCTCATCAAGTGCTTCGTTAAGCCACTGGTACGTGGGAGATATAAAGTAATCGCTAGGTAGCGCATTGCAACACTGCAACGCACCGCCTACCTTCCAAATCTCACACAGGCGCATAATCAGCTTCTCTTGCCATCGCAACAGTTACTCTCGCCCCGCTGACCAGCTCAAACAACCTGGCCACACAGCGAAGTTCACGGTCAGTCCGAGCAAAGCCCGCCTTTATTTCGTCCAGAGCCTCCGTTTGTCTCACAGCGGACAGTCTCAACTTTGTCGAGGGATCATACGTCAATCTTTGTGGAGCTCTGAGGTCTTCATCTCATCTGGGAAACCCAAGGTTTGCACACATCTGGCTGTGTTAAGGTTGAAGGAAACTGCCTGTTACGCAGCGCGGCTGAGACGGAGTTGCAACCACCGCCGCACTGCATCATAGACCGGTGCATTCGGCTCAGGAAGTGACCAAAATTCGACTCGACCTCCAGCGCACCCAAGGGATTCCGAGTCACTGGACTCACTCGAGGCGTTTCTGGCTTGACCTTGACCTGTCAGAGTTCTGCAACGCCAGTAAACTTCGCTTCTGCGACCTGCCCGGTGGATCTGTCATGGCAACTTTTACGGCGTTGAATGGGGCCGAGCCGAAGGCGCCGGACCACCCAAGCGGAAGTCCGCCCACTAAGCGAACGGCCTCTGAGGAGAGATCTGGCGAGCGGACTACGGGCCAGGAAACAAAGACTTCCGGTGAGGTCTCGTCTAGCCAGAGGGAGCACTGGTCAGGCCCTGGGCACGATAGATCGACGTATTCGTCTTCTGGCTATGCCGATGTTGATGGTCCACACAAGCGCAAGCGCTCGAACTCGGTCGAGCCTCGCAGAGAGGGCCCCGTGCCATTAGACGATAGGACCTCCAGTCACCATCACCATCCGGAACCACGCGATCCGTATGGGACGCCTCAACGAGATCGGGATTACAGGCCATATGGAGGGGAGAGTCGAGAAGACGCCTGGTATTCGCAGCATCAAAGGGATGACCGGGTTGCATACGATCAGCAGAATTCGGCAGGATCAATACCGTCGCAGAGTGATGAGCAGATCGGAGATGCGCTGCAAAGAGCCACCGGCACCATAGACTCTCAGCAAGGCTACTCGCCCACCAGTCCTGATGGAGACGAGTCCCCGTATTACGGCGGTTCATATACGCCCGAGCATCGGAGGGACGGTGCAGTCCAGTCAGATCCGAAGAAGAGAAAGCGTAATTTTAGCAACAGAACAAAAACAGGGTGCTTGACATGCCGTAAGCGAAAGAAGAAGTGCGACGAAACGAAGCCCGAATGTAGGTTCACTACCCAAAATCCATCTTGATGAAGATTGATGAAGACTTGACTAAATATTTACAGGCAATAACTGCCTTCGAGGCGGCTTTATCTGTCAAGGATATCCTAATCAGCGAGGGTACCAAAAGATGGAAAGCAAAAATTCTGCTGTTCCCCTTGAGTCCAAAGACCCCAGTTACGTCCCCCCTGGAGCTTATGGGATGCCACAACCACAACCACAACCACAACAAGCCCCGTACGCACCCCAGCTGAATACTCCGGCAAAGCGGGATCCAGCGCCCCCATACACTCGGGGCCCTCCTCTACGTGTAGACCCACCGCAAGGCCGAAGAGTCCTGACGGATGATGACCAACAAACGGCGTCGACCATCCCTACGGCATCGGTGACGAGTCCGGACAACAAGCTTTCCGCAATTACGAATTACACCAGCGCTGCTAATGTTTTCCCTACGCCGATCAGCGCGATCAGCTCCGCTAACACCAATTTTGGGGAGCAACGAGGGTTGCAGAAAGAGTATCAAAGGATACCTCCTCTACATGATACCAGCCGGACAGAGCCGGAGACTCCTCATCCAGGTTCTGCGTTGCCTCAGATCAACATTCTCCATCCTACTCGAACCAGTAGCCCAGTGACGCAGCCGCCTCAACCTCAAGCAACGAACGCACAAGTCGCTGCACAACTCGCGTTGTCACAGAGTCACTTTGTAAACCGGGGACCCACGCAGAAGGAACTGATGCTTCAGGGCCAGATGTACAAACCCTTCGACAAGGAACTAGTCCTGGAGCGCGAGAGGTGCAGCGCAGCCTGCTGGAGGTTCAACAATTCCACGAATCCCAACAACGGCGTTTCAGCAGCTGAGCGAGCACGACTGTTTCGTGAGATTCTGATGCCGAAGGAGCCCATTAACCTTTCACTATCTCAACAGTCTACTGTGTCCAATGTTGGTCGTGTGGGAGCTGAGTGTGTTGTCGAGGCGCCCTTCACTTGTGACTACGGCTACAACATCACGATCGGCCACAACGCTTTCATCGGTCGCAACTGCACAATCATCGACTCGTGCTCTATTAAGATTGGGAATAATGTGTACATTGGACCAAATGTCAGCCTCTTCGCTGCTACCTTGCAAACGGATCCGAGTAAGCGCCAGGGGAGCAAGAGCTCTCAAGTTGGCCGCCCAATCGTCGTTGCTGACGACGCTTGGATCGGTGGGGGAGCCATCATCCTTCCGGGCCGGCGGGTTGGCATAGGTTCCACCGTCGCTGCTGGCTCGGTTGTGACCTCGGTACGTTATCAGATCTGGATCTGCTCCCTGTCCAAGGCGATTGCATGCTAACGCGATCTTAGGATGTGCCGAATTTCACCATAGTGGCCGGGAATCCTGCTCGGGTCATACGAGGCGTCGGCACGAGCTTGCCGTAAGATCATCGTGTTAAACATACCCATTTGTCTCATAGTTATTTGCTGTCAATTATGATACCCAAGGTCGTTGTTGTTGGTTGTATAAACATGGGTTCATTCCGTACTTTCTTTGCCATCATTTGCTGCATGCGTCGTTTTCTTGTCTATGTGGTTGTCGCGTATACCATCTCATGTCGGGGGCCCAAGAAATAGGCGGTTTTCTGCTATGCAGTAGCCTGCTTTCTCATCAATGGCGCTATGGGTCTACCAATTAGGTACTGGGAAGAATCAGCATTTCGGGTACAAAGAAGGAGTACATATCGATCGGCAATGTACACTTACTGCATGGGAAGCTCTGGAAGCTTATAGATGGCAATGGGTGATGGATTTTCTTTCCAAGTTGCGCTGTCACGTTTCCTCACAAGTCTGTAGTCGAGTTTCAGCCTGACGATGTTTCCGCGACTCGCTAACCTCACGGGTCGTTGGCGCTGGGACGGCACAACCTTCGCTACTTAGATATAGCATTACAAGTATGTGAAACGAGGAATGATACAGCTACATCATAGTATCTAGTATTTGGTTCAAATGGTGATTATTCGCTGATTCGATCACATCCCACCTGAGTCTACAACTACGCAACTGCATGTATACTCTCTATCATTTACCTTCAGAGCTGTGTGATCCGTTTACTTCAGCTCTTCGTCTTCTTCTCACATCGCCAGCCCTTGAAAGCAAGCTTCGCCTAAGTAGTACACCGTACTCGCCCTCGCAGGGCAAGGAGGAAAGGAATCAATGCACCCCCCGCTTAGGCGTGATAATCTATACGTTATAGCCGGCTATGGGCTTAAAGCCTCAGTGTTTTACATGGCGGCCCAAAATTGGTACTGAATCTCATCGAACTGCAGAATATGTAGAAGAGACCGAATGCCTAAGAGGTCTCGACCTTACTAATCTCAGATCACCAACAATATTAACATGCTGTCCCAAGAAATTCTCTAGTGATCCTCTGAGTACAAGGCGAAGTGCACGCCCCGCGGCTCATGATGCAGAGCACCCTTGTCATGTCGAGCTGGCACCCTCACGCTTTATTCAATAGTGAGCTTATATTGAGCGAGCGTACACCTCTCTGGAGCAGAGTTATGGTAGAATCAGAATGCTTCTGGATCACGACGTACTGCGCCCTTAATCTTAGTTGATAGCCAGCCTGGATGTTGTCAGAGCAGGATAACCCCTGAAACTGTACTGGTGTATCCCTTGATTTTCGATTTCCAACTCTTGGATTGCTCCTCAAAGTTGTGTCATCATCTTCAGATAAGGAACGCTTGTGACGCGGGCAACAACCTGGAGTGACAGTGACAGTTGAGCGCCACGTCACCAGTTGCCTTTGCTGCGCCGTTTACATCGGTCCATCTAGACTTTGATCGAGATTCCTACTACTTGGTAGTAAGCGTTGTATTTTCTCTCCAAGGCCACTCATACTCCGTCGATATTCGTGCGGCAGGTGCGATGTCGTTCACAGTCCCCTATTCCCACGCTGCACATTTCGTCATTCCACCGAGCCTCCGTCTCACAATCTACGAGCTAATCCTGGTTCCTACCATCTTCAAAGATGTTATCAACTCCGGCTCACCTCTGTACCAGTATCGAGATTCGGGGTCGTTGGATGTACACCCGTAAAGAACTCAGAGAACTTATTAGAATGGTGGAGATAGGAGTCCTGAAGTTAGGAAAGCTGGCGGGACATGAAGTATATGGAGAGTTTGCACAAGATGATTTGGGGAAAGCGTTCGAGGCAGTATCTCAGAGTAAATATTGGGGCAAATAGGCTGTTTTCGTGCCTGGAAATGGTCTGAAGCGTATTCGTGCTCGATTAGAGCGCCCCGGAGACTACGAGGTCGCTTGTATGATTAGCCTGCTATATCTGATGGCTGTGGAATCAACGAAATCCAGTCTTCTGCGCGAGCGTGACTGCTCTGGCTTCAGTAGTGTTGAATTATCTGGTACCCAAGTAACTAATAATACTCAACTCACGAGACAAATCAAAGCCTTACTTAGGTCAGTCACCATTGCTACATGTCTTCCTTAGTACAGCCTTGCCGCTATTTCGGTTGAAGGTGTTTCGTCTAGAGCTTGAGCTGCTCATCCTTGTACGAACGCTGAAGAGGTTTATCTGATAGCGCTACCATCAAGTCGGGGCTGATCCTCATCTGTCCCTCTCTCAGTCTCTGGGAACTCAGCTTGAGGGACATACCTACTTACTGCGTCTTATGTGACATTCTCACAAGCATCGGAAATGTCCTTAAACCAACAGGGCTCCAGCTTAGCGATGGCTCCCCATTACTAATCATGCCACCTGCATTCTCGCCCGCTAGTGCCGTTCTGTGTGATGAGCGAGTCAAAAGCGTCGTATCCCCAGGATGTACGATCGGCAGTCATGTGAAGATGGACGTGCCAATAAGGAATAGAGATGTCGTGTCCAATCCCGCCCATGAGCACCATCCTCCCCCATCGCCGCAGCGCCCTCATGGCACTTGATATGTGAGTGGGATTCTGTGCTTGGAATGGCGAGAAATCAATAAAGGCTTCGGCAGATCCGAAATGTATCTTTGTCAAGAGGTGTTGTATTTTCTAGTGAGACGACCGCATGGCTTGTCCAGCAACCGTCTTGCCATATACCATTGGCGAGTTTCTTCGATTTCTCAGTGCCACCGTCCATCAGTCCCATGAGTATCTCTACATTCGGGTCATCTCTGGAGGTAACGAACAACTCTACCAGTACCAACTGCCCTTCCTATAGGCTTGTAGAGTCAGGACCAACCGATACAACTCGACTAATAGCAGTGTGGCCGCATACACTGGGCGTTGAAAACTAAAAGTTTGGAATAGGTACCGAAAGCTGAAAACTAGTGCCTGGTGATATCACAGCAGCAAGGACCTTGACTATGGCCGTACCTGGACCGGCTCTTGGGACCGGCCTGCTCTCGATCTTGAGATCTAGCGGCGAAGTAATAGAGTTGACGACGAGAGATCTGGATGTAGCCGTGGCAGGTGAAGTACAAGCTTGGATACGATAAAGTTAATTCGCGAATAAGAATATGTAGGAAATGGGCTCGAATCCTGGTTTGACCATAGCTACCAAGATCTTTAAGACATGATGCTTATGCTTTTTGACTCTCGTATTGATGAGTGACATTCGGCATCCGAGAACAGAGGCCCCTTCCCCAGGTCTATGTGCAACAAAAGGGAGACCGGCCAAAAGCATGCCCCTTTACGGAAGGATCACAACATACACGATCGTATTAATCTCCGTGCAATGCGGGAGACGACGCGCGCTATCCCCGAACTAACTAGCGATCGTTGAGTCGCTAGAGAGCGCATCAAGGGACCTTAGATTTCAACCCGCTGCGAGAACCCGGGTCTAAGGCAGCTGAACCGGATTGGGAAGCCGTAACATCCGAAGGTCTGCTTAACTCCATGACGATCTCGGTAGCGCGATCTAGCTTGGGTTTCGTACCTATTTACGGACCGAACTGCTGATGCCCGTACGGGGTGAGACGATGGAGGAATCAACATCCTGGCTTGATGACAAATGAGGCCGTCTCTGAGAAACCGATGTTTCAATGAGTGTCACTCACAAAATCACTTCCTCTGATGCAGTATGGCAAGGAGCAGTGAAGTTTTTCGTTTAGATACACGTTGCTTGGCCTCCGTAAAGGCAAAGCGACATAAAGGTCGCGGAATTAAGCGCGAGAGGGTAAATTCCGGAAAGCCCGGCCTCCCAACCCAGCCTTGTCCCCACCCACTGCGGAGTTTGAGGATGATGCACGACGAAGAGGCCGAGCAGCTCGACATGGAACGTCTCGAGGTTACGATTTGTATTGAACATAACCCCGAACAATCGGCGTCGACTGGGGTTTCTCGATATCGAGTTTAATTTGGTAGGCTCTATCGATCGATACCCTCGATCGTCTCTGGGGTTGGCCAAATCAGGAGGTTTTGCTCAATCATCCTCCGCTGGTCAGCACTCGAGTTATCCCCGAGCGGCTCCCGAACGATGGATGGTCAGTCATATCATCAAAGCGTGTTCCGCGCTCAGCCCAACGAAGGACTGCAGCGCAAGATCCAGAAGCGAAATCGACCTCCAGTGTCGTGTTTGCTGTGCAGGACTAGAAAGGTTGGTCACACCGCTGCATTTCTCAGCCCAATCAGCTCATGCTATGCTATTTCAGGTGAAATGCGACCGGCAACAACCATGTGAGAGATGCGTGAAGAGCGGCGAAGCTGCTTTCTGCGAGTATGCTCCGCGCGCTTCACGCAAAGCCCGGTCCGAGTCTCGGCCACAACCCGACATTAGAGCTAAACATGAGACCCTCTCGCGTCCGGTGCTGCAAGTGCGGCTCCAGAAATTGGAGGACATGGTGAACGGTCTTGTACATAGTGCGCCCGCCCGTGAACCTGCTCTCGACACCCCGTCTAGCTCAGACCAACGAAATGATGGCGAGAGTCGGTCTGACTTGAGCACACCGCCGAGCAGTTTGGGGGGAAGCGGCGGAGGCCTGCTCACCAATCCGACTGAGAACAGCTATGTTGGAGCAACGCACTGGGCGTCCATCTTGGAAAGCATTCATGACATCAGAGGCATCATTGAGACAGAAGCTGGGGATGTTCCCAGTCCTTCTCCACCACCTCAGGCCTCTTATCAAGAACCCGATCTCGTCTTTGGCTTTCAAGCTTCGGTGTCCTTAGAGCAAGCTGTTGCTCGGCTTCCGTCGAAGAATAGAACAGACCAGCTCGTCTTGCTCTATTTCAGACACCGGTTCGCTGCTGCCCCGTATATACACGCTGCTAAGTTCCAAAGGGAGTACGATGCATTCTGGCAAGATCCATCTTCAGCCAGCCTCTTGTGGATAAGCATACTTGCATCTATCCTATGGGTGGCCTCTACCATTTTGATAGCCAAAGGTGAAGATCTGAGCAAGGAGTATGAGGCTGCTCACCCAGAAAATCTGGCAGTGCTCGCAGCTGAGTGCCTGGTTGCTGGAGACTATCTGTTGGCGAAGCCCTACTCTATCGAGGCTTTACTCCTTCAAAGCTACATCGAGCTTCAACGATCGCAAGACTGCACTTCAACCGTATGGGCGAAATTCGGAATTCTGGTTCGACTTGCTCAACGCATGGGATACCATCGAGATCCAAAATACCTTCCCAACATCACACCCTTTGAAGGCGAATTGCGTCGTAGGGCGTGGTTCTTCATCGAGGTGTTCGATTGCTTATACTCGTTCCAGCTCGGGATGCCGCCTAGTATCCGTGATGACGAATGCGATACCGAATCACCAGGTAATTTATTTGATCTGGACTTTGATGAGAACACTATGGTTCTGCCGCCCCCTCGCCCCGTAACGGAACCGACATCAACGTTGTATTTATGCTACAAGTCAAAGCTGTGTCGACTGCTCCGTCGTGTGATCCGCTTTGCGCTGTCGATCCAGCCGTACTCTTACGAAGAGGTCCTGAGGCTTCATGAGGAGATTCAACACTATCACGATCAGGTGCCGCAGCCGTTGAAGATTCGACCCATTCGGTCGTACAGTTTCACCGACCAGACTCACGACATTGTACATCGACTGATGCTGGAGATGATGTATCTCAAAAGCATGTGCGTGCTACATCGAAAGTACCTCAACAGTGAGAAGGACAACCCAAGATACGACATGTCACGAACAACTTGCGTAGATGCAGCGGTCCAGATCCTTGAACTTCATGCTGAATATGACGAACAGTGCCGGCCTGGCGGCAGACTTCACGAGGACAAGTACATGCTCTCCACCCTAACTTTGCACGACTTCTTGATAGCTTCTATGATCTTATGCCTCGACCTTACCGAGAACACGCCGAGCAGGTAAGTCGGATCCGTCACCAGCAGGTTTAAACCTAACAGAGCAACAGCGCCGCAATCCGATCGCGGAAGATGAAGGTGCTCGGAACATCCTACAAGATCTGGTCCGAGAAGAAGCACGTCTCCAGAGATGCAGCTCACGCTACAAAAGTTGTCGGTGCTATCCTCCGGAAAGTATCGATGCAAGAGCCGGCGACTAGAATACCTGCACCGTCAACTCCTCAGCCCGACGTCAGAGGTGGTTCCTTGGCCAGTCTTCTCAACAATGACACTCAGTTGCCTCCAATGACGAAGATATCATCGATGGACCAGTCGCACTTGGTCCATGCCATGGATTTGTCGCTTGACTTCGTGGATCCGGCACCTCTAGATAGTGTGCTAAGTGATATCGGTCAATATGACTGGGTGAGCATATGTGTCCCCATTCGTAGAATAGGGCAGCTGACTCGATGACAGAACACGATTGATCAGTATTTACTCGAATGGCCATGATGGAACATAGGTCATTGGTGTAAGGAAGGCGACTGACCATGTCGAACATATCATGTATCGTAGCACTTGGTGTTTGGGTAGGGACTGTCACATTGCTTTCGTATACTCCTATGCGGAGTGTCACACAAGTGGGACAAGCGGTGAGGCTCTGTATCTTAACGATGACAACGAAAGGGACCGAGGTCTCACGATAGGTGCAGCCCGCTTCCGAGTTATTCTTGAGCTTCAGGAACTTGGCTGTCTCGTCATCGCCACTCTTTACTCTAATATGGTCATTGCCAATCCTGTGATAGATTATGAACCACTCCAATTCGCCGGCGGCAGCGCCTGGCTTCTTCTCCGAATGTTCTAGGTTTCCTTGAATGATGAGTTGCATGTGCAGCCTCTTCTTGCAGTGCTAAACACAGTTACAGATATAACATACAGGCCAAGCTGACACACACGGTCTCGAGTGTGGGATATACAGGGCATATGAACCCACATACAAGATTACGGGTCCGCCCTGCGTTTGTGAGCTATGGGTTTTGCCAGCGCAGGATGATGCGGTTAGAGTCAATACCTCTAAGGGTACGAATAAGCAGAAGTCTAGGCGTCTGATACTATCCGACCGGCCAAGTAGTCCACTTGCATGGCTGCTTATACAACGTTCAGGCTTCCTGAAGGGCTTCATCGTACTGCAGAGTGGATTGGAAGCAAAGGGGCAGAATTACAATGCTCACAACTTGACAACCCAGCTCGGAATGCCGGAAAGTCAGTGAAATGTGGCTTCAATGACATTGTTCTGAAATTAGATAGCGTTTCGATTTTTCGACTAATCACTTCATAGCTGCCGAAGCGGACAATTTCCTAACTCTGGGTCCCTGGCAGCCGCAAAACAAACAATCCTCTGAATGCGTCGATGTATTGAATGCGGCTTTCATGCCTGGTACTGGCTAGGTGTGCTTCTCGTTCAGGTTTTCATAACCGACAATAACGCTTAAAAGTAACTAGGTACAGCTAGTACGCGCGTCTTCATCGCTGAAGTATGTCGGCGTTGCTACCGTGCTGAACTACATCTGTGATGAGCTTGCTGTTTCATACAATGGGCTAGTCATCTTTCTTAGCTTCGCGGTCGGCTATGTTCGTCGTTAGTCCAGAGTGAGGATGGCATGATGCGCCGCGACAGCTCGAGCTTATCTTGCTGTCGTTTCCACCCTTTTCTCTGCAGACCACGGTCACTAAGTACTTGATGCTACGCCTCCCACGTTTACCATCAGGGGGGGGTGGGGGGGGGGGGGGGGGGGGGGGGGGAGCAGAGGCACACAGGCCACAGCACTATAATGAGTTACCAGTCATACTTGGAATAAAGCATCGATCCTCGAAAACAACATCGTCCTTCGATGCAATTGAAGCTCAACCAGATTCAACACCGGCATTTGGGTGTAGAGAAAACTCTCACGTACCAAAGGGACCGACATGCGGACTTGAGGGCAACAATGCCTTCCGAGTAAAGTCATGGAGTGCTGAGAGGTAGCTACTGCTTTCACCTGTCAACTGCCGTAGCAGTGATCGGGCGGTTCAGTGTGCCTTAGCTGGGACGCTGGACCGCAAGTTCCATGGCTAATCAGGTTTCGAGAGATATCTGAGTGTGCTGGTACAGCTGGTGCGTGTCCGGCGCCACCATGCTGTTTTCTGGGAACTGGGGGCGTGGGCACAAGGGGAATCTCATTTGATGTTTCATGAGGAAGATATGGAGAAGCACATCATCGCTCCGTGGAAGGGCCTGAGGGGATCGCAGGTATGGGGAGTACAGACTGGAACTTAACAGCACTAAGTGCCCACCGTCGGCTTGAGCCCAGCTCACTGATTAGATCCATCTGGTAACCTGAGGGTTGTCAGGTTGCTTTGCCACCTGCAAAGAAGCATGTGAGGGTAGCCACTGCTATTCGTCGAAATATAGCATGAATGGATTCACCCTTTAGACTCAGCACCAACGGTATGAGCTGCGAGGGCTCCTGGTCAGCGGCCGAACTAGTCCGACAATATCAAGGCCTCACCGCAGGCCGGGCTAATGGTAGGTGGCAGTATTCATTTCAGGGAAGCACATCACACTGCTGCAGCAAGATTCCGCAGTGAACGTAAGACCGCCGTCGGAAATCTCGCGTACTTGTTGGAGAGGGTTGTTCGGTCGCGGGAGGTTAGACTCTCGGCCGACTATATCGGGTTTACTGGATTCTTTGACTTCACTCTGTGTGTGTGTGTGTGTGTGTGCGTGAGAGAGAGAGAGAGGGTGGGGGGACAGAACAGGCTTCCGGATACCCTCAGAGTTGGACGGTTGGCTCGCGCCAGCTATGTGATCGCCTCACAGGTGTCCGGCTTGAGGGGACCTGTAGCTTCGAACGAGGTTCTGGGATCGATGGCTGAGGTTCTGAGTTTCTATATTATGCGAGAGAACGGAGATTGAGTATTATAGAGCAGCAAACAAGGCAGACTACCCCGGTGGTCAAGACTGAACATGATACTAATACACAAGACTACCGGAGATCTCGCAGTGTCTAGTCATGTCGAGTAGAGTGAATGAAGAACGTTTACTGTATATTTGGATACTATAGCTTCTAGATTTGATTCTTTTCGTCAATCCTAGTCCTCTCTTTTTGAGTGGACTCCTCCCCGTATCCCCAACCCCCCCTTACTAAGATCCCTCCGTAACGACGGATTCGCATACCGATTCGCCGCAACCCGCGGATGCGGTGCTTGTCCCCGTCTCGCCACTACGCCCAGCGGAACCTCGATATTCAGACCCCTCACCACGCCCACGGGTCTTTTGGAAAACTTCAGTGCACGTATCTGATTCCTGGCCTCATTGGCTTCCTCCCACGACTGGCGAAGAGGCTGATCGCGATCGAACGGGCTAGCAATCCAGCGACGCAGCTTGGCGATAGCCGAGGTGGAGGAGATAAGAGGCTGGGTGGAATCTCGGTGATGCTGGCACACGAGCTCGATGAAGGTGGCGACTTCGTCCCTGTACTCGAGCAGACGGCGGAGGTGGTCCGTGTTCCTGGGGTGGGATTGCCCGAAGGGTTCAGAGGAGGTAGGGGTTAGTGGTTCGGGGAAATCCGAGTCAGTGAAGGTTTCGATACCCTGAGACAAGAGCTCGTCGCCTCGCGTGATTAGGCGCTGCATTTCCCCCCGGACTTCTTTCTCGGAGAGGGGAGGGGCGTTTTTGTTGGTTTGCTGGATGAGTACGGGGTCTACCTGGTCTGCTGCGGCCTGGACGCTGGCGACGAGCATTCCGACTTCGTCCTGGGGTAGCGGCTGGTCTTTGGACGCTTCCATGAGGGCTAGGGCCTGCTGTCGGGCCGTGAAATTCATGGAGCTTAGGGCCTGAACTGTATATCGGTCTGGTTTGAGACCCGATTGCTCCATGTAACGCATAGCCCTCACGGCGCCTCGCGCGTTATGGGTCTGCGCAAAAGCGCCTATCAGGGCGTTCCAAGTGGCCATGTTTGGCTTCACGCCACCCTCCCTCATCATCATCTTGACCATGGATGTGGCGGGGCTGGCTTGGCGATGATTCTTAAAGCCGTTGACGAGAATGGTCCACGTGTGGACAGAGGGCCGTGGATGCCGGATATTCCTGCCGTGCTTCTGCTGTTCCTCCGTGGCTATGCGGAGCATGTTCCTCACGAGATGGACAGCAGGACGTAGGCACTCTTGAAATTGGAGCATACCACGGAGAAATATGTCGTAGATCAAAGTGCCATGTTTCTCGACGATGCTGATAGCTAGTAGATCCCCGGCTTGAAACAGCCGGTTGAAGTGGTGGTAATGACGGAGTAGAGGTCTTGCCCCGTAGCGCCGTTGATTCCTAGGCAGTGAGCGTATGCTGGCGGAAAGCATTAGAGTTAATGTGATAGTGTCTGGGTTCATGAGTTGGCTCTCTGGCTGTGGCAGCAGGGCAGCAGCGAGATCTGTGACCTGCGTGTTTTTGGCCTGAGGCTGACCTCTCCACAGAAGATAGTCTTCCAGGGAAAAGCTGCACAACTTCTGCAGCGGCTCGAGACGAAAGAATTTGGCGTAGACTTGTAACATGGGCCGGAACGCATTGTTGCCTCTCCGCTGCCTTCGCCTCAACTCGGGCTGCGCTTCGTTGTCTCGAAACATGATATCGAGGAAGCCGTTGATAATGGGCGCATTCCAATTATTCTGTGAGTGAAGGACACTCATGATGCGCCGTATCGAAGCGATATCATTGATCTTCTTAGCAGCATGGAGCAAAATAGAGTACACCCGCTTGTCTGGCTCAATGCCATATTCAAGGAGAAGGTCGAAAACCTTCCAAGCCGTGTCAAGATACCCGCGCACACAAAAGTTCCTCATCAGGGCTGACAAGTTTAGAAGGTTTGGCCTAAGCCCGTGCTCTAACAGTATCTTGAAGAGTTCGTCTGGTGCCGCTCGACCCTGCGGAAGCGAATCACCATCTGTAAGGTGAAGCAATGACGTGCAAATACTAGAAGCAGCTGGCGTATTGATATCAAATCCCTTAATAGTTGACATCGAGCAGAGAGTCTCAGCAGCCAGGACTTTATGCTCTTTGCTTTTCGCGAATCGACTGGCGAATTGCAGTGAAGTTTGAGGTTTAAGAACCTTGCCTAGTGCTGTCAGGTGTCGGAAGAGATGCTCAGCCTGTTCCAGAGTGGCACAGGAAAGAACGGCGGCGAAGACGTCTTCGCTGAACTCGACGTGCGGGTTAGTCTCTAAGAGGTAGAAGACAAGATCAACGAGATCCTGAGTGGGTGTCTTGCGCAAGTTGGCACGAAGCAGCAACACGCGAACCAGATCCTCGACCACGTAGCTTTCGGGCCAAGACGGCTCATACGTGGCTCGCACGAAAGACGCAAGCAGTCCCGAATTTGAATCGAGTATGGACAATACCATCCTGGACCACAGTTTCTTCCGTTTGACTTGATCTAATTGCGACCAAGCAGATTTCATGGATTCAATTGAAGGATTTTCGTCCCCATCGAAGGTGGCCCAGCCTGTAGCGTGGTATGAATCCGCCCGAGGGCCGGTAGTGGAGAGGTGCTTCAGCAACTTGCCATACTCCATCTTCCAGACCCCGAACTCGTCCAGTAGCTCTGCTGCTTCTCCACGTTGGCGACCCCAGAAAAGCCTTCTCAGCTGACCAACTGCCTCGCGCGCCGTGGGCCGTGGAAGACCGTATACGTTTCCAATATCCTCCTGTAGGAACTCGAAGTCCCCTTTAGTATCGAGGATCATCGTCTTCAGCCGGGTCGCCGAGCCTCGACCCAAGGCTTTGCCCACGTGATCCCGCCGTTCATGATACCTGCGGATGGGTATCTGTTTCGTAACCTGTTCTTCCTCACCTCGGCCAGAAGCATGCTCCTCCTGCGGGCGGAACTCGGCAGATTCTGCAGATACCTGCCATGATGAAGCAGGTTGCTGGTCTTGACGGGTTTGTGTATGAAATCCGAATCCGACACGAGCGAGGTGTTGTGGCCGAGAGGAGGGCTGCCTAAGAAGGGATAGACATTGTCGACATATAAAGGGGACCCGCATAACGTTTGGGAGGGAATCGACGGGTACTATTAGGGAGGAAATTGATGCTTTTGGTAGGTCATAATGTACATGGCACCACTAGCATTGGTTGACGCGGCGACAGTCACATACACGGATGGAAGGAGGGTATTTGAAATATAGTCCAGAGCAGATGCAGTTGAATGGAATAAAGCATGAAAGAAAAGAGCTGCGAGTTGTCGGATTGAAGTCAAGTCACTACCTGGTTAGCGCCAAAAATAAAGTTTCTTGCTTCTTATCAGCTTATCGCTCTGCAGCGCAGCGGGCTTGACTTCCGTATTTCTGCAAGGAAGCTGCGATCCGGCTCACGATCCACCAACCTCATCCATAAGACTTTGTCTCTCCCGGCTGTTGGCGCCGCTTGTCCGAAGCGTTGCGAAGCTCACAAACACACATGCGCGCGAATCTCTCTTCTTTACACCACCATGTCCACGTCCGATTCGTCCCTTGGCGCCGCGGTTGACGACCGTAAAGCGCGTCTAGCCAAGCTCAAGAACCTCAAGCGCAAACAACCCGCTGACGAGGTCGCACCCCCGGAATCAACTCGCTCGCCATCTCCGCCCGCGCAATCAGTACCAGACGTCACGCGACTGCACCTATCAGGTCGCAACTACGATGCGGAAGCCAAGGGCCCCAAGCTGGGCTTCGAGGCCCCGCCCACACTGAACATGGAGGGTCCGACATTGGAAGAGCAAGCTGCGGAGGTGGAAGCCGACGCGAGACGGAAAGCTATAGAGGAGGCAGCCGAGGCAGACAAGGGCATTGACCTGTTCAAGCTGCAGCCCAAGAAGCCCAATTGGGATCTGAAGAGGGATCTGGAGAAGAAGTTGGAGGTGCTCAACGTGAAGACAGACAATGCTATCGCGAGGCTGGTCAGGGAACGGATCGCTAGTGCGAAGAAGGCTGAGAATAAGAAGGCTATAGGGACAAGCGCTGATGGAGATCGGGAGGCGGTAGGCATGGATGGTATTGCGCTTGTGGAGGCCATGAGGGTAAGGGAACAGGAGGGGGAGGAGGAGGCGAGAAGGGAGAGGGAGGATGAGGATCTTGTATAGATAAAGACAGCATTCGCATGGTTGGAGTCTTGGTTGTCTTCTGTCATTTAGCTAGGAATAGGCTAGCCGGGTCAAGAGCACGATACCCATGTCTAACAAAATGCTTTCGTCCAGTGTATTGCGACCTGACCTTGGGCCATATGGGAAGGAGATTCACAAGCCTGTTAAGGGTACTAGCTCTGTGTCTGTACAGATATGGCTGACAAAGGATTGACAAGCGAATCAAGGCCCATTCTGTAGCAAAGTATTGCCAGCAGACACAGTACTTCCAATAGCCCGTGAACACCAGTTGCACACTCGTTCATGGTATTAGACCGAGGGTATTGCATACATATCACATCGACGAGCTTGCTGCTGCTGTTCCCGCGCACTGCACTGCACGCTTTGGATACTGCATACCTACTATGTACATGAGCGGCCTGAAATATTGAATCTGCCGTGTCCCACTTTCGCGTTTCTCCAGTTCGAGCTGTTCCCAAGCCAGCCTAGCAGTCGACGGATGCACGCACCTACACGTGCGTACACAGTACACGACACACCGAACGATCAAACCCAGGAAAGCGGTCCCAGCCGGCAGTAAAGGGAGTAGGGCGTTCAGTGAGGCGCTAGATCTCTTCTTTTCTAGCGTGTCCCCTAGCCAAGCCGTCGACCAAGACAAGGCCCTAGTTACCTAGGCACGAGGCGAGGCGGAAGAAGTCTACGGAGTAACTTGATGTACTTACCTGTTAACAATTCTCTGGAAACTTGATTCTTCTGCACGTCCAGCGCAAACTGCTTCCACGACGAGTTCAAGCTGTCGTTGGGTAAAGTAATATAGCATAGGTGATCTGCTCACTGGACTTAACCGTGCTCGACACCTACAGCACCTGACCTAAGTAATCTGGCCGGCTGCGCAGGTTAAGGGACTTTGGAATGGCCTTCCTCTGAATCACGTTGGTAGTCTACTAAACCTTCAGCCTTCAACCTCGACCTCCGCCGAGCTCAATCCGAACCAATTTTGACCAACCACCTACGACCGTCTTTCTCGAATGCCACTGTGAGGCAGCTCGTCTTACATCACCGTCGATTTTGTCATATATCGAAACAATCGGCACACGTATCCCGACGGCTACCAGATTGTTCCCGGCGATTGACGGACTTTCGTACCACCTCACCTCACCTCACCTCACCACACCTTTCATCGCATTCATTGTCACCCAGTCAATTCCAGCCTCGGCCCTTCGTCGTGGAGCTGACTGCAGCCCTGTCTGCCTCCTTAACAACATCTAATCGCCCGCCCAAAGAGGTGATCTGACATTGATCCGCGGGTCCATCCTGATACCCGGAAAGCCCAGGAACCAGAAACCCCCACACCCACGTATATTTCACATCAAGGAAATATCATCGCGACGACAACGACGAATCGCTCACAACAATGGTCAGCCGTACTCTGGTCTTTTTGAACGTTGCGATGAATCATCTTCTTTCTTGAGTTCCACCCGGTTCTTGCGTCGACTTTGCACCCAGTCGGAGATACCACGAGCCTGGCTTTGGTTCAAGGTCATCGGCATCGAAAGCACACCAGCGTCACACCTACTACTTTTCTACAGCTGTCACTACCGATACTCTTCTTGCTTTAGAGCGTTATCATACCTTGTTTCCCAACCATGGCGACTGCCCCTGTGCCGCCGCATTCTGGCCCTACTAAGCTATCCTTCGCCAGGGTAAGTCCTTGAGCACTCGGCGGCTGTCTATAACTATTGAATACGTGCAGTAAACTAATGTCGTTTCGCAGGTCGCCGCATCTGGCACTAAAGAGAACATGACCCCTCGAGTCGCCGTCCCTGCATTGGCGCACCGTCAAGTTTCATCTCCCAGTGCCGCTACCGCACCGAAGAATGCTACCACGGCTTCTATCAAACCTGTGAGCCCCACGGCTACTGTCAAAACACCAGTTCAGGCTCCCATAAGCGAGAATAAAGCATTGAAGCAAGAATCTACCGAGTCGGCCCATACTAAGATTGTCCAAGATTTGAAGGGTCTCAGCCTGTCTTCTAGCACTACGAGCAATCCGTCTACGCCGAGTCTTGTAGTGAATGGCTCCTCGTCATCTGCCGGCGACTCTCAGAGTAAAGGGGAGAATGGAACGGCCGTGTTGGACGATATCTCGCAGAGGGCCGACTCTAATTCCGAGACTGGTACTAAGGCCCCCAGCCTCGATGGAAAGAGTATCACCTCTGGCACTACCTTTGCTTTGGACGAGAAGGAGTCCCTCCGACCAGATGACAGTGCTAGTGTCAAGGCAGCAGCTGAGGATGACGAGGCCTTCTCTGTGCGAGGGTCGCAAATGGCCAATTCGAGATTTGGATCCGAGGTTGCTCGTGTCCACCGCCTGCGTATTGGTGACATGCCGGAGAGACGCATTATCCAACTCCTGCCCGAATCGCAGGATCAGGGCATTGTGACTCCGCCGAGTGGCTCATCTGGGCCGCCGCCTCCTGCAGATAACCCTCAGGTACTTACGAACGTCGCCGGAACTCCCGATGCTTTTAGTACCATGTACGCTCAGAATCCGGACGAGAAGCTGCTCGAAGCCATGGCTTCCCCCAAGGACCGGATATTCCTGCTCCGACTGGAGCAAGAGGTGATTTCCTTCGTTCAGTCCTTCAAGTAAGTGCCATCACCAGCAGACATGCAAGTCCACATTGGCCCACATAGCTGATTCTTCATCACAGGGAACCGTACATGGACCTACCCCCAAGCAACTCTTTCTGCAGGATGTTGACCCACAAACTCGCGGATTACTACCACATGACACATTCCTTTGAAGCGGTTCAAGGCGCTGTGCGCATCTATAGAACTCCTTTCTGTAGAGTTCCACCCTCTTTGGCTAGTATAGTAGGCACTAGTGTTGCTGAAAGCAACACTAATACCACGCCTCCTGTTCATCTGCCAAAGAAGATCATGCGGCGCGGTGAGGACGACGGACAAGCTAGTAACAGTCCATCCAAGGCCACCTCGGAGGTTGGTAGCGACGGGAAGGAGAAGACCAAAGAGAAGTACGCGCTTGGAAACGAACTATTCCATAGAACTCTCTTGCTGATAAATATAGGCTAACCCGTGAGCAACGCGAGGAGGCCTACAATAAGGCCCGGGAACGGATATTCGGAAACTCTGAGAAGACGGGAGAGTCTACACCTGGTAGGGACACCGACTTAACCCCCACGACTAGCGACTTACGGGAGGCAGACAACGAGGATGGAAACGGCGTATCTCGTGCTAGTTCCGTCTCTGGAAAGGAGAGGTCGAACCTAGGCAAACGTGGAAAGACAGGCAAGCAACGCAGAGACGACTCCGAGAGTTTTGATTCTCGGTCGCAGTACACAGCTTATTACGGCACTCACCATTACAGCGCTTCCCAGCAAGCAAGTTGGGCTCCGCAGTATGTCTCGGCCGGGAACAGTCAGTACAACGGTCAAGTTCAGCAGCCTTACCAGAACGCCATACCGCAGCCCTACCCTCAATCCGCCCCTGGATACCCGCAGATGATGCCTCAGGGTCCGATAAATGTGTTTCCCCAGTATAACCCTATGCCATCTGTAAGTATCACCCTATAGGTACCCATAAGCCCCCCATTCCTCGCTAATAACGTTTGAAGTACTCGCCTCAGCCGTCGCAGCCTGTGCAGCAGCCCATTCAGCAGCGTTACCCATCGGCCGGCGCTCCAATGCCTGGCTATGGGTCCCCAATGCAGACCGCACCACCTCAGCAGCAGCAGTGGTCGCAGTCGCCTTATAGTCAGTCGCCACCCGCTTATAACCAGACTCCTTCGCCTGTGCCGCCTCCATTACAGCAACCCGCTCGAGCCACACAGTCGCAGTCGCAACAGCCAGGCATTCCTTATGCCTTTGGGCAACTCCCCACCCATGTCAACCCGAATGATCCCAAGAGCCAGCACCCGATTCCTGGTAGCTATAACCGCCATGCTTTCAATCCTAAGACTCAATCGTTCGTACCCGGCAACGGCATGAGTCCTGTCCAACCACCAATGCCCACCTTCAACATGGCTGGCCCCCAAGTCGGCTCCCCGCACCCATCCTACAACACATATAATGCTCCCGTACCACCGCAGCCTTTCGCTGGAATGCCGCTCAGCTATGGAATGAGCAGACAGAGCTCGAATAACTCCTTGCCGGCTTACCACCCGCAGGGTACTCCGCCTCAGCATCTACCGCAGCATCCCGGTGCCCACTTACCCCAGATGCCTCAGATGGGAAATCAGATGCCCCACCCAATGAACCACCTAATGAACCACCCCATGCAGATGCAGAATATGCAGAACAAGGGTGGCATGCAAGGTCTGCCACCAATGACCACTGGTCATCCACACCCCCAGTTTACATCATTGCCGAATTACGGGAATCCGGCCACGCTACCTCAGAAACCCCCTACAGGCAACTAGTGTCCACCTGATTTACGAGTGCATGGCAGCATCTAGGCCACCTTTCGGTAATCCACCATTCATCAAGGGCGTCGGGAATGACATGATAGCATGCAAGGTCAGAGAGGACTCAAAGAGACATCGAATGGAGTACATCATCAGGTTTTCAAAGGCATCCACATGGTGGCGGCGTTCGAGGCAAGATACAGGCGTTTTATGAATGAAATTGATTTGCATTATGATGATCCAGCCTACCTGGATTGCAGAGGTAGTGGAAGCAAGCTGGTCGCACTGATAACTAGTATGATCTAGTGTGAGAGCGATACCGGATTCGCCCGAACGGCTTAGCTACTTGAGTAAGCCGTCTAGACTGGTTCAGTAGGTAGATGGATAAGGAGTAGTTGGCATCCCGAAGGTGGGATGAATGCCTATGTTTGCTATGAACTCGGCTGTGTGACTTTTGATGGTTTACATACATGCGTCGACTGAATCTGACTGGTGATAAGCTGAGGCTTCGTAGATATGGGCGATGCGGACAATGGTGTCCGGGACAGGAGTTGTAAGTTGGATACATGCCCACGAGAACGGCACCCTCGTAATCAGTAGTGACTAGTGACCTCTCAACCAGGTATCTATAATAAATACACCACAAGAACAGCTCTTACGATGTGAAATAGCCTTCGGGAAAGGGGCACAGTTCCAATGACACATAAGATGCATATTCTCTGTTTTTCGAAGTTCCTCCGTCCCTTCATCGTGAATTGACACTCAAGGGAACCTGTTCTATACTGGGTACTTCCATGCCTTATAGACAACCCAAGCTTGGAAATTTACCAACAACCAAGGAAACAGTGATATATTATACGGCTATGATGACACCCATAATCGTGCTGGCGGGCTTCAGTCTTCCGTTCCAGCCATTTCTCCATGAAACCATGAAGGATGGGATTCTGGATCTCGTCATACAATTCCATCAGCCTTGAGCCGAAGTAGATGTAAGAATTTGCTCTTCTCAACAAGATCCTGGCAGAACATCGGATCGTAGTTTAGACTGTCTAGATTGAGACTACGAAGAATTGATTCTGACTCTGGGTCGAATGGGAAAAGCATCATTTATAGTGTGTAAAAGGCTTCAAAGGCGACTTGGGCCGGGGGAGTTTCTCTCGAGAGCTGTCCGAGTTGGCAACCATTTACACCTAAGTCCCCAATATCTCAAGACTTTCCTGGATGGTGCATGGGCCGCATGTATAGAAGCTTGATTAAAACCACACGTTATCAGATACTCTTTGAACACGCCAAAGTAATAACAGATCTCCGCAACCCCGTTTTGTGTGTCGAGCTTGAGATTCCTCAAGTCTTCGCTCCCACGGAAGGTCAACTTTGCTATTTTCTTTTGGGTTGATTACTTGATTGTCAAAGTAGGTCTGATGTCACGGGTCTCGCCCCAATCATCCGTAACGGCCAGGTTGCCAAAATCTGTTTCCATGCACAGGATTGAGAATCACAAGAGTGCCCACTCTGACAAGGCTCACAATCGTCCCCAATCCGAGAGAACCTGGCAGAGACTCCTCAATTCAGTCCCTTTAACATTTCGAGAGCATAGGGAGACTCAATAGAAGGGATCGTGTCTATCATGGTTTGATACGCACGGTAGATAGTGAGTTCGGAAGCTGTGCGATACTTAAAGGCCCGTAGATGGAACGAATACGTTCTGCATCGCGGTCAGGCGATGCAGCAATCTACAGTGGCACTTCTGTAGCTCGCCCAAACCAATGATGAATTGTGAGCGGGAAGAGTCCTGGGGGCTCAGCTGAAGGCAGCGTTGTGGCATTGCTGCATAAGACGGCCCAACACCATCCCAATGAAGCAACACTCTTTAAGAACCCCCTAGCTGTAGGGCGCCGGCGTCACTTCATCCCGTTTCCTCATTGGAAGGGGGGCGTTGTCATTTCGCAGTTTAACCTCAGACTGATTCCGGCCCTTCCGTAGCCTTGTGACGCTGTATCAGCAGAAGTCGAACTTGACACAACACAGCAGGACCGGTATTGATGCAAACCGACGATTATCCTATTCGACCAAAAGCAGAATAAGAAGATTTCCCTGATTGCGAAACTTTCATGGTGGTTACGGCTCTTCTTCTCTGGTGTGTTGATTCGTTCGACCGGAGTCTATAGGAGCCCAAGGAATGACAACTGAATTAACGCATATGAACTGTAGGTTTTTGCTCCGAACCTTAATCTGAGGAAGTCATACAATACAATGCAGTATTTAACGTGTTCGGAGTATCGATCGATGCGAGAAGGTATCTAATATATGAAGACGATCGAATCAGGTGCTTTCGTGTCGGCCACAGGTGCAGGAACTACTGCGTCTTGAATAAAGAAGATCCAAGACCCATAGATGATGCCGCTGTTTATAAGCATAACGGTCTATATTTGGCATATTTGACAGATAGTAATACATATGTGCGTGAGATTATCGATGGGAACTGGTGTTAATATTGACGCAACTTGGCGCAAAGAGACTACAGAGGTGCCGGCTATGTCCGTAGAGGGGATGGGGCATTGTCGTAAAGATTACAACGGTGGACGAGTTGAAAATTCCTGCCCTGCTAGATGCCAGCTTCTATCCTATGGTTGACTTATCGCGTATGCGAACGACATATTTGCCTTTCCGCCAACCGAGGGCCCAGAGCCTCTACTGTTCGCTAGCGATGCAAAACACCCCAGTAATCGAGTCTATGGAGAGACTCGGTGAGGGCATAATCTCGTACGTCTGGACCGTGTCGATCGATGGCATAGCCAACGCCTTGGAAATGGCAACACCGGATACTTCTCCTTAGTGACCACCCAAGAACGTACCGTCTCTATCAAGTTTGACTTCTCAAAGGAAGCAGAACGGAAGCTTCTCTGTCCGCTGTGGGACTCTAACACAAAACGAGAAAGGCGTCAATCCCGAGACGGGCTTGCGTAAATGGGAAGGGGAATACCAAATATTGCCCTTCTTCGCGGAATTTCGTGCCGATGGTCCGATTAAAAGAACGAAGCAGGGATGATTTGGCAGTGAAGCATTATCATTATATCATCCTTGGCCAATATCATGAGAAGCCATTGGAGAAGAGAGGGTTCTGCCCCAGTCTCTGGATGCGTAAAGCTGCTGGAATCCAGTGTTTCAGAAACCTCGTATGAGAGTGATTCTGATGCCGAAGAGAGGCTCTAGGAATTGCTTCGTAACGACAAGCCAATCGTTCCGAATCGAACTACAATCGATGGAAAGCCAGTCCAACAGGGACCATCCACCGATCATGGCGCTGGTGAAGAAGTTCGTCGCTGCTCAGAAGTCGAAACACTTCGAGCTGAAAATGGTACCGGCGATGATTGACGACCTGTACGAGTTTCGCCGTCTTAGTATCGTCATTGGCGATATCAGAGCCCCGAACTATCTCGGGGGAAACAAGACTGATTTCTCGCATTCCGATGCCACACGCAGCATGATCCTAGATGGGGCGGTACTGGGGATCTCGGCCTGAGTTCGACATAGGTGATTTCGGGACAACGATCGAAGAATGGAATAAGCACTTTATAGGCAGAAGGTCTGGGAGAAGGGGTACGTGCCGAAATTGAGACCTGGGAAAAGACGAGATGGACGAGGACCCGCTCCTGACGCGGCGAAGGATAATTGGAAAGTTGGGGAGATAGTAGCGCAAGAAGATGCAATAGTTCAAGCCAAGATAAAGAAGAAAGGACAGAATCGACGAACATAGGGTAATTGAGCATATATTCTGGTCACAAGAGACGGGTGCGATGACCCGCCATAGATTTCCATAGCTTGGGTATCATCAAAACACGCCGCAACACCAATACCAAAACCATCCCTAAAGGCCTTGACTGGTCTAATGCTCATCCTTTTGCTTACCATCCATCTTCCTGTCCGGCCGGAGTCCCCGCTGTTCCTCGTTGGATGCTGCTCAATAGGCCTTAGTCTATAGCAGGATCCTCATTGACATCTTCAAGCTCACTACCTATGTCATCACCATTAGCGTGGTCGGCTTCGTTGTCCACAGTCTCCGATCCTTCGTCGTCGTCGTCGTCATCGTCTAAATCTGACTCTTCAACTTCGTCTTCGTACTCATCAAGGTCGCTATCTCCGAGGAGGCTATCAGGGATGAGGTCATCGTAGAAGTGGTCGTGGTACCCATAATAGTCTGACATGTCTGACATATCTTCACTATCATCCGACCACATCCACATCGGCGGAACATCAGACTTGACGAGAATGAAGGCAGGTCTGATCTGGGGCATTCGTGCCAGGGTATCTCGGATCCATGGATTCTTCATGTCCCAGTTCTGGAAAGGCTGCCAGTCTCCCGCATCATAGCCGATATCGGGCTGATCCTCAACTGCGAAGTTGGCGCGTAGCCAGTCTCGTTCAGCAACACCCTTCACGGACTCCCACCAGGTGCGCTCACTGGTATCGTCCAGTTTCCTCTCGCTGAGATCTGTTTGCACGTACCTAAGCGTCTGCGCGACGTCAGGAGACAGCTCGCCTTTGTTCAGGATATCAACGACCCTGTCGATCTCTACCGAATCCAAGAGATCGATTACGGTGTACCAATCATCCCCGAGAAGTTGGGAGATGATATCGTCGTCGAAAGTCTCGTGCAGCGTGCAAGGCTCGTAGTTGGAGTGCTGCTGGTAGGCAGGCCGGATGTATATCTTACGCACCTGCGACCAGGACCGTCGAGACCATACGATGTCGTCGATGAACTTGGCGACTGGCCAACTAAAGTGTGGGCAGTAAGGCCTGGTCATGACCACCGAGACGACGCAGTTCTGTGCGATAGTTTCAAGTGGGGGTGGATTTCCAATGATATGCATGGTGCGCAGTGCACTCGATGGATGATGCCATTCTAACAGGTCCTCGGAGGGATTCCACCAGCCGTGCTGGTGTCCAGAGCTGTCTACATCCCTGGCGCATATGAGACCGCGACTCAGAGCGACAGCGCGCGACTCCTTGCAGGCACCTCGGACGTGTAGAAGTTTCGCACCAAAGTACCAACCCTGCAGACCAAAGCTGAGGAAGAGCCGGGGCGGTAGCATCATCTTCCAGATCTTGATCCGCAACTCCGGGGGCAGTCTAGCGAACTGTGGGAACTCATTCAACCTCTCACACTGCTCTTTGGCAGATACGAGAAAGTTAGGGGGCATGGTTGTGCAGCAATCGCGTTTCCATGCGCTGGTTTCGCGACGATCAGATTCCTTGGGCGCAACAGTGGCTGAATGGAGAATGTAGACACGGTAGGACGCGATCTCAGACTGAAGCCCACGATGAGAGCTATCAAATGAAAGGATGTGGCGCGAGAGGAGACGGCCTCCCCAGGCTGCCTCCCACTGTTTTGTTTCGTGAGGATGCGTTTGCTGGGCTCCGACGTGAGTGTCGGGTTCAGCGGGTGTCCAAGAAGTAAGTAATGTTTCAAGGATGCCCCCACCTAAGCTATGTAGGCATTTCAATCCCGTCAGGACGGAGCGATTTGACCACCGTGTCCAGGCATCGATTGATACTTGCTGCGGCACTGGAAGCAACCATCGACATAAGGTAAGTACTGAGGCAGGACGTCAAATGAGAACCTTGGAACCAGAGTAATGTTAAGGTTGAGTAGCGAAGTTCGCGATGCATTCGAATAACATGGGCGGGGTTGATAAGACCGCGTCTTTAGGAATGCACAGACCAAGAGCATTGTTGTCGCCTTAGAGTCTCGAAAGCAACTACACTTCCATCCTGCTTAATCTACCTGCAGCAAGATCCTTGAACTACTACTTCTGTTTGACTCTGGCCTTTGGTTTTTACCGTACATAATCCATCATATATATAACTGTCTATCAATCCAAGTACGCAGCTTCGGTAGCAAATGGTAGACCTCGTACAAAGAGAGATGAGTTCAGTTTCGCTTCTCAAGACCTGGGATCTGGTGTAACTCAGTCAGTGATTCTTCAATTATCTTAGCACGCGATTGGAAGTTTTCAAAAGCAAAGCCTCCGATACGGTTCCCAAGACTTGTACCTTTAGACTGGGTGATGGAAGACTGAAATTCGGGAAAGTCACCATGTAAGTGCATAGTTAATAGAGTTTAACGGCGAGGTTATAAACAGCACTAAGCTAATTATAAGTTCGCCTTCTTTTAGAGACGAAAGACTTTCGTTATTATCTACCTAGATTGGAACAATTAAGCGACTGCTAGCAAAGCTAGGTAGTATAGCTTCTACTATACCATCCTATAGCACCTATCCCTACACACAACGCTCCCATCCGACTTGCTAGCGCCTCTAACGTCGAAGGTTTGACACTATTGCAGGAGCTACTCGACTAGGTACCTAGTTGAAGAGTCCCATGAGTTCCACTAGCAGGCCTTCTCTCACTCTACCACGCACCCAAGGCAATCAAACATACACTGACTAGGTCACCTATTCTGATGCTGAATATGTTGTTGAGCGTTTCTGGGAATGGAAATACCCATTATCCGCAAGGCAGAGGTTTTTGTCAGCCTCAGTAAAAGACGCTGAGAGCTGAGATTTTTGTATCGGTGGTGGTCCGAAACTGGTGGGAAGTTTTCTTTATGACTTCGTGTTCTTATTTTGGGGGACCAGCATAGTTGACCGCGGCGAAATTGGCAGTGAGAGTCGGCGTCGTCCTATAGGCGTGCCTTGCATAGCACATTGCCCTCTCAACAGCCTTCCTTTGCAAGCAAAGCCATCGACACTCCCGCCGTTCCTGTGTGGGGTATGAGTCTAAGTGTATATCTTATCACTCTTGAATTCACCCTAAAGCTCAAACCCGGACTCGTGGTGTCTTGGGTCGAGAAGAGCTCAGAATAGTAGTGAGATGCGTCGCGGGTGCAAATACCACATGGGCCGTTGGTTAGCCTACTGTCAACAACTAGTACTCTCGCAAAGATTATACAGCTGCTACGTCGTGGCCAAGATGGTGATCTAAGTTGTAGAACTCCAGTAATGGGCATCCTCGATATTTAATATGCCTCGTTCATCATTCTGCAGAGATTTATATAGCCCATAAGGTGTGCTGTGGAGTATCTCAAATCGGCACTCTACGTCCTCACGTAGTCTCGTTTGGGCGTATCCTGGCAGAACTTCTCCATCGAGCACGACCTTCTCAGTCTGATATGGACGGAGAATGATCGGCTGCGTCAGAGCACCGCCTTGTGTTATCTGGATACTTGTCGTTGGCGAGTAGGTACTAGCGTGTAGATAAATTGTGTCTCCTGCAGCGGCAGCATTGACAAATAACTGTAAAAATCCGTAAGGGGTGGTAGTGATGCCTGGGCCAGTTCCAGGACGCGGGACAAGGGTTTCAGCGCTCTGGGTGTTACTAAGCAAGACATTCAGGACGGTTTAAACCGTGGCGATACCTTGTGTCGGAGTTGCTCTCGGTAAGTTAACGTTTTAAGCTATATTACACTTTGTGGCCTTTGTTGATTTCTCCCTCTGTCCTCAAGAAGTCCAGCAACCCTACGTCTCTTTGTACCTCCGCCAACAGTCTCGCGTCCTCCGCTCCTGTGCGGCTCTTGAAGACTCGATCCATGTCTTCCAGCGTAGCATTCTTCGTCTCGGGAAGTACGAACAAAATCCAGAAGAAACCGAAAAACAGGAAGACGGCGAAGAATATATATGTACCCCACGCCCATGCTTCGAACATAGGGGGCACAAAGAACGCAATGGCAAAGTTATTGACCCAGTTTGAGCTCGCTCCGATGGATGCGCCACGGGCACGAATCGATAGAGGGAAGACTTCCGAAACGAGCACCCAGGATGCAGGTCCCCATCCGAAGCCGAAGCCAGCAATATAGATCCATATCAGCACTACGGCGGCCCACCCGGCATCCGTGTGGTGCGGCCAGTCGTGCCGAAACTTGGCGACGATTATACCAACTGCTACCATGCATACGAACATGACGACGGAGCCGCCCAGAAGCATGGGCTTGCGACCAACCTTGTCGATCAAGAACTAGTCTACTTTAGGGAATTTCATTGGAGATGTTGAAAACAGGCTTCACTTACCATAGCTGGCAATGTGCTGACCATGAAGACGCTGCCTGTCACTCCAGTGGCGAGTAGGGCAATCGTTCCTTCAGAGAAACCATAGCTTTGGAAGACATTGGAAGCATAGTAGATGACTGTGGAAGTTTTAGGAAAGGCTTTCATCGGGGCAGCTGTCTCACTCACTGGAATCGATGCCAGACCACTGTTGCCAGAACATGACAAGCCACGCCGTTGATACTCGCTTGAAATTATCCCATGTCCTGAATAGATGAACGTAACCGGATATCTCTCGGATGAATATGTTCTGCTTCTCCTGCGGAAAGGTAGTCAGCAAATGGTCTATGATAGTCATTATCCGCGCATGTTCTCACCTTTGTCGCTAGTTTCGGGAAGTGATTCCTGAAAACTCTCTCCTCAAATAACGCCTCCGCCCTGATCTCCAAGAATTCTGCATGAATGAGGGGATCCTTCAAATCTTTCTTCCTCAACCATGCGAGGGTTTCTTTTGCCTCATCATACCGCCCAACCTTGACAAGCCATCGCGGTGAGAACGGCATCCACCAAATGCCAACCCCCAGCAGGACCGATGGGATTCCCTGGATGATGGACGGAAGGCGCCATGCAAGGTCTGACTGCGTGTCGCCCGTTCCCCCAAGATAATTACTTCCATACCCGATCCAAAAACTCAGCATAATCCCTAGGATAGTGGCAAACTGGTAGAACGAGACGATGAAGCCCCTAGTCTCCGGCGCTGAGATCTCGGCATTATACAGTGGTCCCACGCCAGAGAACGTTCCTACACCCAGACCAGTGAAGAACCGTCCCGCGTATAGGAGCGCCGGATTGCCTGCTGTAGCGCCTATGTACATATAAGAGCCCAGCACGACCCAACAGCAGGCACTGAACATTGTGTATTTGCGACTGAACATCTCGCCGAGTAGACCGGCGGACAAGGAGCCAAGTATACCACCGAGCTGAAGAACCGAGGTAAGCCACCCTTGAGCGGCGGACGACTCGACGACAGTCGGGAAGTTCGCAGAGAAGCGTGTCATTACTAGGGACTGCGAGAGGATTCCTTGTTGGTAGCCGTATTCGAAGCCACCAAAGCTGTGGTGAGACTACTTAGCAACGTCCTTGTGTGTATATCGCTGGATTGAGACACTGAATCCCATAGCGTTACGAATTTCGTGATGTGATACTTACGACGCGAAAAGCGCAATGGGAACGATCTTCGGATTGGCTTTAATAGAGTGCCATCGATCCTTGACAGCGGCCTGCACGCGCCAATCGGCTGTTACAGCATCATCGGCGTGGACTGTGGCTGGAACCACATCGTGATCGGTAGCCGCCTTTTCGTGGTCTGCGTCGCCTGCCATCTCTACGCTGGGGAGCGGTAGCTCAATAGGATGAACAATTATGCTGGAAATCGGACCGCAAGCAACTGTAATCAGTGCCGGGCTTAGATCTAGAATGCAGACCGGCAGACTACTTATACCAACGAGCATTGTCTTCAACGAAGAATTCCAACCCCGTAATTGTTCGGCGCTACTGTGAACATCGCGCATCGGTTCCCACATCTTGCGGTCACAGGCCCATCAGAACCCCGGATCACTCCGGCCGGCGTTGCGCACCCGGCACTTCAATTGAAGGGAATGGGCCAAGAGAGGCTCCAGATACCGGGTCCAGGGGTTGGGGTATGCTGTGGAGTGCAGATGCGGGGAAAGGGGGCGGGGGACGGTGGTTAAAGTTGCTTGTGGGGGCACCGAATGGTTCGTAACATCGTGTTGAAGAGATCTGATGAACCCTGCCAAGTTAGGACTGTACGTCGGCTTGGGGTGCGTGCTCGGTTCTGATTCACCCGGAACCGTCGAAAGCGCGAAGCGTAAGACCCGTGAACTATTCAGGATCACTATTCTCCACAGCTTTCGGGCTTGCTAGTTCCACTACACGGCGACCATTGCTAAGGTAAGTTTTCTGGCTGTCCACAGCCAACACTCACCAGTGATGGTGACGAACCGAAACGATTTCGAGATCTTCCTCCGGCGGAGATCTGGGTGGCAGTCTATCATGCGAGAAGACTCCATTTGATGCCTTACTTGACGCGGTGACAAAGCAATGCTTGACTAAACGTTCGATCATGAGCAGCCTGAGTGCGAACACTCCAGTTGATCTAGTTTCGATCGCACACGATTACAGAAGCACACAGAACGGCTGGGTTGTTTTACCCAAGCGAGACACGCGCGCTGTTCATTGTCAGAGGAATCAGTATCAGGCATTCAGGCTATATGCTGTACCTTCTGTTTGATCACTTTAGTTGCTTCAACTCACTCACGATTTGGTGGACGATACATTAAGCTGGAAGAGAAACTAGAAAAGAGACCACTATAACATGGTGAAAGAACTCCGGCGGCCCGCCCTGCATTTATAATCCACGGGAGACCTTCGTAAAGGATCCTAAATCCGACTCGCCCAAAGAATGCTTGTGACTATGCATGGCATCGGGATGAGATGGATCCTCCACGAAACCGACTCCGTTGTGGCCCACCTCTGACAGGGATTGCCGGTCGCTCAAAGACTCCACATCCTCAGTCGTGATGTGAACCTCGTTCTTCTGATATATCTTCAGAGGGACGCCTGTCTGATTGATTTGCTCTTGGCTTTCTGTTATGCTCAACTCCGTTCCATCTTTCGCTCTTTGTCTTCTCTCCTGCTCTCTTGTTCGACTGGCAAGATTGCCGTAAGCGGACCGACGGTGCGACGTGCCTTCGCCAGCACCACGGCCTGAGGACTTGCCGCTGAAGGAGCGCAGGCTGAACAAACGTTGTAATAGCGTCCAGGTGAATGGGAGGTTGGCCACAATAATAGCTGTCGAAGCTTCCCGGATATACCAGAAGATCCATGCGGTGCCAAATGTTTCGGAAAAACTGTAGTACTTGTTGAGAATTGCTGACAGAATCTGGAGACGGACTGTCGTTAGTCAAGTTTAACATTACCCGAGGTATTGCTTTCAAAGCGTTAGCCTGGCCACTTACTGTAAATATGCCAAACGCAAAGACGGTGCATAGTATAGCCTTTTTCTTCAGAGGCAACTGGGACTGCAGGAAGACGGGCATTGGCAGAGCGATGATCATAATGTCGGAGGAGATATTGAAGATGGAATTTGTGATCAAATGGTTACGCTCCGCCGAGCATTGAACTGGGCCCAATCGTCAGTGAAATAAGACAGAGTCAGATCGTCAAGACACATACTGTTGTCCGGAGGAACTTGCCAATAGTTCCAGAACGGTCGACACCATACTCCAAAGAAAAGAATCTCCATGATGACCCAGCCTGAAACGACGTATGCTGCAACAAACTTCACGAAATGGTTTTGTTTCAAACTCGTCCTGTGGCCATGTGAGATGATTCATTTCATTAGGGGCTCGCAGATCAAGAATACTAACGTTAATCGGCTATACATGATCAACAGGCATGCCTTGACGAGCCAGATAGTCGAGATCTGCATCTGTTCCACTACTATGACCATCTTGGATCCGAATACTCTTTCTTGAACATCTTCGGGAGTGAGCACAATGTGATCGTCCGGATTTATAAGATTGGTGTTGGTATAAGTGAGAATGTCGACACCGGCTAGCAGTACGGTATAAGTGCACTAAACATGCGATCAGAATTGGCTTTAGTGATGGTATAATATTCCGGAATAGGCCACCGTACAATAGCTAACATCATTAGGTAATCGTCGACCTGCAGTTTTCGGAATGAACCGAATAGCATTCTCCGGGACATCCTGGGAAGAAACCGATGTAAGCTTGGAGTTCAAGGCCACCAAATTTGGGAATCTATGAGAATAACGTACAATCTCGCAATGGTTACGGTAACGGTCACGGCGTACCACGCCCATGATTCGGTAATGAGAGCCGACATGGCGGTTGAAGCTGATAAGTTGCAACTCTAGGTAGACAGGACACATCAATTGCTCAACGACAGATCAAGATATTCACGGAAAACGTCTTACTTAAGACAGGACATCGACAACATACTGCCAGCTCTTCCCTGCGACTCGCCGAATATACAGGGCTCAGGGATGATGATAAGCAGCGTTAGAGTTTGCGCCAGGCATCAAGTATCTCCGGGATGAAAATCAGGTAAAAGTGACAGGCCGAAACATTTGGTATGATCTGCACTCCTGATCTATAATCACATTTCCATGCAACTTTGGTGCGCGAGTGCCCTAGAAGTAGAATTCAATGCCTAGCTCCAAATAGCGTGCATCTAACGCTTATCATCCCTGATACCTGTCGTGTTTTAAGGCGTAGCAGCGGTGGTCGCACCACCCCAACCTTAAGATCGATTACATTTCCAGATGACATCCGATTATCGATCTGGTCCCTACCGATAACGTAGAATGCTATGCGGATTGTTTGTAGGAAATTGACACCAGAAATAGCTAGTCGTCCGTCCGCTAAGGTATGGCGAGTCAAGAAACACCAGCTGCCAAATCTGCCCAGGGCAATAGCATCAATCTAGGTCGGCACGTTAAACGTCAAACGACAGATCGTCCGGCACTAGATTCGCCACGTAAATCATCATCTCGATGTGCCTAACCATATGGACATTTTTGCCCGCTGATCACGGCAGCCTCGGCCGATACGCTCTGTCGGTGCCTGTAATTGATAAGATGATTGGATATAATGTCTCAGACCACGATTCTTCGCAGCTTCTACACACTGGGTCCCCTGCATAAGTGGGGGTTCCACCAATATCCCGAACCCGTGGCTGCATGCAATAGCGTGAACGCATAGACCCTTGACATCTGGACCATCTCAACCCGTTCACCCCGAATTGGCATTTCAATGCGATAGTTAGCCCGGAGCCGAGGACTAGTCGCTGATCTGTGTGCATCCCAAATGTGAAAGTCTTCTGCTGTGTGTGCTATGGTCACAGAAACATCATGATAGTGAGAACGATGGCATACCATCCGCCGAAGCTAGATACATACCTACTTAAGTAACTAGCTAAGTACTCAACTTGGTATGGTAGGCTAAGTAGCTTGCCCAGGCCACCATTAGCGCAAGACTTACCGTAATATAACCATACAAACGTAGGTCGTAGTAGTCATACATGAAGAGCTGAATCCGGAGTCACGAGTCATACTCTCGTTGGTCTTCCCATGTCGGCATCTTGGCTCGCTATTGTGTGTGCGCGATGTATCTTGTGTTTGTAGTTGCTTGATAGTTCTCGTCTCCGACCCAAGGAACTTTGGGAACAGCATCTGCGTGCGTCACGCCAGCAGTCACAAAGACTCCACCTGCAAACATTCAGTCCCATCAACCCTCCACCTCCTCCTCCACCTCCACCTCCACGTACGACCTTCGCCGCCTCCTCCATCTCAATCTCAATCCTGATGCTGTAAACCTGAACCGCCTGCCCTCTCCCCATCATCGTCCGTTCCATGGAATGAAGCTGCTATAGCCTACCTACTTACCTATTGAAACTGAAACAGTAGCCCACGGACCACTGCGGGGGAAAGGATCTGGCACCTTGGCGCTTCATACAAAAGCCTTCGCGTATCTGAGCCTTCAATTATTAGCCGGAATCACAATTGCCGACCAGCTTTTGGGTGTGATTGTGAAGCACCAACATGCCCAGAACCTTATCTCGCAGTGGTCCGTGGGCTACTGTTTCAGTTTCAATAGGGAAGGTGGTAACAGCTTTATTCCATGGAACGGACGATGATGGGAAGCTGTATATTGTTGGCGCCAGTCGAGGCCATCAAATAGTGATGCATGTCTGCATGAGTTTGGCATCACTGCGTACAAATCCCGACGCTTTACCATTTTTCGCATCATGGCCGTGCCTGTTCGCGTTGGGCTTTCCATATAGTTGAATGTGGCCAAGTCCGAAGCCCAGACACGTCGTGCATCCAGGACATGACCTGATTTAGCGCCGTTGTATCAGGGATGAGGGAAACCCGGAGACAATCCGTCTCGCAATGCTTTACCACTCCGGTCGAGTTCAAAGCCCGTGAACTCTATCGGAGTCTTGCCACTTAGGGTGTCGGAGGAATGGTACCAGTGGCAAGAGACCAAGGCAGATTCTCGGAAACGGTGCCTTTGGTGGCAGACTGAGATGAATTTTTGCAATTGCCGGATAAACAGTCGAACTTGAGCAGTTGCCTTGCTCTGGACAACTTATCCGCGACCCTGGTTGAATAGCTGCGGAAATGCAGTCGCTGGGAATGGCGTTTATTGGTCGGGTTTGCAGCCCATCACCAGTGTAGAAGTTAGCCCTTAGCAGGGCAGCTTGCATATTGGGTGCTACTTGCCAGCAGTCATCGTACTAGATAATCTGTTGGGAGAAAGGATTAACTGTTGTTATCACATGGTAATGGAAGCCCTGAAGCTGGTGCGGCAGCTGAATGACATGTTAGCTACCCAGGTATCCAGGCACATATGATAACGCGAATATTACTGTCTTAGCGAATCAAGCATTAGCTGCAGAGTACCCATGGGCCTTGACTGGCACAACCAGAGTCTTCCGTTTTCAAAAATGGTCTCGCATCCGGGTTTTGATGCAATAACCTTTTGAGTTAACATATTCCTATATGAATGTGTAAATCAAACGGCGACAAAACGGTTTGAGAGTTTTGCCACATTCCGTGACCGGCAACATGAGAGCCGCTTTCATCACATCAGCTAAGTCGATAGAGATACAAACAAGCCACTGGGGTAAAGTCCGGCCTTGATGCGCGGCCAGAATGTCGATGATGGACTCCAAGCATGCAAGATCTAGTAATCAACTAGGGATATCCCAAGTCCATCGGTCAGCCGGGCACGTCGACCGTCCTCGGCAGAATCCTGGATTTTGGACAGTCTCTCACTGGCCAAGTTACATGAAGTCAGTTTTCACCACATGGAACGGGTGCTGATCTGATACGTGTCGAAGAGGCTGTTGGCAGTAAAATCGTCGGTGACCATACACAATGGGATCAATCTGTTCAGGCTGAGAGAGACTGAAGGTTCACGAGCAATCAGAGCTGCAGCTATTCAAATACATGGTACATATCGTATCACTAGAGAAGATTGTTATATCGTACCTAGGTGAAATTAGCTAGATGATTTATATTTACTAAACAGCAACGGTCATTTCGATGTTAAATTTGCGGTTTGATGGGAGAATATACTGCCAGCCTCCGGCGTCCACCCTTTGATTCCGTAAGATCATAGTCAACGGAAGAATACATCGATATAGGATATGATGAGCTTAAGAATAATATACTCCGGCGTCCCACTCGATCAACAGTTCCGCCCATTCCTGTAAGTACAAAGCTAGGAACGTGCCGTTAGTCCCATGGAATTCAAGCAGACGTAAACCGTTCAATAAATCGAATATGTACCGCAAAGATTGTTGAATTTAGTCTGAGCGGTTGTGACCGAATAAGGAAATATCAGAATTGAATTTATGCCTGCCTAGACAGCAAGCACTTCTGGTCTCAAGAGGTCTAGAGTGGTGTCGTCCGGAAGCTTCGACCCTAGGCAAAGGGACCCCAGCTGATGCAACCTCAAATAGGAATGCCACAGCCTACTTTATCGCTGAGCGCGGCTTGAACAAATCTAACGATAGGGTGACACACCCGGCGGCGTCATTAACCCAGAACCAGCTGAGACTGAAGTCTTTCGCGACATGCCAGATGTCCCATCGTACGTTTCAGAACACGACATGAATCCAAGTCACAGATATGATGGCTACACCGATCGCCTCATCCATTCCCATCCTCGAATGACCTCCTCACAGCTGCCCAATCCATGCACGCCTCTCAACTTTGATAAGCCACGAACGGCTTCCTCTTCCTTGACTGGCCCAACAAATCGACCCAGCTAGCGCTCTACATTATGAGCATGCGAGAGATGTTCCGAGATCCTAGCAACGAGATATATGAGATCACGACGGAAAGAGGCGAGATGGCCGCGAGCCTGATCTTGACTCGCAAGACGCCTTCAATACGGAAGCCAGAGGTCCCTGAAGGAATGAGCTCCGAAGTCATCGTAGTTCTCAGGCGCGTGATGGCTGGCGTGCAGGAGTCTATGGAAGGGATGGAACATCTTGGTAATTTCTTCGACTCGATTTCATTCTTGCATTTGCGCGGGACTTATTAGCCATTATTCAGGGCTAGTCTTGTCCTCCATCTTTGTTAACTTCGAGACTCGCAATAGGAACCTCGATACACAGCTTGTGAATCTCTGTCTGGAGAGAGCAGCTGCTCCGGGGGTTGCCACTGTTTCTTGCCTGTGCCGTCGGCTGCTGTCTGCTACAGGAGGCTTGGGTTTGCAGACACGAAGCATGTTGATATTGATCTCGGTCATTGGCGGCCTCGAGTATAGCGGATTTGGCATCTACAGATTGCAAGGAATGCTTGTACGTTGATTATTTTACGCCTTTACTTAGCTTAATCCTCTTTGTTCCCTAACTTTTGGTTGTCGAATTGGTCCAGCCCTGTTTCATGGAAGTCCGTTGCGCTTTATTCTTATGCACTGCCTGATCTATCACTATGACATTCTCCAAAGCGATCTTCTCTCGATGATTCTGCCAGAGGCTTGGGAGCACCTAGCTACAATTGAGCTTCCAGCAACCACAGTAGTTGACTAGCATATCCTCACATCAAGCTGCATCGCCCTAGGTGGTTTCACAAGCGATGGGTTAATTGGAGTGGCTCGTGTAGTAGCTCACTCAAACATCTCCTCGGCCTCCCGGCGTCGAATTCAAACAAGAAAGTCTGGAACCGGGCTGGGCCAGCTTCTTATCCAGTGAAATGTTGCCAGCTCGGTATCTTATGTACCCATTTAGAGTTGGTCGGACTGTTTCGAGAAAGTGCTCTATTCTCGCTTCAGCCTTGTAGACAAATTATTGCAGCTCACGTACCTGTGTGCTATATATTCATGGCTATCACGTACACCAAGACCTCGTTATTCTTAGTAGCACCCACAATACACGATCTTTCTATGCAGGTTCTCTCCGGGATGAACAATTTAGCATCAAACCTACAGAGTCGAAGTACATATCTTACCAAGCAATGAAGCTGATGGAAGATGCCAAATGTGGCCAGATAGCCTCCTCCGAACTTACTGTCCAGCTCAATAGTCGGGTTGAATCAAAGGAGATCGTCAAATTCCGTCGCTCCGGTAATCTCTTCTTCGCTCACGCTTCAAAGTCCGGCAGTTCCATTAATCCACTGTGGTCCCGCTCAGCCTTTCACTTGACAAAGCAATAAGAGTGTGAGTTGCCACTCATCGTTCTCTGTGAGTTGATGCCAGTATTTTTCGACCTGATCGTTTGGATACCTGCCATGTTTCGAACCCGATACATCTCCAATGAGCCATGTAAATTAATAGGCTGGCTAAATCGTCGCTGAAGTGAAGCTGTACGTCCGGACAACTACCTTTGAAATTTTGGCCTCATCAATCACATACTCCGTTTTGACCATCCGGAAGGCAGTGTGGTGTGAAACCGCCTGATCGTGCACAAAGAGTAAGGACCAGAAGTATTACATAATACGATATGTACTGCCAAGAGACAAATGGTGAAGCCATCGTCAGCTTGGAAATCTTGCATCAGTTATGCTGTATTGCAAGTTAAGATACAATGCCCGTCTGTCACCGTTCTGCCCTACCTCCTACTAATTGTTTGTTTCTACGCTATAACTGTCGTGAGGAATGATTTTGGCCCCGATCGCCATCCTTTAAACAAACGTTTTGATACCAACGGAGAGAAGTTTCCATTTCGCTAGCAGCACCTTGGTATCTCCCACCTCCTCTCCAGCAGAACAGAAGACTTAATTACCAAGTACAAGATACAGATCACGGGATTGACCGACTTCGTCAAGGCGTCATGTTTTCTGGCGCATTGGGTACTGTCTATTGGACTTGCCGCGAAGACTAACAAGATTACGCATTCACATGCAAAGTTGTTGTAATAATCGGATGACGTGAACAGGGCCATCATACCATCGCTGAACCATTCGATGGCATTTATGCCCGGTTCGTTTCGTTAGTGGTTTACTAGAGATGGATAATCTGAGAGCGCACGCTGACTTAGCAATACACCAATGTTGGCCGCCTATGGAAAGTCGTCTGGCCCCGTGCTGGGCTTATAGCTATCGGCCCAAGTCATCATCGACAAATCCAGCACGCTGTAACCTCGAGTTCATCCATCATGCTCAGCCCAGTCTGACCCGGTGCCGAATCCGGCAATCAGATGCTTCTGATTGCCGGTGGCTATAATTCACGTCGACCCTGAGGTTTACAATGTGCTTCCATCCTCAACCTAACAAACCCAGGAATCGAGAGATTGCTGGTAACATACAACGTATCTAGAAGCTTGGGGGTTAGGTAATCAGTAGTACTGAGTACGAGAACGGTAATAGTCAAGCACATCTAAAGGGAGGACAACGAAGACATCAACGAGGAGCTATGTATCCTAAATCACGTGGCGCCCAGCCTATGGGTAATGTGGGATGTTCATAGCATCTTCTGGACAGGAGTCAGTTGCTGACCGAGGAGTTCGATGATGATGATGACTGGGTCAAGAAAGCCTACCTTCCAGCACTTTGACGCTGCATATAAAAGGTAATTAGCGCTCAGCTTACGGCGATTTTTGACTGAACGCCTAGGAACCGTACGCCAGCAATTCCCAAGAGAAACGAAGGGGAAGAGAATGGTGACGCTCATCAGCCCTCATTTTCCGCCCACATCGGTACGTCAGCAATCCTCTCCATTTCTCACGTTATTGGATGTCGATATTGATAGACTATACTTCGGGAAATTCGATTCCAGAGTGAATATATATTCGAGAATGAGAAAGACTCAGTGCTAAGCCGAAGACACCAGGGTATCAAGCAAGGTCAGGTTAAACACTTCATGGCATATGTAGCTAGCTAACCTGTTCCGCAGCCTCAGGATACCGCTCCCAAGTCTATGTAAGAACTTTCCAATAGCGTATCTTGCCTTTGAGAGTATAGATCAGCAGAAAAACCTTATTGCCATCGATAAAGTCTTACCGACTATCGGCAACGAGGTCGTCTATGTCGTCATTACATTCTCAGCCATTGGCGGTATTATGGTCCGGACCTTGGCTCCGAGGTAAACAGCCCAATACAATCGACCCTGGAAAGGGCAGCACCTTGCAGTTTCAAATTGCTCCGTCTATTTGGGTGAAGCAAGTCCGCAATGCTACGACAGAGCATCGCATTCAGGGGGCTTCGTGTTTTACGAACAGCAATATAAGATATCGTACTTTGTACATAAATGGCCTCTCAGACCATAGCTTGGATGGGATGCATACCTACTAGAAGTCTTTGTGAAAATATTGCTCAAGACTTGTCACGTGGAATAGGGGTCAAGGGCTTCAGGGATCGGCCCCTCAATGATCCGGGAGATCCTCACTATATAGATAGCACTCTAGAACTCTCTTTTGTAGATTACACTTAGTACCAAGGGCTCTTCACGAGCGCTGGAATGCGATAAGACTTGATTTAAGAAACTTGTATTTGCGGGGTTTTGTCCCATGTCTAGTCAGCTAGACATTCTCCCCATTTCAATGCTTCAAGTGTGACAATTGTAGCGTCCAGGTGCAACCGATGCCGAATATGAATGCAGCAAGATAAATTGAAATAACTCGGGTCGACGATTCGAGCTTGTTGCCGCCTCAAAGTCGACAGAGCGGTCTCCACAGCGTTCAGGGTCCGTGAGCGCAGCTGTGTCCGTTCGAACGTCTGGTCCAAGTTTGCAGTTTGATCATCGATGGCCAAAGAATCAAGGCTACAAGGCTTTAGTAAAACAAATAATGAATCGAAGTCTACATAACCCGGATCAAACAGATATTACCTATACATTGCAAGGCTAGAAACATGGCCCTTGGCCAGTGATCTCCCAAAGATCTAACAAGATGGCGGCAAGATGAGTGACTTTGTATGTGCAAGCATGCTTGGGACGCCTCGACCTGAATGAAAGACTTCGACAGTATACGCTTATGCCCGCCGCTTCGTTAGTCACCTTGTAAAGCCCGCCTTCTGCATGCGGCCCTAAGGTAGGCTTGGCTGCCAGCCATGAGCAGAACTTGGCGTGTGCGAAAGAGGTAGAATATGCTGTTGGAAGTGCACGTTTTCGGGTTTCTATCATAAACGCCAACGCAGATCTGCAAGTTCGTTGCTAATTATAGACGACCTTACACTCTCCTTGGGCGTAGGCGCTGGTAGAATGATGTAGAGGAGTGTATACACAAGCCCGTTTTAAGCCCGCGATTGGCGGCCTTGAAACAGTATGGTTAGACAAAGCTATTGCAACCTGCCTACATCAAGCAAAAATAGAGTCGATGCCCTCTGACAGCTCAGCGTCGCTCTTGTTAACAATGCAGCAAACGTCGGCCAGTAGCACTATAGATCCGCACCTAGTCTACTTCACGCAGTATACGCTTGTGATGACTACGGAATCGCAACGGAACGCTTTGCCAGCTTCGGTCCCATTGGGCCGCAAGCCAACACCATGAGCCGTTGACAATTGGACCGCCCCGCTAGATGGGTGATTGTACTCGTTTGGTGTTCTCTGAAGATCAGCTTGGTCAGGCACGGCACGGCATTGCGAGGTGTGTGGCTGCGACCTAGGATTTGTGGCAAGTGACACGGCCTCCACAACTTATTGCAGCTGCGATAGTTTCTATTTTTGGAACAAACTTGCTGTCAAGGACTACACAGTAAGACATCCGAAGGCAGCCTATTGGACAACCCGCGGGGGCGGCAAAAGGGTTGGTATCGTACGATACACAGTACACGGTGGTTTGCCTCGACGACATGAACCTGCTGTGTTACCATCAAGATCTATCTTCCCAGGCGGGGAATACGAATGGCGAACTTTAAGTTTGTATCCGACGCGCGCTTGCATTGATTTGCGCCTCGGAATGGCATTGGGCGGAGGTCTGAGTGTTGGGCTGACGTTGTATTATTCTTTTGCATTAAACCCAGCGGCTGTGCCTGGCGATCGATGACCCGTTGTTTGACGACTCTGGCTTGCAGTGGCGATCGTTCCGGAGTACACAGTACACAGAACGCAGTAAGCAGCCAGACAAGAACAACACTCGCATCACGGTTAGGGTGTCGTATGGTACCCGCGTTCGCAGCATCGCGAACTCACTACAGCATTGCATGCTTTGCAAGCGCTGGCCTGCGCGAGATGAACCTGTCATTGGGAAACTTAAACACTGTTTACTCCGCCGTAGGAAAGGAATCGTGGAGCAACCAATGGAATCCCTGGAACGCCATTTGCCATTGGCAGATTGTTCTCTAAATGCCACCGTAGCAGACCTGTCGACGTCACTGGGGTTCGCACATCTTGGATTGGGGTGCCGACTATCCCCCAATCCCGTCCGTAGCAACAGGGATCATTGGCGTTGCCGAGTGGATTTCACAAGCTTCTTAGGCCGGGGCACGAGGCGCGCTAACCCCGATAAGACTGCTAAAAGACTGAGGACCAGGACCGCTGCGCCCGCTTCTTCTGATCTGAAACACGACTTCTCGACTTGAAGTCCCTTTGATTTGCATAGCCATACACTTACTCTCGCTTTGAAGGGGCAGCCCCTGCTTGCATTTGCCGAATTCATCAGCGTGAAACTCTCGAGGTTCTGCCTTTCTGCCGAGTTGCCAACTTGCAAATACCTACCCTACCTACCTAGCTACACAGTACTCGTTTCTGCCCCTTTGACCCCTCAATACCAATACATTGTCTGTTCGCAGGAGACGCGACACGAGCTGATCTTTTGACTGGCGCAAATCATCAACTGCTTGAACTCATCTGACGACGGCCTCCTCTAGCAAACAGGCGGGCCCTCCAAACTTATCATTCTTCGCATATTGCGCATCGCCCACACATTCCAGCGACCACTAGGGATTCGTTGCACTCGGGTGGGAGAACGTCTCAGTGTCCACGGCGTCGCCTAGCATACCTCACCACTCACACAGTCACCCAACCCTCTCCAGGCTCTCCCGCCCTTCCCCCTGTGTGGGAGACTCAGGAACCATGTCGTATAATCGATTAGGCAAGTTTCAACGCTGTCATAGTCACCCTCATCGTCCTTCTTCACACCCAGATCCAGACGTCACTGCCACTTCAAGTCACCTGAACGAGTAGCAAGCGCGTGACAAGCTGAGCCTTGGCTTGTTTCTTTATATTCTCCACTGTTATTCTGCTTATCGCAATACACCTTTTTTCCCTTTGTGTTCGTCACTCTTGTTTGGCTGTGCTTGATCTAGATCAGGGGTGTCTCGCCTTCAAGGCCAAAGAGACAAGCGACATACGTATTCTAGTGGCGCAGGCAGCCTGATTCCTATTTCTACTTCGGATATAATAGCTGCTAGTTGAGATCGATATATTTCTAACATACTTCGTCTAGACGACGATTACTACGATCCTACCATGGATAATCGAAGGGGCGCACCGCACCGCACGCCGTCACCGGGCCACCCACTTCAGCATGGCTACCAGCTAGATGATGTTCCCTACGGACAGCATCCTGTCCCGCCCTCGCATTCGAATCTCGATATCCCTGGGGGCCCGGGCAGATATACACCCAGCGACCAGCTTCCTCTGCATTCCGCTCAGTCTGTGGACAACTTGTCGCAAAGTAATTATGGGCAGGGATATGATGCCGGCTACTCTGTCAACCCAGAGCAACATCACGAAGCCTACTTCAACCAGCCTTATGAGCCTCATCCAGCAGAAGGAGTTGCTCCTTATGAAGAGCACCAAAGCTATAGCCTCGAGGACCAACGGCCCATGTTGCAACAGAGCGACTCTTTCTCCCAGGGCCTGCCGCAAGACCAATACCGAGATGAACCCCAACAACAGCAGAATGCTATCCCCATTAAGAGGTGGAAGACGGTCAAGCAGGTCCTCCTTTACCGAGGCAACTTGGTGCTTGATTGCCCTATTCCGCCCAGGCTGTTGAACCAGCTGCCGCACGGGGAACGAGATGAATTCACACACATGCGATATACGGCGGCCACTTGCGACCCTAACTACTTCTACGACGAGAACTTCACCTTGCGTCAGAAGTTGTTCAGTAAGCCGCGTCATACAGAGCTGTTCATTGTTGTCACCATGTACAATGAGGATGACATCCTGTTCGCGCGGACTATGATCGGTGTCTTGAAGAATGTCGAGTACATGTGTAGTCGCAAGGAGAGTAAGACCTGGGGTCCTGATGCATGGAAGAAGATCGTTGTATGCGTGGTCAGTGACGGTCGTTCCAAGATCAACCCGAGAACGAGAGCGCTCCTCGCTGGTATGGGTGTCTATCAGGATGGCATTGCGAAGCAGCAGGTTAACGGCAAAGATGTCACGTCGCATATCTACGAGTATACCACTCAAGTCGGCATGACGATCAAGAATGACGTGGTTCAACTTATTCCCAAGAAGCAACCCGTACAGATGCTTTTCTGCTTGAAGGAGAAGAACCAGAAGAAGATCAATTCCCACAGATGGTTCTTCCAGGCCTTTGGCCGTGTTTTGAACCCCAATATCTGTGTACTCATCGATGCCGGCACCAAACCTGGAGGCAACTCGATTTACCATCTGTGGAAGGCATTCGACCTTGAGCCCATGTGCGCTGGAGCTTGTGGTGAAATCAAGGCCATGTTGGGAACTGGAGGCAAGCACCTTCTCAACCCCTTGGTTGCAACCCAGAATTTCGAGTATAAGATGAGCAACATCCTCGATAAGCCCCTGGAATCAGCCTTCGGCTTCATCTCCGTCTTGCCTGGCGCCTTCTCTGCTTACCGGTATGTGGCCCTTCAGAACGACAAGAATGGCTTAGGTCCGCTAGAGAAGTACTTCAAAGGTGAAACGCTTCACGGCGCCGGTGCTGGTGTTTTCACTGCCAATATGTACCTTGCTGAGGATCGCATCTTGTGTTTCGAGCTTGTCACGAAGCGAAACTGTCACTGGATTCTCCAATACGTCAAGTCTGCTACCGGCGAAACTGATGTACCAGATACCGTCACCGAGCTTATTCTCCAGCGTCGTCGTTGGCTGAATGGTTCCTTCTTCGCCGCCATCTACGCCATTGCCCACTTCTACGAGTTCTTCCGTTCTGACCATTCGTTCCTCCGCAAAATGATGTTCTTCGTCGAGTTCGTCTTCCAGACAGTCAACATGGTCTTCGCCTGGTTTGCTATTGGCAACTTCTTCCTGGTTTTCAAGATTTTGACTACAAGTTTGGGCGGTGATGATCTACTCGGAAACGTCGGCAGCATTCTAGGCGTCGTGTTCGAGTGGTTCTACGGTATCTCTTTGATTGCTTGTTTCGTTCTTTCCATGGGCAACCGTCCTGCGGGCTCGGGCAAGCTGTACACTGCGATGGTGTGCTTCTGGTGTGTGATCATGATGTAAGGAAACTCCCGGGCATTTATTATTATAGGAGCCTATACTGACTAGGTACCCAGATATCTCACGTTTGCTGCCGTATTTATTGCAGTCAAGGCTGTCCAAGCCCAGGTTGCGGATGGATTCAACATCAGTGACTTATTCAAGAACAAAGTTTTCTCCTCGCTAATCGTCTCCACTTTATCAACCTACGGTCTTTGGCTCATCGCATCCCTCATGATGTTCGATCCCTGGCACATGGTTACATCCTTCATACAGTACCTGCTCCTGACTCCCACCTACACGAATGTGCTCAACGTATACGCCTTCTGCAATACTCACGATATCTCCTGGGGTACCAAGGGTGATGACAAGCCCGATGAGCTGCCAAAGGTCGATACCAAGGACGGCAAGGGTAAGACCGATTTGCCAGACGAAGGTGACCTGAATGCGGCATACGAGCGGGAGTTGACTGTCTTCTCCAAGAAGCACGTAGAACCCAAGACGGCACCTACGGAATCCCAACTCGCAGAGGCTCAGATGGACTACTACAGATGGATTCGATCCCTGGTCGTGCTCATCTGGATGATCACCAACTTCGGCCTCTGCGCCCTTGTTCTCAGTACCGCGGGCTTGGAGGAACTCAGCACCTCTGCTTCCGAGGACTCGGATGCGCGTGCTTCGCTTTACATGACCATCGTCTTGTGGAGTGTGGCTGTGCTGAGTGCCTTCAAGTTCATCGGTGCATTATGGTTCTTGATCGTGAGGATGTTCAGAGGTGTTTAGAAGGCGTCGTTTCATCAAGAAACGCTTGTTTTGGCGATTGGGCCCAAATTTCTCAGTTGATTATTCATATACCCAAGTGTCACATCATGTTATACGATATTCACAAGACCAAAGACTCCGTGGCCGCGAAACGAGAAAGAGGCATGATACGATTCGACCTGATAATGACGATGCAGTCTTGGATTAGCTGGACGGGTGTTGTATCAGATGCAACGACTTATTCGCTTCGGACGGTATGCTAGTCACGTACCTAGTGTTATCCTTGAGGGATGGCCATCTGGATTGGCGATCTGATTACGTGGCTTCGTTGTAAAACTGCATTTGGACGGCGTAGAGGAGTCTTCGTAGTTGCTGTTAGTTTGAATAAAGCGCATTGCCGCAGAATGCATCAGGTCCAGTTCTCTGACTACTTGATTCAACAGTGCAACGGTATAGGGTCTGGTCGTGATCCATAGGTGTTGTCAAGGTTCCGAGTCTCTTTAGTTCTGGAGTAAAGGTTACAATTCAATCGGCGATGTATTCTGACCCTCGTAGAATCTTGGGTATCCGTCTCGACCGCGCTCGACTCGACGCAAACCTCAATGGACGCCCCTACCCAAATTCACGCATACGAGCACGTTTGACGCCTTTTCAGCGCGATTTTAGCCTGCTTTCCTATCCCCCCTACCCTAGGATTATCAGGAAAACCGCGTGCAGGCCAACAGATTTTGGCAAAGCTATGTTAGGGACTTGAAGCATGTGCATATGCATGTCACGAGGTGGGACAATCTGAAGGAGTTTGTGCTATATCTCGGGCGCGAGGGACTTTTCCATCTCGAGGAGGAGGGGTATGATTTGTACATCGCTCATGTCGATCACTCCTTTAGAGCAATAAAGCAGGACAGATGCAGAAAGGAAAAATATCGATACGACAGTGTTGAAAATAGGGGGTTGGTATACTGTCACCCCACTCCACAACCACGTATACAGAGTAGTCCACACACCCAAGAGGAGAAGACTTGATTCTTCTCCTCTAAACAAACCAACAGACATCTATCTACACCATTCACTTTAACAGACAGAGCAGAGATTTGATGGTCGGGCGCTGCAGGCACACGCGCAGTTACCGACGCCATTGGGAAGGGATCATAGAGAAACACCCCGGTTCCTGCATTACCACTGTCGCCCAACCATATCGCCTCCAAGGCTGAAGTATTGGATGGCCGTGGAAGCGGCGATACATTCAGCCCTCAAGTGAAGCCTCTAGAGCTGACAACAAGAAGTGAATCAGAGCCCCTGTCGAAGACACGGTGACGGGACACGTAAAAAGTGAGCAGTATCGCTTGGGCCACTGCTTTTGCCGCGCCTTTTCAATGTATAGAACCTGCAATAACAGCGGCCCATACTTCCCGGGTCAACGTGGGTTGTCGAGTCATGATAGTCACCCTATAGAAATCGAAATAGTGTTAGTATTATTGTTTGACCAGCTAATGCGAATCCCGCTAGCCGGGCTTTAGAAGCTGTGTAGCACTTTCAAACATCCAAACCCATGGCTAGGTCGAAGCATCCTTTGAATAGGTGGCCACCCATATTTGGATATGTAGACAATAAGCTCTGTCTTATCTATTTCATGGGCCACTTCCTTAATGCTTACTTGTTGACTTCTCGGGCAAGTTTAAGTTTCACGGAGCATACTATAGCGCACGAAAGCGAATCTGCTGCAAAATGGATGCCAGGATCAAGTTCTGGACTCCGGTAATAACATCAACCATTGAGGACAAGTTCTGTCATGATATATAAACATACAGAAACAAGCAGATGATCCAGGCTATTCGGTGGAAACTCGCTGTTGGGAGTATGGGGCAGTCACTGCCTCACACCATTCCCACAATCTTTGCGACAGGCCTGTCCCACCCTCATGTTCTGTTTTCATCCCAGTAGCAACCTCATCTGGAATGGGACCGAAACGGCCCCAGGGAATAATGAAGGAACCATTGCGCTCTGCTGTAATATCCTGAGATAAACCAGCGAAAAGCTCCGTACAAGCTCCATACTCCGGGCCCTTAAATATGACACCCTACATGCCTCGCTATCAGCATTTAGTCCATAGTGATGTCACGAAGTTGATTCTTACCATTACGAATCCCCTTAAAGCGGGGCTGTGTCGTTGCAATTCAGTCTTCATCAAGCCGGGGTGGAGAGACTAAATCAGAGTTATAGAGTCAGCGCCCAGCTATCGAGGCCTATCGCGTCCATTTCTGAAACTCACTGTTGATAGAACGCCCTTGTCTCCGAGTCTCTTTGCGTACTCGTGAGCGAGAAATATATTTGCAACTTTAGACTGCATGTAGTTCATCCTAGCGTCTTTGGCTAGTATCGCCGGCTGCTTGCTGGTCTCATCCCAGGCGACACCTCCTGGCGAAGTCCCTAGACCAATGAACGATGACACCCAGACCGTCCTTACGCTGCCATGAGGAGACATCTGAGCAGTAGCGCATAGAACATGTTCCAGAAGCCTGGTCAGTAGGAACGCTCCGACGGTATTAGTTCCCATTTCGAGGTCGAGACCCTAGGCGATCATTAGAACAGCGAAGGAAAAGGAGAAAAATAGGACTTCATCGCTACTTACCTGGGCAGTCTTACTGCCAGCAGGCGGCGTCATCACAGCCGCATTGTTGAACAAGACATCGAGTCGTCGTTCTTTGGCAAGAAACTTGTCAACAGCCGGTTTGATCGATGTGAGGTCAGCGAAGTCCACAACAAGCGGCTGTAGCCTTCCCTTGCTATCCGGACGCGTTTTGCGAATGTGTTCGACTGCGCGCTCCATCTTCTCAGACGACCTCGTCGCTATGTACACGGTCCCATTTTTCCCGTATAGGGCTTTGGCCACCTCTATACCGACTCCGGCTGCGCCGCCGGTGACGATGAATACCTTTCCAGCTTGGTCAGGCAGCTTCGCCTCTGTGAATATAGGACGCGGCGGGAAGAGCTGGTTCATTAGAGACATGATCCTCTCTCTTGGCTTCTGGGCGAACAGTATTGTTGAGTGCTATAAGAATCCTTGGCCGTCGGCGAGAAGTTCTAACGACTTTGTGATATCTTGGAATTTGTAGTCAATATCACGCATGACACTGGTGGTATTCTTCGACTATTTATATCGGCCATGGTGACGGGTCACTAGCAGAAGCTGAGACACAGTCGGTATGCGACGGGCCCGTCCTTTGCGTGGAGCGACAGTTGAGGGCATGATAATACAACTTTTTGAAGTTGCCTGGCCATATGAATTTCATACCCTGTCATGGGTCTACCCAATCATGAGGTCAAGAATCCGGTCATCCATCGGGCGCCGCGTTCCGACGCGTTCCGGCGATTTCGAGATCGGAACTACTGTCCTTGACTCCACTCGGAAATGGGGGGTTTCCCAGTCCCGTAATTCCGATCATGTTCACCGACCAATGGAGCATTCGCAGAGTGCAGGAGAATATTTGTATCCGGAGACGTCTCGTCAGGTCAATGGGAGGCTGAAAGCCTCGCACATCGCCCTTTACCTTGGCTACATATTGCGTCCTGTCGCGACTCGACGTCTAATTTTCAAACAATTCATGCGACTATCAACTAAAGTTTCAACGAGCGTGAGCATTTGGTTTTGCGATCAAGTATTACATTGGATTTCAAGATACGTTTCTGAAATATTGCCAGTTAAGTCTGCTCTTTTCATTCATTGCCGCCATGGCCTGCTTACGTAAGACCTCACCGAATAGCGCCCACTATCGAGTTCTAGGTGTCGTAACTTTATTGGGTACAGTACAGATGGGGTTGATGGCTCATCGTTGATTACTGGTTGGTTTTCGACACCTTGACCGACTGCTGACATATCAGTCATCGATCATCTATCTGCCTAAAGTAGGTTTTGCGTGTAACCACACACTAAATCAGCCATGGCCGACTGGAATGAGACCAAGTTTAACGAATCTTTCTTTTGAGAACGTGGAAAATCTTATGACCCAGACGATGGGGCGCCAGCTGCAGCCTTCTCATGCTGACCAGGGGTATGCGGAAGACGATATTAGAGTGGCGCATATCCAGGTAGTGAACTGGGGTGTGTTTTAGGCCTGCATGCACAGTTGCTAGATCTGATTGGCCTTTTTCGCCAATTTTCTGAAGATTCGTGCAGCTGAAGTGTAGATGCATGTCAGCATTAAGGCATCAGTTTGTAGTGGGGCCCGTAATTTCTATAATACGGCCCCCAACCCGGGACAATCGTTCAAGCTGTTTCCTCCTGGTCTTTGTTTGTTTGACTCCTAACGCGCTCAAAGTCAGTGATACGCAAGTGTCACCTACCGTGAGCATGGCCCAGCATGAGACGACAGGATGGTCCTCCCTACCAGCGGATGCAGGTGTCGCTCATCAACAAGCATCGATTCAGCCGCTAGAGGATCAGCAGTGGAAGTATCACGACGTTTCGCCTATATCAGTGGGAAACACCATCGAGACCACTGGCCATTATCAGCCGTCCTCCGGAGACGGAACTATTCCTGAGCAAGACATTACTTCGACGGCACATGTGAAGGGACCCCCGGAGATGAAGTGGTGGCCATGGGGCAAGACGGCAGAACAAAAGGTGCATAAGAATTTGAGCAACCAGTTCAATGGCAAACGGGGCTGGAATGGACACTTCTTTCAAAAGCCACAGAGACCTGATCTGGAACACCAAGATCATGCTGTTCTAAGCGAGGCAGATTACGGCGGAGCCTTGAAGAAAGATAAGGATGGCAAGTTTGAATATAGGAATCAGTTTGGACAAAAGAGTTCCAAGTATAGCGATGTAGCGGTCTACCTTTCGCCTACCAACTACACCCCAAGACGACTTCTCGTTCAGTCAACCGACTATGTTCTGCAGAATCAGGCTGCGAGCGGTGACTGGAGACGAAGAAAGTTGAGCGGGGACGTCCCATCAGCTCTGACACTTGCAGAATGGAGTTTGCGTCCCTTCCAGAAGAAAGGCTGGTGGCGAAAGATCGATGGCTCTCTAAGACTCCTTCTCGTCTCTGTGCCGTTGCAGCTTTGCCTGGCATTCCCGGGCTCCGATTCGTGGAATGACGAAGATGCTATGGGCACTTACACGGACTTCCCCGGGTATCACTGGCAGTGGCCGAAGCACGCCATCAATCCGCTTGATCGAAAGCCTGTCAATGACAACGCTCTCCATGGGCTGCAACCTCCGTCGAGTCGTCAACGAATGATTAGACCACGACAACTAGTGGTTCAACAGCCAGATGGAAGTTGGAAGGTTGATGCTGCAGCACCAAGAAACTTGAAGTATGTCTTCATCAGTTATGCGGATAAAGCATTCGGCACGGAGGGCGGACGACGTTTGATCCAAGACATGGCTGCAACTGTCACTCGCGAAGCCGGATGCAAGGCTTACTGGCTCGACTTCCGGTGCAGAGCTCCCCAACCCGGCGATCTTTTAGACTCGGATGTCTATCGGATGTGTGACGTGATTCGTGGATGCAGCCGTGTCGTAGTGATGCTCCCTGACACTCGGGTAGAAAGCAAGAAAAATTGGGGTGCGCGAATGTGGACTATGCCGGAAGCCTTACTTGCCCCAGGAGACCTGATCTTCTTCTGCACGCCTGACGGCGATGGCCACAAGACCGATTCACTAACCCTGATCGAGATGACATCTGAAGTTTGGGATGATCCCGTTGGTTCGGAAGAGGACGGCGGCTCAACTCGCCTGCTTGCCGAGCATTATTCTGGCGAGTTGACGTTGAGTCGTCTTGAACTATTTGCTGCGGCACTTGATGCTCTTGGGTATCGGTCTGAACATAATTACACTTTCTTCACGGTGAACGATATAACTTACGCTCTTATGGGCTTACTCCACTACCGCATAAAGAGAGATAATACCGACAGCGCTTTCCAATCGCTGGCCCAGCTTTCCCTGGGAAATGACACTGACCAGATCATCGAGCGCATGGTTTCTCTTCACCCGCGTCCCGGTCTTGGTTCTTTCAACCCCTTCCGCAGCTTGGCGCGTGAGGACCTCTTCCACACTCATCTATGGGACATTCAGCCGACATGTCAGGTAGTTGGTGTTGCCCACGAGAACAACACGGTGCTCCTTGACTCCTGCCGAGCCATGCATATCCGATGGAAGGGATTCCCACGTATGGTGGTAGCTCGCGACTTCGGCTTCCGCAAGCTATTAGCGACGGTACTTGTGACGGCAGGGACCTGGTGGTTCCTTCAAGGAGTCTCGCTAGCCATCTACTATGCGCCGTTCTACTCTACACAGACCGACTCAAAGCTCATCCATATCCTTGAATGGATGGTTGCTGGCTATGCTTTTGTGGCAGTCCTATTGAGCATTTTCGGCCCTTACTCTGTGCGCCGCCTCTATGGAGGTCAGGTGTTGCAGAGTACAAGTAATCTCGTTGCCTTCGAGGGAGTCATGCCCATAGCGAAACTCGAACGTCTCGTGTTCGGCAACAACAACTCTCGTCTCTCGTACGAGGCGTCCTCAACTCCGTACGGGGAGGAGTACCGCAATCCCGACCTTCGTGTCGGCGTGGAACCGGATTGGGTCAGTGATCAGCGACCAGAACCAGAGAAAATCATGTTACCGCCTGGGCACAAGCTGTTCACACTCGTTGATACCGGCGAGCTCAGCGTCAGCATCTTTAGTGCCGAGCGCCCACCGACCGTTGCGCTCTTATGCGGACGCGAAGGTGGTATGTTAAGGGCAGTCTTATGTAGCTGGCAGTTCGAGAATGACTGCCTCTACAAGGAGACAGTCATCCGTATGCCCAGCAGTGTTTGGGATGCTGCTACGCCCAAGGGCTGGCTGAAAGTCTGTCTCGGAACACTAAACCAAGAAAGGGAAGCTGAGCGTGCATACAAGCTAGAACAAACGATGGCCGAGAAGAAATGAACCAACTCATTGATGTTGCTTCACCTGACTCCTGTTTTCCACCTAGGAAACGTTTTCTTTTACTGCTCCCTCCCATATTGACAGCTGACCAACTTAGATTTTTGGGTAATGGTGAAACTGAATTTCGGGAGGATACCATGATGTGAGGATGCGAAATAGGTCAGGTCACTTTTATAATTGTCATCTGTTTACACTTATTGCTATATTGTTGGCTTCTTCCTTGAGTGGGCGAGTAGTATTAACCAGCAATGTCCAAGGCGCAGTCGGCACGGCGTGGTGCTTTCACACCAGTGTTCTCACTTCTTCAAGTAATATGTCTATACACAGAAAATAGCATTTTATAACACATTTCATCCTGACGGGTTGATCACAGAATACCGGCTTATACTAGGCTATGGTTGTTACAGCCTCCATTGCGATTAAGTCATTCAAGAACGACTTGTGCTCCTGCATGGTGGGTTAAACGCTGTTTAGGCCTAGCCTTCGGTAAGAGTCCCTAGTTAGCGTAGCATACTATAAGTCTGGGTCCACGCTCATTCTCCCTGAAACCCAATATGATAAACTGAAAAATTTACTTTAGCGAACGGTTGTCCTATGACCGAAGCTTATACGAGGCTGTTTATGCTGTGGTAAAGTTGATTTCCTTGTTTAGCGTGCCTAGCCCTCAGAGTATTTGAACCCATGGAGCCCTGCAAGCAAAATATGGAAGATCGGCACACTTTGTTCTATTCGCTATACGTACTACTCGGTCTCAACTAGACTCTGGACCATGAGTATGACGTTGTGGCCTCAGTTCCTGATGTTGTAGTTCTTAATGGCCACGCAACATATGCTTCGTGCTTCACTTGGGGCGTAAAAGAGTCCCCTAACTAGGAGAGTAAAGTGAACGCCCGTGCGCTACCCCGGATTTTGCGAGAGTCATCCCCGCCACTTGTAACTTGTAACTTTTCGAGGCCGATGCCGGCTTTCTGTGCTAGTCGAGAGCCAATCATCGCCGCCGAATGCTAATCACAGAAAATTTCCTTCGAGACTTGTTCCAGAACCTGTGAAGTTGCATTCGTAGCTTTTCGGGTCAATTGGGAAGCATGAGGGCAATCGAGCTCGCCTGTCGCCGTGGAACGGCTTTCAGTGTGCGTATCCAAGGCAAGCCTTGTCCAGAAAGTCTTCTGCTAACGGTCTTGTAGCGTCTCGTGACGCAAAGCCGATTACCTACTACCCGATCGTTTGCGACGCCCTCATTCGACAACTCAAACCCGCGGATACCGCCTTATCTCAAGCTCTTGAAGAACTATGAGAAGGTCCGAGAGGTCCTAGGGAAGGGCGCTGCTTTGACACTAGCGGAGAAGATTGTATACAGCCATCTGGATAACGTCGAGGAATCCCTCTTGACGAACACGGATGGCGGCCGCAATGTTCGCGGGAATGCGAACCTCAGGCTCAAGCCCGATCGGGTTGCTATGCAGGATGCCTCGGCACAGATGGCACTGCTGCAGTTCATGACCTGCAATCTACCCTCGACTACGATACCGGCGAGCATTCATTGCGATCACTTGATCGTGGGAGAGCGAGGCGCGAAAGACGACTTGGAGGTTGGTATCAACACGAACAAGGAGGTTTTCGACTTCCTCGAGTCTGCTGCTAAGAAATACGGCATTGAGTTTTGGCCCCCGGGGGCAGGTATCATTCACCAGAGCGTTCTAGAGAACTATGCCGCTCCGGGTTTGATGATGCTTGGAACTGACAGTCATAGTCCGAACGCGGGAGGGCTGTCAACCATAGCCATCGGTGTCGGTGGTGCTGACGCCGTCGAAGCTCTCGTTGGTGCGCCTTGGGAGCTCAAGGCCCCTCGTGTGCTCGGTGTCGAGCTGAAGGGCGAGCTGAGCGGCTGGGCATCACCCAAGGATGTCATCCTGAATCTTGCTGGCCAGCTTACAGTACGTGGAGGTACTGGTTTCATCATTGAGTACTTCGGACCTGGTGTCCAGACTCTGAGCTGCACAGGCATGGCGACTGTGTGCAATATGGGAGCTGAGGTTGGGGCTACAACTTCAATCTTCCCCTTTAGTCCTGCCCATGTGCGGTACTTGGAGGCGACTCATCGACACGATGTTGCGGCAGAGGCTAAAAAGTTTTCGGATATCGTGAAACTCGGGGCTGATGAGGGAGCTAAATACGACGAGGTTATCACGATCGACCTCTCAACTTTAGAGCCTCACATCAACGGACCGTTTACCCCGGATCTCTCGACGCCGCTGTCTAAGTTCAAAGAGACCGTCAAGGAGCAAGAATGGCCTGAGACCCTCTCTGCTGGCCTCATTGGCAGCTGCACCAACAGCTCGTATGAGGACATGACCAGGGTTGAGGGGATGGTCCGAGAAGCGATGGAAGCCGGTCTTAAGCCTGCTTCGAGTTTCTACATCACGCCTGGGAGCGATCAGATCAGAGAGACTCTAGCCCGAGACGGTCCGCTAGAAACCTTCAAACAGGCCGGCGGCACGGTCCTCTCGAACGCCTGTGGTCCCTGCATTGGCCAATGGAAACGCCAGGATGACCTCGAGAAGGGCACGAACAACGCTATTCTTACATCCTATAACCGTAATTTCAAGGGACGCAATGATGGGAATCCCGGCACCATGAACTTTCTCGCGTCCCCCGAGATTGTTACCGCCATGGCCTTTGCAGGCACCACGACATTCAATCCAATGACTGACACTCTACCCACATCATCTGGAAAAGAGTTTCGGTTCACACCTCCATCCGGGCTTGAAATTCCTTCGCAACCATTCGCTTCCGCACGTCCTGAATTCCGTGCCCTCGCCTCAGCACCTGACGCTACCGTCAAGATCGCCATCTCGCCGAGCTCGGAACGACTTGCGCTACTAGAACCTTTCGACCGATTTCCCTCCTCAGAACTCTCTGGTCTGCGTGTGCTCGTCAAGGTCACCGGCAAATGTACGACTGACACTATCTCGGCAGCTGGCCCGTGGCTGAAATACAAAGGTCACTTGCCTAACATTAGCACCAACACACTTAACACTGCAATCAACGCCGAGACCGGTGAGGTGAACGCGGCCTACGACATGGATGGATCCAAGCATACGATCCCAGAGCTAGGACAACGCTGGAAGGAAGCCAATAGAGCATGGCTTGTAGTGGCAGAGCACAACTACGGCGAAGGCAGCGCGCGTGAGCATGCAGCTCTGCAACCGCGATACCTCGGCGCGCGCATCGTGCTCACGAAGAGCTTCGCACGGATTCACGAGACGAATTTGAAGAAGCAGGGCGTGGTTCCGCTTACGTTTGCAAACGAGGCCGACTACGACAAGGTTGGGGCATGCGATGAGATCGCGACCGAGGGATTGTATGATATGTTACAAAATGGCGGCAAGGGCGAGGTGATTCTGCGGGTGAAGAAACACAAGACGGGCGAGGAGGTTGTCGTCAAAACGAAGCACGCCATCAGCAAAGACCAGGCCGAGTTCATATTAGCAGGAAGTGCATTGAACTTGTTGAGCCAGGGCTGATTCTGGTCTTGGGGGGTATTGAGGACTATGATGTCTGGATCATAGATGAATCTGTGAATATCTGCGCAATCAAGTACGATGAGGGAAGAACAACACTGGGAGGCCCCCAGGACTGAGATATTCATAGGCCATCCGATGATCTAGAAACGCAATTTTATACCTATGACATTCGGTTGAACGAAACCCTAAGGTGTTTAAGTTCACCTGAGCTACCTACCTACTTACCCAACTAGGTAAGCATTATTGTAAGGGTCCAGTTTCAATTGTAGCAAGAATTTTTCAAGGTCGATAGTGTTAAATTTGTTACAATTTATTGGTGAAGAACGTACGGCTTCAAAATAGTCCGTTACCCGAAGTGTGTGCACGGACCTCACATGCCGGCTTGTGGTCTGTCAAGTATCTATTGAATTTCTGAATCTATTCTTACGCGCCGATTCTCTCAAAGCAGCTTTCATTACAATTTCTACGCCATCAATATCGGCTGGACGGGCAAGACTATGCCTGTATATTTCGACTGAGCATATTTCATCTCCACGTATTGCTTCGATTGCTTCGCGCCACAGCTAGGGCACAGCACCAACGCACCAGCTCAGGCCTGGGAGCCAGTGAGCACTGAAGTTCGCCACAGCTGCGGATGAGGTGCTGCAGGATGACAATGAGTCTATTTACGAGTCAGCCAACACATACTTTCATCTAGTGTTTATATCTGGCTTGTGACGGTAAGTCGATGAGTTTTGTGCTCACGCTTTATGCAACAACCCCAGCGATATTCTATCCTTCAAAGCTATCTCGTCGATGATGAACAACTGGTAAAAGGTCGGACTGCTCGCCCGCCACTTCTGGTTTTGGGTTCTATATCCACAGACAACCGCACCTTCCACGAAGGCGCTTCTTTTGATCTCTACACCGACGCGATACCTGCGCATTCGCACATTTTGATGGAATCAAGCTCACGAGGTCATGGATACAACGAATTGATTTATTCAGTTTCGCCTCTATTTGGAGCCCGGCTTCACAATGTCTCTATAGGGCAGGGCCAAAGGCTGCGGCGGACAGCGCATTGAATTTTGTCCGTGTGATGCAGAAGACGAAGCCGCTGTGGTGAGCAGGATGACGATCAAAAGAAGAAGACTGAAAAGATCTGAGACGAGCCGATTTCCTCCATTATTGACACCCATGATGTATCTCGTGTGGACTTTACAGCTAAGCAATAATCTACAGATTTCCAAACTCAACAAGACCCGGCATTAGCGGCCTAAACCCGGTTTCAAGCATCGACGCTGCACTACATCATATACACAACGGAGGTTTTTTTCTTCTTTTTTTAGGCCCAAACTCTGGATTCATTCCCACTTGCAAGATACAAATTTCACTGCTCCACGTAAGTCTTGTATAAAATTTCCGTGCATCATGTTATGCAATGACCACTATCTTCACCAGACTTGGTCTAATGAGACCATGTTGCACGTTGGCTTTGATTATGCTAATGTCATTTTTAGGGCCTGGATGGTAGTGGAGGCTTTTCTCATGAGAAGCTGGTCGAGTGCAATGACATCACGTCAATGGCCTTCTGACGGTCTGTCCATTTTTTGCTCTCGACGTCCCGAAAGGCCTCGTTACCGTCACCTACAAAGATGTCATCGAGAGCTTCATCTATGCAATTCTCAGGACGTGATTCGCCGGTGACCCGTCCAGGCTCATCATCTACGGCAAACAGTGGTAGTTTTATGGGCCAGTCGTGTACTCACGATGGATGTCCTAAAACTAGCATGAGTGGCGGCCCATTTTGTATTTCACACAGTCAGCAGGCGGGTTCCATTCCAGCAAAACCAGCAGTCACATCATCTCCACGCCCAAGCCTAAGCCCAAACAATACAGTGCGAAACCACCACCAGGATAACACCATTCCGCATGCATCCGTTCATGACAGGCATGGATCCCGGCCCCTTGCCGGGACAAACCACGTCGTCGGCAGCCAAGGCCACCCCGGCAGAAGCTCGATTGTTGGGGGATTCAGTAGCGCAGGTCCACCTTTGAATAAGCCTGGAAAGGTCCTGAATGCCAAAAACACTGCCAGGAAATCGACCCAAGCTTCATGGAAGACGAATGCGGCTCCTTCCAACGGGGAAACGATTACTGTGGTGGCACCGACGACTCTTCCTAGTCCTCGTGGCGCCAAAGGTAGATCTGCCACTACGGCTTCTCCCACATCACAGCCGCCTTTGAAGAAACAGCGCATATCAGACAACAAGACCAACGGTCGGTCCAAGAATCCAGGACCTCAGCCGGTAACAAATGGGACAAAGCACCCCAGAGTAGGTGCACAGGGTGCAAATGGGAATATAGACCAGCCTTTGCCAAAATCAAGCGGTAGTTTCTCATTACGTCCCGATAAGGCAGCGAACCAGCAGACAGCAACCCATTCTATCAAGACTGTTGGAGAATCCGTGGAAAGTGGACAATCCGACAGGAGGACTGTCGTTGGTGCCTCTAAAGCTTCGAGTTCTTCCCAGAAAACAACTGTCCACGATGACGTAAGGATCCAGAAGAGGAAAGAAGCCGAAACACAGAATGAGAAGGAAAAGCAATTTGCACAGGTCGGGCCCTCTACGAAACAGGCCACACAGGATTCCATGAGTGTACCCCCACCTTATACGTCCCTTGAATATGCCAGTGGCTTCTTCGAACCTGTAAGGCATAGGGATGTATTAAGGGATAATCAAGTTCACGGACATTATCCTATAGACGAATCGCAGGGCTCGTCCTCTACGCAAAATCCTCAAGGCGGGCTGGGTGAATGGCAGCGGCCCCTTCCTCCGAAATCCCAGTTGATAGACTTTCAGCAGAGGTATAATGGGTCTCCAAATCTAGGTCCTTTAAGACGTAGCGATAAGGGTCAACCCAGTAAGGATGTGGGTAACACCCAGGTCAATGGTAGCAACAACGTCGTGCACGGAAAGAATGGTTTTCACAGCCCTGTTCTGGATGCGGCCAAAAATCTTACTGACCGGGGAGAATCTGGTCGAGTAGGTGGTGGAAACTTAAAGCTACCGAGTCACGCCTCTCATACGCACCTCAATATTCCCAATACTTTCCACGCACTTCCAGGCACTAGATCTGGATCACTTCTTCACATACCACCCGTCTCTACAAGTGCACCACCACCCTCTAGACCGCCAAACCAGAGGACAACAAATCCGAAGCCGTGGCTGCCAGATACTTCTCAGCCAGCGCAACCGGAAAAGCCAGCTGATGGGTCGAGAGTGCCGGTGGAACAGGATCAGATAGCCAATCAGGCGAGCCTCCCAAAGCCTGTTAATGGCATTCGACCCAAAATCAGATCCCGCGAAGGCTCAGTGCATTCCGCAACACAAGTGGCCCGAGAACACCCTGCGGCTCAGGCAGCCAGGCGCCCGAGAACTACCCAGCAGGCGCATACATCCATCGGCCGGGCAATTGTTCCGGAGATAATAGACCTGACAGCCGAGGATTCGGATCCGGCTCCCAGGCTTCCCGCACCAACGGCGCAAGATGTGTCTGCAGTCAAGAGCTCGGAAGATATCTCTAGAGACTCGGATGCGCCCTTAATGCGCAGTCACCTCTTAAAGAAGCTGCAACCGAACGCAATCACTGCGACCGAGTCGACAGCCCAGTTCTTGGCCGTCAATCATAAGGACTCGGATCCTGTTTCTGTAGATTCGGACGCGCCGCTCATACCAAGTAACTTCAGAAAGCAGAAGGTGGTCAAAGCCGCTGTAGCTACGCCTCTACCTGAGCAACGGCGGCTATCTCTGGTAGCAAAGCATGACGAGAAACGATTCGACTCGTTTATCTACGGTGAGCCAAACAAGCGGAATCGCCCTGGTTCAGTTCTCTATGATATACCTTCGTATATTCTGCCGCCTCAGCCTCCGCAGCCCGCGGTCCGTTTTGCGCACTTCGATCCCCGCGTCCATTGGGCTCAACCGCGCACAAAGAAATGGCACAGGCGCAAACGAGCAGAAATTGCTGAGAGAGGCAATCGCAAAGCGCCGCAAAACTTGGGTCGAGCAGCGGCTAGTCTAGCCAGGCGGAAAGCCAAGGAAATCGATATGCCATTCGACGTGCCCGATCGAGTCCGCAACAATCCTGCATGGATGACTGGTTTGCAGGAGATGATGGCCATGGAGAAGAAAGCTCGCGAATTCAGGTGCTCAGAAGCTCAAAGTAATAAGGTAGGAAAACAAAAGGCAATAATACCTAATGGTGGCGACGAGCAGATGACTGATGTCTGATGAATCATAAGGACCGGGTGGTGGAGGACGGTGCATTGATCCGGGACATATACTGGGTGTTCCGAAGGATGTCTTCGAAGTATCACAACACTACATATTTTTGACATCTGGTCAGTGGCTTGGTTTAAGATGGTCGATCTGAAATCACTCTGAAGGGAAGCTGATGACTTTATCAGCTATGCATTTGCAGGTTTTGGCGTTTGGGGAGGTTTCATCCCAACATTGCACTGCACACATTGTTTTTGATGGATACCACGAGCCCAGGAAGCTCATTCGTTACGATTTCATGGGTTGGAGTTAGAATTGTCAAGACCGTCACCTAGATCTGAACATGAAGCCTGACAAACTTAGGATTGTTCTCTTTTCTGCTTGCCGGTTGAGTTTGGGCGGTCACAACCACGACAGGCGCCGTGTGTGTCTTATAAAGCGCGGTCCACTCCGTAGGGGTCGGGTCAGCTCACCCGGTACAGCCGGTCTCACCACCGTCCGGCCATCAAGAACTCAACACTGTATCACTAAGAGCCAAACTTTCAGCATCGTCAGATCTTGTCACCTGACAAGGTGATGTTCCGCCGTAATTTCCCTTTAACGGAGCATTTCCATCGTGCATCCTTCTGGCCAAGCTCGATAGGCAATCAAGTGGCCCTGGTCAGTCAGTCAAGTTAAAATCGTGACTTCCCGGCAGCACATTGGTTTCGTTGAATACGATACGATGTCAACGTGGCTGATTTGCGAAAGCTCGTATCAATGGGAAGCACAGGACCGGTCATATGATCGTTATAGCCTTGGTCAATAAAATCACAGTGAAGCCTTGAAGTATCGTTTCGACTCTATACCTCTGTAAGCTTGCCTTAACCTACTTTGCACACCATTCTATACACGACACTCTATTTCCTAAAGCCGCAATTGCTTTTCATGAGATGATGGTTTGACCACTTGACGAGATATTGGTACGATGGGTTTCATTTCATGATAAGATCAAACGACTAACATAACATGACCGCAGGTACTTCCCCCTGGCTACGCACAAGGCGGTTGACTTGTTGTCTTCGTGAGGGCTTGGCCGGCTTTTCGGATCGTGGAATACAGTTTATGTTATGGCGTTGGGGGATGGTCGTGTTTCAGAGCTGTCTTAGCCTTGGGTTGGAAATGTTGAGTGAGCATCGCTAGACAGTCACATCAAATCTACCTAATTCGACTATCGTCACTCAGGTGAGTCCGTGGCGATTGTTGAAGCATCCCCCGTATATTGGAATCACGTAACAACCGGATAGGCACTCATTCACAGCGTTCTGTATTCCTATCTCTCGCATGACTCATATTTTCCGACTGCGTTATTCTGACGAGATACGGCGGTTCGGTGAATGATGCGGTTATGCACGGAGCCCCCAATAATAGCCGCATAAGCAACTTATTTGGTCTTCCATATTTCATTCTATCGTATATCAAGTATGTATCTCGTCTTGCATCATCTAGCCTACTTCTAGTTCTCTGTATACGTCTTCTTTTGCTAGAGCGAAGGTTCCTTAGCACTAGCCGCATGCGCCCCATCATATTCGAGATACCCAAATCTTCCCTCGGGCAGGTGGAGCTCTCTACCAGCTATGACGCCCTTCTCCTTCACGACATCACGCGTGCGCTCGTATTCCTGCTCCGCATAAGTCTCGGCATCGAAATTCAGGAGCCATGCTTCCCTTCTCAACCTCAGACTATCCGGATTCTGCTTTATAGTCGTGAAATCCGCCTTGTGCCAGATATCCCTGGTCTGCTCGCCGGTCTTTTGGGCACTTTTCACCCTATGGTAGCGCAAGGCCTCAAAGACTTCTACTGCGTCCCGGATGTTCCCCTTCCCGGCGCGGCGTAAGCAGACGGCGATGGTCGACCCATCCTCCATCGCCTGACTCGCACCTTGGATACTAGTCGGCAGGAAGGGGTGAGCCGCGTCACCTATCAGCGCGATCCTGCGTTTCGGAGAGATCCATGTTGGCAACGGGTCGCGGTAAACGAGCTTCCAATCAATCAGAGGCTCGGGTGTGTTGTCCAGAATCCGCTGGACGTTATCTTCCCAACCCTTCAGAACCTCCCGTGCATCGGAGAGCGGAGCCTCGTGCTGCCACGACTCCTCGATATCTTTGTCGTCTTTATGGGTGCATACCCAGCTGATATCCTGTCCGTTCTTGAGAATTGCTGCGATGAAATGTATGTCGGGTCCTAGCCAGGCTACGTGTTTATCGCCGGTCTTGATAAGCCAGTCGAGGGACGGATCGTCGGCCACAGTCCCCTTGGTATCGAACCAAGCCCTGTAGACGGCGTAGCCCGATGCTTTGGGCGCGTCTTCGTACCCAAGGACCGTAGTCCGGCCCTTGGAGCGGACGCCTTCGGCGGCGAGGACGACATCACCCACGATTCTCTCGCCGCCCTGCAGCACGACACCCGCTTCTGTGGCACCCTCGAAGTAATCCACAACTCTCGCTCCGAGTTTGACCTCGATACCCAATTCCACCACAGCGTGGTGGTACACAATCTCGTGGAACTCACCCCTGTGCCCGTCGTATCTGATGCCCCATTCCTGTTCCTCCTTCGACCACGACTGCTGGTACAGTGTCTCGCCCCGCCATGATTTGAAGGTAAGGCCATCCTTGGGACGGTGCGCGATGGGCTCTAGCCTCTCGGCAACGCCCGGCCAGCGCTGGAAGATGCGCGAAGAGTTGGGCGCGAAGGATATTATGTCGCCCAGGAGCTTGAGCTCCGGGAACTTTTCCAGGATGATGGGAGTGTGTCCGTGCCGGTGGCACTCTATCGCTGCCGTTAGGCCCGCGAAGCCGGCGCCTACTATGAGGACGCGGATCCCGGTAGGCGTTGGGGGCGAAGTTGCAGCGGTGGCCATGATCTTGTGGGAAGGGCGGTTTGTTTAGGAATGGTCTACCTGGTAGTCGAATCTCACGAAGCTATAAGTAGAAGTCTCGATGTGCCGAGGTCAAGGTTATAGAGACGGCTTGGCAGAGTCTCCTGGCCTGCCGGTACAGCCGACTGAGCGACAGCTCCTCACTATGTCTATTCATGCACATTTCATGTCAGCGTGATCATCCAGGCTAAAGAGTTCGGGTCAGTGTAACCCTCTTTGGCCTGCACGGATCAATAGTGGCTCGAATGGTCGTCAATCCCCATTACTCTTCCCCGCATTCACCCTCCACGGCAGTTGTCCTGGAACAGCTAAGATATCGTCTAACGCGGAGAAACGAAGCTTGACTCTGCTTTGTCAGAAGGTTGTCATGCGGGGAATATGATTGATCAATCAGAACGTGCCTTTCGCGAGTATGAAACAAGGTTGAATTGGTAAGAGGATCCAGGCGTTGACGCTGACGCTGAAGCTGAAGCTCTTCGGACCCCGGTAAATAATCCGATGCCATTGCCATGGTGCTTCATAATAAACGCTTACCCCAGGTGCAGTCAGTACCCGAGGCCTAGAGCAACACATATTCAGCAACAGCCTCGAGCTTTTTCTCGAGTCGTACAAGTCTTGCAATACGTCGCCATCATGCCGTGGGGACTCTTAGAAGACAAGTACATGGAACATGTACCTGGCACAGGTAGGCCCTTTCGTCTTACTCGGAAGACTCATGCTTACTGGCGTTCGCATTGTAGTATTCCTAGCCGACCAGTCTGATGTACCAGGCGAGTACGAGGAAGTCCCTCGAGAGATTCTTAAACATGGACATGGGAAGTTCTCCAATGTAATCCTTGTGCCTCAGCCGAGCGACTCCCCCAATGATCCATTAAATGTGAGTTACTTCCTTGTGAAATGAGCATTTCAGGGGGCAACGCTTATAAAAGATAGTGGCCAACTTGGAGAAAAGATGCAATACTCGCAATAGTTGGGCTATCAGCCGCAGTCGTTGGTGCCTACGGTCCGATGCTTGGCCCGGGTTTCGTCGAGATCTCCGCTGCTCTCGGTATAACGGTCAACACCCTTTCGCAGGCGACTGCTTGGCTCATTCTAATGATTGGCCTCTCGCTATTCATGTTCAATCCGATGGCGAAGAAGGTTGGTAGGCGACCGGTATATGTTATATCTAGTATCATTATGTTGTCGGGCAGTTTGTGGGGAGCGTTTGCGAAAGACTATAACAGCTTCCTTGGAAGTCGGATATGGAGCGGCTTAGGGATGGCGCCGTATGAGGTCCTAGTCCAGTGTACGATTGCCGATCTCTACTTCGTTCACGAGCGAGCGACGAGAATTGCGGTTTGGAATATGTTTCTGCTCTGTGGGATTAGTGGCGGAGGGCTCGTTGCTGGGTATATCATCCAGGTCAGTCAAAACGTCTTAGCTAAAGGAACAAGAGAGCTTAACAGGAATGTAGGACCAAGGCTGGCAGTGGACGTTCATCTGGTGCGCCATCCTGTTCGGATTCTTACTTCCTCTGGTCTTCTTCTTCGTCCCTGAAACGGCGTACAATCGAAAATCAGTTGAGCAACGGTTAGCTGCGGGCGAGAGCAAGAACGAGAAATCGGCTGCAGTGCAGAAGGAAGAAACAGAACTCGAGCACAGTGAGACAGGACTGGATTCGACAGAGAAGAAGGATCCATACGTCCGAAGCTTGCGACTGTGGAGTGGCAACATCTACACCAAAACTCCCCTTTGGAAGATCTTCTTGCGTCCGATGGTGGTCTTCTGGTATCCTGCCGTGCTGTGGGCGTTCCTGTTATATGGAGCTACTTTGACGTGGATTGTCGTCTTCACCGTGGTCAACGCATCAATCTTCACCGCACCCCCGTACAACTTCTCCGTCTCGCAGACGGGCTTGATCTCTCTTTCGCCATTCATCCTGTCGTTCGTAGGGGAAGTCTTGTCAGGGCCACTGAACGACTGGGTATGCTTGTGGTTGGCAAAGAAGAACCGTGGCATATACGAGCCCGAATTCCGTCTACCAACCGTCATTATTCCTCTGATTATCGGAGCAGCAGGCTTCTACGGCTTTGGAGCCACGATACACTACCAGACGCATTGGAGTGGACCAGTGTTGTGTTTCGGACTCGCGAACATGAGTCTTGCCTTTGCCAATGCTTGTGTGTTTGGGTATGTGATCGATGCTCACAAGGAGCTGAGCGAGGAAGGTGAGACGAATACAGGTCACCCCATCCATGACAGTTTTGCTGACCTAGTTGCGATGCAGCCTTTGTTGCCATAAATGCCCGCAACTTCCTGACGTTCGGTCTCACATACTTTGTCAATGACTGGCTTGCGAAGGATGGGGCGTTGGCTGTTTTCAACGTGTTAGGTAGTATATTTGTGGTTGTCAATCTGCTAACCATTCCGCTTTGGATATTCGGAAAGCGAATTCGGAGCTGGATTGCTCGGAACAAGACGCTACAAAAATTCATGCACGAAGACTAAGAACGAATCCAGACCTTGGATTGCGCAGTATAGAGACGCGGCTTTCGTTGCTTTGCTTCGCTTGACCATGCTGTTACGATGAAAGACCAGCCATATGACAGCGGCGACCTGGGATTAGCCTGGCCACGCTATGATTGTCCTAGTTGAATAAGCACAGTAATAAACAGATACCAACCAGTCAAGCCAGCGGCTTCTTCGAGTAATAGGAACGTAGATGAAGCTTATAATACCCTAGAAGTGCATTGCAATAGACTCGTCCGTTAAATCAAATCATGGAGAGGTGTAAGAGAAACTCAATCGGGCTGAGTACCTTAGGTACCTATGATCGAGCCCTTGCAGCGTACATGTCCTGTGACCATACTTCGTCCGACGCAATGACACTTGACATGCATGGAGCTCGACTCAAACAAAACCCGAGGTCCTGGTCCTGATCCTGGTCCTGGTCCTGGTTTTGGTCCTGACTGACTCCTGACCCATCCGAACAAAGTTCTGGTCTGTGCTGAGATGAGACATTTGCACCCCGACTTGAACTACTCCTAATCCAGCTTAGTTTTTACCTGCCCCTGCAGGAGCAGGAGCAGGAGCTGTGGAGCATTTGAGAAGGCACGACCGCCAACGCGTCGTGAATATGCACTCCACCGAAAAGGGTGCCCAGCAACATTCCAACATCGATCGTTAGGGCAATGCTCGAACACATCGGACTTCAGCAGCTGATAATCTCGCTTTCCCTCCCCTCTTTGCTTTCCACCGTAATTGAATACACATTCGAACGCACTCTCCGACGAATTCACTAATTCTACCCAAACAGTGAAAGGTGCCAACGGCTGGCCACTGGTCCCCTGACCAAGCCGCGAGGAATCTTAAGGCAGTCCTAGGGAGGCTAATAGGCAGAAGGGAAGGGCGAGCTGGAGCGCGACACGGCATAAAACGCCGCTAATATGACGGACTCTCTACACAATGCACCGATAGTGCTCGATAATGGGTCAGGCACAATAAGAGCAGGTTTCGCAGGAGATGACTTACCGAAATGCTACTTCCCTTCCTTCGTCGGGCGGCCAAAGCATCTTAGGGTACTAGCTGGTGCGTTAGAGGGCGAGGTCTTCATAGGCCAAAAGGCGGCCTCCGAGCTCAGAGGGTTACTCAAGATCCGGTATCCCTTAGAACATGGTATCGTCACCGATTGGGACGACATGGAGAAGATATGGGAGTATGTCTACAGTGAAGGCTTGAAGACGATGAGTGAAGAGGTACTACCAGTCACCGCAACCCGGCTCGATGCACCATACACTAACAGGGCACCCCTTCCAGCACCCAGTCCTTCTAACAGAACCACCTCTCAACCCCCGCGCCAACCGCGATACAGCCGCCCAGATCCTCTTCGAGACCTTCAACGTCCCCGCCCTTTACACATCTATACAAGCTGTACTGTCCTTGTACGCCTCAGGTCGAACGACAGGCTGCGTCCTAGATTCTGGCGACGGTGTTTCCCACGCCGTGCCTGTATATGAGGGATTCGCCATTCCCTCCTCCATGCGTCGCATCGACGTTGCCGGCCGCGACGTTACCGAATACATGCAGCTCCTACTCCGCAAGAGCGGCTACGTCTTCCACACATCAGCAGAAAAGGAGGTCGTGCGCTTGATCAAGGAGTCGCTGTCCTACGTGGCCTTGGACCCCAAGCGAGAAGAGAAAGACTGGGCATCTACCAAACTCGATCAAGGAAAGACTGCCGAATACACTCTGCCAGACGGGAACAAGCTTAAAGTAGGCCAGGAAAGATTCCGTGCCCCTGAAATCTTGTTCGACCCCGAAATAATCGGTCTCGAGTACCCTGGCATCCAGCAGATCGTCACCGATTCCATCAATCGGACCGATCTAGACTTGCGTAAGGCTCTGTTCAGCAATATTGTGCTCAGCGGAGGAAGTACCCTCACGAAGGGCTTTGGTGACCGCTTGTTAAGTGAGGTCAAGAAGCTTGCGGTTAAGGATATGAGGATCAAAATCTTTGCGCCGCCCGAGAGGAAGTACTCGACCTGGATTGGAGGCAGTATCTTAGCTGGGTTGAGTACATTTAGAAAGGTATGTGCTGCTGGTTTGGTCTTATTCCTTGAGTTGCCCCTGAACTTGTTCGGGAGAGAGCATGTGCTGACGATTCATTCAGATGTGGGTTAGTATCGATGACTGGCACGAGAACCCAGATATCATCCACACGAAGTTAACGTAATCGGTAAATGAATTCTCGGAGAAGAAATCTACCAGCAGAGCAGGTGTGAAGATGAGCAAGCAGATGAATCGGGGTTTCATAAGAAAATTGGAGCTTCTATGGAACTCCCGCCTGTTGAAAAACACGAGTCGACCTTACCAATTTGAGGGTCAGCCTTGTGAAGCAGCTAGCAGAGGAGTAATGGGCCGGCGAGATGCCGCTGTGGTTTCGAAGTGACTGTCTCTTGAGACTGTCGCATGCGGTCAGGCTAGCGAAGCATAGTCATCTAAGTAGAGAAATGATACCCAGACGTTGTAGACACCACTCATCCCTGTTTAGTCATTGGATGAAAGGCCCAGCAGTCACAGGACAGGCAAGAACTATAAATCCAAGACTCAAACACAATGATGAGGCTAGGATCCGACAAGAGAAATGTAGCAACGAAGGTGGCCCAAATTGTGACTGGGCCGCCACCCGCTGCCAGACCCAGTGTCGTTTCGAGTATCTTCGTACTAGAACGCTGCGCTAGCATGGTGTTTGGCATTTGCTCCTCAACAGCGTCCAGTGGAGGTCCATGAAGTTAAAGCGATGGATGGACTTTCTAGTGCAGCGCCGCCACCCACTTCCCGTCACGCTGTGAGGGCATCGTCCCAGACTGCACTTGAGCGATCCAGTGCCTCAAATGTCTAAGATATTCTAGATATTCTACTTGCTGTCAACGAGGATTGCTGCTTTGCCCATTGTCAATGAAGCAGCTAGCACCAGCTGAGTGCCATATGCCCGCAATACTGTGGATGGCGCATCAGTTGAAATTATTGTATGAGATCCACATTGTGAATAGCAATGCAAGACCAGATCCTGCACCGTACCATCCATACCTTCCTCATCCACGACGAAGCAAAGCACCTTCGAACCCTCTTGTCGCACAGGATATATTGAGGCTATGTTTTACGACTGACGAGGTACCTCTGGAGTCAAACGAACTTGAAGCCGATGCTGATGTCGACAGCGCCGGGATTAGCCTTCTGGTGATGGTTTGAATACATGGAGGTGGATGCACCGGACCTCCGTATATTCCCCGGATGTAGCAAGTCGCAGAACTCGCCTGAGGGCCTGTTCGGCTTGAGAAGGTGGTTCACTGGAATCAGGCACTTCGACACTAGATCAATAGGGATAGAGGTGCTGTACGACGTTTGGGGGGGGGGGATTACCCCCCGCTCGGAAGAGAACAAGCATCGGCATCTTCAGGGCAAGATGGACCAAGGGGAAGAGGGGTAGGAGAAGGATGCCATCCTCACTGTACATAGCCCGTTCTCTTGCTGTACATACACTGCGTTGAAGTTGACTTGTTGACGGCATGTGAGAGAGTTCAATTTCTGGCAAGTTAAGAGGCAAAGAGGAGGTACTCTTGATGTGCTCATACTGACGTTTCCAGCATCTCTACGATCGCGTACCCTTCAGCTTCCGTTATGACCTCGACGCCGCATATGTCCTTCATTCGCGTCCCTTGGTTGTAAGTCTTGGATGGATGGATGGATGGATGGATGGATGGATGGATGGATGGATGCAGCCTCTACCGAGCGAAGCTGTATGCGTGTCTAGTTTCACGTGGCGTTGGATATGACACTTTCACGCATGATTTCCGTAGAGCTGTCACACCCGTTAAATCGTGGTACGCAGATGTTTCCACCATGGTCATCAGATCCCAGGAGGCGGATGAATGCATACTATTGCAGACAATCGATTGGAGAAGTACACCTGACGACGACTGACCCCATCACTACGACTGAATGACAACATAGGTGCACATTCCCATTCATCATCAAATGATCGATTCATCACCGAGAACAGCTTGCTAATTCAAAATATGGCAGTATGTGTGATAACGTATTATTGTGAATACCTTGAGAGTTAACTCTCAAGCTCATGACCATTACATTTCCGTCTGTAAATATCCGTGAAAATACGGGTTGCTGTTGGGGGGTATAAATATCCACGGCTGTCCTAACCACATTCACCAGAAACAAACGCTCGCTGTCAACTGCCTTGATGATTCCCATTTCAATATATTCCCCGGAGTCTGCCAGCCGGGGACGACACGCTGACCAGTAATATTTCCATCACTCCATTTTCGTTGGAAATCATTCGACGACGTACTCGTCATGGTCTGTTTCATGTCGTGGGTATCATCCATATCATTTGACGCCGTTTGCTCTGAGGCCCCAAATTATCATTTTCCCCCTTGCGTAAATGCTGTAAAACTCCCTGCGCCATGCTGGTTCGAAAGAACATTGAACCTAATGAGGTGATCCGCGTATCATGAATGTTTGACGCAATCTAGTTATGGCTCTTCGAGCTGATGGTCTGGCTCAATCTGTTCATGAAGCTCGACTTCACGCTGCCGGAGCTGGAGTTGCTTCGGTGGCTGCTAGCATCGCTGGCCTTTCGGGTGCTTTGAGGATCGCGGCTGCTGTAGATGTTGCCGGCACCACCACGGCCGACGTGAGTGATAGGCTTGTCATCGATCTGACTCTGAATCTTATACTGTTCGTCGAAAGACATGACGGGGCGCTCAGCAGCGGTGCGGACATTGCCTGCACCACCGCGGCCGGCGTGAAATCGTCCGGTGCTGGGCGGCATGGGCATGGAGCTGGTAGGGGTGACGATCCCAGAAGAGGGAGTGGTAGCCGGAGCACGGAAGAAGTTACCAGCCCCACCTCGGCCAGAGCGAGCATAGGAGTCCTGAGGGACGGTGGGGTGAGGCTCGGTGACGGTGTATGAAGGCATAACGGTTTTGGTGCGGAGGTATTTGATAGAATAGCTCGAGTGGTATTGATAATCGATACGAATCTATGCTTTGGTCTTTGGTGAAAGCAAGGTTTCGTAAACGGTGTTTTTGATGATGGAAGATGGTTATTGGTTTGTTCTTGCTGTTCGTAGATGGTGGGAAAGGCTTATATATCCATCGTGAAGGCAAGGGCCACCGCTTCGTTGAATGTGTGTCATGGTAGTGTGACCCGCCCCTCCCTTGAACTGTTCCAATAACCCGGCCAAGTTTGAATAAGACAAGTGAAAAAAAAAAAAAAAGGTACGTAACTACGTACCGATGACTAAATCGCACAATAAGATGAGATGAGATGATGCAACTGACCTCTCGCGGGCTGGCTTGCTTGCTTCAACCTAGTCCGTGCAACAGGGAAGTAAAAGGCAAAAGGCGGCTTAAGTGAAAGGCGGATACTACCCGTAAGTCAGAAGGTCGACTCAGGGACCCATAGTTTGAAGACTCTGAAGCGCCAATGTGCGCGTCTCGGGCTTGGAGATGGCCGGTCACAGCAGCTGAAAGAAAAGACTACGATGACAAAACTGCGCAGACCGGCGTACCTAGTAGAGTATTCCGGCTCTGCGAAGCTGAATCAGGCGAATGCATAAGTATCCAACTGAAAATTTGCAGTCCTTGGCGGGTCCGGCCTTGTAGGGCGCTTAGCAGTTAACGGCATCGTAGTAAATCTGGGGTAACCGCGTGATGCGGCCATTAGCTATTAATTAGCTATTAATTAGCTAAAAGAATCTCGGAAGCCGTCCCGCATCGATGCCATGAGCAATCGAAACTAGGGGTACACATCATGAGACCATACTAAGCCCAGAAGCCCGATTTTCGTCAGCTACTTAAGTAAAGATTACCCCATAGTTTGCAAATGGTTGCACACGCCTTCGTTCGAGATTTTGGCGTCAGAACCCCGGCTCTATGCCATGCCATGTAGGTACTTAGTGAAGCGTGATGCAGGTACGGCTTCGCTTGCAACCCAATGGATTGTGAGTCTGACAGCGGTGGTTGGTTGGCGTCCGTTGAGATCATCGAGTAATCACATTTCGCCATATCCAGTCGTGACGGCCCTTCACCCGTGCCAGAGATGGCGGTGTCTAGGTAGCCAGCCAGCCAATTGACATAGCACGTATGCGAACTTTGGGTTGAGCGCTCGCGGACGGGATCTCGCGACTGGAGGTCTATCTCTGTTCTCGCTTTACTGTTAATGGAAGGGCCAACCTGTGGCTCGAAATCCACTACACTGCAATAATAAAAAGAGCAGGTGACCTTGCCCCTCGGGCGGACCCTGAAGAAACTTTTCCACCAAGGATCTACCACAGTAAGGCGACGGCGACCTTGCCGCTCTAGGTTAGACCAGATCGAATGACAGCTGCATATTGTTTTCCCGAAGTCCAAGTTTGACTACTATGGAAAGCAACCGGGCGAAATAGCGCTTGGATATTGCCGGCCTTACTCATTGCTTTTAAAAGTAGTCGTTGCAGTCGGACAGTACTCCACATCCTTTCTCTGGAGATCAGAATAAATTCTCCCTGACGTCATACTAAGAAGCCACCGCCATCAGTGCCAGGGCCAATAAACGTTCCACGAGGGCTGCGTGTTCGTTGTCGCCAGCAGACATGTCCCTTTGCTACCCACATTATAATCAATGATTATGATGGACGTTGCGTTGGGTTTACAATTTTGAGGCGGACTCACGGTGCTTCACTTCGTCCTCTCATCAGTTACAGCCAATCTTCCTCACAATAATTACACCTTTGATTTACTCCATCGTGGATCTTCAAGAGGTGCTCGCTGATTCCACAGCTTGTAGTCTTGATCCCAACCCAAGCCATGCAGGAACAAGCTGAAGTACGACATGAAGATGATATAGGGTACTCTTTCCATACCTTCTCCGTTCTCGTTCGACTCCGTATACGATGTTAATTCCTGTGTATTGACTTGGATTTATATTGCTCTACAACCCCAGCCATACTCGATACCGCCGTTACAATGAGGGATAGTCACTATGAAAAGAAGGCATTGATGCAGTTTGAGTACACTGCAAATATTGTGGCTTAGAGGAACGATGAAAGAAGCGCTTGCTCATACAGTTGCCGTGCAATTGGCTAATCGTATGCTGGTTATTCCATACCCTTATCCCCTCTAATGTTTTCGACAAGGAGTGAGTAAATCTCTTTTTGTCCATTTTTCATGGCCTCTGACATGTTCAGGTCGCCGGCCTTATCCATTCGGTGCCGACTTCACAGTTCGCCGGAGCCGGCGACATTCTCTGCCCTTTACTATTGTCGTTGAATATGCGCAACACAAAGATGTGACGCAACAAAATTTGTGCGGACTTCTCAGGAGACCGACATCAGGCTCTGATCTTTCATGGCAGGGAATGATCGTGAGATCACTCTCGAGGCTTGCTTCTAAGCTAAGTTTGCAAGATATTTTTGACCTGACTATCCACCCTCATATATTCCCCAGACGAGGAATACAACGGGAGGTACTCACCACTGTGGAACGAAGGATTTTCTTAGCAAACTTCCATTGAGATCAGCGCACTACCAGAGCCTGGACCTACGGATATCAGGCTGCTGGAACTCAACAACAAGCGGCTGTATTTGGTGACTGCTTTAGGAAGTGGTTCTACTAGGCTCGCGAATACCAAGACCGCGACGCTCTGGGCACCTACCTCACGTACGAGAACAACTCAAATCACTCGCTGATTGGTCGCTTACGAAACGTTACTGGTGGCTATAACTCTTATCGCCATTTGATGTCTATCACGCAACAAATCTTCTCGAATCTGACCTTACAGACGCAGCTGTGAATTGTTACAGTAGGGAAGGGACAATCCCCAAAGCCTCTCTTTGCTCGAATCTGTCACTTCGAAGGAGTTGGATACAGACTTGACACCCTGTTCACGGAGACCAGTCCTCATTGTGGAGTTCACGCCAACACCCTGGAACTCAAGGGTTCTGAGATTTAACCATAAAAGAACTCGTTTTGTTTCTCTCGTGGTTCCGCTCTCTCTCTTTCCATTTCACAGGGACAACCCCACTGGCTAGTAGCCCATAATCGGTCGCTTTACCGAATCGGCACCGACTGTGAAGTTATTGTGAAATACCTGATACTAGAGTCTACTTCGCAAAATCCCCGAGCCAGAACTTTCTATACCGGAAATCACACTATGGTTCAGAGGATTTACCCCGATTGGCTATTCTAGACTGGCGCGGATACAATTCTGAGACACGTCGATACTACAAATGAGGCTACAGTCCATCAACAGTATCCACCCTCCAGGCCGCGATAATATCGTGACTCACCTATTGTCGCCGACTCTCAACGGTGAATGTTCTGAGCCAACGAGATCCCTCGCCTCTAAGCTACGATACGGGATTTGAAATTAAATACTTGCATCCCATCTTCAACGAACAGTTTCGTAAACACCCCTTCTGGAATAACGCCTTCTTGACCGCTGGCAACCTAGCTTGGACTATTCGAGGTTGGAGCTGCAAAAGGTAGAACAGAAAGTCCGAGTCGATGCCTCTCTAGTAACAGCCAAGGATCGTGCTCAACACAGACGGAGACACTAATCTGGAACAACTGTTCCTTTCTCATCGAGAAAGATCAAAATATTTACAGGAACAGGCTTAAGCACTTCTTTCATCTCAGCCTTGAATATCGTTACGGATTCCACAAGCGGCAAACAACTAACATACGACTGAGCGTCCGTCAAGTTCTCCAACTATGATAGGACACAGTGGCCCTCGTACAACTAGGTCAGAAAGCCAGATTGACTTTGCTCGCTTTGAGCGACACGATAAATACGACTCAGTCCCAACACAACGCATTGTGTCGCTAGAAGCCCGGCAGTGCTATCGGGAGTTCCCATCGGGCCGGAAGTTGACCGAGCCAGACTCATCCAATACATTGACTGGCACAAGACCTATTCTTAGGTCGCCAACATCAAGAGGTATGAAACCGTGCATATGTAACTCAATATTCGTACATAACATATACACAGCATCAGTTCCCTCGGAGAGGGGAACACGAATTTGCATCAGGACTACGACACTGGATTGCTCGGACCTTTACCAGATCGGCCAGTTGACCAAAACGCAACAACCCAGACCTTCGACCAGGTGCAGCAACCGATCCAGAAATCACAGACATCAAATATTCCAGACGATAATCACCAAGTTTTCACTACCATGATGCCTTCCTCCGAAAAGCCCGAAGCTACCAGTCCGGCGATAGTGGCTCGAAATGACTACCAACCATCTAGAGGTCGACGCAGGGGACGGGGCAGGGGTAGAGGGCATTGCCCCGGCAATAGGGGCAATCGAGGATCTTATGCTGTTACCAGAACTCAACAACCAGTTGGGAAACATGAAGAAGATCAAATGCCTGCGACTGTAAGCAAGCATGGCACCAATGAAGCCCATATCCAATGTGCCAATACGAATGTTGTGTCGCAACACTCGCCACCTGCTACCGAAGCTCAAGTCACTCGCGTTGGTCATGGACTTGGCAGCAACAGCAACCCGGCCAACTACCGAGCTATGATGGAGGCGGATTTCCAACATAGCTTTAAACATCAGATTATATCGTGTACGCCATCCATAATGGACCAAAAGAGCCAGGAGTCTAGGGCTCTATCTAACGAGGGTACTGGCGATAGAATAAGCCTGAATGCTAGCATCCTGACCGACACGCATCTGCAAAGCGACAAATCCCCACCGAAGCAGCGCTCTAGCAACAAGGTGAACGCGACGCGTCAAACAAAAGCTGCTGGCAAGAAGGCCAAGACAACGACAACCAAATCCAGCGTGAGAAGTCAGAGCCAACAGGCTAGCAACAGAGGAGATTCAAACCCTGGAGCCATTGACACAGGGAAGTGCCGTGGCAAGAAGCCTGAGAGCAAGTTAAATCCCAAACAACAAGGTCAAAATAAGGTCAACTCAACTTCAGAAGCCCACGACACAAGCGGTCAACGTCTTGACACCAGAGGAAGCACCATCTCAGAGATTCAAGCTCCTACTTCCACCAACACAAGCGATGCGAACGTTAGAAAGGGCCACAAGGGAAACAAAGACAAGTCGGGCCCACAAACGAAAGATGTAATAGAAGGCGGCGACATGAAGTCTCGGAGTATCTCTAACAAGGAGGCTGACCCCGAGCCCCAACCCATACCAGGGGCTGCAGCTGGTTTTGGTGTTACCCATGATGATGCGGTTCCGCAACGCAAGTTCAGAATTACCCCTGAGTTGACGAACAAGGGTGAAGACAAATCGCTTTTCCTGTCGACACTATCCGAGATTGCAACGGATGTTAGCAAAGCAAGTATGAAAACACAGAGCAATGATATCAAAACGGTGAAAGAGCAAGAGATCCCCAAAGCCAACCAGCAAATAGACATTTGTCATGAACAGCAAACTTTACCAAGGATTGTCAGCAAGCCTTTGAGCAAACCTGCCGGCGCCGATGTTAAATTGAAGTCACAAGCCAAGAACACGACAAGCGAGAGATCACTAGACCCAAAGCGAGCTAAGGCCGAAGCCAAAGCAAACTTGAAAGGACAAAAGACAACCGGCGTAGCAAATGCTGACGTACGGCACCCAAAGTCTACCAATGGAGTCGATGAGAGCCTGAAAGCCCAGCATCCCACCTACAGGACAAAAGCAAACTCACGGGGTCAAAACTCGAAGCATGAGGACGACGAAGCACAGTATAGTCATCGAGGTACCACCGGTGGACCCAGGATGAGTTCAGACCGGCGAGTTGCTATTTATGGAGCCAATACGAGCATGCGTTGCCTGGACACTGGTTATAAACCCAGGGCTAAACCAAAACATCGTTCTGCCAGCATAGCCAGCCAGAACACAGATGTCAAGAACGCAACAAATGACTACAGCTCAGATCAAAAGAGCCGAAGCCACGAACACGGCGGCGTGAAGGCTCTATCCGATCAGCCGATGATCTGGGTTCACCGTGATGTCGTATTGCGTACTGCGCATGCTGCTTCGCGGGCCAACCCTCCGGCAACTCCATATCACACAGTACCGGGCCACACAGTACCTACTTTGCAGAGCGGCTACACTCTTCGTGCTTCAAGTCCAATTCTACAGCCCTCTCCTGCGGCACTAAATGCTCTGATAATACCCGAAATATCACTTTCGCGCGGTCCAAGGATGACTGACAGTACAGCCCAACTCCTCTCCGAAATACCTCACCTCGCATTTCCGAGAGCGACCCTCCCTCAACCGGCAACACCTCCTAGTGGCCCCAGGATCTCGGGGTTCTACCTGGGCACAACAAACTATGGCACCATCGCACAATGTATTGGCGGCACGGCTATCGTATGGGCCACTGTATGTAATAATAAAGTGCAACATGTGCCACGAAACCCACGTGCGGACCGCGACTTAGGTATCTTCGAAGGCTACCATAGCATTAGTGGCTTCGAGAAGGTTCCTTTCCACAATATCGTCCTGGCGCCACACGTCGCCGGTCTTTCGGAAATGACCCTACAAGCACTCTGTGGGAGACTGCTTACTACGTCCATCGATTACAACTCCGACTTGTTCAAATTCAACTAAGTTACTCTTCTGTAACTTAGGGACACATAAGACGTCGCTTGCTAGTACCTCGGTCTTTGCCGAAGAGCTCACTGGTTGCGATGTAGAGGATACGATCTTGGTAGGTAGACTTTAGCTGAATTATGTCAGGGATTTGCTAATTACGGCTACTGAAATACGAACGGGTGCTAGTGGTATTGCAAACTCTTTTCTCAGCACTTGGTTTCCGTTCATGCGCATGCATCACGGATCGTGCTGAATTTAGAGCGGATACGACAGGGTAAATAGCTCAAATTCTACTGTTATATTGCTTCGAGAGGGGCGGTCTAAACTTTTCGCCAAGAGAAGCAGCTCTTAGGTGATAGTTGCTCGTCAGGGATCTCTCTTGCATGACTATATCACGCTGAGGTTAGATCAGTCAGTCAGGGCTGGTTTAATTCACATGTAATTTTGCCGCAAGCCTAGTTATTCTCGTTCGTTGTACTCGACCGATCTTAGAACACGCGCCAAATACTAGTTAACTCTACTACTTATTCGTATGATGTAATGACGAAAGTTTGGTTTGCTAGCACAGCCCCTTCTGGACAGCAGAGACACGAGGATTAGTACAGTCACAGTTGACCCAAGGACAGGCAAATCAGGCTCCATACTAGTGTGTGAGCCACAATCTCGACAAAGCCTTGGGACAATTCTGGACTACGCCTGTCAAATTAACACAACCCAAGTTCTGTAGAAATTCAAGAAAGAGGTGCTGTATAGGAAGTACCTAGAGCTGCTTTGAAACCCGGACCACCAGATTACCTCTCGTACGGCCCAACTTCAACTTCTCAATCGCCTTGGGCGCATCCTCGAACTCGAACGTCTCATCAATAACTGACTTGACCTTGCCGTCTTTCATCCACTTCCCAATCTGGACCAGATCATCATGCTTGTTCTTCTCAACTAGGAACTCCCACTTCCGCTTTCCGCCGCCCAGAAAAGAGGGCAGAAGCATTCTGGATGTCATAGCTGCCATATCCGCCGCTGACATGCCTCCACCAATCTGCACAAACTTCCCCTCTGGAAGGAGGTACTGATCTGCCACCTTGTACAGATCCGGTGGTGAGGAGCCAACGTTATCCACCACAAGCTTGTACACCAGCCCCTTCGACTTCAAGACCTCGCTCACGTTCTCTTTGGTGTAGTCGATGACCTCGTCGGCTCCCAGGTCCTTGCACAGCTCGACATTTTTGCCCGAGCAACTCGTCGTCACGTGGCATCCTAAGGCCTTCGCGATCTGGATCCCGAAAGTGCCCGTGCCTCCACTTCCACCGTTGATGAACACCTTATCGCCCTCTTTCACATTCGGCGCGATCGTCTGGTAGGCAGTCATGCCAGCCGTTCCCACACAGCTCGCTTCCTCCAAGTTGACCCCCTCTGGCAAGCTGGCGGTGCCCTCAAACTTCGCATGGACAAACTCCCCTAGCGTGCCATGCTGCTGTGCACCAACCTTACCAAAGACTTTCTCGCCCACGCGGAAGGTATCAATCAAACCTCCCGTCGCCTCGACCGTACCGGCAAAGTCCATACCCGGAGTGGCCGGGGAGCCGATCATGGCGCGCGATATGAGGCCAAGCTCGGGGATCTTGTGATCGGCGGGGTTGGGCGACATGCTGTGCACGCGGACCAGGATCTCGTTCTTCTGAAGGGGCTGCTGCGTCGTGTCCGAGAGCTTGATGGCGTGCTCGAGACCGCCTGACGCGGAGGAATAGACCCAGGCACGCATGGTCGTTGATTTGTGATTGCTGGCCATTGTGATGGTAATTCGATTGTGAACGGTAGGTTTATTTCCTTCGTGCTGTAGGGTGGTTTGCAAGCGCCCGAACGTGAACGGCTGAGATCCCTTGGTAGATTAAATGACGTCGTAGTTTTGTGTCACGTGCCCCATCGAGTCTGAACTGCTTGGTGTAACCACTAGGTTTCTCAGGTACTCCCTACTCAGAAAACGACTTCTGGCTCGTTTCACGGATAATCATCAAGCAGGACCTGCTTGACATTATTTGTCCTCTGCGGCGCGCGTGCCAAATAGCACCCTTTCCTGGCAGCCGCAAGCGTGATCGGTTGGTCAAGCCGCCACAGCTTCAAAATCTCGTAGCTGTTCTGTTCCGGTCTTCTTTCGACCAGCGTTAAAACGCTGTAGCCAATAGCGCTATCCTCAGGGGACCTCGCCAGGTTTCTTGCCGCCTGAGACTCCCGCGATGTATTGGACTGTCGATACGGGCACAGACATTTATAATCAGACATGGGTGACTTTTGGCGGTTCGACGTAACCGCGATACTCGTGATTTTGCGTGCGGTCTGCGATACGCGACATATGCAGCGGCTTGATGCTTGTGATTATGTCATTCTTAGATGCGTTATCCATTTTGCATCTGGATTGCGCGGGCGTTTCGGTGACTCGAGATCTCGTAGCGAATGCTAGAACCGGGTGTGTTGAGGTTAAGTCGGTATAGAAAACTACCGAGGTGTCAAAGTGCTTCGTCTTCATATTTCTACAAATCATCTGTGGTTTCAGATTGTTCACAAGTATCTGGGATATCGCAAAGCTTACATAATTGACACCCCAACCCCACCGGCCCACCTCTTGTCTGCTATATGTCCAAAATATTGTTCATGGGTAAGCATGGGCCGTCCACTGTGCACGGTTGCCTCATTGCGCATTAGGTCGTCCACCTCAAGACTAAAACACCAAGATTATGAGGTCTAACTTGGTCTTGTTTGAGTCTGTATGTGAGGTACGGCGAATTATACAAAGTATGAACAACTGAATATAGGTTACTCGTGAGCCTGATTAGTAGTAGCTAGTCATTACTTAGCGAAAGGCTGACAGACGCACTCGTGCAAGTATTCACTAGGTATACTGTCTTTACGTGGGTCGGTCCTAGTATTGTATGGTCAATTTCCCCTTGGCTACGGCTTGCACGACATGGACAGTGGAGTTTGTCCTATGTACTAAAAAATCTGCAATGACGTTATATAAGCGGTGCTAGATCTCTCAGTCAGGTGGTCATTGGTGCATGCATCATATATATTTATATGCATCAGCTTCTCCTTCACTCCGTAAGATAGCACGCAAAGGATCGAACAGTATCCTTACCCACTTTGTGAACTATTCCTGTCAACCGAAGTCAATTACAATCTTTAGTAAGTAACGGTGGCCTCAATAGGAATGTATCCAGTGGCTAAAGTATCCAGTTGCAGTCTGAGAAACAACGTGAGAATGTGGCATGTCTATTCCTGATTGCTATCGAGCGGTTTTGAGTAATACGTCATCACGTTGAATGACTATCAATAGGCTATCACGTTGGTAAGCATTGATTCAATCCTAAAGCAAACCCTTTTTTGCCAAGTGACTCAGGAATTTTCTAGATTCCAGCCGCGGCACAAGTACTTGGCTTCTTCTCATGTCTCACAGCATAGTCTGATTCCACTGCATCAATCAAACTTCATTCAAGCATCCAACTTGAGCCTTCGTTTGGATCTCCCGACATACCCACGTAAGCGGTCCGCACTAAGTCCTTCCGAGCATCAAAGGCAGATCGATTCCTACCTATCTACCCCGTTTATTGTCGGTGGTTCATTGACCAAAGGTATGCGGCATCGCATCTGACCCCGAGAGTTGCCTATCGGAGGACAGTGCCGAGTGCTTGCTACATATTGAGGGTCTGGATAAGTCACTTCTGAACGTATCCGTCAAATATTTGATGGAAACTTTAATGGTCGACCCCATACCTATGAACAAGGCTCGTGATATCCTAACTTGAAGTACTTAGCCAGCCATCGGCAAATCCGGGTGATCCGAGCTCTTCCTTAGGTAGCCTACCTCGTCAAAGCTTGAGTGGTGGCTGTTACAAGCTGAACCAGCCTGTGTTCTAGGCCTTAATCGGGGATGAACCAATGCGATGAGCATTATGGTGGGGTCAACTATCGTGGCTACTTGTGTGAGGCATGTGGCTTGCGCTCCTCCCCACGAACAGTGAATTCCACCAATACTCGCCCGAACAGCTGAACACCTAGTGGAGCGGAGGCGCAAGCTTACCGAATTCAGTGAGCTCAATCGAACTTCTGGAAGCAGCCTCAGATTTCCAGCTGGAGATTTCTGCGCCGGTTCTTGGACTATCACCTACCTTTGAACTTTCTTTTCCTCTTTGAGTCTCTAAAGAAGCCAGGTGTCGGCGTGATGCAGCTGGAAAATTCCCTGAGATATGCGTCTGTCCAAATCATCAGGTCTAGACCATCTTGCCATAAACGCCGAACCAATTCCATACCGAGTTGCCTTAAAACCGTGAACCTTGATACACGGAGAGAGTAGAGGCGTAGTAGAACCGCCAGGGGTTCTCCCGGTCTAGTTTGACCACTCTCATTCTATAGAGATAATATAAAGGACTAACTGCTCGTCTTGATTTCCTATGTAGAAACCCAGTCTACATCATTGACTTCAGGACGTCTTACGAGCCTTACGCATCTGAGCTACCGCATTGATCGAACTGTATTAATTGTTTTGTCATTCTCACTATGGCTGATGCAGCGCTTAGACAGCTCGTAGTCCACGAGCGAAGGACCGATCTGGAGGTGCTCTCCCGAAACGGCTACAAGCTGCAGGTCGCGATGGGTGTGCTCAAGGACGGGCGTCGTCAGTGTTACCAAAGTTCTACTTTGTTCGTCGTCAAAGTCAAGACGCTGACAGAATCCCCAGTGGATTTCAATCTCATATGGCAGTCCAAACCGCTGGCGCCAAATATTCAGGTGCAGTGGAAGCCTGTGTACGGGCTGAACTGGACAACCGTGAGTCAGACGAGCGGAAACATGAGGAAAGTGTGTCGCGTAGAGCTGACAGTCGAAGAACGTCTCGGGCCAGGGGGCCGCTCTCATGCTAGAAGGCGACTGGACCCAGTGCAATACTGAACAGGCCTTTGATCTAGATCGTGCCGGGGAATGGAATCCATCCACCTCATCACCGGCTCCGGGCTCTCTCACAGTGGGGGCGAACCAGTACAGTACTTCCGACGTCAATAACGGGGTACACATCGTGGTGGGTATTCAGGGATCCGGAGGGCAGTTCCAACCCATCTTCGTTGATCCAGCCGTACTCAGCAAAGGCATGGGTGCTTCATACCAGCCGCAACAGAAAGTGAAGTGGTGGTTTCAGCAGGGTGGGCAGACATCGAGCATGGTATACGAAGTACAATCCATATCGGAGGTGGGAGACTTCTCCACACCAGATGCAGTGACCGGGACGTTCTCGAAGACCTCATCTTTCAGCGTCGCTGCGGGGACGTGGACTACGAGTACGCAGTAGAGGTGATCGCCACATGACCTGGCAGTTGGGGAACCTGGCTTTCTACGCAGCTGGGTATAATGACGAACCACTGAATAGAATTGTATACTCGAATTCCAGTATTGATCGTGGTCGAGCTTCCCATGGAAAAAGTTAGCCTGCGCAGATAAAACACCCATGACGATGGATTCCACGATCGCACAGTACCAGTAAACCTCTGTCTGTGAATTCATGGATTTCCCGTAGTTAGCTCTGCATTTCGACAGGTTCGCATTCACTTCCACGATTTGATTATTGATTGTCCTGAGCTCGTTGATGCAAAGGTCTTCGAAGCCCATCACTCTGATCTCATGGAGATGTATGACCTGATATCTGGGGATCAGGACGAAATGGTGTAATGGTGGGTGATTCTGACTCTCATTGGAATTGAACATAGAAGACAGAGGAGGGATGTTGACGAAAACGTACGTGGGGAATGGGTTCGGTCCCATAGTCCTGGGAATTGTGTGATTGTTTGGGATGATTCGGGATTTTTGGCTGGCATAAAAACCGACTACCAGTACGTATTCATCCTCCTGCTCAAGGAGATAGATCACTCGAATAAAGCTTGGATCAGATGCTTGGATTCAGGCGTAAAATTGACACCGAAAGAGTTTCTTTCTTCGTTACTTGTGACAAAAACCAATGTCATAAAATTCTGAGACCGGAATGATATAATGCCGTTTACTTTTCACTTTTTGTCCTATGGCCCTTGAAATAATCAGACGAACACTGAATTACCATCGAGATGACACTGCTATACGTAATGGCTCCAATAGGTGCAGTGACATTTACTATCTTCGTATACGGTGCAGTACTAGCCGTGAGCATGGTCTTGAAGTCCAGGAAGTCGTCGTATGCAACGGCATCCCGATTGTGTTGATGGAAGATGCGCTTTTTGTGGCTAGCGAGGTGTTTATGGCTGACCAGATCAGCCGGAATCTGCATGGAGGTTACAGACTCCCCCCCGTCGCTTTGTCATCCGGTAGAGCAGGTAGTGTAGCACTACACTTACACACTTTTAAGTACAATGCAAGGATTCGATTCCTTTCATGTTGTATTTTTGTTCGTCTGTACTTTTAGTAGCTAAGCTGTTGATAGGATGTACAAATCTATCATAAGTGCATTGCCTTCGGTGGGTTCGTGTTGGGGAAGGAGAGCTCTCGGAAGCCTTGGGGACTTGCTTGCAACAGCTTCGAAGTGATCTCGAGTGATTGGCATCCCGTTTTCCAGTTTGAAGAGACCTTTGGATTCAAGGCCATTTGCAGCAGCAATCAAAAGGGCGTCGTTTCTTTATTGTCCGTGGTGGACGAACGAGTTCTGAAACCAAGGTCCCTTAAGGAAACACACCGCATAGACCCGCCTAGATGTGGTTGCCGAAGAAGAAAAAACAGCCGACGAAGCTGGCATTGGTCCTATGTTGTTACTATAGAGATCACCTCCATGTGATGATGCTTGGCTACCATTACCATATCGCAATGCAGCTCTTCTGTGATTCTCTCCTCCCTTAGTTTGTACAGTCAATTCGTTTTCGATAGCATCGATTTAGCGTCTGTTTAAGGTTCGAAAGATCGAGCTTACAATCCTTGGAGAGATGGTCAGCCATTCAATGCGGCTTCTACTCACTGCCGAAACCATCTTTCGGGGCATGCGGGTGCATACGTGTCAAGATACGTCAGATTGTTCAACGAAATGCTAGGTGGTTCACGTTGGATTGCTCGTGAAATCATACTCACTGCTTATGGCATAGGCTTTGCCCATTTTCAGCTGGGCTAGCCTAGGGGTCTCACTTATTTTACGGCGAACAAATTACTTCATCCCTAACCCCACTCAACGAATTTTCCCATCCATGCGTGACTGTTCGTCAAGGTGTCTACAGACGGTCCTAAGCGCCATCCTTATCACCGCAACGAAATGCTGCAAGACACTCTTTTAATTTATCAAGGCCGGTGACTGTCTCCTGGTCCGGCAAACAAATTCGGTTTGTTATGCATCAGCTAGAAGTTGCAAGAAAGGACTGTGGCATAATAAGCCCTGTAGGTCGAATAGCGATAGCATTTTCTTATAGATGGTAGTTGATAAGTTATCTGGTCTGCTGGGATGGGGGCGCAGAATGTCGTTCTCAGCGGGGACTGAGATGATGTAGCACACTGACATGCCATGGACGTATTGTGCGGCTGGACCGAGACTTGGCTCTCGATTCGAGTCGCTTATATCTGATTGGCTTCAGTAGCATCATGACCACTGATTCCTGACCCACTTTTCAGCTGTAATTCAACGACATCGCCACGTCGCCTTGTTACACATTATCGGTAACAATGATATGAAGCAGACTTATCACATCATTGACGGACTCTCTTAACCCTGAAATCAGAACAAACTGGAATAGATAGATAATACTATCCCTGAAATAGGTACGCAAATAGGAGAGTGGCGATAGTCTGCTTACCAGGTTTCGATGTTTAACTACGATACTGTCCCGGTGGACGGCGCATCAAGTATCCGTCTACTTCGTCTTCACCCGAAGAGCTACTCACAGTCAGCAATCCACTGCGATCTCTTCTGTACAGAGCTTAGTCATGATCTAAAATTCACAGCGCTTTCCTACACCTGGGGTGACGCTTTAAAGCTGGAGAGCGTCACCATAAAAGTCAATGGACAGCCACTCGCAATCACGAAAAGCCTGTCCGAGGCCCTGGAGGAATTGAGACTGGAAGAGGGCGAGGCACGGCTACTTTGGATTGACCAGATATGTATCAATCAGAATAGCAACTTGGATAGGGAGACTCAAGTACCTTTAATGAGGGATATCTATTCGATTGCTTCAGAGACAGTGTCGTGGCTAGGCCTCGCGACACAGGGTTCACAAGCAGCGATGGATTATCTCGCCAACGCTAGCCATGAAGGTACCGCCATGAACATGGTGGACCTTAACGTCATCACCGAAACGATCACCTTGTCACCTTCTAAAGACGATCGATCGCTTCGTCTCCATCAGAGTTTGAAGAAAATCACTGCTACATGGGGCGAATGGCAAGACATGGCTATCCTGACAGACATCATTGCTTTCTTCACGAGCCCCTATTTCACCAGGGGATGGATCAAGCAAGAAATTGCTATCCCAGCCCACCTTGTCATCCGATGCGGCTCAAAGACCCTCACCATCGAAGAGTTCAAAGTAGGCTTCATAATCTTTCGTGCCCACTACCACTATAGTGAGCAAAAGTTTAGGGAGGCTGCTATGAGCATGAAACCATCAGAGATGCTAGAAATGGGACATAATTTCTTGCTAGACGATGATAGCAGCGGTATTGTCCACCCGACACTCAAGACGCGTGATGTTTATCAAAGCGGAGGGTACAGGGATCAGATCACCCTCGACAAACTGCTCAGGCGGTTTGGCCCGAAGGTTGAATTCACCAATCCCAGGGATCAGGTCTATGGCTTCCTGGGTCTAGCTTCTGACGTTGATGAGCTCGGCCTTCGGACTATGGTTGATTATTCCAGGCCATGGGAGCAAATACATACATTGGCTGTTCGAAGGATGATTCAGAAGGGTGCGATCCATCTGCTCGAGCATGTACAGTATCCTAAGGCGAGCAACGAACTGCCGTCCTGGGTTCCAAATCTCTCATCAAAATGGTACGCTCCTCTGTGGGAAGTCACGATTGGGTCTGAGGAGCCTTTCGCCGCTGGCGGAAAGGAAGACATAACGCCCAGCGAGAATTTGGGCGTCGACTGGGAAGACAAGACGCTAATAGTCTGCGGACGGATCGTTGACCCGATCTCTCAGGTTGGTACAGGATGGGACCACAGCGGCGACACACCTGGCAGACAGAGTCCTGTTGGTGTCATGGCCCCTTGCAGAGAAATTGAATCATTCTGTGAGGAATCTGCTAAGCTTCAAGCCAGCTACCATGGCTTTCAGATATACAAGTCAGCGGATCGCATGGCCGAGGCAGTATGGCGGATCCCCATTCTAGACCATGAGTTCAGTGGTACAAATACGAAGAGTCATAGGGCCACATGGTCGAGCAAACTGGGTTACGAAGACGTTAAGGACAAGTTGGCACGGGCTTACAATACTCATCTTGGCCTACCGGGTGAGGAACCGGCCCCGTCGCAGCCGTTCCAGTTTTCCGAGACAGGACAAAGGTATTATAACTCGATGAATGGGCTCGAGCAGAGAAGACCGTTTCTTACCAAAAGAGGAATCGTTGGAATCGGTCCTCTGGATGTGAAGGTTGGCGATGTTGTGTGTGTCTTGGCTGGTGGTCAGGTGCCTCTTATCCTTCGATCATGCCCAGGTCCTAACCTGGTTGAACAAGCCTATTCAGTTGTCGGAGAGGCATACTGCGATGGTATCATGGACGGCGAGGCACTGGCGGCACCACTGGAAGAGATCAGTCTGGTCTGAGAAGGTTGCTTACTGCTGACGAAGTGAGGTAAATGACCCATAGATCAGTAGAGCCAAGCTCAGGGCCGAGAAGGAGGCACACTAGCCAGTAATATACGAGTAATAGCTTTGCTCGTTATACGTCCAAAGAAGGTTCTTTCAGGGAACTCAGGTAATCTGCTCCTAATCTCACCTTATCTTCAGATCAGTGACAACGCAAGCCGCTTGGGCATTGTGTGGACAGTGCACACGTATGGTGCGTAAGGTTCGCCTGGGAATGATCCTGTTCCGCCGGAAGTCTCAGTTGTGATTTCGCGGGTTGTTCGATGCTACAACTGCTTTCATAACCCAACAGGCACCCAACAAGCTACCAAATTACTTCCGAATTTCACTTGCATATAGTTATCTACTACCAGAGGGCCAGGCCAACACAGAGTGTTTCTTTACGCAGCAACAGAGGAACATATGGAGGGCTTATAGAAGTAGTTATATAGCTATTGATAGGTAGCGTAAATAACAGAGAGGTCCTCGATTGAGAACAGCTTACCAGGCGAAAGACACTATGACCGATACAGGTCTCCGACGACTGAATTAGGCTATGTTTCCTAGTAGTGACAGCAGAATAATCGGATTTCTCTGTTCATAACAACAAGGGTGCATGTGGAAGAAGGGTAAGTGTAGGCTTATGCGAAGCTTTTAGCCTCCGTGGTAAGCTCATTGTTAGTGGGACTTACATGAAAGATCAAGTATATTTGAACTTTAAAACATGGATCGATAGCAATATAGCACACACATGTCACATTTATATCATACAGCCAGATCTCAGATATCATCAATGCAGGGAAATGCCACCGTGGTATTGAATTATACACTCCTCTCCTTCCTCTATCTCACATCGCTTTCTCCACTCCATACCTCACGAGTTCTCCCTCAGGAAACCGACCGCCGTCGGACTTCATCGACGTCTTCAACACCTCGCCTTTGCAATAGTCCCTTGCTCAAGTGCACCACTCCATTTTGCAAATTCGTTCACCAAAAACCCAGCAGGGGTATGTGAATCTCTTTTCATGATCGTCGTGAGGGAAGAGAAAAATCGTCGCTTACACACGATTTGCGTTACAGACAATCATCGCCATTGTTGCAAACCCGCATAGATCGCAGAATGTCAAAGAATCCGGGAATGCCCGCACTGTCCTTCTCTCGCTGAATATGTAAGTCGAAAAGAAAGCGGTGGTGATAAGAAACTGAAACAGATTTTGCCCTTGCGTGACCAGAAAAGTCTATAGTTGCATGCGTATCTCCCCTATCGTCCCTATTCGCATTCGTCCATATGCGCTTCGTTCATCCATTTTGTAGTCTTTTCCCCGGTTCACCAGGTGCGAAGGCGGGGTATATCTAGTAGTCCATCTCGTCCTAGATAGATAGGGTTATGCAGGCCTAACGGGTGAGGTTGGTAGTTGTCGGTTGTAAGCATTATTTTGGCTGCCGGCTAGAAGACTTGAAATCGACTTGAAATGGACTTCCTGTAGGAAGTACCACATCCAGCAATCGAGCGCGTCTCTCCTAGAACGTCTCTGATTCCTGGCTTGTGGCAGTCGCAACAGTGCCGAAAGTGTCTGGAACTTCTAGTCAGGGATCGTAGCCCGTGTTATGCGGTATGGCATTGTACTAACCTCTCTTCCTCCGCCGCTCATCCCTTGCGTGCTGATCACTGCCGCCACTTTGGCCACTCCTGATACTCTCTCCATCCTCACTACCTCTGGATCTACTCATACCCCGACTGGGGGTCATAGCCCGAGGACCACTAGGCCGTCTGGTCGGGACAGCCAGAGCGCCGCTCAAGTTACGGTTCTCCATTCTGGGACTACCCGAGTGATAGCTCGCAGTCCCGACAGTACCACCATGCGTCGCTGTACCACCGTAGCCACTATCTACGCTTTGGTATGGCAACGGGCTGTGCTTCTGGAGCTTGCTGAGACGGTGGTTCTTCGGTGGTGTGCTTGTTGTGTCGTCGAGGGGCTCCTTCGGAGGTCGTGGAGGTCCGGACTGTTGGGCTGGCGATGACCAGGAATATTCGTCGGTGGCGCTCTGACCACTGTAGCGCTGGGTGTTCTGTTGTGGGAAGCGGTGCAGACTCGTCATAGAATGAGCCCAGTCGCCAGATTGAGGGCTCATCGGAGTGTCATAGTCCTGTGCGGAGGATTCGAGAGCAGTGCGGAATCTCTCCGTCTGGCCGGGTCGGGGCTGTGGGTGCTGCAAGTTGACACTGTTCCGATGTGCCTTATACTTGGGGTCCTCGGGAGTCGCATACATGGCTGGCGGAGGTGGGTCATGGAGATGATGGCGTGTTGGCGTGTCGGGTTCGGCCATACCGTCAGTGGCGAGGTCTTGCTGTGAGAAACCAGAGTGCAGCTGATCTTCTTCATATGAGTCACCAGGATAGTCGTCGTATTCATCCAGGGCGGAGCCTGATCGGGATGGCGGGAGTTGAAGGAATTCCTCCGGTGGGTCATGCTTGTTGCGAGAGTTGCCGCTGCCGCGGAAGACCTTGCCAATGCTCGAAGTGGTAGTCTCAGACCATCTCGAGATCTTGGGAAGGAAGCCGGAAGAGCCTCGGGATTTATGCTTTTTGCTAGCATCAGTCAGAGGAGTATCCTCGTGGCTTGCTGATTGGTTTGCAACTTGGGCGACTAGCTGTGGAGGTGTCCCTAGCGACACAGAGCCGCCATGAGTAGGCCCAACTGCTGGTGACATCAAGAGTTCAGGGTTGGAATACTGATTAGTATTGTTGACAGGGACGTCTTCATATTCGCCCTCGTCCTCGGGTACAGTGCTGATTCGGTGATCGGAGAACTTGCGGTCGTATCCAGCCCTCATGGATGTGCCACGAGACTGTGGTAACGAGAGATGGCCGGATTGGCTCGCATGACTGGCAGTCGAAGTCCCAGCATTGCCCTCGGGCTCGTAACCCCGGTCTTGCTCATATTGTACTTCTGGAAGATTCTCCAATGACTGGTTTTGTGTACTTATACCAGCTGGACCCGCGGTTTGATGTTTAAGGACATCTACCTCGGTCAGGAGCTGCATAAGCATATCCTCGATCCTTCCAAGATCATTTGTACCCTTGTTGCTCAGACCCTTGAGTGCACGGCGGAAGAGGTTGCGTTTCTTAGCAGGCAAGTCGTCGATGGTGCCGGACTGTGAGCCACCCTGTAGTGATCGCGATCCACTGCCAGGGAATGGTCTAGGACCACCCAGGTGTCGCTGCACGGTCTTCTCGGTGTTGTCTTTGACCTCTCCAATGATCTGATCCTCGGTATCCGCTAGCAATCTCTTGATGTCGTTGAAGGAGTTACGCATCTCGGCAGCGGATCGAACAAGAGTAACAAGCATTTCGGTGTCTCTAGCACTTCGCTGAGCGTCACGTACCATGAGCTATCAAACAGTTAGCACCATGACATGAACTTTATCGAACGGCCAAGACTCACATGTTCCATCAAAGCAATGATATCCTTGGACTGGATTCTATCGATCCCAGTACCCATTGCTGAATCGTAAAGAGGTGAAGCCATGCCTTGAGACAGCCCACTAAGATGTCTCGTGTGTTTCGGCATCGATGTGTAGAACGGATCCTCCGCATTACTACCCAGCCCAGGCTGGTTTTGGAATTCGACGTCCTTGCCCTTCGTCTGAACAACACGGATCTCGTTCGGTTGCGCGGTTTCGTAGCCTTCGTCACCCTGGTGCAGTCCTGGACTACCGGTGTTGTAACCGTCTCTGTATGCATCGGCACCGAAGCCAGGTGCGCCAAGCGCATCGATACCGGGCAGGTTGGCGATTGGACTGGCGCCTTCGTAAGGGTTCGTAACGAGGGTATCTCGCTTGCGTTCGCCAGAGGTGCGTTGCCACTCGTCGTCCTGCTGTTCTTGACTAGGTTGCCGGCTGTGACTAGCCGCCATGCCTGCTGCTGCAGCCAAAGCACCAACTGCCGCGGCTTCAGTGATACCCAGACCATGTCCACTTCCCTTATCGCTCGCCTTCGGGGTCACGGCGCGATCGTAATCAAATGTCTTTTCTTGGGTAGGAGTCGGCTCTTCAGGCCAATGCTCATGGCTCTGAGAGCCTCCAAGTGGCCCGTGGACAACCGATGGTGTTTGGTGTCCATCGTCATAGTAACCGATCTCGGGCATTGGGTGGTTCCCGTCCGGCAAGCCACTAACTCCCATCTTCGGGTGATCCGAGAATTCAGAGAGACGGTCAACGCTGTGGCGCGGCGTAGCATCTGGTCGATAGCCATCCACTCTTGCGCGTTCCTTGAATGACTTGTTACGTGTGACACCCTCAGGTTGCCACTGCTGTTCGTCAGCGTCCTCAACGCTTGCCGCACTGTGGTCCTTCGCCTTCTTCATTGCCTCTGCGGCAGCACGGGTTAAGGCAGCATTAGTGATAGCCTGCTCCGAAGCAGTAGGGGAATGCCGGTATTTGGAACTCGGCACCTTCTGCCCATACTCATTGAGCTCATACTCATCGAATTCGCGGGACGTGTTCGATCGACTCTGTTTCGACGCTGGTGAGTGCCCGCGTTCCTCAAACGTCCCATGTTGGCTGTGCACTGATTGCTTTGCGGGGCTTGCTCCTCTGGACAATTGCTCCTCGGCCTTTGAATCATATGATAGATCAGACCCACGATAGTCTTGGGACAGCTCCGAGTTGCGGTAGTCTTGGGACAGCTCCGAATTGCGGTAATTTTGGGATAGCTCTGAGTTACGGTAGTCCCGTGACAGCTGCGAATCATAATAGTCCTGACCACCACTGAGAACAGACGTCTCAAGAGCCGAGCCATCGACCAAAGAGGCCACAGCAGATTCCGCGCCAAAGGGTTGGTGAACGAATTGTGGATTGGCGCCAAGAGGACGGACAGCCTGGCCTGAGGTAACGCGGTCGAGCTCGCTGTCATCAGTGTATCTGGTGTCCCGGTAGTTGCCAGAGCTTCGTACGCTGCTCTCCTCATCGCCAAATTCCCGGCTTCGCATATTGCTAGGTACCGAGTTAGACGATGGCGGTCGTCGACTGGGCGATTTGCTTGGTGAGGAAAACTCGCTGTTGGTGGCTCGTGAGTCACGGCGGTGGTGGACCTCGCTTTCGCCTTCTGTATAGCCAGAAACGCTTTGAATGGGACTCAAGCCACGGCGTTCCTGTTGATATGGCACATATCGCAAAGGGTGAGGTACATCCTGCTGATTGTAGAAATCTTGACTGGATTCATACATGCCTGGCTCGGCAAGGTGACCCGCCTCATCGTACTCATCGTCATATTCGTCTCGGTAGGCGGGATTTCTGGAGCTCAGCTCACTGTCCTCATACTCTTCCTCATACTCGCCAGGTCCTTTCCGTGGAAGATCCTTGAGGTCTCCGTGAGAGATATTGGCATGCTGAGCACCTAGACTCTTAAGGGTGTGAGCAGGAGTTCCCGTGGGAGTCGGAGTTTCATGGATAGACTCGATAGAACCCCTGGTAACTTCGTAGACAGGAGTCATCTCTTCGCTTGCTGAATGGGGTCTGTCTGTCTCAGCGGACAAGATTGATGCTCTCGTCATCTCAGACGGATTGATCTCGCTTGAAAGCGGCATAGGTGGTATGACCTCATGTTCAACTTCATCATAATCCTCCCCGGCTCGGCCACGTTCAGGCGTCTTCGCGCGTCGCCGCCGCCTCTGTCGCTTATCATCCCCCCGAGACCTGTCACGGCTTGCGGCGGCAATTCCAGCTGCGGTCGCTGCACCCAATAACGCGGCATCGGAAAGGTGGTCCTTGGCTCGATATGAAGTGTTATCTTCTTCATGCTCAAGCACAGATACGTGCTCGACACTGCTGTGAGGCGACAGATCATTCCGGGCTTCTCTGCCTCTGGATCTGATAGAATTTGCTGTCTCCCCCGATCTCCTCTTGCTCGTAACAGAAATTTCTTCTCGCGAAGCCGAAGTTAGACTCGATAGGGAGCCACTCCTCCGTGTCTCACGCTGACTGCGTTCCCGTTTCAGGGATTCGAGCTCTGGCAGGATCAATCGTCGAATGGCATCTTCGACGGTCTCCAGTAATTTAGGGTTATTTATAGACACCTTTGACGAGGAATGGGAATCATAGGACCGGTGGCTTGGCGTAAGTTGTGATGAGAACACACTTGTATCAGCACCTGAAACCAAAGATTCCTTGTGGCTTCCCTTGGATCTCCGCCGCGGTGATTTTGTGCCCTCGATGTCCTTCTCACTGACACTGCTCGTCCTGCTCTTTGGCTTGTGTTTGCGATCCGGTCTAGTCGCCTTCTCGACGGCCTTCTCGATGATCTTGCGATCGTGACTCTCACTTCTACTCTTGCGATTCATCTTGTCGGCTACGGCGGCAGCGGCGACTGCACCTAATGCACCAGCTGCCAGTGCTTCACTTCTATGTGGGCTCTTGCTGCGCCGTTCGTCGCGAGACATGGTTGTTGTTCCGCCTGAGCCGTCCAAAAAGCTATCTGTAGGTATGGCAGAAATGTCTGACATATTCGGCGGAACATATGATGAAGCCTTGCTATCGGCAGCTGGTATGAGCGGGCTCGACGCCTTCCGTTCTCGTCTGCGATAATGTCCGGGGGTGATATCGACTTCGATCGGATGGCGAGAGACATTGGACTCCTCGGTAGCTGAAGCGTAAGAATTCATGCTTCTGGTGTCGTCAGGGTCCCTTAGACTGAGATCGCTTCTGCTGGGCACCAAGGGTCCGTCGTGGACCTTTCTCGACGATGAAGACTTCCGTGAGCTCTTGGTCTCGGTAATCTGGATATGGTCGTTCTTCCCCCGGGTTTTGGAAGGCGTTAGGCGCACTCTCACGCTGGGTTTGCGATTGGCAGAGGAAGCGCCTTCAGGTGAGCTAGAGTCCTTGCCACCTTCGAAGTATTCGATCAGCAGAGAGGTATGCGATCGATTGGGTTTGTGACCGCGCGTCTTGATGGTTACAGGAGTGCCGTCGTCGGGCAACGAATAATGCGACCGCTCCTCCTCTTGGAGCTTGGAAATATCGGTCGCAACCTCAGTCGGGGTGGTCAATGACTCGGTTTCGGTCGGCGCTGGTAATGGAGGAGCTCTTTTCGAGTCGATCCCCATCCTGGATGCTGCTTGGGGGATTGCCTGTTGGTGTATCAAAGGCTTAAAGTCTGTCAACTTTTCTTCCGCTCCTAGATCCCACTCTCCTCCAGTTGGGCTGTTAACCCACCTCCCGTCACCGCAGACCGCTTATCGGTTGGGTGAACAGCAGACGGAGACGAAGGAATGGAATCTAGATTATTTCGGCGAAAGAAGAGGAGGAATGAGGTCGAAGGATATTCGGCTTCACTGTTTAAGACATTTGGTTCTGAATGTCTGGTTTAACAGGGCTCGAAACCGATAATGCCGGTGGTCGGGGTTCAGGCGTTAGGCTGTGAATCTCAATGGGGTAAGCAAAGCTCAAAGCCCATGCGCTATCAACTATGGCGACCACATAGAGAAATTACCAATAACATACAATAAACACAATCGACTCCTAAAATGCCAATGGGTTTTAATTACCCGTTGCTTGAACTTGGTCTGAAGCAACAAAAAGGGGAGAAAACCTGTTTGTTGTCTTGAGCAACAGTAGATTCGGGTGCGGAGCGGGAGCTTTGAGCTCTCCAACCCTCTATTATTCGTTAGTCCAGTCAGATGCGCCGACTCTGCAGCGCAGCAAAGAACTGCTCGTGCATGCGCAATGGCCGGTATGAGGAGGTGACGAGGTCGACGATAGGATGTATTGAGGAAGAGAAAGGTTTAGTGGCCGGAGGCGGAGGGAGGAAGTGTGCACAATACGTGGTCTTGGGCATGCGGAGGTACGGAGGCTCGATCTGAACCACTTAGATTGCCACAATGCACCTTCCACGCTTTCTTCGGATATAGACTTCGTTCCTAGTCGCAGGCAGGAATGCAGCAAGAGGCGACAGATAGGTCTGATAGGGCCGTTGTTCGCTGCGCAGCAATGCGTGGGAAAAGACGATCATAGGCTTATGAGGCTTTGTTATGGTCCAGAATCCGGGCTGGGGTTGGGGGGTGATGCGTTGGCCACGCTGGGGCGTGCAGCCAATTGGAACCGCGGGACGGCCCTGTCGGTATCTCGTGGGCTGCAGGTGCAGGGAGTTCGCCGGCCGAGGCGATGGAACCTGGGAAGAATGCGGGACGATTTCCAGTGATAACTCCTCCATCATCCATGAGGTAATGTACATAGTAGAGAAGGTCGAAGGAGATGTAGTCTACCTATCTAATATTAGCTATGTACCTATTCAAAACCTATCTTGAGGAACTCATTCATTCCCTCCTTCGATCCACTATTCAGATAGTTCCATCGGTCAAGTTCTCTCCGTGTATGTTCCTAGCTACCTAGGGTACTCTATGCATGTGCACCCACACTCTTGCCGACTGTTGCGGCTACCGACTTCAAAGGAGGTTGGTAAAATAAAGTTGCGGCGACCGTTTGTCCCCCCACCTCTGTCATTGTTGACATCAGCTCGTCGGTTCCGCAGTGTGGCTCAAGCGCTTCTGGCAGGGTGACCGTGACCGGGGGTCTGCCGACAGTGATGAGATCCACTGATCAGACCTCCGAGATGAGTTCGTTCCACTAAACGACTGATCAACGTGACTGGCAACTACCACAGTACTGTGTAAGTTTAGGTACCCTAGTTGATCATTGAGTTAGCAGGAGGCTGGATGCAGACTTCGGCAATACCTAACGCCAGCTTCGTGATGGAGAGTCGCCATCAACGAAACGGACTTCTCTGCAAGCTCCAAGTCAGGGGCTTCGTTAGAGGATTCGAGACTTACCGAAAAAGGACTGTTTCAATCCACACATCAGCCCAGACTCCTGCATTGTGCATTTCTCTCACCGACTTCACGCAGATCACGCAGCACTGTAGTCGAGGCTCGAGGTTCGAGGTTCGAGGTTCGTGTCCAATGGACAACATTCAAGTCGAAGGACTTGTTTCAGGTAGAGTCAAGATGCCAACGAGAGACCTCTACTACTATCTCACCCAGTGGACCTTTGTCAGTCTTCTTTTGCACCCGCATTCTCAAGTCTAGCTGCGAGCGAGAATGGATGTTACTTCCAGATTTCTAGGGCTGACCAAAACACAAGCCATGACTGTGACTACACAGTACAATGCACATCCGTCTCACGCTCGCAAACAGGGCAACTTCGAATATTATAGCATCCCTCGGACACATGACTAGAACATTGGCGACTCAATGGTCTCGTCCTTGTGTTTTGTCATCCCTTGTCGTAATTCCGCAGCCCCGCGCTTGCCTGCAGCATACGTAGTACACACAACTCGGGATAGACTCAGTCGCATACTCAGTTATATAGGGTTAGTAGACTCGAGCCAGAGTTTCCAGTGCTGAGTGCTCGTGCATAGCTCGAAGAGCTTCAGTTACATATGCATGTCTATGTTACTTCGGGCCCAAATACCCCACCGAACATTAACCTCCCCGCGTTGTCCTGCACCAGACGAATCGACATGAAAGACTCTAGATTATCCCGCATCTCGCTCCACGATTTGACCCCGCATAATTCGATATATGTCCTTAGCAGATGGCTCAGCCAAAGGTTATCGGACCGCTCAAACATAGAGACGGCTCCGACCATCAAAAACCAAGAGACCAAGATGAGGTGAAAATACAGTCTGAGAAGCCCAGACGTTCTAGGCAGTTTCTGCAGGACAAGGCCAGGTAACTGTGGTTCGCCATGATAAGCTTCCACTGTAGGAGTAGACGTGAGGAAAATACCAAGACAGAGAGCTTCATTGATAGAGCCGGGTTCGAACTTCTCGTCAAGAAGGCGTCACATAACTGAAGCCATCATGTTGAGAAATAATCCGCAGAGAATCTTACGCTGGGCTTCCGCAGCAAGGTGACCAGCGAGCAGAACCTTCTTATCATATCCCATGGTCTGCCCACACCGTCATCCAAAGTCTCAAGAGCGATGCCCCCGCGGTGCTGGAGACCAGCATGGTCTGGGAGTGGTAGGGAGAGTTCAAGATGCTGCGTGTCTTAGAGTAATAGAGGTTCGGCTGCAGTGTGCAGTGCCATTCCTACCTCGTATCTGGGCCAGGAATATGAGGGATTGCTCAAAAGCCGACCTCAGACTACTTACCTGAGGAGTTCAACCAAAAGCCTTGTTTGGAGCTTGTCTGAACCGCTCTCAGGTCAATACTCTTGTGGATGCCCTTCGAATGGTGTTACGATATTGCCAGTAAGCTTCATCAGCTGCATTTGGCTCGAGCTGCTGGTTCTGCATAAACGTTTGCTCGTATGCTACTGTAGGCTATTGTACTGAGGGATTGATCATTGCAACTTTAACAATTCCTCTTATTATTAAGTCACGTAGTACGTTGTCATTTCCATCCTGTCGACGTAGATACCTATCGATCTTGGTTGTTGGTCCTGGAATATCCAGCATAGCACGTAGGCGCTTGTTGACTGAGAAGTAAACTCGTGATAGCTGCTGCTCGTTCTCGGTATCACCGTATTCTCGTGCGAGTCGTGCTGTATCCATTGAGAACGCTCTCACAGGCTTGGTGGTATTCATGATGTCGGCGACATTGCTGTACTTCATCGAGAGTTAAATAAATTGGAGGCGGAAGGACTGTTCAAGAGGCTTTTGTGCAACCACGAGAAGGCCTGGGGCCGCCTGCCGCCACTCACGGCAGAAAAGACGCTGCACTGGGATTTGCTGTGCATCGTGTATAAGAAACTGCACTGGGCAAACGGTGTTATGGACATGTCCTTGGAAGAGAGGCCTCAGCGTGGGAACCATCAACATTGAATGTCGATGGCTAGTCCCAATGGCTTGTGAGATAATCACCAAGCCTGGGCAGACTTTGCTAGACCCTGAGGAGGAGATTGATGTACTGGATTGAACTGAGGTTTGCAGCAGGCTGGGCGGAGAGTACTTCGTTGGTGAAGAGGCGAACCATAGGCGATATGGGGCTGAAGATCGAGATGTTGATACAGATGTGAAAGAGGTGATGCCACTTCGAGGGTAGAGGCGACAGGAAACAAGAATTTGAGGCCAATAGTAGGTATCAGGATAGAATCCAGACGCACGCACAAGAAGAGGAAGAGGAGATGCGAGGAAGGATATTGGGGTCAATAATTGATATCAGCTACAAGACAAGATACTGTCAAAAAGTGCATCGTACAGTATCTACTCCAGTGTACAGTACCTTGAAGCGTTCTGATTCTTCCCGACGCGGGCCACGAGCTCTTGTCAATTATCTTCTATACTCAGATACTTACAACTTACGACCTCTCTTAGGTTGAGACATGAGACTCATGTCCTTATATAAGGCTCGGCAACTCCGTGTTTGTAATCATCACAATGTCGGGCACTAAGTCTAACAAGTGAAAAAGCAGTTGACCACATACAAGCCTTGGCAATCATCATCTGAAGAAAGAGCAGCTTGTATTCCTGTCATTTTGGCGTCTACGCCATCTCTTGAAAAGGCTTTGAGTACGTCACTATGCTGATTGCTGGCAAATGTCATTCCAGACTGACAAACTTACTACCAAGCATAGTGTACGAAGCTTCGATAGTTGAGAAGACGAATCTTTGGCGAATGTTAAAAGCATGGAAATCTACGAAGGAGAACACTATCTCGTTTGCCAGCGACTCCCTCCATCCAAGGGCTTGAGGATACCTTGATGCTCTTCATCCTGACCTCACATACTTTTAGAGCTCCAAGATTCGGAGCGGGAATCCATGGCACCCTTAGCTCTATCAACACTATAGATCGGCATACATCTGTTGGCACTAAGGGGATATTGGGTCGGACAGGCTGGTGTAGTCACCAAGGACTCGGAGGTTGCTATATCATGTATATTTGCTTTCATGGTAGGTCTTCCTAACCATTTCGACACCATTTGGTGGCTGGTGGCTGTCCCGATCATGCTTTCCAACGTTAAAGCAGATAACGCGAGGCTGGCACACAATGTTCCCGTGCGACGGTGGAAAATTATAAGTGAATGCTTAAAGGGTTCATATTGTTCACGTACAGTGTGCCTTCCCGAATCACATACGAGTCAGAACTTAGGACTAAGCGAGAACAGCAACAGCTGAAACCAGCTGCGTTGCAACATGAACTAGCGACTTACTCCATGATGCCCCTATACTCCGGGTATCTCAAGACCGTAATGATGCCATGACAAAGGAAACCAAACGGAAGAGCTAATTCATTCCTATACACAGGCTGGTGTATCCGCGGCCCCTCCCCCCTCTACCCTTCCCTGCAATAACTCAAGCTGAATCGAAAGACTCCTCAACAGCCGGGTTATGTTTCCAATGTGTTGTGAATCCACCTCCGAGTATCTTCTTCAGAAACTGCACTCTAATGGAGAGGGACCAAGAGTCGATGGTAAGGGACATGCCGTTGTCACCCCGGATCGTTTCTCGATACCCAAATTCTTCGAAGACTTTCTCGGCATCAAACACTCTGGCCCCGTTTCTGTCGGACTCTCGTGCTACGCGGCCAGCCTTCGAATATCCAGGACCTTTTCCGAGCTCTAGCGATGTTAGAATGCTGGCGAATCGCGCATGAAGATGCCGTCGATCCTTCTTGGATACCGCCTTCGAAGACTCGCCTGCAAGCTCTGTCATCCGTTGAACAAGTTGGTGTTGGTTATACTGCAGGTCAAACGGATTAAAGGGCTCGGGTGTAAAGTCCCGCTTCTTTCGTTTCGCCTCCTCTTTGAGTTCTTCCTGTCGCTCGTCGTGCTGCTCTTCCTCACGTTCATTGAATGCTCGTATTGCCTCAAAAATGAGGGCAATGTCGGTACCGGCTGCGATCTGTACATCGACATCGGTACTGTCAAGCTGCTCCGTGAAGGCGTCAAGTGCTCCCTCGGACCTTTGTTCTAGGTCTTCAATATGGCTAGCTAGAAAGCCCCAAACGGTCAGAGCTGCGGTGACCACAGGTCCGTTGTCCCCTGCCTCCACGCTATGGCCGTCACTTTCGACGATCTCGAGCATGAAGTCCAGCAGTTCCTCAGCCGCAGCCTCGGCACCCCCACCAAAGATTGTTACAACAGCCATTGTGTTGATCGCTTCAACCTTGACTACCTCTTCGTCCACGCTTCCACAAACAGACTTGAGGTTGGAGAACACCTGATCGTAGATATTGTCGTATTGAGTCGTAAGAGTGGTCATTTGTAAGGCCTTCAGGGCTGTTACAGTCTCCTCGGTATTGCGACCTCCACGTATGCTCTTCAGTATGGCGGGAACGAGTTCGTGGAGCTGGTGTTCAATCATGGTATCAGCAAAGTGATGCCGTGTAAGGTGTACGTAACCTGCGAGGTACGACTCCCGGCCCTTGACGCTACTTCTCTTGCGGTCCAAGATCTCGTTGATGCAGTCTTTGAGTTTATCGCTCCAGTCGCTGATGGTGTCTTCCCCATCTTCTGATGCAACGACCGAGTCCGTCAGACTGTCATTGACATCGGAGTCGCTTCCCTCATCTTCCGAAGCATGTCGGCTCGGAGCGCGCGAAGCCTGTCGTGAGCCGGCTGGTGAGCTGGATGGAGAGTGCGTAGCAGAGCCGAAATTGGAGTCTGGTCGTAGACGGGCTTTGCGAGACTGAGTCTTGCCACTCTCCATGAGGATCTTCTTCCGTAGGTCCCTCATTTTGGCCGTGCTCGGCTGAGCGAGACCAGCTAAAGCTGTATTGAGAATGTGGATGTGCAGCTCCAAGGAATCAAATTCAGAAAAGTCGTGGAATCTTAGGGTATTAAGTAAACGGGGTGTGAAAAGCGTGAAGCGTTCTCGAGCTAAAGTCCATGGGTAGTAGGTAGTATATGAATGTTTTGGCAGATGTTGTTCGCGAATGCAGAATACGGTTTCGCTGTAGTCAGGCGGCCTTGTATTTTAGAATTCGCGACTGCGCACGAGAATTTTCGGGCAAAATGAAGAAATGCGATGGGATTTCAGGAATTCGGAGGCAAATGTCAGCCGGCGCAGCGCACTCTCCTTCGGGCACAAGTGGGAGTCACACCGAGGATGCAGACCAGTGGAAGCATGAAGCCCTGATGTTGGCCCTATGACAAACACGTTAGTTACCTACTGTAAGCCGAGCTATCCAAGCCATGACTTCCTTCGACTGCTCCTCAGGATCTATTTTACAGACACAGTCTAAGGTCATCCTGTTGGTATTTTCTAATGAGCACAGTGAGACCGTAACACTGTATAGGTGCCGATGCAATGATAATGCTCTTGGGCTTCTCTTGCTGTGGATTTCCCATGAGCGGCAAGCCCCTCCTCTGAGAACGCCAAACGGCTAGCGGGGGATAGTACCCCGGGTAATAACCGTCCGCTATGGAAGTCACGGTCAAGGGTGGCAGCGCGTTAAGTGGCATTAGACCAGAAACAGTATCAGATCAATTGCCTAGGTACTTTACGATAGCGCCATGTTATCGCGATGCTTAAGTAGCTTCTTAGCTTGCGGAATCATGTATGTAAGAACAAGTAGGGCGATATCGTAGTGACGGATTCCAGAACCAACACGACGGACTGGTCTTGATGGCAGACTTCTGGTGTAAGCTAGAGGTCTTCGGGCAACGCCCTCGTGTGGATGGCCACGAGTAACCGTCCAGTTGTACGTTCCATTGTTGGTGCCATTGTAGCCAGTGCTTGTATCGACGGCATAGTTGGGCACCACAGTCAGTGTCCAGATTCTATCCGAGCTCTGTCAAGGTTGGCCAAGGAGACATGTCTGACAGCTGCTTTTGTCTCCTTTCGCCCAATTCATTACCGCCCGAGGAGTAACTCGCCAAGATCAGGCCAACCGAGTACAAAACATGCTCACCTGCGTGAATCAGTCTCAAATTGCCTTGGTGGAATCCCTTCTTTCAGTAAGAATGGGCATGGGATTTCTAGTAGATCGCAGCTCCGATCGTGCCATCCAGGAGTACTTGATGATCTCAGTTCCGTTTCCCCGAATGCTTTGTGGTGATCTCTGGGTAAAAAGGTGCAATTGAGTCTCCTTGATTCTTGCGCGTAAAGGGGTCGCATCATCGCGGGGTACAGCTGGGCTTACTGTGTAAGTTAAGGTATCAGGCAGTAGCCCCACCAAGCCCACTTCAACTCACCCTTGTTACCTGCCTTATCGCCTAACTAACGTCAGACTACAAGAAGCATCAGGATAAGAGCTCCAACCAACAACCATGTGATAGTCTTCTGCCGGAAGTGAGGTGTAACAACGATACAAATCCGTTCATCCTTTGACGTGGATCCCTTCGCCTCGCTCCGGACCCCAGCCATTTGCGGTGTCGTCCGAAGGAAGTAGTTCAAGGAAGGCCAGCCTGATCATCTACAACAACGGGGTATGTCGCAAGCACCTTATCGGCCTGTTCTGCCTGCTCCTCTGACACTTAATGCCCCGCCGTAACGCCAAACTCAGGCGCCCATTGGCCAGGAAGCAGCAACCACCCCGGCTCACCTTCAACTTCAAGTTGGACTTTCCCCTCCTCGTCGTGCACTCTAACTTCACTTCCTGACTTACCATCTTGAAATCAGTGTGCGTTGGTCACTGAACTCTCTACGAACGATCCATCTTCTGCTTCGTAACTACCTGCAACTTTCTCGGGCCTTTCCCGCCTACGTTTAAATACGCCGATGCAGGCTGCTCGGCGAGAAGCACATCAATCAACCCCCGAGAGAACGCCCTCCCTCCCCTCTCTTCCCTCGTCCTCAGGCTTCGCTTGGTCCGAGCTCTGTCAGACGTCCACGACGACTGGTGTATCACATCCCAGCTCATCCAAGGCCGCCTCTGGAACTCTCTCGAAAGGATCTAAACTCTCGACTCGCATTTGTTTCACTACCGGGCGTTGCCATGACTTCGAACAAGATGGCCCTCGATGGTGAACCCACTCGAGATGAGAGTGACGGTATGTGTATCCCACTGTCCGATTTTCATCACGCCCCATATGATAGGATCCCGTTAGAACATGAAAACTCCATCTCCCGTTGCTGCTTTGCGTGGCAGCTGCGTTCGAACTGCATCTTATCCTAACCTAGACATCGCAGTTACTGTCACACTCAAAGCGCGAAACCCAGGCCCTCAGTTTGTAGAGCCAGAACGTCAGTTCACCCTCACGGACAAACACCCAATAGTTCGCATCGGTCGGGCATCCAAGGTCCCTACCAAGAACTGCGTCTCAGGTCGTAACAACGCCTGGTTCGAAAGCCCAGTTATGTCCCGAGAGCATGCCGAGTTGGTTGCAAACTTCGAGACCAAGGCAAGTTCTATTCCGTGTTTGCCCATTCTGGTAGAAACGCTAGATGCTAACAGGGTTGCCAACAGACACTGTCTATCAAAGACGTCAACTCGCTCCACGGTACCTTTCACAGCAGTAGAGACGACGCCCATGGAAAAGAGGAAAGACTACCTGCTCGACAGCTAGTTGCACTGGGAGACGGTGATAGAATCCGATTCGGCATTGATATTTATCGATCTCACGAAACATTTCCACCTTGTATTGTGGACGTGGATATGCAATGGAATCATCCGTACGTACCCCGAAGTTTATTCCAGGCGCCCACATACATCTCAGTTGCTGACAGTGAATCAGAACCCCTCAGCTTGCTCCCAGCAGAGCTCCTTCTACCAACACATTCTCTGTCCCCGATGCTGATGACGAGGATGATGTCCTAAGTGATAGCGACAGTTTCAGTGAAGTCGACAGGTCTCTCCCTTACCACATGGGCGAAGACACACCCGTGGCTCTCCCCCCAGTCCGCCAGACTATCGACTTGACTCAGGATGCCTACCTCCCTCGTCCACGAGCACCGCGGCCGCCCTTCGCAATGCCTTCCAGAATGACGAATGGGCAATGTGCAGTAGACTCGGACGTTATCGACCTCACATCTGAGCCCAATATGGATTCTGAGGAGGACAATGACGAATGCAACAGTCATGTTCGTGGCCACAGTCCCTCGGAGGCCAGCATTCATGTCAAGCTTCACGACGATCTGCCGTCGTCTCCAGTCATGAGAGTCGATTCGAGTGATGCGGAGATGTTGGGTGATAGTGAGATACCTCAAGTCCGAGGTTACACCACTTCGCCATCCCTGTCACCCTCGCCTTCCCAGGCTAGCATCTTACTCTCGGAGGCTTCCGAGGTTAATTCGCTACATGGTGACTTGAATGCGGATGGTTCGGAAGTAGACAGTGCGGAGGACGGTTTGTCTGGAGATTCTGCCGATGACAACAGCATGTGCGAGAGTGACATGATGTATCAATCTGATGACGATCTTGACGAGGAGGATGAAGGTAGTAAGTTTCAGTATTCTTCTAAAGACAGCAGGCGTCTCAGCGATGCTAACCGTCCATTCGCAGATCTACACACCATTCCCTACTACGAGGATGGTATGAGCTCGGCCAGTGATGAGGACGAGGACATGGAAGCCAATCTATTCGACAAGCAGCATTCTCCTGCTTTTGACTCGCCTTCCTCTTCTTCGCCGGTCGCCCCAGCTGCAGAGAGCCCCGCCTTCAAGCCTGGGAGCCCCATGTTAACCTCTGCTGCTGCGTCCGTCCATCCTGTCGCAGAGCCTCCTCAAGTCAACACAATCCAGCCCATGACGACCTTCTTTGGTCCTCCGTTTGGCCTTTCGTCTCAGACCGCTCTACCTTCATCAGCACTTTCTCGGGACAGACAACCAAGTCCTTCAGATGCCGCGATGGTCAAAAACTACCCATTCTGGGGCCAGAGTCAAGTTTACACAAAACAGTCCACTGCTGAAGCTCTTGGAGAGAAGACTGGAAAGTTCGAATTCTTCGCCGCAAGAGATCAGAATCGTACGACTATAATGGCCAATCCTCTGTTATCGGCTGTTCGCCCCGCTTCGTCTGCAGCCAAGCCGGTCAGTACCGCCGCCAATGAAGCCAACATGGCCAACATGGCGAAGCATTCTCCCGCGATGTCCACTCCCCTGGTAGATGAGAAGGTTCGATCTCCAATTCTCAGATCTCATTGGGTTGAGCCAACACCAGCGGAAGACACTCCTGTGGACCAGTCCAAGTGCCAGGAAACTGTGCCTGCGTTAGTCGAGTCGGCGTGGACGGCATCTGGTGAAGCTTTCTTGAACCAGCCACGACACTTCCCGTTGCCGCAATCTGAAGAGCGAACACGCTTACAGAGTCCCGAGTTGGACATGACAAGTGCCGCAACATTCCTTGAGAGCAAGTCGAAACCCGAGAGCAAGGCTAGTCCAATTCCCAGGCGTTTACCGATCCAGGATCTTTTAGCACACGAGTCAAAGGAGACGTCACCCGCTCCAAAGCAGGTCAAAGATACCTCATTTGTCGCGAAGGCCACTTCTCCTCGTCCACCCAAGCGATCATTCGCCGAGGTCTTCACCGAAGCCACACAGTCAAGTTCCGTCGAGCAGCCTGCAGTGGCGTCAGCCCAATCAGCTTCACCTCACCCTCTCCGTGCCATCCTTCAACGAATCAAACGCACAGATGGTACCATGGCTATCCAAGTTATTCACACTGATATTCCTGGTGCCCCTTCTATCAATGCACCGAAAGAGGCAAAACCTGAGGCAACCGAGCGCGCACGAGTATCGTCGAGTCCCAGCCCAAGGTCAGAGGTGGTTTCAGTCGCTCCAGTCGAGCGTGACGATATCAGACCAGCCAAGAGACGCCGTTTCGCCCAGGTCGCAGCCTGTGCTCTTGGTACCGTCATGGGCGGGGCTGCTGTGCTTGCCGGTATGATCGTAACCGCCCCTCAGCTCTGACTCATCCACTTCTGGTCTACTTCTGGTCTCCTCTATACGATACTCATGAAACAACCAAGCATGTGATCTTCGGCCCTCGATATCTCGCATGGGATGCGGTCAGGAGATTACGCAGATAATCTAGGATCGTTAAGGAAGGCGTTTACTCTTCATTTCCAGGTCGGTTAAGGGCAAGGTGGATCATAGGTACAGTTACGGTTTATGGACGCAGTGATGATTGATCGCGGTCTCGGATTATGGCGAGGAATTTCCTACAAGTCATGGCTTTTACGACTTTAGCTTTATGACATACTATTCCCCCAAACACGCTCGATGAGAAAGGCAAACGTTGCCTTTCGGTGGAAGCCTAGCTAAGTAGGCTAGATAATGAATTGCACTTTCACATATGCCATCCCTGTCTCAATCCCGCATACCACAAAGTCTGGCATACCCCAGAGTTTCTTGGGGAAGGCGTGGGTGCATACTGTGATGCCAAGGAGATTATTGCATCCCTTGGTGATCACGAAGCCGATATCGAGTGGCAATTTCTGAACTTTTATGCGCACGTCAAGAGGCCATCTTTCTATGCTATGACGGTGGAGTATGAATCGGGCCCGTGTGTGTGATCGAGCTTAGGGTAAGTAGCGTTCTCTCAGACCCATTGTCGTTCGGGGATGGTGGTTGATGCACACATACCTGAATAGATAGAATGCATGGATACTAGATTTCCCTTTCTCCACTGCGCCATGACTACGCCATTAAAGCAATGTTGCTCTAGAAAATGACAGCGCTTCAAAAAAAGTCACTGACCAAAATCAGTGTTGTAAATGAAGTGATCTAACCCAAGCTATGTTGGATTTAATGTCATTTAAATGTGTTTCTCCATTCCGTCGAAAACATGAAATCTAGTGTGGTGCTGTGTTTTGTGTCGGAAATTGATTGCAATAGGGGTTGGTTATGATTTGTGTGTAGGGGGTTAGATAAATGCTTGTTGTTCTCATTAATGAAAATGCGCCGGAAACAAACCGTCTTCTTTGTCTGGGTCTCTCGATTGTAGATGCATTGGCTGCTCCAGCCTCTTCCCCTCCGCTTCCTACAGTTCTTGGAAACCTTCACCTGAAGCGCCAGTAGAGACCGCGCGAACCTGCGGTAGCTCCAAGGACTCTACTGCCTCGGGATTCTCCTTCGTCAAGCAGATCACAGCTGATATCCGTATAGATCTCTTCCTCCTCACCGGTTAAACTGGTCGTATGCTCCTTTTTTTCATGGCCAGATAAGACTAGAGAGACACGTCTGCGGGCAAAGAGCTACCTACATCACACTCGTTATTGGAGGGCTGTCTTCGGCGATAACGTCTATAAGAAAATTTCTCCTGTCCTCCACTGGTGATCACTGCTCTAGGGATAACAGCGCTGATGACTGGTCTGTGTGCCGTCTTTCCAGACGTTGGCTTTGCCCAGTTGTTTAGTCGCACATGGCCCTGCACCATTGTAAGCACAGCAAACGAATTAGTCGGACAGTCGCTTTGCCTACCTCATCACATCTCAGGCTCATCAGCTTATTGATCGTGCTCAATGTCATTTCGTCACACAGTCCTGGAACAAATAGGAGCCTACCGAATGCGTCTCGTAAGGCCGAGTGGTTGAGCAATTGATCCAAGCACCTCCTCTTTGTGGCTGCTCAGCCCCGATTGATCTTGCATTTCGAGGTCGGTGTTTCCTCGAAGCTGAGCTTGACGCAGTAGTAGAGGGTACATTTCGCCATCGCGCGCGCTAGAAGTCATTATCTCGCAACGCCGTAACGGACCACAAGTGTATCGAAATATTGAACTCAAAGTGTCCTAGGCACGTGGAGTAGTGCAAGGCCATAGAGGAACGGGATTCCGTGAAGATGATCAGGATAACATAGCTCGCGGAAGCTTTGAGCATGGTCTTATATGATCGTCTCGACACCATGATCCAATCTTCGGGGCATGGCTCCTCAGGTACAAGCTCAAGCCTCCTGGCCTGATTCCCAGTGGCGTGCCGCATCATTCAAGTGGATGACACGGCTCTGCCATTACTTCCGATGAGCTATCTTGGAACGTGGCTGAGGACCTTTTGCGATATCAGCTCAATATTGCCTTTTGATATCGCATTGTCTTCAAAGCAGAAAATGGCCACGGGATGTTGACAGCGTCTGTCATGAATTAGCATTCCTTCTACTCACTACGTTAGCTCGCTATTCATACATCAATGAAATTGGATGGATGGAGAGGCGAGCCTAATATTATCCTGGGTCTGACCCGAGATTGATCCTCAGTGTATTTTTACCTGGTTTTGTAAAAACCAATCTACAGTAACCTCAAGACCAGCGTGTAATTCCACTACAGGCTTCCAATTGAGTGTTTTCTTAGCCACGTTGATATCAGGTTTCCTCCTGTAGGGGTCATCTTCCCGTGCGGGCAAATACTTGATGGGGATTTTCGTAGTATTCCCCAGTTTCTGTGCCACCAACTCAGTAATCATCTTCGCTATGTCGTCAACCCTGGTCTCGACGTCGCTGCCGATGTTCACTGGTTCCGCATAATCGCTTCTCATGAGGGCTACCAAGCCTTTCACGCAGTCCGAGACGAATTGGAAACATCGAGTCGCACTGCCATCTCCATAGACTTGGATTGGCCGGCCCTCCATAGCGGCTGCAATGAAGTTTGGCACAGCACGACCGTCACTGATCTGCATAGACGGTCCATACGCGTTAAATATGCGGGCAATTCGCACCTGCAGTCCATGTTTCCGTTGGTACCCGTATGCCAAAGCCTCAGTAATACGTTTTCCTTCGTCGTAGCAGGATCGAGGCCCAAATGAGTTGGTGTTCCCCCAGTATGTTTCACACTGTGGAATCACCTTTGGGTCACCGTAAATCTCTAATTCACCACGAATGAGTTGTTATAGATACTATAAACAAGGAAAGCGAGTTTGCTTTGGCTTATACTTACCTGAGGTGCTAGCAATCAAGATCTTCGCATTGCTGGTCACAGCTAAGTCAAGCATGTTCTTGGTTCCCGTGAAACATGTCTCCAGTATTTCGATCGGACTTGGACCAAACCAATCCGGACTGGCAGGACAAGCGAGATGATAGATCTCCGAGATGGGACCGACTCCCGGTGGCGTATCTCTAATATATCTCACGTCGGCTCTTCGTTATTCAAGTCAGTGTCCGTCCGTGTTGAAGGGCTTATTGGTATCTTGCCATTCATCGGGGCCACTTACTTGACAAACTTGAAATTTGCGTTTTTCGAAAACATTCCCATATTCTCCAACGAACCAGTCCATAGTGAATCGATCACTACCACCCTTTTGCTTTCTCGGAGTAGGTATTCGACTAAGTGAGTCCCGATAAATCCTGCGCCCTGCATATCGTCAGCCACGCACGAACTTCGTCTTACTTCAATACATTTTGCGCACTTACTCCTGTCACAACAAAGGACATGTTGACGAGCGAGGGATCTACGGAAGAGTGCTCGCACGGAATTGCCCTTCCAAGATGCAGAGGCCTGCAGTGAGCCGATGCAAATGATGATGGTGATTGCGGACGGCTGCTAGAACCATGCTTTGGATATTCCCGTGTGGGATAGCCGCAAATTACGGCTCTCATGTATAACCTGTTCCGGAGTTGCTGCGGTGACGTAGGTAGACCTGCTCGGTTCTAAGTACATCACATATCGGGAGGTCTTGCTCAGTTAGGGGTACACCGCATGTTGATTAACATGACACTACGTCACAATATGCGACCCTACGTCACGATATGCCACGTAAAAGCAATGTCTCAGTATCCAAGCACTGAAGCTACGAGTATCTCAAGCGATCTCTTGAGTGAGCCCGCGAATGCGCACTACGACTTCGAGGGCGTTGGACCGGAATCTCGTATCTCGTAACCCCCATCAGTTTACAGACAGTTGAGAGTTACAATGACGAGACCAACGCCGGAAATGCATCTGATGTGCCTGATCGGGATGACGTGCACATCGCCGCCTCCCATGGAGACGCTTATATAGCCTGTCTTGACTAAGATCAGCTGGCAAAGGTCATGAAGTATCCTAGGATCGTGTTTGGTGGTGGGTCATGTTTGGGAGTGGAGCGTGCTTGGATAGAGCTGTGCTCGAAAGTATAGGGCTTGATGTTGAAATCATTGGTAAAAGGAGGTAAAATGCAAGTGGGCGTAAGCAGATGATATTGATCCTTTCCTTTGATTGTCCTCGATAATACAACATTAGGAGATCGATGTAAGGTGTTGTCCTTCGATATTCAGATTACATATCACCAGTAGCGCCACTGTCACTTTTCAGGCATGTAATGCCATGGTGTCAAAGTGATCTAATAACGATGCATTGGCAATGCCACGAAGCTCGACGCTTGACAGCCCTGATGCGATGTCTTTATCTATGATGTCCAAGAAGAACTTTGAGCGTTTATCTTCCTAAGCTGATCGTAAGTTGGACCATGGGTTGAATAGCTGCATCTCTAGCTAGATCGCTTCCCACGTCAGTCAATCTCTACCCCGAGGCTGTGACAGTCGTATAGGTTGCAGAGCGCTTACGTATCACCCTCTCAGAACTTTAAGTAGATCAGCCCTAAGCATCCTCGCATTCTTAAGACAGGGGCCCAGCCACCTCCATCACCATGTACATTGATTAGTCATCTATATACAGCCTAACTTCTGCTGATACTCAACCAACCAATTAATATATTCCTCGTAAGCTTCGTCCATCTTGACACACATCACTCATAGAGGCTCCCAGAAAGACATGAAATTAGACGAGGACAGAACTCTTTGTCATCGTGTGGGCTTACTCTCTAATTCTTTGGAAGTGATGTAGAAACACTGGTGACTACAACACAGCATGTTCTGTGACTGTGCTAAATGTGCTGGTGAAACCCTAGTCAACCTCTTGGTATTTAATGGCAAAGTTATCATTACTATAATTCCTCTGCTGTATGAAGATAACGTGACTCCGAAGTCAAAATGAATGGCAATTGTAAGAATGAAATGTGGTAATATGCTCTTTAGTTGGCATAGTCGACAATAGTTATAGGAAATACATCTTCATTAATTGTTATTGGAATTGTGTTGGCATTCTTTTATCAATAGTTGATAGCTTGGGAAAAAGCGGTTATGTCAACGTTATTACTTAGGTCATCCCCCCACGCAATAATCGTAATTTACTTTTCCCGCTCTCAGTTGGTGTAGCTCCGCCTCGGTGTCACCCTTATCACAGTATCCTCCGCAAACCCCTGCCTCCTTTCAATACTCTTCGTGTCGGACGTGTCTGATATTCGATTAAACTTTTGCAAGTTTCACGCATAGGCAAGTTTACTCGGAGTTGAAATTTAGTAAAATCCTCCGCCCGTTTCGCGATTGGCCGCCAGAGCTTTTGATTTATCCTGTCCTCTTATAACAGTAGTATGTATCTGAATGCAAGTGTATTTACTTCTTCGTCTTCGAGGCGAGTGAATCAACTAGTTGCTGACTCTGTGTATGGCATCTCATGCACAGCTCAAGTGCTTGGATCGGAGATTGTAGTGAGTTTTCGATGTGCAAAGTCGACTGACTCAGAGTGCAATGCTAAGCTAAAGATTCTGGAGTATTTGATCAAAGTGATCTAAACCAAGAAGAAACTCACTGTGTTTGTACTGATTCTTTGGATGCTCTTTATCTACAAAGATACTCCATATTTCACAGGAAAAAGAAAGGAAACAATTCGATATACTGAGTCTCCAAAGTCCCTTATCGCTGGTGATAATTTCTGCCATCCCTGATCTTCCATCTAAGTATTCTCACTTTGCATAAGTCTCTCAAGGATAGTACACAAATCTGTCCAAGCTTGTGCAAGGCCCCGAACTCTTGATATATTTGGTATTCGCAGAGAGGGATATCCGTATGCTGGCCTGGCTGGGGAACGGAATTAGGCAGAAATTCCATGGGAAATGATCTTTAGTTTGGGCGTCCCACACATTCAACTGGTACTGGCCGCTGATTTCTCCTCGTGCTTGATTTGCTGGGTGATTACGGGAATTTTGGCCATTGAGGTGGACCAAGGGGTGCAACTTTGGTTGATGTCGTCCAACCCCATAGTTTCGTAAGGAATGGAGTTGACAAAGTTCTAGTGCACCTGCTTAACTATGTCTGAGGGGCGGAAGCCCTCATCGAGAAACAGAAGAGGCACCGCTCGCGCTTGGTACAGTGGTACGAGAGTCTAGATGAGGCCAGTGCGGCTGAGCGCATCGAATTGCGCTTGAGGAGAGCGCAAGAGCCGGCGAGCATGTGTGGGTGTACGAACGATCTTGAAACGTACCATTAGCTGGCCTAGCGGCGTAAGCTCGTTTAGGTCCGCTTGCAACACATGCTCCATAAATCTGCAATGCTGTCTTCTTTCGATTTTGTAGAGGTCTGCCGGATGTTCAAAGTATTTAAGAATCACGCGGGGAAGCTGCGGTTGTTGTACATAAGGAAGATAGTGTGGAGGATAAGGTAGTAGCCAACAATATCGACGCACACTTGTCTCAACTGAGCGACATCCATATCTAGGGGCAAATCGCTATAGTATGTGATCCAATGCCTCGGTGGTGTTTAGAAGGGCCACAGTGGGAAGATATCCTTAACGTTATGTGAGTTAACGCCGAGATGGGGGAGATCTTTGGAGAGCCGGGTTTTCAGCTGATCACGGCCAATATCAAGCAGTAGGAAATGGCGGAGTGCAAGCCGAGGGGACTGTGTCGCCAGGATCTGCGCAGTCTCTATAAGGCTGAGTCTGTAATCCTCAACCCACTGCTGGATCCGGTCGAAATTTTCCATTCATCTTTCTGTTGTCGGGGTCTTGTGGACAGCGGATCGAAGGAGATCACGCTGCGCAGAAGCAGTCTACCAGTAGCAGATTCGTACTATAGGGGTAGGTGGCAATACAACTGAAGTCTGTCCTCCGAAGCCTTCCAGAGGCATACTTATACTAAACTACTGCAGCTGATCATATCTCGCTCAAACAAACAGGTGAGCTGCACGGGTGAGACACAATTCACCACGAACGTGCGCTCACCGAGCTCGACAGGTTGCTCGAGTTGGGGACTCGCCGCACCAAGGTCAGCTGCGTTGACCAGTGCATCGACTCTGACCACCTGTTATTCACATGATAGTTGAGATGATTGCGTAGCCTGACTTTCCGCACCACTAACTCATGTTATCCTTGACGGCTATTTGTTTGTCTTTGTTACAACCGATCAGCATTCAAATCATGTCCTTGCGCCGCGGAGATGCAGCTCAGCTCAATTCCTATACCACTTGATGCGCCGGTGATAAGTACGAGCGAGACCTTGGGGCTACTTGGGCCTAGGAACAAACAGACGGAGCGGCAGGATAATAGCAGCTGCAGTAGGAAAGCCAGCGTTAAGGGGACACTCGGAAGAAGAAGTTGAAGCAATCGGGACCATCGTGGTGGCAACGGAAACAAGCTCAATGTGCACATCGTCGAGAATTAATGATTTGGACTTGAAGGTGGCCGGTTTGCCATTGTCAATCACGCGATGTGACGGCTGCTGTTGCGCGCCCTCGTCAATGAAACAGGCTACCTAACTTAGTATGGTGCGGCGAACTTGCACGTAAAGGACTTTCTTTTCCAGGATCGTGTATTGGGGTTGAATCGAGTAATGCGAAGATGAGTTGATGGTAAAAAGGTAGTTGTGGGCTTGTGTACTTACTGTACTCAGTACTACTAGTAAGTGATCAGAAATCAGACCTCGCCGATAACAGTGGCAGGCAGCTGGGATCAGATTGACAACACGACTCGAAAGTCAGTCATGTACTTACATCTATGATCAGCACTATGTTATGTTGCTTGTCGACTTTTGCGGGGCAACCATGACCCGGGGCGAAGAGAATCAATGATTACGTACTTAGTAGGTACGTGAGTACCTACACACGGGCTAATAGATATATATGCAGTCAACATGACGTCTACCTCGGCAGTTCGTCGTTTCCCAATTACGTAGATTTGATACTCTCTAACTTAGTTCTCGTCGATAAGAAAAGCAAACACCTCTGTGAATACCTTTCTATACCTCACCGTCGAACAACAACCTCCCACTTGAACGGAACTATCAGAAGATCAATAACATTCTAAAACTCATTCAAGATGCAGTCGGTCCTACATTCCGTCATTGGGCCAAAGGAGGTCCACCCGGAAAATCTCAATGGTAGTGTTGCTGTCGTCACCGGTGGTGCCCTCGGCATCGGTTTTGAGGTCAGTCGTGCTCTTGCCAAGGCTGGCTGCAAAGTCATCATGATAAATCGCAAAGAGGAGCAAGGCTCGGACGCCATCAAAACGATCAAGGAGGAAACTCCAGATGCAGAGGTTGAGTGGAAGGAGTGTGACCTGGGTTCGCTCGCCAAGGTGAAGCAAGTCTTCAGCAGTTTGCGCGAATCTCTCGAAAGATTGGACTTCCTAGTTCTATCTGCGGGCATCAATACCAATCAATACGGCGAGGATGCTGATGGCATCGATCGACACTTCGGTGTCAACTACCTTGGTCACTTTTATGCCGTCAATCAGCTTTGGCCTCTCCTTCGTAAGACGAGCAAGCAACCCAACACACCAGCTCCCCGTGTCGTCTTCGAGGCGAGTGAGGTCCACAGGATGGCTCCAGGCGCCGTACACTTCGCTTCCCTAGAGGAGATTAACAATCCGAAGCTTGGCCCTACCGAATTATACGGCAGAACTAAATTAGCCCTTATTCTACTCGCCAAGTACGGCCTTGCTGGCAAGGTGATCAAAGAGAACAACGATAATATCTATGCTCTCTCGGTGCACCCAGGAGCTGTATGTTGAAGACCCTCTGTCTTCGCATGAATCATCCAGCTAACATATGATGATTACAGGTCAACACTGCGATGCAACAACAATGGAAGGACGCATACCCTGGTTTGACAGGCAAGCTTCTCTCAAATGCCATGCTGGCAGTAGGCCGCGACGTCGAGCAAGGTGCCTACAGTGCTCTATGGGCTTTGACCGCACCGGAGATCGAGGAGAAGAACCAAAACGGCTTCTACTTCAGCGATCCGGGCACAGAGGGAAAGGAATCATCGCAAGGCTCTGACCCAGCTCTCGGTACGGCGTTGTGGGAGCTGAGCCACCGCATCGTAAAGGACAAGCTTGGCGACGATGCCCTTGTCAGCTGGAATGCTTCATAAAACTATCTTCGTAACCGCTTTAGCCTGGTGCTTTTCAGGAGAATCGACCAAGAATGCTTCGACTCCGGGGCAACTGGACCAGTCTTACAAACTCCGCGCGAGGTCAGTCGTGTTCTATTTGGACGAGATCGGCGCATATTAATTCTGTAATCCAGTTCAAACATCTAACGGGGCCCCGCTCATATCATTATAGAGTCTTCATTTTATCAGTAGACATCTTGCTCAGAGCTGCTTTCATTGACTAAGGAATGGACATGCTTGTCTCTCGAGATGCTGTATATCACTCTTGATTGCGGTGATTTCTCTTATCAACACCTGCGATGGGAGCACGAGCCAAACCGATGGCAAGGTTGATTCTTGTTGGTAAAGCCAGTCACACAAAGCCCGCTTATTATGGTATATCCATGTGGATGTGGTGGTTCTTGCGCTATGGCTTGTTACGAACTTGCTTTTTGCCGCTGTATGATAAAACAAAGTTGGGAGACCTGCCAGAAGGGAACAATTCAATACTACAGAACACAGCGAGAATTTCGCGACCCCGGGATGCCTTAATCAGCGGACACGACAGCGAGAAGAGGAGCCACTATGTAATCTCGAGAACAGCGTACTTTCCCTTCATCCTTGCTTCTCCGCCTCTTCCCCACCGACTCCAGCACGACGGCCGATAGGCAGCGTTGGCGGGTTCGAGAATCCCTTGACGTGCCCTTAACAGCGAGTAGTTGGAATGGAGGTCTCTCAGCCCGGTATGTATTACCGCAAGTACACCATTGCGGCCAGATTGAAACTCGACCCATGATCACAGAGACCGATACCTAGGCATACTCCTATTCCAGCTGATAAGAGTTGCTCAATCAACCTTGCCAAAGTCTTGCAGCACATTTCGTCAAATAGTGTGTGGCCGGTAATCCGATCCTCCCGAAATGCAAGTAGGCCATTGGCCTTTGCTGTCGGTCTGTCTGGGTTAGACCAACTGGCTGGTTTTTAAATGGGTAGATGCATGCATGTGTATTGGTTACAACATTTTGAAATCCGGTTTTGAGTTCAGCAGATGGTATGCAGCCTTATCACGAAAAGAACTGTAATAATAAGGCGTCGGCGCGCCTGTCCAGAGCCTGACATGTGTCAAATCGCGCCAATGAATTAGTGTAGGGGACCTACGTCGATCGCTTTCTACTTCACATAACGTGATGTCAAACGCTACACATCGTTCGAAATGAATTCTACGACATGAATCGGCCATGGATATCAATTCATCAGCTACAAATACATTGACAAAGAATGCATCATCCATCCTAGAAGCTTGTCGCGTTGAGGAGGTGAGTGACCCGGACGTCACTGGACTTGGGGTACGTATTTCCCAAGTCAACTCTGGAGTTGAGGAATTCCTCAGGTAACGGTGTGCTGATCTTCATCCCCATCAGGTCATTTTATCCTTTATCCTCTCAGTCAAAATTGCAATGGGCACTATTTTCTTCGCGTACTTTAGACGCGCTCTACGGCCAGAGCAGTATAACGCTTTCGACGAGATGCTCCTGACCACTTGGCCGTTCCGTCTTGTTGCTCTGCCTCCACAATATTCTAGCGATAACGTCCTCGAAAAAGCTCGTATTGCAGCTCTGGAGCGATTCATCCTCGCTACAAGTGACCAACTTCTAATTACCGGAACGAGTCTGCTATTGGTGACAGTTTTCATTATAGCTGGAGTGGGAGGGCTAAACGCCCAGTGGTCTGTATTTTCGTATCAGATCGCAGTATATCTCGGATATGCTTCATGGACGGTCCATCTTTCGACCCTGATAGTTCTATGTGAACACTTTCGTCACCACAGCTATCCCCAGAACACAAGGATAGGGGCTATGATTTTCACTTGTGTTCTTCTCTTCACGACACGACTGACAGGATCCTCGATCAGTTTCACCGAGAACCCTGCGGTGTCAGTTAGCTGTGGCCTGAAATATTTCAACATATATGGAGGCAAAACATCTGATGGCTCGTTCTGGGCCGTTGTCAGTGATCTCTTGCCATTCCTGGGCGACCTTCTAGTTCTGGTCGGAATGGTTACGATGTTTCTACTTAAGTTACTGGACATATACTCATCATCTATCCCCGGAATTCGGTCTCTTCCGTGGGAGGTGGCATGGCCTCGATCCCTGATGAGAGTTATTTATTGGCCCTTGAAATGTGACAACCACCAGACCACCCTCCAGCACATATACGGACGACAACGCTACGAAAGTGCAGCTCACTTACTAGATAAGGAGGCTCAGTATGGTCGACAATTATCACTCATGGTTATTACCACGGAAGCCGATAAATCTTTTGTGAGCGATTTGATCGGCATCCTTACCCTTCTCACGTACGTCATGGGGAGACTCTTGTCGAGCTTATTAAGTGATAATGCGCCGGTTAAAGCAGTGATGAACCCAAATTTCGGCCAAGTAATGCCACTGTTACTTTTGGTGTTACCAATGCTGAATATTCTTGATGTCTCATCAGGTTTGTCACTCATTGACTCGGGGCTGCATTCTTTTACTGACGAGACAGAAATGAAAACGATGCGCAACCGACAAGAAAACATGGAATCCCGTTCCACGAAGTATCCAATTAGAGGTTCATCGATTTATCACAGATCTGGATTGGAAGAAGGACCCAAAGGCAGTATAGTGACAACCACCTCACCGACCGAGTCTGGTGTGGGCCGAGCGTCAACGCCGAGTAGTCTTGAGCCACTTTCAATCGATCACGGGTTAAATACAATATGTATAGAAGAAGCTAACGTTACAGTAAGTTTATATATCAATAGTACCTGAACTACACTTTAACACCGACTTATAGTTGACCCTCCCCAAGGTGTATTCGATTCAGCATATGGAAAATATTGGTCTCGAGATCAACATCTTCAATATCGCGCTACGACACAAGAGGGCTAGTTCTATTGCCATGCTGTACATTGGTCTTAAGTTCATTATTTATCAAACAGTTGCTGTGTTATTTTCTGGTGCTGTCCCAAATTCGAAAAGTCTGGTAGTGGCGAATATTCCAGTTGGTAGAGCCGGCTTGGTCCTTGTGTATTTCGGGGTTTTGCTTGGTCCGCCGTCTGTATTTGTAATGAAATTTGGGCTTCCATTGTGGCGGAGTAGGTCTCATCTTGGAAAAGAAATCCGGGCTCTGGGAATGAGATAAGCCGTACCGAGAACGAGGTACTAATATGATTAGTCCTTTGTGACCAACACTCAAATTATCTATGCAACTTCTTTAGATATGAAAGTAACTTTGACACCAGTAATTAATTGATCAGCCGGTGGGCCTAATAAGATAGACTGCGCCAAGTTCATATCTTTACTTAACCATGACTAATGACGTAGAAATAGGGATAAGAAGAAAATCCATATCTGTGATTAAGAGGATATAAAATACTCACATAGGTGTATTTCACCTCAAAAGTCTACGACTAGGACCTTCGTCAAACATGTGGTCTCGTCGTCTTGCGGCAGACGAATTTCATCATCTCGTAACGACTCGCCATAGCCACATCTCCTGCCCAAATGGGAGATGAGTCAGTGGAGTTATGTGATATACTTATAGGGATACTGTATCGCGGATTCGAGCAGCCTCTTTATTTCTTTCTCTATATTTCTTTTGCCGCCTTACGGCAAATCATCAATCTTTAATACACTAACCCAAATGTTCTCCTTATTCTCGCTATACCCCACAACCAAGTTGTCCCCAACCCTGACCGCCGTTGGATAGCTGAAACCCAAATTCTTGTAGTCCCTGGTATCCGGCGCAATGGCACTACTTGCATTCGTCCTCAACACTCCTACACCCTTGTATTGCGACAGGCCGGGGCCCCGCGCCGTGGCAATTGTCAAGGGCTGTCTGACGAGATTGGAGTTGTTCCTAGGGTTCGAGATCAGAATGTTCACCCTCGCCTGCTGGTCCTGCACGTCCAGCAGGAACTGCTTCGTCTTGGCGTCGGGGATGTTTGTCTCCAAGATCCGGTTGCCGTATCGGTGCTCTGAAACGGGATACCAGTCCGTTCCCGTCTGGGAGTACTCGACCCAGACCTTCATAGTGTTGTTTGTGGCCGTAATGTCGCGCCAGAACCGCTGCCATAAGTCCAACTCCTCGATCCACACCGCAAACGTGTTCTCCTGCATGTAGTTCACGCCGTTATCTGTGTACAGGTTGCCGTTGTACAGCCACGCGCTCCAGGCTGGGACCTGGTCGGGCTGGTCTAGAATCTCCCTGAGCGCAGCCGCATCGTCGCAGTACTTCATACCATACTCAGTCCCATAGACCGTGTCGGGATAGCCGACGAAGTCCGTCCAGTTCGTCTGGTGGACCCAGCAGGGATCCCCCGCGATCGAGCCATCATAGTTGATTGGCCGGGCGACCCGTCCTGCGCCGTGGTTCCCGCTGCCGAGGGACCCCGCGCACCAAAAGTTCGTGGTTTCCGCCAGCGCGTAAAGAGTCTCGTTGTAGTCGATGATTGCCAGAGCGCCGAGACCACGCTGTTGGATGCCTTCATTGCACCAATAACTGAAGTTCAACTCCGAAGTCTGATTGGGTAGCAGTGCGGATGGCAAGATCTCCATCGACGGTGTCCAGGTGAAACCACCATCGCTAGAGCGCGTGAGCCATATGTTCTGACCCATACTATCCTCGTCAATCAAGGCGGAGGAGTGAATGAGATAAACGGAGTTGTTGCGGGCGTAGATCTCGGGGTGGTGAGCATAGGTGCGGTTTGCGGCAATGCCATTGTATACTTCCGTCTGGGACAGTGTAGGGAGCTGCGACCATCCAGCATTTAAAGTATCATTGTAATCGAGAGGTGGGGACACGTTCCAGAAATCTGTGAAGTTAGGTAGGGTGTGCGAGTTGTACTCAGCGCTGGAGGTAGTTGCTATAGCAGGAACGGCGACACCGACTGGACGAAGCATAGTGGTTCCTGAACTGAAATACCTTGACTCAACGCAGACGTCCAGGGGACGTCCAGGGAATACAGCAGATAAATGACATACAGGTTGACTGGGTATTCCTAACGCGTCATTAAGTTGCAAAAACCCCGCGCCGGGTTCAATTATTCAATAATGTCACGGTTACATCTTACCAGTGTGGGCTCATGGACGTCTTAAGTGGGCGGGCGAGAGGGTCATCTCGGATATGTTGCATGACTCCCCAGCCTCCTCGTGTCTACTATACAGCTATAAATCCAATATATATGCGCAGAGAATCTTGCAACATTACTTAGTATTATCGCCTTATCATTAGCGGATAACTTACAGATTAGAAAGTGCAACGTTGCAGGGTGGATCCTCTTCACTGAAGTGGAGAATCCAGTTGGAGGAGTCGCATGCTGCTATAGTATTCATCTCGTACTGTGTAGACGTTGATTGAGCAATCACGTGAAACGACGGTCAAGTTGAGGCGAATTCCGTGTCTGCGAATCAAGTACATAATCAGTCACGTTTCCTTTGATTCACAATTACATTATAGGCCGTGTGGGAAGGCACAATAGCGTATAGTTGTGAATTCTAATCTAAGCTTTTACCCCTCAAAACAACCTCCGTGCCGCTGCTCGGGACAGAACGGACGTAAATGAAATATACCGTCTTCGCTCAAGCCAGGCTTGGGGTATGACTGATCTATGCCGCGCAGCACAGGATCCTGGGTTGGATCATTTAATGAGTTCATCATCAGAGGTGATTCAGCGTGCAATGCCACGGAATCTACAGGTGTCGCTTCGACGCCGCGGGGTTGGTAGCTGCTAAAGAAAAGGCAAGGTGAGTAGTACCCGAGATAGCCTGAGGTTCAACATGATCTCAAGCATTCGAACAAGTTGGTCAATCAACCCGAAGACCACATTGTGTTCGATGCGAGCTGAATAACTCGTAGCATACGAAGCAAGTACGCCACTGTAGGAGGTTGTGCAGAGGTTCCATGAAGCTCCGTACACACGGATCTGCCGGTATTGGCGGGTTGGTCAGCCGCACTGTCGCCACGAGCACACGGTGACTGTTGGTAAGTTGCTCGCGTCTTAGCCAGAGATTAAGTTTACCACGCCCAAATCGTCGGGAGAAGCACAGTTTTGAGACATATCTCATACAGAATGGTTAAGCACAGCTGGCGCAAGAGTACATATTTTCAGTTCCATGGCATTGCTGGGATTCAGGTACCCCACCCGGGATACGGGGCGTAGCGGCCTTCGGACATTGTAGATCATCTTTTGTCCGGCTTCTACTCGCGCCGATGTCCGACTATGCTGACATCTTAAAGACACGATGATCTTCTCGAGACTGCCTACGTGTCTGTTATCTTCCGACTGTGTCAATCACTTTAACTAATTCGAGTAATTTATGCCTTTCAGAGTCCTTCCCGTTATTATACGCCGTACAAGTCAACCTCTCTAACTCCCCTACAACTTCACTACCCCGAACTACCTTTATCAACAATGTCGAAAGTCACAGCAGCATTGCAACCATTGCGCAGAGCGCGAGCATCCACTATTATAGGCACTGTAGCAGCCGCTGGGTTGGGCATGGCGATATACTCCCGCACAAGCATGTCAACTGCCCACGCTGACTCGGGTGCACCGAAGAAGTTATTCAGCGGGATGGTCATGACATCCCTGCCTCTCGAAAGTTCCGAGAGTGTAAACCATAACACGAAGCGCCTACGCTTCAAACTTCCAGAAGACACGATCAGTGGATATCCTATGACTTGTAAGTTTGGTAGAAACCAAGTGCACTCTTCTGAGGATCGGGTAGCTGATGCTTGGAAGCTGCGGTTTTGACATACTCGTGGCCAAAGGGCAGATGGACGCCGGTGATACGACCGTATACACCTATCAATTCGCCAGGTACCATACTTTCTGGCCAACGCAGCTGTGTTAGATACTGATGATTCTCAGATGAGCCCGGCGCGCTGGAACTTATGGTAAAGAAATATCCCGACGGTAAAGCTAGCACGCATCTCCACTCCTTGGCACCAGGCGAAACCCTCTTCTTCGTCACGCGGATCCCAGGCTTCTCCTACAAAACAAACCAATTCTCGCGCGTGACATTGATCGCAGGCGGCGCGGGTATCACGCCCATCTACCAGCTAGCATCAGGCATCCTGAGGGATCCAAACGACAAGACCAAGATCGATCTCGTGTTTGGTGTCAATGGTGATGCAGACGTTCTGATGAGGGAAGAGTTTGAGACGTGGGAGAAGCAATTCCCAGGTCGATTCAAAGCGAACTACGTTGTTAGCCATCCGGCCGAAGGCTCCCGGTATCCGAAGGGATATGTCACCAAAGGGTTATTGAAAGAGCTGTCCGGTCCGGCAGAAAAGGATACCAAGGTCTTCATTTGCGGACCGCCGGCAATGGAGACTGCGCTTGTCGGGTCAAGAAGAGAGAAGGGTGACCTCGAGGAGTTGGGGTATTCCAAGGACCAGGTACACAGATTTTGACGCTCAGGAGAAAGTTCAGTACCCGACATGGTGTCGCATGCAGAAGCTTGCTTGATTAAAGTGAGACTGTATGTTTACAAGATTGGAGTTTGACATAACTAGAAACTTGTGTAGGCAACTAGCCATCATTCATGATAGAGTAAATTCGCCGGCATGCGAGAGGCACGTTTTCCGTATGCAATGGGACGCATGATCGACGAGCTGAGGGGGTGTTGCACATCAGATTTAGTGGAATAGTGAGTACACTGCCTTCATCTTCTACAACGACTCGAGCAAAGTGCTTAGGCTACTGTATAGCATGGACGAGCTGTTGCTATGGTAGCGGTATCTGGCTCTTGTCGCTAGGTGTTATTGTACACACTTCGCTTATTCTTCGCTTCGTAGTATAGCTCTGAATAGAAAGCGACTTTACTCGACACTGAGCCTTATGGGGTTTCCGGATCAATTGCCACCACAACGAGGAGTATAACTAGCGAAGAAGTGCATCGTGCAAGATAGTCCTGATGGGCGGGAGTTCAGGTTCGGTAGAGAAGCTTAACCGGCAAACGGTCTTTATGGGAGGGGGGGCTATGTCCACACACATGCTCTAACGGCTGTTGGGATCTGATGAGAATTCTGCAACAAATTCAATGAACCAGAATTACTCTTATGGATTTTGATGCCATGCTGTTATAGCGATTCATGATAGATGAGGAACGAGTCAGGATTGGCGGGGCATGTCCAAGTCAGCGGGATATGATGCCGTGGGAGATGGGTAGAGGTCGAGCGAGGGCTGGTTTCAGCGCGGATCCGCCCCCTCACTATGGTGAGCGTTTTCCGAGGACGACCGTTCAAATCACCTATCACCTTCCAGGGGCAGTATGCAATACAGTGATAACCACTATGTTGAAACAGCAGATAAGTCTAGACAACGGACCTCGGAATGAGGGTGGGCTCTACCCGGTTTGTTCCTTTGGTGCAACACAATACGAAGCTGCTTGAGTGTCTGCGTCACGAATGTTGTTGGATAGCGTCAGCTTGTGTGGTAGCGTGAGCCTGTGCACCACTTTACCTCCTCTATAAATTCCAGCGTTATCTATCTCTTGCACTTGTATTAGCATTCATATGCTGGCCAGCTAGTCACCAAACCTTTCAGAATGGTCTACATCAAGTCTAAACCGGAGTACACCGTCCTCGATCGGGATTTCAAGCCTGGTCCAAAGAATGGCCGCCTCTCAGCAAAAGGTCCCTATTACGCAGCTATCGAGCACGTAACAAAAGATGCACTGAGCCAAATGTGGGGCGGCGATGTTCCTATGGACAAGTTCAAGGAGGGATGGGCTTCTGCACCACCCGTTATTCCGGATGACTGCCCGTTACCAGGGAAAGATGTCATCTTGTCAAAAACAAAGGTTCCGGTAAGAGATGGCACGACGGTCGAGATCAAGATCTATAAGTCGCCAAAGGTGCAACCTAGTGCGGCATTGATTTTCCGTATGCATGGTGGAGGTTGGACTGTTTGTTCTCATGGGGTGGAGGAGGCTGAAAACTTGTATTTCGGGGCGTTGATGAATGCCGTGGTCGTGAGCGTTGATTATAGGATGTAAGTCTCTAGGATGCAGCAGTGGGGGTCTTATGCTGATTGGAAGAAGGGCACCCGAGTTCCCTTTTCCATACCCAATCAACGATTCCTGGGATGTTTTGAAATGGGTAAATATTCCATGAATCTCGTGACCTGCGGAAATCATTAATACCATGCCAAATGCAAAGTCAACGCGAGCGAGCTAGGTATTAATCCTGAGAAGATCATATTAGTGGGAAACAGTGCCGGCGGCAATATAGTTAGCAAATCCCCCGGCTTTATTCCCAAGATGACAACTGACCTTCGCATCAAGGCCAGAGACGAAGGTCTTACCGGAATCGTAGCCCAAAGTTTAGCATTCCCTGTGACTTGTCACCCCAAGTTCTTCCCGCAAGTTTCGAATAAGGAGAACTATGAACTCCTCAGCTATATCCAGAACCACGATGCTGCTATCATCGATACACCAAAGATGGAATTCTTCTGGACTGCTATCTGGGGACGAACCCCAAGCCAGAACAAAAGCACTCGCCTCTGCTTCATCGACTTGATGATCTGAAGGGACTACCGCCATCTTGTAAGTCACAGCGACTCCTGAGATTCATATTCATACAAGTGCTGACATTTCACTAGTGGTGCAGGCTGCAGGTCTTGACCCCTTGCGAGACGAGGGCATCGCTTATGCTGGGGCGCTGAAAGCAGCTGGCAACGAAGTGGAACTCAATGTCTACTCCCGGTTGCCTCATTGCTTCTACATGATGCCTGGATTCAAGCAGACTGCAGACTACTTCACTAAAACCATAGCCTTTGTGAAGAAATATGCAGATGCCGAAGCGGGGTAAACAAAGAGAAGTAGGTTGTAGGTGTATGATAACCTTGTGGCTGAAGGCTGAGGTATCATAGTCGATATCCACTTCAGACAATCAAGGTATTACTTTATGGCGGAAGAAGATTACACGGATGTACAGCCTGACAGGTCCTTTTAGACACTAGGCAGATTGATCAGGCCTTCGGTTGTCTTCAGACTCCCAATCAGGATAGCGGAATAAACTTGATCTTGACTAAGTATTATGCCAGTGGGACTTTTGTAAGATAGCCTCACAAAGATAGGGGTTTGTCAGATCGCTTATTGCCTTTGGCATCAAGTAAACTGATTCTAAGGTGGAAAGGAAGAATTATGCCAGAGGCTGATCGAAGGAAATCCTACACACAAGTCGTTGAGAACCCCGGTTAATCTTATATATCCAGGAGCCATGACTGTCAACTACAATAGGCTCGAGGGCAACCGAATAACCAAGCGGCAACCAACATCTCAAACAGTTACCCTATCAACACAGATTTGATTGAGAGCTTCCACGTCTCGCCCATTTCCATTCACCCGAATATCATCTACCAAACCAACTTCCAGTCAGCAGCTTGGAGTAACCGCGTCACTCTGGACCTAGCATTCAAGACACCATGGCAGACCCAGATCGTGCCCACGCCAGCCTGTCCGTCGTGAGTGATGGTTCAACCTTTGGGAAGTTTGGAGATCTGCCAATCGAGATCAGGTACATGATTTGGCTCGAAGCAATCCCTCGCCGCCTCCACAACCCTCGGATGACTGGGCCAACCTTTGTGCCCAAGCCGCCGCTCATTTGTGCAGTTTCCAGGGAAGCTCGAGCAGTTGCTTCAAGCGTCGGCTCTCCGCATGCTATAGATCAATACAACAAACGTCCGAGTAACTGCTGGTTCACGGCTAAGCGTGACCTCGTGTTGTACGAAAATAATCGTATCCCGAAACAACCGAGGCATCCCATTTGCAACAACTACATCTGGTCCGATGTCCAGTCCATTGTCGTCAGGGACCGAATTACCCACACTGAAGTCACCCATCGAAATTCCGTGATCGAAGCGGTCAAGAAATCGATCGAGTTTCCAAATGTCAAAGAGATTCTGGTGTGGCCATTGCCCGATCGAACAACAGAGTTGTGGGTTGGAGATTCGAGAGAAAATTATGATCCCTGGCGGAGGAAGCATCATGTATGGCCAGAACACATACTTGATCAAGTGTTCGGCCAAGATACTTACCGAGTTCTGGACCTGACCAAGGAGGCGGTGCTGAATCACTTCGTTGCTTTATTTTGCGGCCACGAATCGACCGTAGCAATCGCCAGACTGCTACGCGTAGCGTATGAGTGCTACACTGGGCTAAGCGAGGTCAGCGACTACTGGGCCCATCTCGTCGAAGATTGCGAGCTTACATGGCTCCAAGCAAGATACGAAGCAGACAAGGATAACGACGAGAACGACCACCCGCCCGTTCACGTCAAGAATGCGGGAGAGATCGACCGGGACAACATCTGGATTCAGGGTACACTTGCGAAGCTGCCCAAGTTGCGCCCGGTATTCCTTCTAGCAAAAAAGGATGATACTTATACAAATTATGGCCAGCGCCGCAAGCATCCCAGGGACGCCATGAAGCCGGCCGTCGTCTTTAATGATGAGTTTAAGCTCTGGATGAAGAAAGCTGCCGACAAGCCGCGGGCGTAGAAGCAATTCTGAACCATTCTGTTTGTGAACGACGCTCGCTTACCTAGGCAGTCTGTTCAGGCCGTGAAAGAGGGATTGGGTAGTCCTTTGTGACTTTGGGATGGATTGCGAGAGGATGTCGGTGGAGGTTTGGTTTGATTTCATGCTGGTAGTGATGCAGGGCCATACTTAAGGTTTACTTGGCAACCCTGCTATAGACTTGCATAGCACCAACAGAGCGATCTTGCGATCTTTGTGATTCGGTATAAGAAGTGCGTGATATTGTAAAGCATCGTCTCGCCTTGAATTGTACATCGGTACCTTGGTAGATACATCATGTCTGATACTACTAATGACATGCACAGCTACATCAGAACACTACTCTTTCCTCTGCAGTTCATACATGATGTCTGTACGAACAGTGTATTTGATCCCTGCCTTTACATCATCACCCGAATGGTACAGCCGCCTATGTTGAAAGATTAACACTCGGCCTGCCTTGGGATCGACATCCACCTTGCGCATCTCGTTGTACGACAGGAATGATGTCGCACCGCCGACTAATTCAGCCTCATCGCCAGCCACGGCCCTTGAGTCATTCAAGTACAGGTGTACCGTGAAGTGAGTGCGAAGCACCTCGCCGTTCGGTCCCTCTTCACTGTATGGCCCATCGGTATGAGGCCGGAAGAACTGACCACTCCCATACTTCAGGAACCGCATCCTCTTGTTGACTCGATGAAACTTCCAGTCCATGCCTGGTTTGCCGTTCGGGTTCCTTCCTCCCAGCAGATCAACTTCGTTAAAGAATGCCAATTCCTCCTTTATGCCCGGCACCTTTTCCATACGGGCCCACATTCTATCCACGATTTCCTGCTGGTCCCAGATAATCCGGTCGCTGTTCCGGTAGTTCGCTTGCAGCACTTCGAACCCGCCGCCGATATTTACTAGCGCAGGCTGCCATGGACTGTCGTTCTCTGCCCTGTCCCGGGGCAACACGCTGGACTCCGCAAGCTCGATGAGCTTAACACACTCTGAGGAGCTCAGCACGTTGTCTAACACCACGGCATATCCGCCCTCGAATTCTGGCAGAACTGTGTCCTTGAAGTTAAACTGACTGAGTGTGATTGGCTTCGCATCGTAAGGCTCAGATGTCAGATAGCTCGCTGGGATTTCTACGTCATTCGACGCATAGGTTGTTTTTACTGGGATCCCAGAGTCCATGGTGGAAGACTTATCAAGTATCAACCGAGTTCGCTGAGAAGAAAGGATCGAAGGTATGTCACATCACCCAACAAACGTGAATGCAGAATAAATGTGCATTAAATTCAGAAATCCAACTGCCTTGGGTCAGAAGCTGACTCGAAGGATGCCTAAAGTTACGACCAATCAGGGCTGAGCTTTGAGCTGTTGGCTGTGCAACGGCTCGACCAAATAATCGAGGCTTCGCTGTTTAATGCGAGAACTGCAGGGCCAGAACTGCAACTGCATGACTCATCGTGTCTGAGCCTCACGTTTCTCTGTCAGCACCACATATGACGATTTCTCAGATATGAGTCAACTGGCAAGGCAAGGCATCGCGTACCGTTTGTTAGCCACGTATGAAAAACTCCAGGGCACTTGAAGCCACACCTAAGCAGAGCCCTACGCTAGCCCCCCGGAAGCTGAAACCTGGGGTACGTGCGTAAAGGTCGCCTCAATTCCTCATCACCTCAGAAGCCGACAGGCATGAGCTGGTACGTAACGTTAGTAAGCCTCTACCAAGAGAATGTACCGGACGTCTCCTGTTCCATCGACTATCTAAGTTACTCAGGTAGGTGTCGAACTTGGTCGCGTCGGGCAATCGTCGGGGCAAGCTCTGGATCGCAGGAAATCGCATGCTGAGCCGCTTGTGCAACGGCCTGCTCGTCAATTGTATGAGACACCTATGGTAATTCTGACATCCGGTAGCTCTGGCGCGGTTGTACATGGAATCGTGACATTTTAGAGGTACGCTGAGTTAGGCCCATACGACGGGATCGCTAGATACTCACCCGAGGTGCCGACTTCACTCTACCGAACTTCGGCGCGTTGAAGTCGTGATAACCCCGCGTCTCCCTCATGATGCTTCTTCATGTTCACTATAAATGATCATCTTACAGTATTTTTTGAGTGATAGAAGTCATTCGTCTTTACTTCAACGGTGGAAATGTCTACTCCTCCAGCTGGTATCTACGTCCCGGTTCCGACCTTCTTCCAGTCCAAGAAGTCGGCGTCTTACAGTGCCATCGCATCGCCGGTGGACATCGAGACACAAGTCGCTCACTCGATCTACCTAGCGAAAGCCGGAATCAAGGGCTTGGTCATACTAGGAAGCACGGGCGAGGCAATCCACCTCACTAACAAGGAACGATTCGATGTTCTATCCGGAGTCAGGCAAGGGTTTGAGAAGGCGGGTTTTACAGACTACCCGATTATTGCCGGCACGGCAACTCAGAACATTGAAGAGACCGTTGAGCAGTTGAAGAGTGCGAAGGAAGCTGGGGTGCAATGGGGACTTTGTCTCGTACCAGGGTACTTCGCTGGTGCAAGTACACAAGAAGGGGTTATCCAGTGGTTTACAGCTGTTGCTGACCAGAGCCCTATTCCTATCCTGATGTAAGGGGGGCCAGTACAAATATTGACCACAGTAGGCTGACCCAGTCGAATTAGCTATCATTACCCAGGCGTCTCAAACAACGTTAAAGTTGCCCCCTCAACGTTTGTTACTCTTGCTAAGCACCCAAACATCGTTGGTTGCAAACTGTCTCATGGCGACGTCTCAGTCCACGCTCAGATTGCGTCGAACCCATCGATAGACCACTCCACGTTCGCCACTTTCACTGGCTTGGGTCAGCAACTTCTGCCTGTGATAGCGGTCGGTGGTGTCGGCGCTATTGATGGTTGCGCTGGTTTCTTCCCTAAGTCTGTTGTCAAGCTCTACGATTTGTCAGTGAAGAACCAGCTCTCGGAAGAGGAGGCAAAGTCACGGCGCATTCTTCAATGGAAGGTCAGCACCATGGAAGAGATCATCATCAAATTCGGCACAGTCGGCATCAAGGAGGCCGTTAGCAGGATAAGAGGCTTTGGAGACCCTGACGGTACCCGCTTGCCGTTACTTGGGGGGATCCCGGGTGGTGACGCGGAATGGGCTAAGTGGAAGGAGATCGTCGACATAATGGAGCAAGAGGAAAATAGCACTTGAGTCAACCGTCGATAGAATTAAATGTTCAAAGGTCAGAGCTAGAGCATATCCGTATGCTGACTTAAAGCGCTATTCACAGAACCATGAGAAATGGCAGGAAGAACAAAATATGCTCAGCAACTTGCGTAGTTGACATTAAATGTAACCAGATTGACAGCGTCATTTCAGTGATACATGATTATTGTCACCATGGAATATCGGTTTCATATCGCTAAGATGCGTTCCAGGATTATCCCTCAGAATTCTCAAAGTATTCTACAAAGATCCCACTTTCATTCCATTATCGTACGGCTCATGTCCGATAGGTAGATATCAATAACAGAGAAACTTGTAAGGCTCGATGCTGAGGCTCATCTCAGATCAGGCCTTTGGATTGAATTGAGAGTCGGGTATGTTAACTTTGGAGCTTGCTATGGACAGCTAATAGTTGAACTGCCCATAGTTTTATGAGGACTCACTAGGCCGAAGATACTTGGGGCCTAGGAAATCTAGGGTTCTCAAAATCCTACGCATCAACGCTGGCTCCAAGTATTTTCGTTGTCTCGATGACGTCTCCTCTCTACAGCTAGCTATATGCTCGATCATAGACTTGATAAGTCCAGCTCTCTGGGCATGCTGTTATAGGCAGAACGGAGAGATAAACCATACTCGACTATGCGGCATCTATCTCTTGAAAGTTTTCGGTCTATTTAGTGAAGCCTTCTTACCTTATCCGCATCACATAGTGGCAGTATCAATTTTGGCAGGCATGAGTAATGATAGGCATATCGATATTTTGCTCGCTTCTATACGATAAATCTGAACACGACACCGAATACTTCTCACATTGGTATATGGTAAAGGAAGGGTGTTAGAAATCTGGGGTGATTGTGCCAGGTTGCGCGCTCGGCAGGCATCGGCATCGGCATGGACATAGAAGTTCACTGTACAATTAATGATCGCTAGCTTGGGGCTGCTTTGCCAGCAACTTCTCTAAGGTACAGTATCTAAGTGACCTACAGGGGTCACTCCTATTCCTAAACCTCAGAAGCCGATAAACAGCGGTCTCAGTAGACGATTAGGGCAGATTACCCCACACTTTGAGCCGGCGTCCGGTAGTCCGTGGGTGCGTTACTGGCCGGATTGGTGACAGTGAATCGAAGTCTATTCGGTGTCAGAGGTCAACGTTTCCAAATATAGCATGCTAGTCTTGGGACCACAGTTGACGAAGAAGATGTGATAGACTTCCGACTTTAGTTGCAAGTCGTGAATGCTTAGGTAGCGTGCTTTAAGAACACCATTGGCTTGTGGCGCGATTTGCCCCACCTCCGTCATCGGGGTTACACAAATTTATCAACTACGGTGAATTGACTTGTGAGACCTCCAAGCTTACTCACGGATACATTCGATTGCTTAGTGCTCTTAAGTCAGCTAAATTTCTGGACGGGGGGGCTTTGTTGGGGAATCTCAGTTTCTAGTACCGTCTTCCGATACTTTGGCTCGTTGTAACCCGGCCCGCCATGGAGACCTTCACGATCAGAACGCCGTGTTCATCAGCCAACATCGGCCCCGGATTCGATGTCATTGGCTTGGCACTGTCGATATATCTGGAGCTCAAAGTCACCATTGACCGATCAAAAGTTTCCTCACAGGAGCCATTGAACTGCAGGATCACGTATGAAGGTCAAGGTGAGGGGTCAGGCGAGGTACCATTGGATCCTTCCGCAAATCTTATCACTCGCGTTGCACTCTACGTATTGAGATGCCATGATCAACGAGCGTTCCCAGTGGAGACACATGTTCACATCAATAACCCCATTCCCTTGGGTCGCGGTCTGGGGTCATCAGGAGCGGCTGTGGTCGCAGGTGTGATGCTGGGCAAGGAAGTCGGGGGCCTTGATCTGAGCGAGGACCGACTGTTTGATTTCTGTCTGATGATTGGTAAGTTGCTACCTCTGTTTGCAGTGTTGGCTCTCCACGGCGATGTGTGGGAAGAGCAGTCCGAATTAGCTTTGGTCGGCCCTCACCTAGTCTTCAACGACAATAGCTGTGGCAGCAATACCACTAGGCCGATTGAAAGAGAAGGATAAAAGGGCGTGTTAGTGCCACATATCTGAATGAGCCTTGTTGCCTCGCGAGCCTTTCCCTGCATATTTCCTACATGAATTCTGTAGCTTACTCAGTCGACAGAACGTCATCCCGATAATGTTGGGGCTGCTCTGTTCGGAGGCTTCGTGGGCACATACTTGAAACCCCTCACCCCCGAGGATGTCGCTAGGGTGGAGATTCCATTGAGTGAAGTTTTGCCAGCTCCAGCCGGCGGTGTAGATACGGGAGAGCGACCGCCAGAGCCTCCGCATGGCATCGGCCATCACATCAAGTTCTCGTGGGGCAAGGAGATAAAGGCAGTCGCCATCATACCTCAGTTCCAAGTTCCCACGGCTAAGGCACGCGAGGTCCTTCCTACACATTATCCCAGACAGGACGTCGTATGTACTTCCTGACGTGTTAGTCTTCTCGACGCTTTGGCTGATCAGACTATAGACATTCAACTTACAACGAATCGCACTCCTACCCGTGGCGTTAGGTCAATCACCGCCAGACCCTGACTTGATATACCTAGCGATGCAGGATAAACTGCACCAGCAGTACAGGCAGACCCTAATTCCTGGCCTCCAAGATATAGTTGAGTCTATGTCTCCCACTACTCAGCCGGGTCTGCTGGGTGTATGTCTTTCCGGAGCGGGACCGACAATATTGGCCTTAGCTACAAGCAACTTCGAGGAGATCGCAGATAGCATCATTCGGAGGTTCAAGAAGGAGAACATCGAGTGCCAATGGCTGTTACTAGAACCTGCAGAGGGTACCAAGGCGATTAGAGACAACTGATATAGTTGATGACAAGTAACAGGAATTCCATGGCTATAGAGTCCGGTAGTCGCAGGAATTTCATAACGGTGATGGCATCGAAACAACTTCGAGATAGATTCTAGCACTGCTACCTATGCAACGTCCCTCTGAATGGCATCTACGGTCGATCCCAATGCCCGAGAGGAGAACAGGCTAATGCAAGCTGTGTCACGGCCAAAAGCCCTCGGATCCAACGCCTCTTGATTTCTTCAGGCCAGTGTTGAACTGCCGAGCCGGAAAACCAAACCCCGAATCCCAACCAGGAAGACGTACATCGATCTTGAAAAAAATATAATGACATGTGAGAATCCGGTCGACAGAGGTAGTGTCCAGGCTGGTCGCTGGCCCGCGCCGGCCTTGGCATGGATGCGCGGCCGGCCGCGCTGACGAAGCCAGTCGTGTTTGCAGTGTTGGTGTCAATAGGATAGCGGTTAAGGTCCAGGAGGCACGTCAAGCTGTGTAGGTATAGTGTGTGAGCCAGCATGCGTGGCGTTCAGATGGCAAGCTTGTCGATTGGTTGGACCTGGGTCGTGCCATAGTTGATTGATGTTCGGACTGTATGGATACCTACCTACTTAGTAGATAGTCGTGCATGGTCGGTTCCCCTCCTTTAGGCGATTCTGCAGCCTGCCCCTCGGTGTCAGAAGCCACATGCAAATCAGCACTACTGCATCTTGGTACATTCGTCTGATGTCCATGTAATTAATTCCATCTCATTTGTGGCACATTAAGGAGGTAAAGCTGGAGGATTGCACCGTCAGCACAGTAATCTTAGCCTATGTAAACCACCGCATTGCCCTCTTGGCGAATGTTACCAATCTGCCGCGCATCCTTCTCCTGACATCATCAGTATAGACTCCGGGAGTACACCTGAAGGTACCCCTTTAATCAATCTCGGTACGGAGCCGAGGCAGGGTTCATCTCAAATGGAATGTCGTCAACCTTGAAGCACATGCCGAAAATTGTGGGGGAAGAGCGATCATGCCCGGATTGGGCGAACAAATACACAAGGGTGCCGCCATTCTAGGAGATCATTGCGACTGTACGGAGTATGTATCATGGATCTTTCTGGGGCAGTTCCTCGCCTACGCATACTGCCCCGCCAAGACATTCTTATTGGGCGGGTCCGTCGCGATGCTCGGCATCGCCTACTCCACAACTGATCTCGTTTAGACCTCCAGCTGGACGTGATTCAAGAGTTTGACCCGAGGAGGATCTCGTTCCTTACAAGGGTCGGGAGTATGATAAAGCTCAAGTATGTCTTCTCGTTGTCCAAACATTGAGCTTTACTGGTCACCGATCAGTTCCGCTGGATTAAGCGTTGGATCTGCCTCCGGCTTCGGTATCATTTATTGTCATTCGGCATGCCAGTTCTAGGAATGGCTCGTCTCAAGCTCGCGATCTTTGGGCTGTTCGCTTCAAAGGTCGCTGCCGCTTCCTTGACATGCAGCACCGTCGAAACAGTCGATCCGTCTATAGACATCGACCAGCCACTCGACTTGAACTACACCGTCCAACAAACCGAGTATTGGTCGACATCCTGCGGCGACCTCGAGCCAACCTGCATTATTAACCCTACGTCGACAGATCAGGTCGTCACCATTGTCAAGGTCCTGCTAGAGAACAACGACACTTTTGCAATCAAGTCAGGGGGGCATAACCCAAATAACTACTTTGCTAGTGTTGCTGGTGGTCCGTTGATCTCGACGAAGAATCTCAATGAGATTGTCTTGGACAACACCACCGAGACGGTGCGGGTCGGCCCAGGAAATAGATGGGATGACGTCTCGGCGGCTTTGGATGGGACTGGTTATACCGCCGTTGGCGGGAGGATAGGGAATGTAGGCGTTGGAGGATATATGCTAGGAGGTAAGACCAGAAAAATCCCCTTTGACCAGCACTTGTCCTGATGAAACGTGGTTAGGTGGTTTGAGCTTTTTGAGTGCGGAATACGGCTGGGCAGCCAACAGCGTACTCGAGTTCACTCTGGTCCTCGCAAATGCATCGGTGGTGACGGTAAACGAAACGAATTACCCCGATATCTTCTTGTCTCTCAAAGGAGGGGGCAACGCATTCGGCATCGTGACTTCGTATCTGTTGAAGGCATATCCTCAAGGTCAAGTCTGGGGCGGGAACATTATCTTTGACGCCAATAATGACACAACTCCGAAAATACTGGCCGCTCTTCGCGACTTCACGGAGTACTACCCGGATGAGAAAGCTGGCATCATCATGACATCTGAGCGCACCCTCGACACCCTGGTGGAACTCTGGATCATGTTCCTGTTTTACGACGGGCCGGAGCCGCCAGTGGGAGTTTTCGACAACTTCACGGCCATCACGCACACCTTGGACACCACCAAAACACAAAGCATGAACGAGCTAGTTACTGGAAACAATTGGGCCATTGTCAAAGGCAGTGTCTACACGATAGGTACGGAGACAACGCCTCTGCCAGCCCAGGAAGTAGGCGCAGAGGTTCTAGGCGCCATATACGACCACTGGGTGAACGTGAGCAATTCAGCTGCGCTAGTCTCAGGAGTCATCGCGAGCATTGCGTTCCAGCCACTTCCCAAGCGAATTGCTCAGATTGCAAAGTCCAAAGGCGGGGACTTGATGGATCTAGATGATGATGTTGATCGTATCGTTGTTGAGTTGGATTATAGTTTCTTGTTCGATACTGATTATGCAACAATCGACCAAACGATGCAGGATACATATAATGGAATTCGGAGTCTGGTCCAGGAGTTCCAAGGAGAGGGAAAGCTGCCGGAGGCGTATCTACCGCTATTTCAAAATGATGCTTTTTACAGACAAGACTATTTTGGCAGGTTGAGGCCGGAAAATTCGGCGTTAGCGAAGGATGTAAGGGATCAGCTTGATCCGGATGGGCTATGGCGGGATAGGACAGGTGGGTTCAAGTTTGTGGATTAGGCCCAAGGAGACGACAATGGATAATACCTAATTGCTTAACTTATAATCTACTTTGCCATTGACGACTGAAGCATCATTAGACATGAGGGGGCCCTTGGGTTCCAGGCACTAGCATTGCGTATCTATGGCAAGATGCAACACGAATAACATTCTAGGCCCTGAAGTGGCTCCCGGATGGAGAGATACCATACGAGAAGACCCCAGCATTTGCCAGCTTCGAGTTGACTAACGGACTCAGATGACTATTGCGCAGCTTACACCACAACAGGTCAGGCATGGTCCTGTCCTTTAACCGACTGGTAGCCTATGCGTTCTTTTGATATGAGTACAACAACTATCCGGATATCATAAAGAGTGATTCGCAAGAGCCCAACAAGACTTTGAAACCGAACTTTCTCGGGCAAGGTTCGTCAAACTCATGCTACTCATCCTAAGAGAAGGCGAGGCGGAAGGCCTTGCCGCGTACCACAAGCTTGCAAGAGCGGCTACTACCCGAGGAAAATCGAGTTCGATCTCATAAGGGAATGGTACCAGACAATATCAATGGAACTCAGGCCATGGCTAAAATAAAGAAGCTTTCGGCCCAGGGTGGATGGGAGACTGCTACCCGGTGATCTCATTGGCAGCGAGAATGATACTTTCCCTTCTGATGTTCTGAACAACAATAAGTGGGCTACAGGACTGTAAGTGACCAAGGGCATAAGTCACGCGTCGTCTGTCACGGAGATTGTAAGACTGATCGGACATATCGAGACCATATGCTAATGTGGTTAGACAGTGCCCAGTGACACGAAGGCGGTCTGCACACCAAGAATTTGAGGTCTAGGAAATTTTGCTTGTCGGCTTCCTTGGTTATGCACAGACTCTGTGCCGCTTCAGGTGGAGGGTGCAGAGAGTAGTTCCCGGGCAAGAGTTAAGCGTATGGGATGCTTGAAGAGCCTTTCGAGAGCTTGCTCCGGGCCCTTACATGCCACTCTGCTTGCATGAAGATGAGATGAGTGCTAGGTTCCCCATAAACCCTCCTCCAAAATTCAGTCTGAGAGATTTCGGAGGTATGGAACTGGAGTTCCTCGCCAGCCCTGATCGTGATGGTAGTCAATCTCTCAGACGTTTGATCGAACGGGAACTCGACACAGGGCACACCCACCAGGGAGGGTGACCAGACTAGTAATGTCAAGCATATGACCGGCCAGGGGTATATTCAAGGGCTAAGCCGAGGCTTGGGTGAGGCCAGCATATGCAATAATTTCCAAGCGTCAACGTTGTTGTATATTGAATCCGAGACAGCTGAGCGCGAGAGCTCGGATAGACCGCGGGCTCTGGTCTGAGGTCTTCAGTGCGCAACTGGTAGATTTAGAGAGTACTACGTTCAGGGTTGAGAGTCTTACCTAGGCAGGTAGGGCAATCTTGGTGAATAATACGGGCCTTAAGATACTAGAAAAGTGATAATCCAGACTTTACGAATCTAAGTGACGCCTGACGTGAACCACTATACTTATTGTTTACATCCTCAAGCCGTCCATGGGTCGAATCGACTTCTACAGAGCTTCTTCACCGCCTTCCTAGATAGGGTTAGCGAGGGGACCCCTAAACCCACTACATTTGACATGCGCCGTACCCGTTTTGGAGGGGTCCGCAGGATACCGTTGCTTACTTAAATACCTAAGGTACTTAGGTAGGTAGGTAGGCTTTAAGAGGAGCAAAGACCGTATCGTTTCGCAGCACTGTTCCACGAGTATTGTTTGCTGCATTCTTTCCAGTCTTACAGTTGCAAGCTTGTTTCGTCAATATGGACTTCCTCAAATCTGCGGTGGCGTCTGCCATTGCCAAAGGGCCACCTTTCCCTTACACCTTTGGCGACAAGGTCGATGTCGACGCGTCGATCTGGACTCTATATAATGGCACGAGGCGTGTTAGTAATGACCCTTCTGCGACAAACCCGCAGCGGAAGTAGGGAAGCGGGCGGCTGACTGGCGTGTAGGAGGACGGAAGCAACTGCAGCATCTTCTCCTTCGATATCACCACCAACAGAAGCAGAGTTACTCTGGCTAAGAATGCACTAAAGAAGCTACGGACGATGCGCCACCCGGGCGTTATCAAGGTGTTGGATGCTGTAGAGGTAGGATTAGAGCTACCAAATTGACCGATGCTGGCAATTTATTGACGGATAGCTTCCAGACCGACACGTACATCTACATTGCGACCGAACGAGTGGTACCCCTTAGATGGCATATTAAGAGAAAGAGCCTGAGTCCTGAGACGATCAAATGGGGTTTATACAGTACTGCGGTACGGGTCCACGAGCTTCCGCAGACAGGTTGTGACTGACTCATTAAAGAGCACAGTCAAGTTCATCAACGATGAGGGCGCCTCGATACACGGTAACCTCAAGGCCGCGTCCGTCTACACGTCCGAAAGCGGAGAGTGGAAGCTTGGTGGTTTCGAGGTTCTCAGTAACGTCAAAGATGATGATGCGGTTATATATGTAGGCAGACGCCGCTGATCAGTTTTGTGTGGGAAAGCTGACGTACGTATCAGACATACGGAAGTCTAGTACCGGACTCGGGACGCTATACACCACCTGAGCTCGCCCGGAACGGCTGGGATGCCATAAAAAGGAGTCCACATTCTGCAGTAGATGCATACAACTTCGGTACATTGATATTCGAGGTCTTCAATGGCGATTTCATAGGGGCAGATCAGGCTGGACAGACCAAGGGCATACCGCCTACCATGCATGCAAGCTACAAGAGGCTCATCAACGCTAACCCGAAGGCGAGGATCACAGTTGGCGCATTCCTCGACCAAGGGCGACGGTCTGGGAGTTTCTTCGACTCGCCATTGATCAAGCTGACTGACGGTGTCGACAATCTGGGTGTGAAGTCGGAAGAAGAGAGGGACGAGTTCCTAAACGACCTTGATTCGCTCTCTGATGACTTCCCCGAAGATTTCTTCAAGATGAAAGTGCTACCTGAATTACTGAAGTCCGTGGAGTTCGGGGGCGGCGGGCCGAAGGCTTTTGGCGTCGTCATGAAGATATCCACTAAGTTGTCAAACGAAGACTTTGAGGCGAAGGTACAGCCTGTGGTAATAAGACTCTTTGGAAACCCTGATCGGGCAATTCGTGTCTGCTTGTTAGACAACCTGCCACTCATGATTGACCGTCTGTCGCAAAAGGTGGTCAACGACAGGATCTTCCCTCATCTTGTAAGTTGCCGTTGTTGTCCATCTCAATCTATACTGAATCCTACTCAAGGTATCGGGCTTCACGGACTTGGCACCAGTCGTCAGAGAACAGACCCTCAAATCTGTTTTGGTCATCATATCCAAGCTATCTGACCGAGTCGTCAATGGTGAACTGTTGAAATATCTGGCTAAGACAGCTAACGATGAGCAACCCGGCATTAGAACCAACACTACAATCTGTCTCGGGAAAATCGCGAAGAACCTCAGTGGTCCCTCAAGGCCGAAGGTGCTTGTTGCTGCTTTCACTCGCTCGCTACGGGATCCCTTTGTACATGCTCGAAATGCATCCCTGATGGCACTAGCTGCTACCGTGGACTTTTTCACCGACGAGGACTGCGCGGCCAAGATCATGCCAGTCATATGCCCTGCATTAATCGACAAGGAGAAGTTGGTACGCGATCAAGCCACCAAGACCTTGGATGTCTACATGTCAAAAATCAAGAAAGCAGCCGCCAGCATGCCGGATACGGTCTTGCCCACGCAGCCTGCTACTGAAGGCGCCGGGCCACGGATGAGCACGCCTCAGGCTAGTGAAGCGTCATCATGGACGGGATGGGCCATCTCCTCGTTTACAAATAAACTCTCAGCCGCTGCCGGAGAGATCCAACCTTCGGCAAGTAATGGTACCAATACGCCCACAGCAAGAGTCACGTCACCAGCTCCTGGAGCATCGCGCTTGGCGCCATCCTCATCCACCGCCTCGAACTTGCACCGACAGGCCGTCACGTCGCCACGACCATCTGAATCATTATCCCGCAACTCGTCTACGTTAAACGCAGAAGCGTACTTCAAAGACGCTGCGGGGCCAGCAGACGACACTGGAGATAAATGGGGCGACATGGGCGATATGGACGATATGGACGACGGAGACGCCTGGGGAGACGACTCGAACGACACCGCCGCCGCTTTCTCCAAACCCGCGCCCAAAAAGGGGGCGGCTGCGATGCCGGCACCCTTTGACGATGGCTCGGAGCCTGATTTCGCTGGCTGGTTAGCTGCACAGGCTGCTAAGAAGTCAGGGACTGCGGGAGGAAAGCCATTGCCGAAGGGCTTGACCAAGTCTGCTTCAGCTTCTGCCGTGCCTACCACCAAGAAACCTATGGTAACGAGTAAGATGGCGACTAAGCCGAAGCCGGTAGTCGCGAAGAAGATTGATTTGAAGCCTAAGCAAGCGGACGACGATGACGGGTGGGGGGATGGATGGTAATCTTCAGAAATCCCCCTTTGGGTGAAGTGTTGAAGTTCTCAATAGAAGCGTGGATGTGACGATGGAAATGGCATGGCATGGCGTCTTGGAGTAGTACGAACTTAATGGGACTGAATTGGGATACCAACAGCGCAATTCAATAGCCACATATCATAGACTTGACGACGATTCGGTAGCGTTGGGACTACCTAGACATCCTAAATGCAATAGCGCAACTCGATGCGTAATGCAAACAACGATTCTCAAACTCCAGTAGTTCCTTTCAGCGTTCCTGATATAATAAAAGCAACCAACCAACGCCTAGTAGATGAAGCATGCTCACTTCACGGAGGACGCAGAAGCGATTCTAGGGAACCGTCCCTCCTTGATTCACTCAGTTCACATAATCCGGAACATCTACCCAGTTCCCTGCATCTTCCTCACAATCTTCCTCACTAGCAACAGCCTGACTTTCCAGACTGGCACCACGGACGACTGCAGCGAATGCGTCAGCATACCTGGGGTTCTGGTTGCCTTCTCGTCGTCCACCCTGACCATCACCACCCCCCTCGGGTAGCCCCGGACCATGACTCCCAGAGTACACACCAGTGGTGTCGCCAAGTCGGGCAATCGAGAACACCTCTATATCACGTCTCCAAAGTACAGGTTGCGGGTGCTAGGAAGCGTTCAGAGAATTGGACTAGAGCTTGGCTGGGTAGTATATGGATGGGACTCACCTATCTCGCCTCCGAGTAGTCATTGAGCGCGACGCAAACGGCGCCCCGGTGGTGGCCGTTATACTGTCGAATCACCTGCTGGGAATGTAGCTCCCAAAGGCGGGCATAGTGGTCGCTACACGCCGTGACCAGGTATGCAGAATCGGCGCTGAAGGCGCAGTCCCAGACCCAGCGTTGGTGGCCTTGCAGGGTGGCCTCAAGGGGGTAGGGCTTCGGCGTGTTGGGGTTTTGCGGGTTATTAGGGTCGGTGGAGGGATCGCTGCCGTTGATGTTGAAGAAGGAGGAGCCGTTGGTAATGGAGTTACTGGGGGCGGAGGATGGGTTGTTGGGGTTTTGAGGGAGGGGAGGGGGTTGGGAGGATGGATCTACATCGGCGACTTCCCAGATTTTGGCTGTGTGGTCGGCGCTGCAAGTTGCCAGCTTCTTGACGTCCGGAGAGAGCAGGATTCGCGTTATATACTCTTTGTGAGCAGAGAAGTGGGTTACCGGCATGAGTTGAGTACGTTCATAACTTTGAATCAGGGCCCAAACAAAGACATTGCCCTGTGGGAAGTTATGTCAGCGTCCACTCACCATCATACCTTGCAAAATGGAGACGTAAAGAGGGAGACTCACGGCGTTGTTGGCTGCACAAAGCAAGCTTCCATCGCTGGCAACCGTGACACTGCTCACACTGACGTCCTCCTCAGGAATTAACTGGTGACTGCAGTTGTTCTCGGCCAGGTCCCAGACCCTAACACTGCCACCTCGATCGCAGCTGATGATCTCGCCCTGGTTGGGGTGGATCACGACATCATTTGCCGGGCTACCATGGTTGTAGCTGCGCTGTATGGTGCCAGAGCGCGTCTCCCATATCTTGACGGTGCCATCCTCGGACGATGTCACCATCCACTTGCCCTCGCAGTGAAATGCGACGCCGGTAATATTGCCAGTGTGGCCCTCGAAGGTCAACAAAGGGTTGGGGTTTGTCGACTTGATGTCGTAGAGCTTGACGGTGTGGTGACCCGCTGCTGCGAGGAAGCGCTTGTCCGGCGAGATGCAGAGGCGGTTTACTTGGGAGTCGGGGTGCTGGATCGTACGCGAGCAGATTCCGGATAGAGCCTCCCAGAATCTGAGCAGTCAGCACTGATACAATAGCAGAACATCCAGTCCTAGTCTCTAGGTCTCACACCTAGTCCTCGTACCGCGCGTCAGACGCGAGACAGAGACTAGGAGGAGCTTGAACAAATGGCGCCTTACCTGATCGTGTGATCATATCCGGCTATGCGACATGTTAGCTAGAGTGCGCGTGAGGCGACCTGAAGAGACTAGTAGTCTTTACCTGTGCAGAGAATGACAGACATGATAGCTGTGCCAATATTGTCAAGCGGCCATCTTCTGGGAGTCGTTGAATTGGGGATCAGGAGACACGACTCGACGCTGCGAAATATGCTGGCGAGCCTTCTGTTCGATAGTGGGATGTTGAAGAATAGCAAGCTAAGCTCCCAGGTGCAGCGGTGGGTCAGCCCCATCTACCCATTTCTTATCGCTTATCGTTCATCGCTTATCGCCAATCGCCTATCAACAGAGTATGTATGTATCTCTTACAATGAATGGATGCCGAGTTGCTATTTGACCTTAAGGGTGGACCCCGAAGTCAACTCAAACTCAGCTGAGAGATTTTTTTCTTGCGGCTTGTGAATGGCTCGTCCCTTGGATCAGAGGCCATGCTCATGAGTGTCCCTGTGACCGATATGCATCCTGTAAGTGGAGATATAACTGGCAATGTGCACTTATCTGAGCCCAAAACGCCTGTCTCAAGCAAGTGGTGATTCCGCTCGAGCACTATGACTGACTGGATCTTCGGGATTATAACCAAAATCTGGCAGTCATTGAAGTCTATCAACTTGTCTTCCGTGACGAGATCAGACGATCCGATCGACTTCACTTTCTGTGCGCACATGGCTCGAAGCACATAGGACCCCATGGCGATAACGTCCCTAGTTGGCTACCTACGTCTGTGAAGGTGGCATCGTTGTTATCAATTACCGACTATTTCCCACTATATCCACCATCTCAGCGATCAGAGGCAACCATCTCAGCTGATCGTGCTATCTATCCTAGCTTCATATTCATAGTGAACACTCTTGCAGTCGTGTACTAAGGCAGAACCACCACCTGGATCTCCAGATATCAGTTTTCTAGACTTAGTGACATCGAGTCCCCCTCTCCGGAGGCGCACTATTCCCTACCTCATCGACACGGTCTTCCTGCTTCTCGATTGTATCAAGCGGAAATACATACTCATGGTGTTCCTATGCCGGGTCTAAACCGTCTTTCGTCATCGTTCTCACTCGGAATGGTCCTCCCGAATGAGAAACAAGCTTGGCTGGTTCTTCGTTATGGTACATACTCAAAGGTTCTGCTGAGCGAGCTCGTGATTGAACAATCTGGTTCGCCAATGAGTATGCACTGCTCAGGGAGCCCTCCATCGCATGTAGACTGGGAGGTCACTCTCTTTGCCGTTCCTCAACATCTGTGCGCGCGCGACCTTACAACCCTGCGAAGACCTCTAGGTCCTGAAAGCCCGCTTGAGCTTACAGTATCATCATAGGTTGGATGCTTACTATTTCCCATTCTTTTCGTCGATGACTGATTGGAGTGTACCTTGGTAAGTAAGTATGCAACAACAATGGACCCAACGTGTGTTTTTTTCGCGGCCCACACCGTTAAGACCCATCAACGCTCGGTTCCCCTGCCCCACTAGCAGAACCCCTATGGGTTTCAGCTCAATGCTGTCCTGATCAGTACAGCGCTATTGAATTGATACACATGCTTGCAGTCTTTCAGGAAGTCAATCATTATTCCAATCGCGATATTATCGTACTGATTAGTAAATAAGACCGTTAACACAGAGACCTCAATTGACGTACGTCCGGCATCCGAGTGGAGCCGCCTCAACGCCAACGTCCTTCGTATGAATTGCCCTATTCACCTATATAGGTAGTCTCTGCGCAACAATGCTGTCCTTCACAGACAACGTTGCCTTCCCAACATTTTACACACTGCCAACTACTTCCACGACATCGTCTCCAGCTCCGGTCACCGACACCGACAACTCTGAACAAGAATGGTACCTCTTAGCCCAAATAAAAAACAACATGACTATCACCAAACCCACACTCATCGTCACGGACCACAGTGGCATGGACTTTGCAGTTATCTTTGAGGACACCACTTTCAATCTGAAGGAGAGGGGTCTGAAGAAGGGGAACACAATGGTTGTTCCTCAGGCCCGAAGGACTGAGAAGGGGCCGGGGAGGAAGGATGTACTTGTTGTTGAAAAGGGGGAATGTCAGTATGTCAAGGTAAGTAACGGTCAGCCCGTGTGGGTGATGGACGATTAATGGACCAAGGGCTAACGACCGAGCTGGATAGATGATTCCCGGCAAGTTGGATAGGATCCTTGAGTTGGGGGTGGCTTTCGAGAGTATTGACAAGGCAGGAAAGTGCGATGCATGTGGAAAGGAGTCCGAGCTGATGAAGTGCACCGGATGTGGTATTGTGGCTTATTGCAGTAAGGTGGGTGTTTGCGTTGATTTGTCGTGTGAAGGCCTGGCTAATAAGATCATCAGGATTGTCAAGCTAAGGCCTGGAGCGAGCGGGGCCATAAGACGAATTGTAAGACTTTCAGAACCATGAAGGATATATGGAGATAATAGCAATATGGGAAGAAAGGGACGGTCTTTGTATCAAGATCCTACTTCGATTGGTAGGCTGATATAAATCCTGTACCGTATTCATTTTTAGCCCCGATGATCCACAAATCTGATTGCAATGCATTCCAATTAGAAGCTAAGACAATTATCTGCAAGATCAACAACGTAGTTGATCTCTCGACAAGTGTCTTATCCTACTTCAAAACAGTATTTTACGATTTGGTCATGAACCTAATCTTTTCGTACGTGTTTGAGTTTGAACATCCATCGGTAATCCGCCTCAGAGGCTGCTCGCCATGTTATACACATGCAGTGGCAATAGTACACCCACATAGGTTCTTATACAGGTTCATTGCTGTGTGCATAAGAGGATCTATCTCTGTATTACGCATGCAGGTTGGATTATTCTTTCTCGATTCATAGTCGTAAATCCTAATCGTTTAGACGATCGCGGACAATCCACCAGCTAACAGATTCACGATACCGATAATATGGATGTCACTTACCCTGACGGTATATTCGCCCGTGAGGATCATCTCATCGATATAGGGCAAATCGGTGGGCTCTTGGTGCCTGATATGAGATTTGCAGTCGTCGTGGAAGCTACGTCGATGTCATCGTATCCAGCCAAATATGACTACTTTCTATGCCAGGCTTACATATGACGAATTCATGGACCGAGTAGATATTGTGCCCCTCGTGGCCGACCATGGTATGATAGCGAATAACGCATTCGGAACATCGTTGGCGCTTTGCGTAAGAGCGAATAGTTCGAACGAAATGACTGAGCTGACTGGAGTCTAGAAGCGAAGAAAGACTCCATTCTATTAGGGGGAGATGGGGGATCCAAGTTTCAGGGGACGCTGATACGGATGAAAACCCGCCAACGCACGCTGGGTACTACAGAACCGTTGGTTTTTCCTGACATATTTGGGTTTGTAGCAAAATAGGATGTGGCCGTTACCACCCGTTGTGGGAGGTCGTCTACAATACTTGATTGGTACAGATCTCTTTGAGAATCGACATGGCCCTTTTGTCTCTTCGTCGCGAAGCGTTGGTCCGCCTTGAGCAAGCGCGTCGTAAGCTGTAATTCAGTCGGTGGAGAAAAGATTTGGTGACTCCTACTTTGGTTTTGGAGCTGACGGAGATGCCATGTACGATAAATTGAATCTTCGGGTTTTGCCGGGAGATAGGGATAGACGATGGTGGCAGACTGGGACAATATGTAGGAGGTCTACAATACTATCTATCCACCGGCTTCTGCTCACTCATCTGAGGCTGTTCTATGGCACAGATGACTGAGACTGAAGTTGAACCTGGGAAGTCGACTCATGCTGCATGCTTGTCATGCAATAGCAGTGGTAGTTCGAGGGTCAGACACGCCACAGCTACAATACAGGCTTTGTAATCTCAATGTTACTTTTTGGTTTGCGACCGTGTTTCTGCCTATGGAAAGCGGTTGCTGTCTGCATGAATTGAAATATGGTCAAAGATGCGCTTGGGACTAGTTACCTTGTGCCGGTAAGGCTTGGACCGGAGTCAGAATCGAATGCTATTCAAGAAGTTCCGATTCGGGTCATTTTGCGGTCTGTTTGCTTAATTCTCTGCTTTGCAGCAGGATATGGCCCCACCCGTGATGAGTGGTTTGAACAGTAGCAATTTCCCAAGCCAAAGAATGACCGTATAATCCCAAACTAGAAGCATGAACTACCGTGTGAATGGTCCTAATCCACGATCTGACATTGACTCGACGTCTCCGCAGGACGAGGGATGTCGTTGGATTTAAGTTGGTCTTATTGGTTCAGCCCTACAAGCGGGGACGTAGCTTCGATAAATGAATATCGCCTCATCATCCCGCCCGGATGCTGCATTTTCCTCGTACCCCGCGCCCTCTATTTCATACCCCGCGCCCTCCCGTTGACATCTGCTTTCTGCATTGAAGACCCTGGTGGGTCGGTAACATTCCAATCTTGTGGAATCTCTACAAAGAAATAGTAGACAAGATGGCTGCCAAAGCTCCCACTAACGAGCTGAAGAAGCTCAGCGGTAAGTTGATGTGAAGCCGATCCCCAGGCCATTTGAAACCACGACTTGCTGACAAGCTTCTACGCAGTCACGGAAACTAGCGGCACAAATGGAAAGCCCGATGCTAATGGCGCAGCCAACGGCAACCTAGCTGAACATTCTGGAGATGAATCAGACGATGATGCCGATGAAAATGCTCCTCCGACAGCTGGAGAGGGAGCAGCTAAGAAGAAAAAGAACAAGAAGAGAAAGCCCAAGAAGAAAAAGAAGGCCCCGACCGCTCAGACCGATCCTCCCAGCGTTTTGATGTCACAACTCTTTCCAAACGACAGCTATCCCAAGGGCGAGGAGTCCGAATATGTGAATGAGAACAGCTATCGCACCACTAGTGAGGAAAAGCGTCATCTCGACAACATCAATAACGACTTCTTGACAGATTACCGGCATGCTGCTGAGACTCATCGTCAGGTTCGTCAATGGGCACAGAAGAACATTAAGCCAGGCCAGACCCTGACAGAGATCGCGAACGGTATTGAGGACAGTGTACGTCGCCTAGTTGGTCACGATGGCCTTGGCGAAGGAGATGCCATCGTTGCCGGCATGGGATTCCCCACTGGCTTGAACCTCGACCGCATTGCCGCTCACTACAGCCCCAACGCCGGCAACAAGACCGTTCTGGAGCAGAGTAATGTCATGAAAGTAGATATCGGTGTCCATGTTAATGGGAGGATTGTCGATAGTGCCTTCACCATGGCTTTTGATCCTATGTACGACAATTTGTTGGCGGCCGTGAAAGCTGCCACCAACACCGGAGTCAAGGAAGCTGGCATCGACGTCCGTCTTGGAGAGTTAGGTGGACTGATACAGGAGACCATGGAGAGTTATGAATGCGAGATCAACGGGACTACATACCCAATTAAGTCGATCAAGAATCTCTCAGGCCACACGATTCTGCCGTACAGCATTCATGGCACCAAGAGTGTGCCCATTGTGAAGTCACCCGACACTACGAAGATGGAAGAAGGCGACGTCTTTGCCATCGAGACATTTGGTAGCACAGGCAATGGAAGAGTTTATGACGAAGGAGAGGTATCCCATTATGCCCTACGCAACGATGCTCCGAGTACGGATCTACGCGTGGCTTCTGCCAAGTCACTTTTGCATGTCATCAAGAAGAACTTTGGCACCATTCCCTTCTGCCGGAGATACCTGGACAGAATTGGCCAGGAGAAGTACCTCCTGGGTGTAGGTCTTTCTGAATTCCTTTCATTCGATTACTTCTGACATCATAACAGCTGAGCCATCTCGTGAAGGCGGGCATCGTGGAGGATTATCCGCCGCTGGTCGATAAGAAGGGTTCATATACCGCCCAGTTCGAGCATGTAAGTATACCAAGTGGAGAAAGCCTTTGCCCTTATTTCTAACTGTGGCTAGACGATCTTGCTTCGACCTAACGTAAAGGAGGTTATCAGTCGGGGTGACGACTACTGAGGAATCCGGATTGAGTTGAAATCTTGGGGAATGGGACCTCAAAGGAAGGCTGGTACGCTTTGTATGCTTAGCCTCGTTGGCCAGCGTGATTTGCCGCCAATCCTGCTGCTAGCTTTCCCATATATATCATTGTGATCGATGACGAATAGCTATGGTCACTTTTCTGTGATACTAGCACTCCAAAATGGTATATTTGGTCAGGAAGCCTCCGAGTTTGATATAAAGAATTTCCAAAGTCCCACACGAATGCTTCTGATGCCTGCCGCCTATACTAGTAGCATCAAAAGCCTCGGAGCTGCGCAATGTTCAACTGTTATTGACATTCACATACCTCGGTAGGTTCAGATTCTGCAAACCCAACAATACCACTTTTGGATAGAGTTTCCTATCTCTTGCTGTCTCATATCCCAAGGCTGCCATTATTCTACCCAGTACACTTATTGGAGACGTGGCCAGCGGTAATTCAGTAGCGCTGGTAGCATACAGCGACAATAAATGAATTTGTTGGATCGTAAGGATCAACTAGATGTAAACGCGCCTTGAGACTCTATCGAGTTACATCTCAAATACAGGCAGCCATGCGGATTCCTCGATGGAGGAGTATGAAGAAGGTATATAGCTCCTTTGATGGTTTGAATCATCTTTGACGCTTACAGTTGTCGGAAGATAGAGTACGTAGAGCGAAACCCTACTTTAATCACATAAATATTTTCACGACCTCTAAAGCTCTTGTTTAGTTAGTCTCAGCTGGTGTTCACGCCTTGTAAGCTACAGGCGCTGTACCACTCGCCATGGTGCATTGCCAGAATAAGCGTTTCTCTGGGTCTTCATCACATGAAGGTTTGGAGAGCTCGCCTGTAATAGAATGGAGCACTCCTCGGTTATGGAAGATCACCAAGTCTCCCTCTTGCCAGCGATGGGCGTAGAGATTCTCAGGGGTGTAAATCTTGCTCGTGAACTTGTGGCACATCTTTCGTACCTCATTAAGATCACTTATCACGGTGGTCTCTCCAGTGACAGGATCCGTTGTGCGAAGTTCATACACACAACATCCAAGAATCTGAAGATGGGGCTTACCGTTTCCGTGGTTTCGCCAGACCATCTAATGCCATTTAGTAAACTATACCATCACTTGCTCGTCTTTAAGTTCGTAGTACCTACTGGAAAGGCTTGAACTTTGTCCCAGTCCCATGCAGGCAGCTCGTCTAGTCTCTTCTCTCGGCCAGTGCTTGCAATGGTCAGGCCGTCCATTGTGGCTTTGCAATTGAGCATCCACTCATACGCTCGCGGTGCATACTGCACGGTGGTGTGTAAGGCGAACTTCTTCTCCTCTTCGGTGAGCAACTGGAATGCACGGGCACCGGAGTAGACTGGACATCGTCAACCGCGTATAAAGCTCTTCGTGGAATGATGCTTACATGCTGTTGCACCGGCCGGAATGAGCATCACCTCTCCACTCGGAAACCGGATTTTCTGGTCCGGAAGTTCAGGATTCTTCAACGAATGCAGTGAAGTCACGTAACCAGGGAGATTCTCGTAGAGCGGTGCATCCATATGCCATCGATATGGTCATGTGAATCCGTTCTCGATCTCCTCCTCCTTGTGTGGCGTTTCGTGAAATTCCGTGTGGCTCTGCACTACGCATTAGGGTCGCCATGTACCTCCGTATAATACATCATCACTTACAACATGCTTCAGGTTGAGCTCTGGGAGATCTTCATGGCCAATCCATTTGCCCTTTCCAATCACACTGACCTGCGGCGCTCTCGGGATTCTTGCCCCTTTGTTCTTGGACAGGATGTTCATCTTGTCCGACACCATCGTTTTGCCGCCTGAATGGATATTCCAGGCCGTTTGATCGAAGAACTTCCCAATCTTGGGCATGACGGCAGGGTCGAGACCCTGTTGCTTCCGTATCACGATAACGCCATGGTCGAAGAGCCCATCACGCAGTGTCTGCTTGTCCTGCTCCGTTAGGCCGTCAGGGTCGAGATGACGCATGCCGGCAGGTAGTGTTACCTCTGCACCAACCTCAGAGCTCTTCCGCAACTCAGCGGAAAGGAGAGCAACTTGGAGAGGGTCTTGGACGTGCGGCATGGTTCAAAGATTGCTGCAATCAATCTTCTATAGAGAGGTCCTCAAGTTCAGAACTATCGTAGTTGATGACGAACTGGTTTCAACGTGCTCCTATGCAAACAGTTTCGTCAGGGATTGTCTGAAAGAGACACAAGCTGACAAGATTTCGACTTGATGGGACTTATTGGACTAGCGTGACTGGGATGCAGTCGGTCAGCTCCGCACCATGGAGCCGCGAAGCGGTAGCTTAGTGATCGGATGCGAAGTACGAAAGTGGAGATGTTCCCCCTTGTTGCCGCGACTGGAGGGTTGATAGCGGTAATGAATTCATTGGTTGCAAGTGACGTATTTGTTGGCATGCTATGTACCTTGCGAGATACACGAGCAACGACTTTGCATAAGCCAAGGCACTGGGCTAGGCCATTGGGTTGTTCGAGCTTCCATAATAACCAACTAAAATCAGAAGTCGAATTCAGTTAGTTTTCGAGCTCCAGAGATTGCATGAAAGCATATTGATGGGCGCATTGCTATAGTTGCTCTCTTCTTTAGCATACGGCTACCACAGATATGCCGTATTCTCTCATTGAGACCCAAATAGGCAATCTGTCTTTTCCCACAATAGATATCACCCCCTTTACTCACTTTGACTCCTCAGAAGAAGCCCGCTTACGGGTCTTAATTTAGACAAACCTATCTCAACCACGGCTTCATTACCGTTGGCCATGATATACCATCAGATGTCAGGCGAAACATTCCAAGGCAAGCTTAATTATTCTTCTCGTTACCTGATGACGAGAAGACCGAGTTGCTAGAAATGGAAAGCTCCGGAAAAGGCTATTGAGGACATCAGGCAATCGAGGGCGAAGGCTTTCACCAGGCCAAGCACCTGATCTAAAGGAGGTACTCCTCCGTGTTCGGCCTATCTTGCAAATCCTATATTGAGTGATGGTATAGAGATTCCAGAACGACAGGGGAGATACGTTTGAATCATCCAGATTGCAATGCCCAACGAATGCTAACAGGTCCGAATGTCTGGCCACGATCTTTGGGACCTGAATTTAGTGGTTTCATGAAAGATTATATCAGAAGGACATGTAATCTTCAAGAAAAAATGATGACAAGTATTGCATAAACACTGGGGATGAAGTATTACGGTTCCTTCAAGGCATTTTGTACTGATAGCCTGAGAGAGCTCAGACTACTACATTACCCACCGATGTCACACGAAACTGACCTTGATGCTGGAGCTCACACAGACTTTGGAGCGTTGACAATACTTCTTACTGGTAGTACAAGTGGATTGCAGGTTTGAGATGAGACTAAAGACTGGATAGACGTCCGTATCCACCCCGGTGGCTGTGTGAGTAATCTATCGGTTGCAGAACGCATTACTGACGTCTAATGTGGGTTGTCAATATGGGTGACATAATAAGACGCATAACCGCAGAACTCTACAAGTCATATGTACACCGAATTTTGTGTACCAGTGGAAAGCATCGATACGCTGTCCCGATGGTTCTAGACGGAAATCTCGACTTTGTCACCAAGCCCGTGGTCAGCAGTCCATCACCCTCAATCGATCAACTGGCGGTCGAGGAGCGCATCATCAAGATGTTTCGGAACAGCAAGAGGCAGAACAAAGACTGGTGTCACTACAGGAGCTTAGTTGGAATGGAATCTGCTGGTTACGGTGGTATCAAATGTACTTGTTAGGATTTCCTCAACGACAGACATTATTAGAGAAGAGCATGGCTCAATCCGGTCCTGAGCTCCTACGCCGCATTCATGCTAGATGCTACTGGTAGTAGTTGCAGCAGACCTGCCCCAACTGAGGCCTTGCCGTGTCCGGTGTGTTTGCGAGGGATTTGACAAACCACACGGGAGCAACTTAAGGTGCCTACGTGGAGACGATAGTGAACTTGGAGATCCCCTCCTGTGGTTGGGATACTCCTAGGCGCCTTACGAGAAGCTGCTATGGCAACAGGTAAAGGTCATGTTAACAGAGGCCGTTATCGATGCTCTCCGGAGCCATCTAAGTCATTTCCCAGTGTTGCGAAGCAAAACCATCACGCCTGTTGCCCACGAGCCGCTGTTCAGTCCACGGTACGAGACGCCCATGATTCGAACCTTTCCAATGCGGGGTATTAGACCATGCCACACTGGCCTTGAAATAACGCTGCAAAAGCGGACATAGAAGCGTGTAACAATGACAATGAGATGGAGAGGTGGCGGGGTTTCAGCGCTGTCAACGGTAATACCTGCCGCAAATGAGCAGCATCATATCACCTAATTAGTTGCTGATGTCTGTCGAATGAAGACTAGGATCTAATTGCTTCGCCGTACTGACGGTTTAGTAGAATACAGCACATGAAATAGTATTGCAAATACCATTAGCCAACTGCCTCGAGATTGACGGCCGAACGCAGGACAGTCTCCGCAATGCTCCAGGAGTCTTCTTAAAATTTCGGGGTACCCCAGTCTCCATAGTCCCGGGTAACTCAGCTGTATGAGAGGGCCACCGGATTTGCGGGAATATCATTATGTCATACTGGGTGGGTCAGAGGACCAGAGTAAGATACGGATTGGTCAATTCTCAAACAATTGTCGGGGAAGATCTCCCATTTGCTCAGGACCCTGCATTTAACATAGTACTGTGTATGAATTCACAGCAGGGTGATCAATTCCTTTGCTCCAATCTCTCCAGATTTCGTTCGTCATGGGCGCGTCTGGACTGGCTGGAACAAGCTCGGATGACAAGCTACCCAATCATGGGCCAGGGGATGTTATAACCGTTTCCGCAAAATTCCATAGTTCCAAGCACGCTAAGCCATATCACGCATAGCCATCGAGACTAGTGGCAATCCCGAAAAGTACCGCGGATTTATGCACGGTCACAAACCGATTAGCTAGCTACTGTGTACTGTGTATCGACGAAATGATAGCAAAGTTTCGTGTTTGGCAGGAACCTCTTTTAAAGCCGCATCCCCTGCAGGCTCATCTCCCTGCCCTGGCGTTCCTACTTTCATATCACCTTCATTATATCAACAACGACAAACAGAAATCCTCGTCATTCCTCAGAATAATAAACCACGCGCGGGCGTCATTTGAGATTCACATTCCATCGCCCTCTTCCGCTACAAAGAATCGAAAACACTCACGTGACCTGGTTTTCCGACCGACGATCAACCAGCAGACTCTGCCCCGGGCAAACTTGGACATCTGACCTCACTTTTTCAACACCTCATCAATAGGTTTACGAAGCACCTCCAGAACCCCATTTCCGGCATACTCCATCGACAATCACTCACGAAGATGAAGGTCTTCTGCAATTCAGCAACCTTCAACTACTCCTGGGAGGAGGTATCGATAGCCAACTGGCAAAAATACGGTCCCTGGAACGATAAATCCGCACATGTCATCGCTGTCGATACGCTGAACCGGTCTGTCGACCCAGCCACTGGTATTCTGCGAACCGAGCGCTTGATCACCTGCAAGCAAGCCGCACCCGACTGGCTCAAGGCATTCTTCGGTGGCATGGACACCAGCCAAGTTTTCGAGACGAGTTACGTCAACCCGGCTGAGAAGACTGTCACTATGGTCTCACAGAACATCACCTTGTCGAATTTGGTGAGCATTCAGGAGACGTGCATCTACAAGCCGGTGAATGGACATCAGACACAGTTCGTCCAAGATGCAAGAATAACGGCTCTTTGCGGTGGGTGGCAAAGGATCAAGAATAGCATCGAGGACTCGCTGGTGACGCGATTCAGGGAGAACGCTGTCAAGGGTCGGGAAGGCTTCGAGTGCGTGTTAGCAATGAGTCGGAGGGCGTTTGCTGAGGAGCGAGAGAAGGAGTCGACGATCGCTGCATAGGCAAAATCCTTCAACCTGCGCACCACACACCCACGAATCAAACCTACCTACCACCATATCCATACGGTGGTTCGGAACGACTCAACATTGCTTTGGCTGTTTAGACACGTATAGACGATGGAAGCATGAGCAACGGCGTTATAGAGGCACCGCATTTGATTGACAAAAAGTAAGGAGTTTCGGAATACCCACCAGCATGGCTCATAGATGGTGGCATGTACTATTCGTCCGGTCGTCCTAGATTCCAGAGACTGAACATACAATTAGAATGCTTAGACTTTAGAGTAGATGTATGTCACATAATGTCAACTCTCCCCACTGCCGTCATTGCATATTGTCAAGGGTAGTTCATCTATAGCATCCGACATGTTCCTCTCCAGATACATCGCATCAGTGAGACTGAGCAGCCCTCTGACTACACTTGACTTGGTAATATTCCAGCAGATTCCTCACGTCCCTATCCAGTGCACCCTCGTGATCTCCACCCAGCACTGTCATCACGAATGCCGCCCCCTCATGATACATCTTGAAGAAATATAGCTCCTCCACAGCATGCAACAGCGCCTGGGCCTCTTGCTTCGTGGCCTTTTCGCCCAGGGGTGATTTAGTAGTCTTCCAGATCTGAGTTCCTGTTAGTCATCACATAGCGTTCCAAAATCGCCGAGGCAAGGACGATCTCAACCCACCTCTCCATTCTCGACTTTAACCATATAATTGTGCTTGACAATTCGAAAATTCTCCTCGGTTTGCCCGGTCCGGGCTGTTCCTGGCATCTTTGGATTCGAGGCTTCCGGGACGCTGTCCTCGGCATCAGAAAGGGAAATGCCGAAGAGGCCGGAGTCGAGTTCTGAGGGGTCCATCTGTCAGACTGGGTGTGACTGAGGTATCATATTCGACCCTTCACTCCTTCTGTCGCTAGGAGCTACCTTTCTCGAATCAGTGGTAGAACGAGATGGAATATTACTACTAATGGTTACTCTAACGCACGTAACGGGCTATCCGTTGATTTTCGGCGTTGACAACAGCTTGTATTTTCATGCTCTTAGTGGGGTAAACGAGGGGCATATTCAGGGTCCTGTTGGCTAACGAGCAACAACTTCAAGTCCCTCAACAACTTTTCAAATCGTTTGTCCTTTTGTTTCTCCTTGTAATCGAGCCCTATCTTTTTCCGTATCATTATATCCACCTTCACGTAAGATTACGAGATGGAGGCGCAGGTGAATAAGCTAGTCGATGAGGCGTGGGAGCTGTTTAAAAAAACTCCAGAGGACCATCGATTCAGTGAGTCTAGCTCTGTACGTTGGATGAGTATAATACATGGACGCGAGTGCTCAATGCAAACTCGAGATTTGAGGCATGTTCAAGTGAGAAGCCACAAGATGGACCTCTAAGGTATGTTTCATATCTGTCTAACGTGCCACAGTGATTGGTATTGCTGGTATCCCGGGTTCAGGTAAGCTTCGTCATATATGCTTGTTTTGCAGCCAATATTCATACTTCCTAGGAAAAACGACACTATCCCGAAGGGTGACTACCAGCCTCAATGCTCTCCATTTCCAACAGCACCCCGGGTCAGCACCAATAGCAACGTTCGTCCCCATGGACGGGTACCACCACACGCGGGCCGTTCTCTCAGCAATGGACGACCCGGTAACAGCGCACGCACGGCGCGGTGCCGAATTCACCTTCGATGGGCATTCTTATTTGAAGTTAATAGAGTCCTTGCGTAGACCTCTATCCTCTGCCTCGGCACAGTCAATCTACGCCCCCTCCTTCGACCATGCAGTCAAGGACCCGAAGGAAAACGACATCGAGATCAAGCCAGGGCACCGCATTGTGGTCTTCGAGGGAAACTACGTCACCCTCAACAAGGAGCCGTGGAGCACGGCCGCGGGACTGATGGATTTAAAATGGTTCGTGGAGGTGGATTTCGACGTTGCGAGGAAGAGACTGGTGAAGAGGCACGTTTTCGCGGGTATTGCAAAGGATGAAGAGGAGGCGGGAAGGAGGGCCGACGGGAATGATTTGGTGAATGGACGGGAGATTGTCGAGGGCAAGGTGGATGGTATTGACGAGACGGTGATCAGTCGGGAGGATGAGGAGTGGCGATAGAATGGAAAGAGTTAAGGTGAATGGGTTATCATCAAGGATATACTTCGTACTTTCATACCTTTGTTGTGGGACAGTCGCACTTGGGACAACGTGAATAGGGGTCACAAGGATATTAGCTCACGGTTCGAGACAAGATGGCCGGTGTAAGTCAATTTTTTAGATCCCCAGTTCGTGGCTATGAATACCACGTACGTACGGGGTAGTCAAGCTCAAATTCTCAGACCGCCACTTGCATTTCATCTGCTAGACGGTATTGATAACGTTGGCGACTGCTAGTTGGGGGAGTAGGCTTTGAGACGACACTCTGTTACTTGCATAATACCGCAATACGCATATGGTGTTATCTTATCAGGCCCAGTAAAAAATTGATCGCATCCCACTTCAACAATTGTCTTGCTTCACTTCTACATAGGAACACCATAAGTCTGAACTCGCCGAGTCAAGTGAGGCCTTCACACGGGAGACTTACTTTTGGAAACATGGCGCCATTAGCACCGCCTCAGTCTGAGTCGCCGGAACCCACGACAAATGGCGAATCCTCCAAGAAACGCAAGTCACAGATTGACGAGATCGAGGTTGACCTCGAGCTTCCCGAACCCCCTTCCAAGAAAGCCAAGCGTCTTCTCAAGAAGGGCAAGCCTCTTCCTGTCAAGCCAACAAGCGACGATGAGGCCGAAAAGGACGACGGTCTACCAGTTCCGTCCGCCAAGGATGACAAAAAGTCGAAACGCTCCGAATATGGCATCTGGATCGGCAATCTAGCCTTCACCGTGACGAGGATCGAGCTGTTCAAATGGCTCGTCGAGTCTTCAGGTGGCGTTATCAAGGAAGAGAACATCACGAGAGTCAACCTACCAGCCAGCAAATTCAAAGACCAGCGTCCACAAGGGGACGAGAAGCCGAAACCACAGAATAAGGGTTTCGCATATGTTGATTTCGATACCGAAGCTGCTGCTATTGCGGCTATGTCCCTCACCGAGACAGCTCTCGATGGGCGAAATGTGTTGATCAAGAGCTCGACATCTTTTGACGGTAGGCCACAGAAGGAGGCTACGGACGGAGCTGCTGTCATTGCACAAGCAGGTAGCGCACCAGTGAGCAAGAAAGAGGCAAACAGGAAGGTCTACGTCGGCAATTTAGGTTTCCAGACGACTGAGGATGATTTACGGCAACACTTTGCGAAGTGCGGTGAGATTGATTGGGTCAAGGTAGCTACATTTGAGGATTCTGGGAAGTGTAAGGGCTATGGATGGGTTAAGTTTAGAGAAGCTGAGGCTGCCGAATCCGCAGTGAAGGGCTTCGTCAGGATAAAGGAAGAGATCGAGACAGAAGATGACTTCAAAGACTCGAAGACAGAGGGCGACGATAATGAAGAGGCTGCAGAAAAGAAGTTCAAGATGAGGAAGTGGTGGGTGAACAGACTCAGGGGGAGGGAGATGAAGATCGATTTTGCTGAGGACGACCAAGTACGCTACAAGAAGCGGTATGGGAAGGATGCACCTCATAGGAAACAGCAAGCATCAAGAGGAGATGCAGAAGAAGGTGCGGAGAAGACCGCAGATGAGAAGGAAAACGCTGCACCGAGGAGGCCGAGGCCAGCACCCTCTAAGACCAAGTACGGTGATGAACGAACCGCGACGTACCTCACTGGCGGCGTCGTTCAGTCTCAGGGCAAGAAGACAACATTCGATTAGCTGAAAAGTTCGATACCCCGAGGTTAGAATGATGAGACACACTTGAGAATTTCTACGGCAACCACTTTTCATCTTGCTGGAAAAGACAGTTTCGGATCCATCAGTAACCATTCGCTTGATCCATACGTACGACGCCTTCAACGATCACCTGCTAGACGGAATATATCCTGTATCCCGTTGTCAATCTACATTGATGTTCTGTGTATTACTTGCACAATATGAATGAATCTCAAGCTCTTAATATACTCCTTAGCTCGGCAGTTTGGAGGCACGTCACTGACGTCATCGCTTCGGGCGTGCGGAGGGGAGCGACTATCTCGACGTTACTAACACTATGTATGCTCAATGCTCAATAAACCACCTCCAGAGTATTCTCAAATTAATCAAAATTATCGAGGACCTTAACAATCATGTATGAGTCCACCATCACGTTCACATTGGACACGATATGCCCATGGTGAGCTTTTCATCCCGCAGTTAGCGTGGCCGAATACTCACTCTCTGCATAGGACGTATTTAGCCAAGAAAAGGTGTGTATCGACCCGATGAAACACTTGCTATCTGCCCATGGGGGTGCATTCGATGTCCGGATCCAACCTGCGCATGTCACAGAATGATCACGGACGACGCGCAGCTGCCAATGTTATCTCCGCCTACGCTACTAAGCATTTGTCTACCAAAACTTCGCCATTCTCGGCAGAGTTAACTAGAAAAAGGTGTTCGTACTTACATCAACATGTAGGCTCGACAAAGCCCTCTCAACCCACCGCTCCTCCCATGAAGCCGAGAAAACAACCTTCACCCTCCGCTTCGCCCCCTATCAGCTCTATCCGCAGATGTCGACATCCGGCGAGCAGAAGCGCGAATGGTATGCGCACAGTAAGTATCAGTTTGACGAATCCAAATTCGCCATGTTCGAAACCGTGATGAACTCTTACGCCGAACCACTGGGCTTCAAATTCAATTGGAACGCGCCCATGGCCAACACGCTGGAAGCGCACCGGGTGATTCAGGTTTTCCAAGGGGGCGAGGATCTCCCGCAGGATTTCCCGTCCGGAAAGAAGTATGGACCCGAGACCGTGAATCAGATGGTGGATAGCCTGTATAGAATGCACTTCGAAGAAGGGAAACACCCCAGTGCGCAGGAGACGCTGTTGGCGGCTTGTACCGAGGCTGGGGTTGAGGAGGCGGATGCGAGGAGGGTGGTCGTGGAAGAGAAAGACACAGGACTCTCTGAGGTTAAGGGGTTGGTGAGGATGGTTGGGATGGATGGGGTCGATTCTGTGCCAACTGTTATGTTCGAAGGGAGGCGGCGGGATTTAACCCTTACTGGGGCGAAGGAGTTCGAGGAGTACGAGAAGTCTTTGAGGACTATTGTCAAGGAGAGTTCATAGGGGTAGGTTGATTCCAAAGAAAGATGGGTTGAGCTGGGAATGGAAATACAACCTGGTTACCTACTTTGCAAGGCTTTTGGGACGCGCATGCCACTTGTTATATCTGTCGCACTCGCTTATGAGGCGCAAGTTGGACATGGTACTCAGTGGTAAACATGTGTACGTTGAACACCTAAGATCATCTGTGCTCAATATCTATCCATGATCCATCGTCTACGTTCGTCTGTACTCATAGGATTCAAGATCCCCATCTCAGCATTCTTAACATCAATATACCTCTGCACAAACTCCCCACCTAGCAGCTTGCCCAGATCTTCATCCTCCTTTAATGCTTTCAATGCCTCCTTCAAGTCCTTCGGAAACATCGTTCTAACCCCTAATTTCTCCCTCTGCTCCTCGTCGAGCTTTGCGGGATCAATCTCACAATCGCCCCACGTCAACGGCTCTCTGTTTACGACCCCGCTCGTACCAGCCGAAAGGATCGCTGCCATGGCGAAGTAAGGATTCGCGAGGCCGTCCATTGTCTTCAATTCCCAGTGACTATCCTCGCACTTCCGCAGGGGTGCCTCCTTGTTCTGCGTGCCCCAGCATACCCACCGGCCACCGGCCCATGCACTGTCGACCATGCGCTCGTAGCTTGTGGGGTTACCGTACGTAAACGCTATGATGGCTGGGTAGTGCTTGAGGATTCCAGCGTAGAAGGAATAGTAGGTTTTAGGCTTGTTACCTCCGGGAGAAGAGATGGACATGTGCGCGTGGGAAGCTGAGCCGCAGTTCATGGCGAACGGTTTTGGATGCAGGGTCATGCGGAAGTTGTGTCGGGCTGCTACTGCTTCGACGATCTGGCGCGTGTGAAGCAGGGCGTCGCACGCTTCCATCGGCGGTAGGGGAGGCAGCACAATCTCGTACTGCCCAAGGGCGTTTTCGGGATGGAATTGTTCGATCAGGATCCCGGCATCGTTGAGAGCGTCCAGTATCTCGTCGATGGCTGTGTTGAAGCTGCCTTCGCGGCCAATATCGGCCAGGACTCGAGCCATGGACCATGCATGTCCGTCGTTGCGCATGGTACGGTATTTGTCCGCGTGTGTTGGGTCTGGGTTGCGCTCGACGATCACGAACTCAAGTTCAAATCCTAAGAGGAACTCCAGACCATGCTCCGCTGACCATTCAATAGCCTTGCGAAGCTGAGTTCGTGGACAGAGTACGGAACCGGACCCGTCCGTCTCCTTGAAGTCCAAGAATACACTGGCATGGCCTGCCGCTGGACCAAGCCTCAGGGAAGACCAGTCCGGACAGGTACTGTACGCACCGGTGGCAGTCACCTCAGGGATCAACTTATCGGTCGGCAATAAGAATAAACCGGCTTTCGCGATTGAGATGTTCAGGGGCTTGCCGCTTTCAAGGATGGTTAAAACCCGCTTCATAGGGACCAATCTACATCTGGCGCTGGAAGCGTAGTCATGCCAGCCCACCCTGAGCCACTTGCAGTTAAGACTTCGTAGCTTCTCTATGATCACTGTGTTTGGCCGCGGCTCGCCTAGTGCAATCCTTTGGTTACTGCTCTTCAGCATGGACAGGAACGGAGTGTTTGATGTCGCGTCTATGCGGAGGTCATAGAGTATATTCGAGTTGGTAAACAGGATATCCTGCACAAGTTGTACAGCCTGTTTCTCGTCAAGTTGGCCTTTCTGTAGATAGTCACCGAGAACCTGGTGTGCGTATTAGCAAGCTCTCATGGGGCCCAGTAAGCAACATACGGTTTTCAGAACGGATCTGATTTGAGTTGTCGCAAGAACGTATGTTTCGGGAAACCAATGGCCGTCGGTACTCCAAAGGATCTTTGACCAAGGACAAAGCTCAAGTATCTGCTTCAGCACTCCTTCTTGCCCGTCACGACTAATAAATGGGAACACCTCACCGATGTCTGCATAGACGTTTGAGTACATGGCTGCTAGGTATCCAGCTTCTCTCGTCCAAGGATAACTAGCGTGAAGTATGACGATTGGCACGGTTGGATATTGACTGATGAACGTCTGCAGGTGAGACGGCGATGATTTGGTGAGGATGATGTCGTTGTCGCCGAGGCCTGTATGGAATTGAATTGGCTTCTTGTGGAGAGTCTTACACTCCTGGATGAGACGAGCTGCCATGTGAACGAAGAGATGGTTAAGCGGCAGATGTTGCAGTCGCTGAAAAGAATCATGTTTCTGTAAGGATGCGTCGACAATATCCTTAAAAGCCTTCTTGGGTTCAGCTACACCAACGTCCTCCATTTTCGGGATGTCTAGCCCTCCTCTGTAGCAGATGATCGATTTGAACCCAACAACCTCTGGATCGGCTATGGATCGCTCGATCTCCTCTCTGAACTCCTGGAGGATATCATCAAACATGTCGTCGATGTCAATGTCAACATCCTTGGCTGCCAATGATATGTGGTGCTGGAGAAGCCGGGTGGCAACGGCTTCTATCCTGACAACGCGCTTGCATCTGCTCTTGACGAAGCTGTCGTGCCATGCATAACCTTCAGCCTCGTCGCCGTTGTCCAGTCCATCGTCCAGAAGTAAAGTCTCAATGCCTTGCATACATCGCTTTACCCAAGCATCTGAGGACTTGGTCCGCTGCTCCTCGATGCTAGTCTCAACAGATTCCCATGTAGCTTCACACCCAAGGATCTGCGCAAGCTGCTTTGTGGCACGGATGTGCGCCAGACTAGTTCGTGAGTCGGCCAACGCATCGCCATGAGCTTCAGTTGCAACAGACAACAGAGGATACTTGCTCAGATGGCTAGGCTTGAGTAAGGGGTGAGCATGATTGTCAATGATTGGGGTCTTGTCGATTGCTGCATCCAGCGTCTTGAAGGAATCCAACGACGCCATTGCTCCGTCGCTTTGGTAGAATCTTCAAGACAGAACTCTATGATTCCCAGCTGCAACTGGATTGCCAAGGGCAACGAGTGATGTCAACGCTGAAGGATGCGGGATGACAGGAATACAGTAAGATCAGCGCGATTGCGGTGGGGGGTACCCTGATCCAATTATGTAGTGAGTGCTGATGAAATATCGTGCTCCGTACCCAACGCCGTCGTGCTCATGATCTGGTACAACTTGATGGAACGCAAGCGACACCAACTTGGTCTGCTGCTGTACAATACTACGATTGCATCTTCCCACCCAAACAGGTAATGTGCAGGTAGACAAGAGTGACTCTGGAAGGTTAACGTTGTGTAGCGTTGATGTTAGTTCGTTTTAATGAATTCCACGGTTAAAGAGCAGATCCGGAGCTATGCATAATAAGAATCTTCTTCTCTTCAGCTTAAGCGCAATATCTTTGGTAGTATGTAAGCATGCTGGTATGCCCAAGAAAAAGGGAAAATAACATGGTCATTTTTTATTGTTCCTCCTAATACTGTAACTGTCAAAAGCTTGAAATGTACGTAATCGGGCTCTGCAGTTCAACGGAGAATATGGGATGCCTGATGAATCATTTGCACTCGTTGCTGGCAAGTTTAGAAATCTCCACCACGCAACATTCAAAATAACATGATGCAGTAAGTAGGACTTCAGAAAGTATTGTGCCACATTCACACCCATTCAATATTTCTCTCTCAGTGACATGGCCAAGGCAGAGTGCGGAAAGTTTACAACGGACCCGCCGGAAGTGATGGGGTTTTCAGTGTCGCGAGATTGGACCGAAGTCTACGACTCGTATCTGATTTTGGGGCACACTCATCGCCAGCTAGAAGAATCAACTCACCACTCTTGTCTGGAGTACGTTTGCGCTTCAAGGACTGTGGTGACAACTGAGTCCCTTTAGAGGCCACGATATACCTGCTCCTGCGTCAAGCACGGCAGGCTACAATAAGCGCGGTTGAAGGCGTGTAGTCGCGTAGTTATAGAGATTGCCAAACAAGTACTCTGTGATGGATTGAAGCCGTCTTTGAAGAAAACTTTGGTTCTGTATGTGGCCTGATCGTCCTCATAAGCCAAAAGTCTATTCGTGTCTGCCTCTTTACGAGCCAGCTCGATCTTGCTTGGTGTATATCCGCAGTAGCGTCTCCACGCGAGAGTCGTGCACTGTAGAAACAAACAAATCGACACCCCAAGTATGAATATATATGACTTTATTGCCCATAGTCTCTCTATATTTATTGCAGAAACCTCGCGCAGAACCCGCGGCTAAGTCTAGAGGAGTGCTAGAGATTTCAAAGCAGCGTTTGACTGTGCCGTTATATCTATGCAATTCTACTGTTCTTTCGAATTTATGGTAGCTACCTTCCGTAGTTCTGATACTCTCCGGTGTACTCAGGGTCACACGTTTACCATTCTTGTACTCATCCGCGGATACTTGTATTCTGCCATGTAGATTGTTTTGCACGAATTCACCCCGGAGAACGGCGGCGTTCAATTCTTTCCCTAGGATGGGTAGCTACGACACATTCGTCTCGCTTGCCGCCCACTGTGGCTCGAGTTCCTGGAAAACAAGACATTTACATACATTCTGGGTCGAGCGGCGCATGAAGTCTTTGAGAAAAGCGGGTTATTGTCCCCCGACGCAGCCGTACTACCTCCACATACTGGTTTTCTGGATGTGTGCCTCTAAACTTTTGTGCGTCGGTAAGGTCGAGAATTCTGCACGTCGCATCAGTGTCCTCACTGAAGGCGACGTCCCCCAACGAGTTAGGGAATCTGTACTTAGCTATGCCGTAAATGTACGCGTCCTTGGTTCCTACTCTAGTAGATGTAAAGGCAAACCTGCTTGATAGTCGGGGTGAAAAACATGGTTGGAAAAATGCGTGTGAATGCATCCAAAATACCGAGATCTAATGCCTGATCCAAGGCTACCTTGTCTACAATAATCAGGGGTCTGGTTGGTATCGGAATGGAGGCTCCCGTTGAGATATCTAACCCATCACTTTCAAACCCCCCTGAATGCCGGGGCGAGGACTCCATCAGAGCAAGGATTGCTAGATATCGTGATTCTTGACACATTCTGACAGCGTCACGTAGTTTGGTGAAGTATACATAACCAAAAACACGACGTGAAACACTCCCTGGGTTGAACCAGGGACATTCAGGGCGACCTAGGTCTCTATCAGAGACCTCTTCAAGATAACGTTAGGCCTTTATGCATATCTCTTGTCGCAAGTCTGTCGGTAGCTTAGATAATTGGTGAGAAGTAGACATGTTAATCTTGGGTCCACGGTATGTGGACGAATTGCCTGCAAAAACTACTCACTAAAGAGGGGGAATCACTTTGATTGTGTTTTGTAAGTCTCGGAAAGGACCGAGCATGGTTTTCTGCGTATAGTCCCCGTGTTCATGGTTGGGGCTTTCCCTTTTCAATTAAGCTTTCAACTATGATTCATCTTTGGTTTACTCCGGTGCTCGGAACTTGATCAATGAGTCATAGCGAAGACCGAAGTCTACTCAAACGGAGATAAAGTATTGATAGTTCACCGACCCGCTGCGACCTGGATCATCAGGGGGCCTGTTTACGAAAACCTTACCCATCCTTAGCTTGGATCTTTATTCAAACACTCGTCTGGGTCGTATCGTCTCCAACCACTTGGATCCTGATTTTGTGCCTCATTTCACTAACGCAGCTGCTGAACCATTTGAAGAATTGGCCGCGGTACTTTTTAGAAGCTCCGTAACATTGCTACTTGTGTTCAGCCAACTACGCCAGGTACTGTACTCGGATGTGTTGATAGAGTACGTCAATCAAAGACGAGCATATCAGACTCGATTATGGCTAAAGGGCTTCCAACGCTAGTTTCTATGCGTCTGCTGACAAACTCTTTCAATAACTTCTCTACCTGCATCTGTTGTGCGAGGCAATCAAATAAACAACCACTGTTCCCTGGTTACCAAGGAAGAGAGATGAACTTGTCAAAGGTCATGTAAACTTGAACTGGAGTCTTTCTTCAGTCGTCTTGAAGACCTTTGGCATGTTCGTCTCCTCAAACGTGGCCCCTCGAAGCACCATAAGGGCAATCTCGCGGGTAGCTGTAAAGATCAGAGGCATACCGCCACCGTTAAAGCCCGCCAGTATCCACTGATTATCGGTCCCTGGAACTTGACCGACGTGAGGGATGCCGTCAGGAGTTATGCCCATAACTGAGTGGATTGATTAGTATATAGGTCCTTCCAAGATCATCAGGAAGTTGATTCACTTACTGCCACTCCAGGTCATAGCAGTTCTCGCCTCGCTGTGCTCCCAACCCCGGAAGCAACGTTCCATAACTTCGTCAAAGTGCGTCTTTACGCCTGCGTGGACTAAAGTCGAGTCATCCACACTGTCAAACCAATGCGAGTTTCTATCCGGTGTATTCTCTCTGTAGGCGGCCGTGCCACCTCCAAGGATGATATTTCCATCAGGGCGAGGAACAAGGTAGTCGACCGCCTGTGGTGTGTGAAATAAATTGTACGTATGCGTCAGATGAGGATGGTGTGACTTCTCTAGAGGGACCAAAATAGAGTTCTGACCTCGGTAGGGAACAATGACGCCCTCGTACTGGGGTAACAGTGCTGAACAATAGGCGTTTGTAGAGTGGATTACTCGCTTAGCCATTGTGGCGCCGCGGGGAGTTGTGAGAGTAAGAGCCCCTTGACTAGTGGATTTCACGGCTTCGACTGGGGTGTCTGTATATAGGAATGCTCCCAGCTCAACTACTCTCTCCAGTAAAGAGGTCACGAATTTGTATGGCCAAAGTGAAAGTGCAGGGACGCTCGCAGCGGCCGCGAGGCCCTTGACCCCGGTAATCTACATGAAATTAGTTGCTGGTCGTGTTCGAAAGGAGCTCAGACGGACTCGTTCCAAGTTCGGTCCTTCAAGCCACTGGACGTCCTGGGTCCATGTGGCACCTGCTTGACGTTGCTCCTCGAGGAACGCCTTGATCGTTGACGCCTGCGTAGGATCAAAGTAGGAATCAAATGAACGTGTGACGAGCAAATCACAGTCTATTCTCTCTTTTTCTGCCGTGGCCTTCATAGCGGCCCGTTGGGATGCAACCCACGCCACGAACTCTTCCGTGGCAGCAGGGCCATATTTCTCCTGATAGTTCTTGACTGAGGGCAACCGGACCTTGATGTGGCCACCTGAGTATTCATGGTCAATGGAAGGCTCAGAACATCTTGCGGGAAGTTATTACCATTTCTGCCAGTTGCACCCGAGCAAGCCTGCCGAGCCTCAAAAAGAACGATCCTCGGTCTTAACTCCCCTTTGCACTCCGTAAGTAGATGATAAGCCGTGGCGACCCCAGCCAAGCCTGTGCCAATGATTGCGATGTCGCACTCGTCGGGCGTTGTATCCGACGAACGGTATGAAGCCAAACGATGAGGTTGCGTCAGCCAAAAAGAGGCAGTGGGGTTCGGGGCAGGGAATTTGCTTGTCATGGTGGCTATAATGGCTCTCAAACGTTGACTTGGTGCTCGGGTTGACACAAAATTGAACAGAGATCCTCGACTCGGATTTTTAAGGGGCCTGCTTACCCTGATTCGGAGACTTATAAGCAATAGCAAGAGAACAGGCATGTCATAACGACTGGTAGAAACAAATTGTGGGGCCTAACTGTAGAACACGTAGATACCTTAGGCTCCAGCACTCCTTACGACTATAGCAGTGTAGTGTACGCGTAATCGTAAGCCACTAAAAACAGCACACCATTAGGAACGACGCATCTGAGGCCTAGATAGCAATCTTCCAATAATGACATCACTTTGGAAAGTAGCAAGACTTATAATACGACGTGATACGCAATCTACGTGCGAAAGCACCGAGCCCTTTGGCGAAATCCGTTGAATATAATCGGCCTTTAACTCAAAAGATTGCGCGTCAAGAAACTCAAGAAGGTTTCGAATTAATCGGCGATGAACCACCGCTCGTAGGCTTACTGGAATCAATACACCAGGGGGCTGAGCTAAACTGCTACAGCCTATGCGTAAGTGTCTTCTTCGGGTGAAGGTCGCAGGGTACTCGATAACAGCAGTAGGTACTTGGCCTGTTCATAGTTCTTACCCCCATTCCCGCACTCTTGGAGAGGTCTTTGGTAGGCCACGGCATCAATGTCTGCATGTTTAAGGATGCCGAGAATTGTATCAACCAGCCCTAGGAATATGGTAATGGTTATGTCAGCAGTCACCTCAGCATCGTAAGGCCGCTGGTCCAGATCATAGGTTCAAAGCTGCTCGATCTTGAAGGCGGCCAATACGTGACCACCACAGATGAATGGGGAATAACCCCGCGTGAGGGTTGTTCAAGAGCAAACTAATCAAAGCATGTTAATGAATCAAGAGACGCCTGCTCAGCAGCTCATTTCCTTTGCTCTTAATTTCTCATCTTCTTTTTGGCTCGGTCCAAATAGTTCTCCTTGAAACCGCCTATCGCGCCCCGCGTGGGCATGTAAACTTGATATGCGTACTTGCCATTTCGAACAGGTTGTAATGAGTTATTCCTTGTTTCTTGAGTTGAGGGACTTGAGGTTGGCTGCAGCTCTGCCTCGAGCAGGCCGTTGTGGCTTATCGCATGGTGTATGCAGTTGTGCCATTCTCCCAATAGAACGCCAGCGCCATGCCACAGACTAACAGCCAGTTCGGCATTTGGGGGGCGATTGCAAGCGCTGGCCCCCGAACACGGCCCAACTGAAAGCTCTGAAAGTACATATATAAGTCCTTAAGGCTGTTCTCTCTCTCTCTCTCACACACAAAAGAAAAACATACCCACAACTACATCCTGAGAAAAGACCTTAATCCTCGTACGCTTGTACCAGATCAACCCAGAATCCGAGTATCGACAAGAACTCCTGTCCTGTGCACCGTGATCCTCAATCTTTACTTTACGATACCAACACAGAAAGAAGCGAACCATGGCCTCCACCGACCTCCAATATATTCTGCGCAGCACCGAAAGCATATTCGACATCGCTGCCGAAGTTATCTCTCTGTTGAGATCGGCCAACGAGACTGTTGGTGTGGCTGAGTCCCTCACGGGAGGCGGCGTCATGGAGACGTTGACTTCTGTCCCCGGTGCCAGCGCCGCTTTCCGCGGTGGCGTTGTCTCGTATGCCACCCCACTAAAGCAACTGCTACTGAATATCGACGCGGATCTCATCGTTCGAGAGGGTGTTATACATGCCGACGTCGCGGCACAGATGGCTGACGGGGTAAGGAAGGCAACGACATTTGATGGTACTCCAACTACGTGGGGAATTGGGACCACGGGCGTGGCAGGCCCCGATTCTCAGGATGGGAAACCTGTGGGGACCGTGTTCATTAGTATTGCGTCCCCTGAGGGGAGTATGGCTTGGGGACCGTTTCGGTTCTCCGGTCCAAGGGAACGAGTGCGGGAGGCAACGACTTTCGAGGCGCTGGCCCGGTTGAGGGACGCGCTGGCTATGAGGACTAGCGGGGAGAGAAAGACAGTGTGAAGCTTGGTTGATATTAGAGTAGCTCGAGGATACTTCTCAGTCATTATTTATGTTCCGAATACTAGTATTCATGAAATGTTGCAGTTGGGTTCTATAGCTAGCAGCACTGTGCAGCGATTTGCAAAAGCACAAGATGACCTCGATCCATAACAAGACCATTACACCGCCCAGAAATCCGGAGCAGTAACTGCCACCCCTGCCGCCCCGGCCTCTGCCTTTGCTACTGCCCCTGCCTGCCTGGTGCCTGGTTGCCTGGTTGCCTGCCTGCCTGCCTGCCTGCCTGCCTGCTTAGCCGCGTCGCATCGCATCGTGCTCACCTCGTTTACGCCGCCCTGGCCCCACCTTATCCTTTAAACCTGAGCAGCCCACGGTCAATGGCTCGGGTTCTGGTCCGTCTCCCCGGCCGTTTTGGCCAATGGCCGCCCGAGCCCCGGCCCGAGCCCCAGCCGGGAGGGCCAGCGCTCATTTGGTAATAATGCCAGGGGCTGGACGCTGCAAGAGATACTCGCTTACATACGAGGCTACGCTCAATATGCTTCGCCAGTAATCTGCAGTTCTTATGGCAAAATGCATGTATTAGGGTGCAAGCCCTGTCGGATCCTTTAAGGTGACCGAAGTTGAATTGTTGCATACGCTGACGCGGAGCCTCCAAAGCTCTGCCCTTTCGCATATGTGCCGCTCTTCGTATTAGCACGACATGTTACCAAAGTGTGGCAGTGCACCGGACTTGTGTATGTATGAGACGTGAGGGGTCCCGCAAGAACTTCGTTTGCTTTAGATGAGGAAGAGAACAAAAGACTTGTCCTGCATCGTAATGCAACACGCGCAATGGAGCCATCCCCAGATCACACGTCATCTTTTCATCGTACGTTCACTACACGCATTTGTCGTCTCTTGGGTACTGTTCCCCCGAGGAAACCCGTCCCATCTCCCATCCTCTGGTAACCATATGGATTTCCAGCTTTTGGCTCCATTCAGTGGACAACTGGGAAGCGACGAGAGTCTAACTTGTCTGGGGGATAAGCGACCGTACACTCAAACGTCGAAATTTCAATCTTCGCTCAACGAGCCCACTTAATCCGGCGGCGAAGCATTTGAGTGATATAAGCTATTGCCATCTCATAAGGGGCTCCCAGATCACCCACCGACACACCAGCCGCCGCCTTCAGAAAGCTCGATACCTTTCTATTCAAGTAAGCCTGTGCTCTGCATTTTTCTCGCTGTATTTGGAGGATTGATAGTAGCACTAGAGACGATGTTCATCATCTCACAGAACCGTAATGGGTTGGTTGATACCGTCTCAAACGTATAATACATATAGAACTTTGGCCTAAATGCCATTCTGACAATGGCGGAAGTAATTTGGGTCGGCGTCGACTACGAGGCGAAAGATTCGGCGCCCTGGATGAGGCCTATCCCTTGGCTTAAAATCATGTGGAGCCTGCCGGAGGCCTAGGGACCCGGAATGTACACAAGGAATCCTTACACGAAGGCAGTAGCATTGCTGACTTTGGAAGCAAAGTACCAGTCCCGGATATTGTGCATTATGACATTCTCTCCACCTAATTTCTGTCGGCGGAGGCCTCCGCAGAATGCCTATCCTATTGCCAAGCAGCTTCTACGGGCTATAGAGAGATCTGACGAGGTGCTACAATTCACCGAAGATGACGATGAATCCTTGACTGATTATACGAATCCTAAAAGTGTTAGGAAATAAGTCTAGATTTAGGACAGAAAAAAGAGAGGTGAAATACATAAAGTATCTCTAGGCTAGCTGACTTACGCTTCTGGCACAGTTCCCGTCATCCTCGGTGCGACTATCAGTCAGAACGCCAGCACAACAGCTGGATAATTACCAACTGCTTCGCTTGTGTCTAGGGACGCTGGCAGCGTACCAAGGGTTGGTAGCCGCGGAATCCTGCCTGTAAGTGATGAAACCCGCGGCAACTACGAATCAACAGTGACATGGGACATTGTTGCTCACCCCTTTGTAGTCGAAGCTTTGGTGTACGCTGGTTTTGGGGGCCGACTAGTTTTCGCGACAGATCCAGGTTGAGAGCCTCAGATTGCGTCTTGGTGGGCAGAGAACGCTCGCCTGAGACCCTATCGTCTTGTACTGCCGCAGAACAGCGCAGTAGTCTCCACTGCATTGACAGCGTTGGTCACCGCTAACGATGGCGCGGGTGACTGGCACATTGCAGTACGTAGTGGAGGACACAGCCTGATCGGATCCAACAACATCGTTCATGGAGTCACCATTGACTTGAGCATGATGAACTCGTCGAGCTACGATTACCAAGCCAGCGTTGCCAAGATCGAACCCGGCGGCCGGTGGAAGGATGTGTACGCAGACCTGGAGAAACAGGGGGTGACTGTAGCGGACGGCCGCGACGGCAGTGTTGGCGTGGGCGGGTTCCTCCTCGGAGGCGGCAACTTATTCTTTTCGGGGAGGGTGGGATTTTGCGATTCTGTCGTAAACTTCGAGGTGGTCCTAGTTAATGGTACCGGAGTTGACACCAACAGTACGGCCAATGCGGATTTATGGCGGGCCCTCAAAGGAGGTAGCAGCAACTTTGGCATTGTGACGCGATTCGACATGGAGGCTATTCTCGCGCGAAACCTATACTACGACCTGCGAATCCTAAGCTCCAACTACTCGGACGCCGTGACCAATACCGTCGTTGGGTTTGCCGATCAAGACCAGTCTTTTGCAGACAACGCCCTCGTGGCCCTTTATGGCTACAATACTTCAATCACTTCTGAGATATATGCAAATACAATTTACGTCAACACGCTGGGCAGTGAGAACATTAAGACGGCGTTTGATAACGTAGAAGACCTTTCCACTTTGTGCAAATCCACGGTTCTCGAAAGCATGGCAGAGGCTGCTGCTGGCTCTGCCGCGACTACATTGACCTTTCACAACGACCCCCAGAACCTCCGTCTTAACTACGCGGATGCGAGCCAGGATCACCTTGGAAGCTATGGTCTCCCGAATGTTCAATACATGCGAGACGTGGCAGCTAGGTATGATCTGGCTGGAGTATTTCAGCTGCGCGTCCCCGGAGGCTTCAAGATTTTAAGGGTCGCGTAATGCAAACCCTATACCAGAAACAGGGTCTTATGTCGAATTGTTGAATAACGTCGATACTGCAGTCCAAGAAGATACGAAACTAGCCAGGAGGATAACGAAACAGGTCGTAACGAATACAAAAATAATCGAAGATCAGGCAAAGCTATGGATATCCGAGTGTGCTCGGCTCCATGATATGTAAGGACTCTTGGAACAGATTTTCCGATGCCTTATCGTCTCTGAGCATGAGGGCTAACCTCGAAGGTCCTGACTGAGACTTGAACCATGGGTTTATAACACCGTGGAGATTGGATTGCAAATTAGCAGCCAAGGATGACAGAGGACTGTAAAGGCAGGGCAAGAATGTGAGACAGATAATGACTCGGGAGTTTACTGGATCAAGGTACTTACTATACATAAGTTGTCACAGGAGCGAGGGAGGGGATGTAGTGAGACACCTATCACTTAGGATCATAAGACACGTAAACAACAAAAACTGAGAGCACGAAAAACGATGAAACAACTGATATAGAAGTGATCCGTCAGCAAACTTTATGATATTGATACTGTATTGAATCAGTAAGGTGATAATGTATCAACAGATGGGATTTCGGTCAATTAGTTGTCGTTCTGCTTTAGTTGTCATATTATCGCGACTGTCTGAAGAAACAGAGCCGCCGCAAAGTTGTTCGTTGTTTCCTTGCAAATCATGTTCCTGATGCCTTCCTTGATTATGCCTTTACGGTACCAGCACCAGTTTATCCCATTGGAGTATCCTTGATTGGCAGTAGCCACACGTCATCGAAGTTAGGGAATCTCCGGTGTGTCTTCCCATGAAGTAAGAAACTGCTCACCCCTATCGCTGCGGGGTCCACCTCGACTCCGGTGAAGGTCTCGCCCAGGCCGAGTTTCCTCAAGACACGGCAGGCGATGAGTGGAGAAGGTAGAACCACAAATCTCGAGGTTGGTCCCTCACGAACATCCGACCTCGATATGGATCTGCAAGGTAAGGAATCAACTTCGCTTCAATGATAATCAGCTTCCCGAGACTCGCCTATATCGAGAGTCTGACTGCCGCTATATCTGGAGCTGCTCGAGCGCGAGCTGCTTCGGTCTATCCTTTCTCTCTGCCGTCGAAGAATGCAAATTGATAGACTGCGCGCAATGCACCTGTTGAAGAAGGTCCTATGGTATGTCGGATAGTCGCTGGTATGTATTGAGGCTTCGCAGAACCGTCCTCCACTTGGCTGTGACGACATAATCGGACGGTTCTCTGCTTGACTTCCCAATGCACTATCTTCGCTACTTCCCTCTTTCGGTTTCATACTTACTCAGAGGAAGCAGCCTTCGAAGCCCCGTAGGATGGACTGGTCAAATCTCCCGACGTCCAGTTCTCCCATCCTCTCCCCTCTCTTTTCCTCCCAGGTCGAAGTACCACTCGAAGCAATTACTTTCTGACAGACACGCTTCAACCTACTCACAATGTCGCCAGAGGTCGTTGCAATCATCTCTCTTATCTGGGTTTTTTTGAAAACATGGAGGAAGGGAGGAGAGAAGGAGGAAGGGAGGGGAAGAGGGGGGAAGAGGAGAGATACGGAGGAAGGGGGGAGAGGCAGAGCAAGGGGGTAGAGACAGGGGAAGGGGGGTTACGATGTGTGTCTCCATGGGATTGCCGTACTGGGGTGAACTCACTTTGGACTTGGGGCATTGGAGCGTCAGGCCATTTGAAACCCCATGACCTCAACTTCTCGATTAGACGGGAAGCGAGGTGCTGAATATGTACTTGTAGTTGATTAACAGAGAATTGGCTTTAATACTTTTCCCATGCTGCCTTCACAGCCATACGGGGTACCCCTCTGAATGGCTTAGACCTTGTGGTCATAGCGTGCCATTTCGGGTCATATGGCGAGCGACAAGTACCCAGCCCGTGATAAGTCCTTACTGTGACCGTCCAGCCGCGCTCAGTATCTGTCCACTTAACAAAAGTTTCCCAGTCAGTCTCACACCACCAACACCACCCCGTATCATGATGTTCAGTATTTCCTATTACGCTTGTAGGCAACCCCACGCGGATCCGGCCTCTTGGCCCACCAACTGGCATATGACGGCATATGACAATCGCATTGGTGTTGAAGTAAGTTTGTAAGGTGCCTGCGTCGGCGTTTTCGTCGAAAATAGTATTCGTACAAGACAGGAATAGCTCGCCGTGGATCACCTTGGCTGCCCACGCTTCTTTCCAGCAAACCCCGTGCTCATGGTCACGGTTCTCGTACATTCGTGCCAGCGAAGAAGCAGGAAGGCCATGCTGCGGGCCGAGAATTTGGTGATTCGTGACAAGACGGGCAGCACACCAGGGAATGTAGAAGCAACTGCATCCGAAAGTCACATGAAGTGGTTCTCCGTATGTCATGATCCCATGATTGTGAAAGTAAAATTGTAGCTTGATCAACGAGCAGGTGGTGAATCGCGCGAGCTTCCGGTCGACAACGCAATAGCTCACGCCTGTGATGTCCCTTTCTAGGCGGCAAAGCAGGGTTTCCTTGTCATCTTCGTTGAGGCGGCGCGCCAGATCCCGGATATTCGAAACATAGCACATGCGTTTGCACGTCAGACCGAGGCAAACGGCATCAGCGGCTGAGAGGAGTTCGGAGACGAGGAGTATGAGTTCAGTTGGTAGTAGCACCAAGCATGGTGCCTGGGTTTCCTGTAGTTCTTGGGGATCTAGTATTTCTTGAGCCTCCTGTGGTTCTGTGGCCTCTGACGTCGAAATAGCAGTCGGGGAGTCATAGCTGGACGATACGGACACCGTCGATCGAGACTGATTGCGAGCGGTGCGCCCGAAAAGCCGGCGTGATAACTAAGTAAACACCATTATGTCCCCAGTAGATGTTGTTTCTTGGTCGAACCCACGTAATTGCCAAGACAGCAAAGTCCGTTAGTTTACCTGAATGAAATTGCTGGCAGTTGTTAGAATTAGGGGCCAAGCTAGTTATTGTTATTGTAGAGGTCTTAGGTCGGGCTTCGAAAGTCTGTTTGGTACGGCATGGTTGGGTGGTTCGTTGTTGTGTGTAAAGTAGGTAGGTAATGAGCATGAACTGTAAGCTTGCAACAGGTCTCAGGGATGACAAAGGTTAGCGTGGCGCCAAACACTGATACGTACTTGTACGGCATATTACCTATGTACTCTCTTAAAACTATAAGTCGATACAGTCGATCACGGCAGGCAAAAAGCTTGCGTGATTCTTCCTAGGTAGAGTCTCACACAAATCCATGAGCGAAGTACTTATTGCCTAGCGCCACGCTAACCTTCAACATCCACGAGACGTGTACGATATTAACCTTCTGCTCGGTCCTTGAAAGCCATAAAAATGGGTGCCGCGCAAAAGCACTGGGATGAGCCAGCAGACTCTTGTCGTGCCGGAGCAGGCATGTTACCTCTGGTGGGGAAGCACCGTATAGAGTAAGTAGACTGCACTCCCCTTCCATAGAATTTAGCGGGCAATATTTCGACTTCACTGTACTTATCCATCAAAGTCTGCTCAATGAAGCAACAAACGAATGACTTGATCAAGGATGTGTAAGAGGGATGGAGAGCTCAAGGCCCCAGTCCACCCAGAAGAGGGGTTGAATACACGCTCCAAAATCTACCTTCCCAGAAGTCAACTTCAAGTAGCCCTTGCCATCTACAATATCTTCACTACCTAGACAAGGAGACCGACGCGATCATTCATATTATGATTGAAAAGGAGATCATTTCGACAAGGCACACTATTTTCTCGATATCTTACCGAGTAGTTGCATCAGCGAATACTCCGCCGCTAGGAAAAAGCACAGCTCTAATGATGTAAGGGGATGGCTCCGCGAAGCTTGAGTATGTGAACCCACGAGCGGGATATATACACACCTTACATTGAGCATTTTCTTGCATTCAAACCCTTCAAGGCCTTCGATATAATACGAAATAGGTTTCTCCAAAATGAATTTCTCGTTTGCTTGTCTAGGTTAGATCAATTGTACTTACATATCGAACCTTGGATCGAGGCCACTGTACGAGGCGAGTCCCAGTGGGAAATTGAGTATCGCCAGGACGAGGCCGGTACACTATCCACTTCTCCTGTACGTGCTAAGCTGTGTGATCCTAGAGTTGGCGCTTAGCAGCCTATCTACTCCGCCAGCCAACATACATAGCTGCAAAAGCTAGCGCACTCTTTCCAAAGCCCACAAGACTCATGTGAAACCTCGTCCAACACCCAACTTTGGACAGTTTTCTTGTTCTTTTGATCCTTCTTAGACTTGATAGATGGAGGCCAATCAGGGTCAGCGGTTTGTCGGGGCTGCTCAGCACGCCATGCCCGCTCTGGTGATGGCTTGTCGTGTTTGGGCCAGGAGCTGATCCCTCTATAGAAGCGCCTCCCGCATCTCGTCCTCCTGAAGCGCAATAAATTGCTGCAAAAGTCTCTGCCTCGTACGCCCAATATTACTGATTCTCAATCGAGTGTCGAACCGCCCTTATTCTCGTTAAGGATAACCCGCTGTTTCTTAGGAGATCTTGTTAGAGCATTGCAAGCACTCGCCAATGATCCACTGTGGGCTCATCATCCGTGGCGTGGGCTACACGAGCCTTCTGCCACGAGAGCTTTCTCATTGCATTGTTGTAATGAAGACAATCAAGCTCCCATTATTCCTACTGGCAGATAAGCATCCGGCGCTTATCATCTTCGTGGGGTTCGATGTGCTTCCGTAACTGTTCGCATGCTAATTGATAGCACTCCTCAACGTCTTCTGGAAGATCAAACTCGGGAGTTGCTTGTTCTCGGCTCTTGAACACTTCTCCACAAAAGATTTTACCACACCCAACCAAACTGACTACGCCGGAGTCGATTTGAGCAAAAGGCCTGGCTCAGCCTACTGCCTTAGACAAGCTTTAAAGCTGAATATTTTGCGTTAGTAGTTAGACTATGGAATGAAGTCCAGAAACGTTCGTCTGAGAAGAGACCGTGCCAGTACTAGTATTTGCTCCGAACGAAATATGCACATATAGAATCTGGCTATCTTACCATTCATCCGTTTGGGACATGATTTATCTGGGCGGTATACTATGGTGGGTGTAATAAAGCTTAGACTTGATGGGCGTGATCTGTGCCCTTGGCTTTTGGAACAGCCCTTGAGCTGTCTCCCCTCATGCACTTTCATAGCTACCTACCTAGTTACTATGTAGACTCCCCTCAATCAACATCGCCGCTTTGAGGTACTGCATCTCATCTAGACTTACCTTAGTACATTATCATAAAATTGGGGGTTGTCCCCAATGTCATAGCGCAGGCGGGCTCTCATGACGTCAGATGGCTTTGCTGTTTTTACTCAAAGTCAGCGAAGGCAACGAATCAAAATTTGAGCAAGTGGACTGGTAGGTACTTAAGTACGCCCAAAATTGATATCGCCACCTTAGAAATATTCGTTATACACACTACCTAGGTATATATCCGGACCATCTACGGATATACTTAGGAATCCGGTTTAAAACGGGGAAAGTAACACAACCCTACCCACAGAGCTCTCGCTACTCAGAATAGTCATTACAGAACAGTTTCTGACTCCTCCGTCCTCACTATCGCATTGGAAAGCCATGATCAATTCTGTGGCTGCCGTGGAAGGGCGATTCATATAAGATCGGCATATCGATCGGTACCTTTCTATGGAAAGGGCCACGATTCCGGCTAGCGTGAGACGCTAGGTAGCAAGGGATCCCCCAGTATGTGGCTGGTGAGCATGTAGCTGTAGAGCCAACAGCACGTGAGACTGTATCTGGAGGCTCTGATCTTTCTTTAGACTGACTGCGGCGGATCATACAGTGCATAGCGAAAGCAGCGTCCTTCATTCATTCTCTTTCAGTCTTTTCAGCTTGCGGCCAGCGGGTGTGGTAACGGGGCCTTATGTCGTTAAGGAGCGGCCAATCACTATTTTAAGCGCAAGACTGGGTGGGTGACAGGTTTTGGAATATTGAAGAAGATTTTGTAGTCGTGACAATCTTTCAGCATCCTCACGTCGCCTTTGCTCTTTTGATGCGCGGTCCTCGGCTTCTTGACGTCGTCGTTGCTCGTCTGCTGCACGATTCTCGACCTCCGAAACACGAGCATTTGCTTTATCCAGCAGCTTCCCCAATTTGACGATATTGTCGTCCATTGTGACCTGGTATGAGCTGGTCCACAGAGTCGGCGAATGCCAAACAACGATGTCGACAGGCGAGCCATATTTAACGCGAGCGCGCTAGAGGGCCCGTGTACTGGCGCTCCTTCCAACATTCTATCAACTACAAATCCAAACAATTAAATGTAAATTAGAAGCAGCACGTTACAGACAAATAGGTAAAAATATTGTGCTTTTAAAGGGCGGTAGATAACATACTATATTTTCCCAACATAGATTTTGTAGTAGAGCCAAATATCCCGTCTGGCCCATTTGTTCGGATTCAGTGCCGGGCATGCTGAAGCTGCCGTGGCCCAAGTTCAGTCAGCACCGTGGTAGGGCAATCTCTGCTTAGGCAATGGAGGGGTTCGTGGAGTTCATCCTTACAATCAAATAAAGCTGCAAGCATCCAAACACCTCTTCCTCAGATCTACACTGACCAAACTCCCAATCGGATGTACTATGATACCCAGGCTTGGAATCATGATTGGCGAGCGCAATGTCGCATGTTACCAGATACAAGCAGCAGATGAGCAGCCCGCTGTGCGGATCCTCAAAATTTACAATTACGTAGCCACAGTCACCTACGTCACGTCCTAGGAGGATATTGTCGTCTGCTTGACTCTGTGGAAGCCTGCGTGGGTGCATTTTTCGTGTTTGATTTCAATAGCTTACCTATGGGATTAGTGCAACGCTACTGCCTTCCTTCGCCGAATAGTTTCCCGCGATCCTGAGAGTGCTTACGTTACTGGCATGGGTAGAGAATGCCTTAGGCGTTGTCTTCGACATCCCAACTATCGGCTTATTTGAGGATGGTAAGCTTCGGCTTTCCAAGAGCAGCCTCCGCCCTGCGCGCGCTACGATAAGTTCTTAGAACGATAATTACGGCCCTAACCCCATTGAGATGGCTGCCCTGTCCAGCCTTTTAGAACGGTTTGAACACATTCACACTTTTGGCTCGGCCGAGGATAGCGACTCGGACCTCTACTCTGAGACTTCTGCCGGCTACGGTCGCGATAAGATGTTAGAGCAAGAATCACTGAGTCGTATCAGACAGAAGTTGGCTGGCGTGTTAGACAGGCTTGGGGATACCGTTATGGAACTTATAAAAGCTATAATAGAGTTTAGGAACGAGCCTTCTCGCAATAACATTACAGTAGACTTGGACTTGGAGTTATAACGTGATATTCGCTTCGGGTAGAAACTACGATAATGCTACCAATTAAAGTTTTATTAAAATAATACCTTTTATAACGGCTAGGATTGTAGATGTCTCGCTGTGATGTTATAATTGCACCGAGCTAGATATTAATAGCAATAACCGAGCGCCGTTAGGTCTTCGCTCGTACTCTTTGCTTTAACTAAGCGGTACGGGACTATTTCTTAAAGGCGTAATCGAAATAATAAAGTTTCCTAAGCGGATTGCCGCTATTATGCCTTTCGATTAAGTTAAATGATTATATTACGTTATAATCCACTTTATAAGCACTTCGAAACCCCTTTACGCATATATAACTGGTATAAAAGGATAAGTTAAAAGTATTCTGCTAAAGTAACTTAGCTTGCAGTGCTGTCCCGCCGTCCGCGCCTTTCTCGAGCAGCAGTTCCACGATTTCTTTATGGCCCCTAAATGCCGCTGCTTGTAGTGCCGTCCCGTAATCTCCGCCTTGGATGTTCACGTCCGCGCCCTTCTCGAGTAGCAGTTCTACGATTTCTTTGTGGCCTTCAGATGCCGCTGCTGGTAGTGCCGTCCCGTAATCTCCGCCTTGGATGTTCACGTCCGTACCCTTCTCGAGCAGTAGTTCTACGATTTCTTTGTGGCCCCTAAATGCCGCTGCTTGTAGTGCCGTCCCGTATCCTCCGCCTCGGATGTTCACGTCCGCGCCCTTCTCGAGCAGCAGTTCCACGATTTCTTTATGGCCCCTAAATGCCGCTGCTTGTAGTGCCGTTCCGTATCCTCCGCCTCGGATGTTCACGTCCGCGCCCTTCTCGAGCAGCAGTTCTACGATTTCTTTGTGGCCTCCCAATGCCGCTGCTTGTAATGCCGTCCCGTAATCTCCGCCTTGGATGTTCACGTCCGCGCCCTTCTCGAGCAGTAGTTCTACGATTTCTTTGTGGCCTCCCAATGCCGCTGCTTGTAGTGCCGTCCCGTATCCTCCGCCTTGGATGTTCACGTCCGCACTCTTCTCGAGCAGCAGTTCCACGATTTCTTTGTGGCCTCCCAATGCCGCTGCTTGTAGTGCCGTCCCGTAATGTCCGCCTTGGATGTTCACGTCCGCACTCTTCTCGAACAGCAGTTCCACGATTTCTTTATGGCCCCTCAATGCCGCTGCTTGTAGTGCCGTCCCGTAATGTCCGCCTTGGATGTTCACGTCCGCGCCCTTCTCGAACAGCAGTTCTACGATTTCTTTGTGGCCTTCAGATGCCGCTGCTTGTAGTGCCGTCCCGTAATCTCCGCCTTGGATGTTCACGTCCGCGCCCTTCTCGAGCAGCAGTTCTACGATTTCTTTGTGGCCTTCAGATGCCGCTGCTTGTAGTGCCGTCCCGTATCCTCCGCCTCGGATGTTCACGTCCGCGCCCTTCTCGAGCAGCAGTTCCACGATTTCTTTATGGCCCCCCGATGCCGCTGCTTGTAGTGCCGTTCCGTATCCTCCGCCTCGGATGTTCACGTCCGCGCCCTTCTCGAGCAGCAGTTCCACGATTTCTTTATGGCCCCTAATTGCCGCTGCTTGTAGTGCCGTCCCGTATCCTCCGCCTTGGATGTTCACGTCCGCACTCTTCTCGAGCAGCAGTTCCACGATTTCTTTGTGGCCTCCCAATGCCGCTGCTTGTAGTGCCGTCCCGTAATGTCCGCTTTGAATGTTCACGTCCGCGCCCTTCTCGAACAGTAGTTCCACGATTTCTTTATGGCCCCTAATTGCCGCTGCTTGTAGTGCCGTCCCGTAATCTCCGCCTTGGATGTTCACGTCCGCGCCCTTCTCGAGCAGCAGTTCCACGATTTCTTTATGGCCCCCCGATGCCGCTGCTTGTAGTGCCGTTCCGTATCCTCCGCCTCGGATGTTCACGTCCGCGCCCTTCTCGAGCAGCAGTTCTACGATTTCTTTGTGGCCTTCAGATGCCGCTGCTTGTAGTGCCGTTCCGTATCGTCCGCCTTTAGCGTTAATTATCTCAGGCAGAGTAGCGCTAATGAGCACTACTCTCAGGTATGGGTTATGCTCTTGTAATAGCTCGGTTAGAGTTGAGGTAAGCCCTAACAATGCAGCGTAATATACAGGAGATAGTATTTCACCCCATATCTTACCATCCCAGTCATCAACATTCCAGATACGAACCCATGACTTGAAACCCTCGTCCGCATCCTGGAAAAGTTGTAGAAGTTGTGCCTCAACTCGACTGTCTGAGCTCCCTTGTTGAAGGTGTTCTGGCCAGTATCGCGCGGCGTACTTCGCAAGCGGGTACTCCTTTTCGATTTTGATAGGATCTCCTAGCTGTCTTACTTGGGGTTCGAGTAGCAGGGTTAAGCAGACACGAGTCATATGTATATGAGAGCCTTGCTTTTTTATGTGGAATGCCATAATGTCTTGACTGTTCGTTACCCTGTCTGATTGAAGGTATTCTTGGACAGAGAAATGAGCAAGACGTATTGTCGTCTGTCGGGTTTTATCGTCCTGATCAACCTCTGTAAAACCTGGGCAGAGTTTCTGGATATCTTCGAGATCTTCGAGTTTACGCTTCTTGTTAAAGACACCTGTCTCGCCAATTTCCACGGCTAAAGCATCAATAAGCTCGAGAATAGTGAGTGGTCGGATAGCACAGCAGAGGGTTTGGAGCAGTTGCTGTGCATATTCTCGTGCGAAGGCCGGAATTTGGCGAAGCATTCGCGCGTATGTGCCGTCTAGCGTATCTGGTAAGGACTGGAGTAGCTTTTCGAGATATTGTTCGCTTCGTGGACATTTCACAAGTGCCTTAAATTGACACTCCACCCAACGGAAGCTGCAAAACGTTAGCTATTATATAAAGCAATCCGATATGGCTCTTACACTCCTTTGGCCTTTTGTGTTAGCGCTTTCTCGATTCGATCGTGATATTTTTCCCATTTCCTAAGTTGAAGGTCTTTTCGTAGATGTTGTGAAACAAAATCAGCAATATCTCGGTCGACGCCTAAATTCTTCATCTCTATGATCTCCTCGGTGATTGCGTCAAGACCATCGCGAATGTAGACTTCGTCTCGGCTTGTAACGAGAAGATGCAACCCAGGTTCTTCCCATACTCGAATATCTGCCAAGACTTCAAGCATCCTTTCCCGGTGCTCTTCCTGCGGGCTTTCGTCTAGCGCATCTACCAAGATATAGACGTGGCGGAATGCTTTGACGAGCTGATGAAGACATCCTAGCAAGGCCTCGTCTGGCGGTGTAGCATGGCGGTAGCTCTCATGCAGGCGCGTTAGTTCAGTATGACTACCAAGCTGGGCTGACAATTGCAACACGAGCGCTCGGAGAAGGGCAGAGGAGTCCTGTTTGCACTCGTCGTTAAAGGTGAAGAAGAAGAAGGCGACACCAATATTGAGACCAGAGCTCCGATGGCGGGAGGTATGCTGAATTGCAGTAGAACACAGCACAGATTTACCGCACCCGGCGAAGCCTCTTAGCCATAGGAAGGAGTTAGGGGTTTTGAGCCAGGACGTAAAGGTGGGACTTTCGACAAGCCAGAGACCGGTATGCGGATGCCTCTTCTTGCAGGCCTCGTTGAAGTTGATCGTAGCATCGGGGGCTTTGAGCCAGTCTTGGACTTCGGAAGAGATTTGAGAGCTCCTGACTAGCTGCAGGAGCGCCTTGATATCTTCGACGTTATTCTGGACACGGTGAATGTCTTCTTGTTGTAACAGCTGCAGGGCCAATTTCAGTTGATTAACGATGTCGTCGACATCTTCGTCTAACTTTTCCAACGTGCTCCTCCGGATAGGGTACGCGGCTTTGCGGGTCGCCTTTTTGAGAGCGGACCGAACAGAATCAAGCGGAGTCCTTTTAAACTTTTCCGCCTCGTCATGAAGTTCCTGGATTGATTCCTCGCTCGCGGTAATACTATCCTCAATCTTCTTGATCAGGTCTTTCTCATCGGCTCGAAATCGGCGGTCTTGGACTTGGCCTTTTAAGCGGTCGAGTAACTCCTGCAGACTCCGAAGTTTGCGTATGGTGTGAGTGATATCGGAGTATTGGGATTTAATAGAGGTATAATAGTCGTGTAATGACTGCGCTACCTGGATGCCGAGCGAGATGATTCCTACCGCGGATCCAGCCACAGATAGTGGATCTGTCATGGCTATAGTACCAGCGTCGCGAAAGCGCAGCTAAGGCTAAGAGGGAATTGTAAAATAAAGGACGAAGACAGAACGGTCCGTCTAAAAAGTCTACCACTCTGCTATGCTGCTGCTGTCAGCCTTACTGTTTGCCTTGGCTCGGCCAGGCAAAGTGCATTTGTGCCCGATGACCAAATCTGCAGGAGCGAGCTTAAATGTGGCGTTCTGCCATCCAGACCTAATGACGCGACCGTAGCACCTCCGAACGCGTTATGTACTCGGGTTTTGACGTAGTTATGCCTACCTAACATGACAATTAGAGTCGTAATAACGGATACGACCAAGGATATAACTTTCATTATCTAATAAGGACTTGTGCACTCACTCTCAGATGTAATCTACAAGTACTGTTAAAATCCTGGGGCCTGGACCACCAAGTAGTGCTATATGGTGCTATCTCATGGGTTGGCGTTGCCCCACCGCGTCTAGTCCGCCTTGTAGTGGGTCAGACGGGTGCCCCCAGTTTCATTAGGCAGACTGCAATCTTATTTCGATCTCCGGGGTAAAGCAGGCCTTTGGACATGGAAATCGGCACCGCTATTCTTCATTCAGGAGCTGAATGTACGTGCATTACATAACCTGCGGCGCGGACTTGAACAGCCACAAGCTCAGCCACGCAGGCAGCAACCCCGCACCAGCAGACCACTTGCCTTGGCACGCTGACATTGGTCGGCGGTTTTGTTTAGGTAGGGATTGACGGATAGATATCGGTACCGCCACACGTAAATCAGCCACAGACAGGGGAGCCCTGCCTTGACGCTAGCCGGATTCGTGGTCCTTTCCATCGAAAGGTACCGATTCGTATGCCGATATTATATAAATCCCCCCTTCTACGGCAGCTACGAAACGAATCGTGGCTTTTTAATATGAAAGTTAGGATAGAAAAGTCAGATGATATACTATAAGAGCTATTATGGATAATAAGAGCCCCGTAGTAAGGTTATATTGGATAGGTCTGGTATTACGACGAGAAGAGGATGATTTCAATCTATGCGATTACGCAACGGCGCAGACGTAATTCTTACTTAAGAAAGTGTCCAAGGCTTTCGGATAGGCCAAATAACTAGACACGCAGATTTAAGCAATTGAATTCATGGGGCTGAGGTCGAGGTTGCGTTGAACACGAAGTATCTGCATTTTGGCTCGCCACACAGGGTGGCTCGCCACGCAGGGATGGACGTTAGTATCAAAAACAATCTGTCCATTGTCCTCCTAGATATACAGTCCACGCTAGGTTCCAAGTGCCTGTGGCTGCTTACCTCCTTAAGGTAGCTCTTTCGTATTCATGGTAGTTGCTGTAATGAACTGCCAGGTCCTTCCACTCTCCGACATCATGGTTTCCAGCTCACATGGAGCGAGGAATCAACTGCCCCCAAAATAGGATTTACACGATAGCGGACCTCTTTGAGCTGCAAAGATAAGGCGTCTGAGTGATGAGATGTATATACGGCTATGGTTAACGTGGTCCTTGTGGCCCCGACCCCAGCCCCGGCTATGGGTCTAAGTTGGACTTCATGCACAACAGATTTCCAAGAGCCATCACATATTACAATGTCTCGAGCGTGTAAAGCGGAAAGAGACGGGTGACTCTGGATAAATGTCACCATTGATCTCTCTGAAACTCGACCATTTCCTAGATCCACTATCTCCAGCTCTGGCCAAAATATCTGGTTCAGAGGAATTTCTGAGCTAGCCAAAACGCCATGCATCTCGAGGGATAGCTTTCGAATTCGATTGAAGGCAGAAAGAAATCGAGATAGCCTGTGAGGATTAGAGCACTTTAGTGAAGTAATCTTGAGGGCCTCGACTAGTTTAGCTCGTACGGGCCCTTCGACGTCGTGTGGGTTGAAGTTGCCATTTATCTCAACGTCTGTGACTCGACAAAAGTCGTTTAAGGCTCCTAGAATACTCGTAACTGTAGAACTAACGGAGTCTTTGATGTATGGTTCCAGCCAAATTTCTTTCTTCAAGCGAGAATATTGAGGTTGCTTTGGATGTGAGACTCGAAGGTGGGTGAGGGCAATCGATCTCAGGTTCGGTAGCAAATGGATAGTTGATAGTATGTCAGACGGTTCACGAGAACCTTCAGCCAGCATGAATCTGTTGTAGCGTTGATAAGCTTGATCTGCTGCATGACTTCTTCGATGTCTGACGTCCATTCGATGGCACCCTCCTAAGAGTAATGGATGGGTCTCCCAGGCATCTCGGGTACAGACGGGCCAGGTTCCGTGGTAAATCGTCAGTTTTCTTGTACAACGAGCAGTTGCCCGGTTACTATGTATGAAGCGCACAAATTCATCTAGGCAGTCTACCGTGTTTACGACGGAAAGATGCCAGGTGAGGATTGGATAGCCTATGTCTGCCAGACGACTACTAACAAGCCGGAACTCGCGTAAGTCATTTAGTGGCAAAAAGTTAGCGACAAGCGCCAGAATTTCGGCTGGGAAGCGGTCCATAAGCAAATTTTAAACCCGATCCACGCCCTCTATGCTCTGAGATTCATATATTATTGTTGGCCTAAGACTGTATACTGGTTACCCCCAATCCCGTAGTTAGGGCACCCGGGCACCTAGTGTACGGTCAGATACACTACTTAGCCCCGGTTTGTGGTTTCATTCTTGTGCACCAAATATAGCAGTAGCATATACCTGGACTCGGCAACTCCCCAACGTAGTAGCACTAACCGGCCCCCGTGAAGTCTCCAAGCTATTTTCGACAATGCAAATCATCCTTTCGCCGAATACGTGGCTGCCTGCATTGACTACATCAAGACTGAAAAGCACCAAGGTTTACCACCTGGAGGTGCCAAGTACCTGGAGGTGGGGGGGCTATGAGTTGGGCAAAACCGATCATTTTCATCAGCCGTCGGATCACCTAAGGTTCAGCAGGCTTTGATACTCCTCAGTTTTTTCCAGTGCTGTATCCGTCTAACAAATGGCTAAATTCCCTGCATTCTTTGGCTTCTCGGGTAAAAGTCCACAGAAAACGTTGAAATATAAAGATAGTAAAGAAACCAGAGGGTCCACTCCAAAATCGCACTCAAGTCGTACATTGCCGAGAAGTAAGTAACTGTATAGCCAATTGTAAGGCAAACCAACGAAGTGACCAGTCCAAGTTGAATCCAGAATGTGATAAGCGTTATACAGCTTTGGCCTCCTATAAAGAAAGAAAGAATTAGCTGTGGGCCGGATTATAATCTTCAAGGTGAGCATACTGAGATAGCGACGTTCCCAACATACGAAAATAGCCGAGGTCAAATTGCCAAGAATAAACATGATGAGAAAAATTGCATGAAGCTTAATATAGTTGGAGATATTAAATATGGATAATAAGCATAAGGCTAGACTGCCGGTTGAAGATAAAAGCACGGAAAGGCTCATAGGTATTTTGCGATCTAGTGTTGAGTTGAACCGCATTCGATCATTGCGTAGAGTCCATTTATAAAGCTTGAATGAGAAGCTGAAAAGGTGTGTTGAAAGATATAAAGAAACAATAAATATAGGCTTAAGGTCGTCGGTTGCAATATCTGCTATAAAGGCAATCGTTTGTGTGTTATGCATAGATATATATCTGATTCGACGTCTTTCGATGATCCAATGGAAAAGCATAAAAAGTAAGGTAGCAATGCCTAAGAGACCTGATACGGCTGGGAAAACCTTCAAGGCTGTTAATAAATACCAGAGCATAGAATGTAAGGAGTCTATTCACCAATACTTATCTCCTACGGAACGAAGCATCTTCGACTCGAATTGACTTTGAAGGTTTGAGAACATACGGTATGTGGGCACAAGGTGAATCAGTCAATTAAGTAACAAGTAACCAAGCTTTTTCGAGGCAATCCTGGACGGTCATGAAAGTGGGCTAAGGCCGGACGTCCCATTACGGCAGCATTGACTCGCCTGCACGCATTGTGCAACCGATCTATTTTAGGGATCACACAATCCTATCAAAGTCGCGAGATTGATGAACATGCACCTTGGTCTATGGGGCCAGAACCTGATATGAGGCAACCACAGAGGGACGACAGTTTTGCAAAGCACTTTGTAAGCAGCAAGCTACCCTATAGCATCAATCGTAATATTCTCTCTTTACTCTTCTACTCATATTTGACATATGTCCTGTGCGCGCGCTGTTGCTTTTAATTGAAAGACCGCTCTGGATAAAAGCTACGTCCTCTTATCAGAAAAACAAACATGGAGAGCTTCAATAATGAAGTCAATTCCAAAGTCCTGGATAATGATCAGCCATTGATTGATGACGTCTGATGTCGTCTATGGTGCGGGTTTAGGGATGTACCTTGCCATGCTGATGCCAGGTTACAGGACTCTGGTGCAGGGTTTGGTATCAGCCGATATATCGTTAACCCAAGATTTGAAATAGTATAATAACTGATCTGAGTGCAAGAAAGACGGATTCGCGCATATTTGGTAAAGTGTCGATATACAATGCATTGTGAACAAATTTTCCATCCGCACTCGGCGTCGACTCAACTCGCCAGAGACTCGTACCTCTACACCACGAGTCAGTGTACTCTACAATGTCGCGGCAATACACCCATATAGTTGAACGACTTAGCCAATGAGACGGTGTAACCCACGAGTCTAGCGCCTACCGGGTGCGAAATCACCAAGCACCTAGGGACGTATGTACGAATATGAAGAATCCGGATCAGAACGTCGACAGACGAAGCGATCGTCTAGCCCACTGGCAAACACCCTTTACAAAAGAACAATACCATCAGCATTGCGATCCAATGACTGAATCTCATGCGTGCAAACACCCTTTACAAAAGAACAATACCATCAGCATTGCGATCCAATGACTGAATCTCATGCGTGCAAACACCTCGGAAAACCGAGTTCCGAATTTAACACCACATCTGCTACCCAACCCCTCGGTATCTCATTGGCAAGCTGCATGGCAGACCTATACCCCGGTTGTTGAAGTTGCCTCTCTGCGCGTCCATTCGCGGGGCACAGCGCACACATCAGGCTGCATATATAAGGCGTCAGTTTTCAGGCCAACCAGAATTAAGTCCGCTTGCTTCATGCAATCAAATCATTGCGAGTATTTCTACGTTCGCAGGGTAGGACAGCTCCTCCGCGACACGGGTGTAGGTTGCAAGGATCTGGATTGGTTCAAGAATATCGCCAGGACTGATATCGATGAGTGATTCGCTCGAGAAGTAACAAAACTACTAACAATACTTCTAGGTAGAAACTAAAAACATCCATATGGTTTATGATGGTACGGCTGCGCTGGTAGCATCCTTGTTCGGGCCGAGTCGGGGGGTTCGTAAGGCGGGGAGATGACCAACCAGATGTGTGAGAAATGCTTCCCCGCTACGCGATGTGCTATATCGGGTAACAATGCCCGGCGGATATGTATCGCAACGAAGGTCGCATATGTCCTTCTCGACAGTTTGAGGCGAATGGATATACACGTGTTCGCGTTCGTAAGGATACTAGCCATGCGCATAAGGTCGTGCGACCCTCCTAGATTGATAGCTGATTGTCTATTGATTGAGGGCGGACCGTCGATCGATCGAGATACTTAAACGACAATGAAGAGAGAATCCGCTCACCTCTAGCCTACGAGATAATATTGTAGGCGACCGAGCAGACTACAATATTCCACGTCACTTATATGGACTACCCATATGTTTAGTGTTGTCCAGCGCATAGTAGAGCATTATGCCAACTATACATTCCTACCGTCAAACCGGGGAGCTATTTGCTGAACAAGTCGGAGTGCGACAGAACACAATTCCCCACTATGTCACCCTAACTATACCTCGGGTGTCAACCACTGAATACACGACGGTGTTTCTGGGATATATCACAACAGATGCCTCTGCCCCAGCGCAAGAAACTGGAGGGGCTACTCAGACCACCACAAATGACTCTAAAAAACCAGTGGAGGCAGCACTTGTTGAGTTTGGTGTTCTTTTTGGCGTTTTGATCGTGCTAGTCACTTGGTGTCTCTGGTGCAGGACCAAAGTGGGACGCAGGAAGCAAAGAGGGGCATATTGTGTTTGTTGTGTCGGGCCCAGAGGCCCTCGTGGCCGCCAAGGCCCTCAGGGAGCTGGTGGGCGTGATGGGCGTGATGGGCGTGATGGACGTGATGGGCGACCCGGATCCGATGGAAACCGAGGACCCGAAGGGCTACAAGGACCACTTGGACCACCTGGACAGCAAGGGATGTAAGGGACGCAGGGTCTACAAGGCAATCCCGGTGAGTACTATCTTGAATTGTTCTTTGCGATTCCTGGTCTATATGGGAAGCAGAAACGTGTATCTCAAAAGTCAATTACTCCTGAAAAGCTCGGGAGCTCTCTAAGCCCATCTGTGAGAATATTCACTCACTTTGAAGTGTGAAAGGTCGCGATGGAAGAGATGGCCGCGATGGTCGGCTTGGTGTAGATGGACGACCGGGAGCCGATGGTCGACCAGGTGCCGATGGACGACCGGGAGCCGATGGTCGACCAGGTGCCGATGGTCGACCCGGGACCGACGGGCGTCCTGGGGCAGAGGGTCGCCATGGCCCGCAAGGCATCCCGGGCCCCGCTGGGCCTCATGGACAACCTGGAGCAGACGGCTCTCAGGGTCTACAAGGAGTTCCAGGACAGCCAGGCACACAAGGTCCGCCAGGGACTCCAGGTCCAGAGGGACCTCGTGGACCTCAAGGCCGCCCTCCGCCACCATGCTCCGAGAGACCAGCAAGTCCAGAAAGGCCGTCAGGTGGCGGTGTAAGATGTGACAGAGACGGCAGGAAAGTGGTAGTCATCATGTGACAAAATATACTAAGACACCATACCAGCTTGTTGGGTCGCTTCACCACAGTTGTAGCCGAAGGCTATTTGGACATTGATTTTCTAGTGTCTTGCAATGCGAGTTCTTCTATCATTTGCCTCGCGAGAAGCATTTCAGACAAGTATAAAAGGGCCCGTATAGCATTCACATGAGTTAGGTTTTGACTTGGCTTCCGGATCTGAGCTTGGAGCCGACAAGCAGTGGTCTCTTAATGTAAGCTCTTCCCATACTAGGTTATGTAACGGATGCTATTATCTACATTGCACATCGGGGGTATCTATGCTCACATCTAGCGTCTAGCCTACTAAGAGGATATTGGTGTGCTTCTACCTAGTCTACTACGTAACTAATGGACAGGAATGAAGTGACGCGATTTGAATGGATGGGCCATATCTGACACGGTACGGGATTGCTGGGTGATATGATAGAATATGTTTGACATAAATGAATAACGGTTCTTTAAGTTCTTTAATCAAAGGCACTACGTACTATTATTTGTTTACTTTAGTTACACTATCAAACCAATGACATTGACTAAGCTCACAAGATGATCGTAGTTCCATCTTTAAATTTGACGACCGAGACCCGCGATGTGAGAGTTTCAATCTTGTATGCGCTGTTCAATGTCTCATCGAAAATCCCCCCTCGCAGCGCTATAGTCACAGCCGCTCGTCCTCTTTCTCTTCTCATTGGGAAATGGTCTTTGCTGATTCTTCTCTAAGCCTACCGGTTGTCTGTCATTCCTCATCTAACTTTCGAGGTTGGGAATGGCCATCTGTGATTTCAAGTATAGCCAGTAAGCTTGCAGCTATACGTTGGACGCGGAAACAATGTACACCGTCTCAAGAAATCACATCAAGAGTCCTAGGTAGCCTGGTTGACCTTACCCTCCAGCGGCACGATGCTCATCGTGAGCCCTCGAGCTCCATTACCCGCATCTAGCAGTAGCCAACCCGCACCGTTTGATGTCATCCATCACGCTATCTCGAATCTAGCGCCTGGTTCTGTCTCCGTCCGTTCCATTGTGCACCGCCATCACCAACGGGAGGAATGCCTAGTCTCTTATACTCCTGCTGTCGCATGTACTCATTCAACCGTCAATCGGTGGACACGAATCATACTGACCCTGGCACTCGCATCGGCTGCCCGTAACACCCGAAGATCAGCTGGACTTGAGATGGAGGGTAGCCAGCAGAGGGTATAAAATGCACGGCTTGCCCACGTCCATCGTTCAGTCAACCTCCCTCTCAATATTCTCACCTCTCCTCCACACCTACTGCCAACTCTGCGCATCAAGTGCTCGCTACAGGTCTGCATTCCCGAACCAAAGAGGAGTGGCTCAGCGAAGATAGCACCATGGCGCTCGTGTGGCCAATTGACGAATTCTCCAGCCCCGCATCGTCGACTGAGTTTCTGGATCTCACAGTGTTCGACTGTGATGATGTCCTCGTTACTGCCCACTCGAATCACTGGGAAAATGGCTCGAGTCTCGGAGACGGAGAACACTCCTGATAGCCTAGACGTTGACCGTATCGACACAAAGCCGATCGATGCTAATAAGCTTATGGCGTTGTTCATAACATTCGCCGAATCGGAAGTCCTAGTATCGCTCCTAGCGCCCGAGAATGATTAGGAGGCGAATGACCATCCAGACGCCTGCGCCTTTGACGCTAACGACTACCCCGCAGAGGCGATGTCTGCACTGTAAGGAAGCAAGTCTCTCTCAAGCCACCCAAACCAGAATTCCTTTACCAATGATGACGACTAGTTGGCTGAGGGGCCACCTAAGTTTCCCTCAAAGACTTCCGAACCTCCACCCAAGTAACCAATCATTATTGACCTTATAGGCGAATTAGATGAAGATGACCCGATATTACCCCGTAAGCGACGTTCATAGCAACCTGACACCTCATCAACGTATGAAACTGGACGAGGATAGTGCGGCTGAGATCGATCTTTACTATGGCTTGTCCTTATATATACGAGTTTAGAGCTTTCGGCGGTAAGACGATGACAGCGATTCTTGGTATTAATGGGACCGTCGAAGTAGCCTTTGGAATGGACCTGAAGAATGCCTTAGGACCCTCGAATACTCATGTAAGAAGGAAATGTGGCCGCGCCTCGCTGTCACCGTTTAGGTGGACGGTCAAGGTCTCTTCCTAGAGCTATGACTAATCGAAGGTCTTTGTTGTAGAGGACTAGGCGACGGACGAGATTCTTTGTTAGAGGGGCGGAATGGTCGAGTCGATGTTGTTGCGACTGTGGGAGAGCAGAATGGTTTCTTGGACTAGTTTGAGTGAGTAATGTATCTGTAGTTCTTTTTTCTTTTTCTTTTCTTTCAATTTTTATATGGAAAAGAAGCATTTTATCTTATTTCGCCCTTTGCTATTTGATGCCGTCCAGGCTAGAGATCTCCGTAGTCATTCCATTCTGCTTTTGGGCTTATATAAGACAAACTTCGCATTTTTCTAGTGCATGCCAGGACCGGTCTTTCGCCCAAAACTTGCCGACTCTCTCAAAGCATACTTGATCATCGCCCTGTATTGTTTTTCGTATCGTTTTCTGTAGCAAAAGACCGTAATGATAATCTTGGTTATTGCATTTGTTAAGTTGAAGGCCCAATGCGAAAAATTGTTGCTCTGAACCCCTCAAGCCATCAAATCTGCATGTGTTCTTACACTCCATACCCAGATCACGTGGTCCAACCGCCACCCGCAGAGTAAAGCTATACGTAGGAACCTGTCTTGGCGGGTCTCTTAACTTCCTATCGCTTCGACATGGTGGTGGTCGTGGCTGCTCTTCAACCCCTACCCTGCATTGGTGAAGACGTCCGGAGAGATATAAGGCGTTTTCTGTGCCCATGCCACGGACATGTATTTGCGCAGTATCTGGTTCGTGACCACCTGCTGAAATCCCGCCCATTACAGAAACCCAAGACCAAGTAGGAACTGATTGCTGACCTGTCAAGATTACTGGATAATCCACAGGCTCCCACATCAGCCCATCCGCGAGGTTACGTTCCCATACTCCTGCGAAGTATCGGCATCCAACAACATTACCCAAAATAGTGGCGATACCTTGCATAGCAGGGAGCCTATCGTTCTCGTATGTGAGATCAAGGACAGAATACTCATTGATCAAGTCTCCCCAAGCGCTGAAAAACAACCCTTCCATCATTGCTCTTTGCTTTCCTTGAAGTCGGGGGATGATAAGACATCCGTCCAGCTTAACATGAAGCATGGAACAACAGGATCATCAGACTCGGATGCCCTGCCAAAGCGGAAGAAGAAATACCAGTCGAGTATGGGACAAGACGGCAGGTCCGTACAGAGATAATTAGCGACCACCTGACTAGATATGGCGACGAACTCTGCTGACTTGTATTTTTCTTTGCATAGCAATTTCTCCGGCGGACAGTGCCAGCGGGTCTTACTAGCACGCCTTTTTGTGCAGAAATCCAGACTCCGACTACTGCTTTTCGATGAGGCAACGAGCGCTCTTGACGCGGAGACTGAGGAATTCGTCAAAGAAGGCTCGTCAATTTCAAAAGTCCACCGACAAAATGACCAAGACGATCGCGGCAGCCGACTTTCACCGTCGGCTGGGTTTATACCCAGCCCGAGGAGCTGGCGGCCGCCGAGATGATGGATGATGATTGATGCAATGGGATCCTCGACGCGCAGTGCTTATGACGATCATCTGATGCCCGACGAATCGCCTTCTTTATGCCCTTCCTGGGTGGTAGGGCTGTGACAGACACGTGCTCCACTAGACTAGGGCCCTATCTTAGCGCGGCGCAAGGCCTACAAGAGCGTGCTAGGCGTGATGCACTACTGGCTAATCTTAATCTCCCCCTTCAAGCTCAAGAATGAGCGTTCACGGCCCAGCCAGTACTTCCAGCCATATTGCTAAATGTACCATCAGTGGATTGCACAGATTTGACCCATGAAGTGAAAGCTTAGATCGCGATTACAACGTCTACCCGCTTACGTCTTTATCGGCAGTCGTGCGTGGTCAATGACCCGTCTGCGGCGCCAACGCCGTACCCAAGATCACCGGAGCAGTTCGGCCCTCCGGATGGACTCTGGAGGCTAAGTCGAAGGCGAAAGTTCCTGAACATTTATCAGAAAGAGACAGAGAGCATTTCAGATACGTCACTCCCAAACGGTCCAGCTCCGCCAAGCGAGAAGGAGGATGGGAACGAGGCCGGGAACAAGGACAGAAACGAGAACAGCATCAGGCTGCTGGGGCGGAAAAACATCGAGCTAGCCAAGAAGAGTTTCACGGGGCCAATGCTACAATCAGTCGGCGCCCCGCTGAGCAACCTGTGTCCGTCAAGGAACGAGTTAGATTCGAGCGTCAAGGAAAAGAGAGGTGGCATACAGAGGATATTTGTGATATGCTCTTACAAATTCTGGAAACCCTCGACCTACACAATAAGGGTCACTCGTCGCGTTGTGAAACATGTGGCAGTGTACTTGGAGTCCGACACTAAAATGCGGGCACCTTCGGCGTTGGACACTCCTCAAGGTCGATTAGCCTCCAATGGGATCAGCTGGAATTGCACAAATACTGGGCTGGTGGGCTCTTTTCGTGAGAAGAATATCATTCCCCATCCGCAAAGAGGGGCTTAGACGTAAATGCTTCCAGTTCAAGTGACATATTTTTGCTGCTACCTCAATGTTCACCTTTCGACAAATTAGCAATTGCGCAAAGATCACCCGTGCAGGCTGTGGAGTACGCGGGAATGCCACCCGCTGGCACGTGATTCGTGTCAACTGTGTAAATTGGGTGTACTTCGGGATTGAAAGTCGACTGGTGCAACGTCATTTGTTTACCTTCAATAGCGCGGTAGACCAACACTAGGCGGGTGCCGCCGCTGATCTTGTATTTCCTGTTCTCACATGTTTCGACCGACCCTCCGCTCGTACAACAGCCCTTAATGAACCAAACTTCGCAGAGCTGAGCTGCTTCGGCGTCTCCATGAGGTCGAACGTGCATACAGCGAAGAGAAACGGCGCGCTGACGAAGAGAAGCAGCGCGCTGACAAGGCTGAGGACCAATCGCGACAGACAAACCTGGAGGAGTATATTGCGGCAACCCACGATCTAGTCTTCAGCCACATGACCGTTGAAACCGATAAAGACTTGACCTCCAAAGGCTCTCTCACGAATCCACGCAATAAGTTATGCCCCAACTAACCTGTGCCGGTGGGCTGGCTTTCTCGAGCAGCAGCAAACCATTTTAGAGCCATCTTGGACAGGTACCTATGTAGTTGTGGGGCTGTCGCAACATACGCTGAGACCTTTTTGGCGCTCCATTCGGCATAAGGTCTGCCATTTCTTAACCTCGGATCCTTCATTTCTGGCCATCACCATGCCCAAAACCTTTACCTATATATAACCTCCGAGTCTCTGCGGTACAATATGAATCCATCTGGGATTGCCCCGAGTCGGTTAATTGTCGACGCACTGACAAAAACACAACGATGGAAGCATCCAACTTCCAAAAATCAATCCAAGCTTACCAGTTGCAGTCAGCATTGAAGAAGCTCTGAGAACGCCTCTACAACAGCTGCCTATACTGTCAAATGGCCAGGTTCAGCTCCCCAATATCGCTCGCGCTCTCGTCATAAGTATTTCCCGTCATTTGTGTGATCTTGAGACACCTCGCAGGACAGATACCCCTGACCGAGGAACTTTTACATAGGCCGGCGAGGGGTTTAGCGAGGAACTGCTGTTTTATTCAGACCAAACTAAAAGAGATGCCGTCGTTGTGGGGAAATATCTTCCGGGTTATCTGCGGCTTTGTATACAATGCTGGAAACATCATCGAGTAGTAAAAACGGTGCAAATAGTGGAATTTTGCACGACTAGATAAACGAGAGCCGTGAAACCGGATGGGATTATAACCTTGAAGGGGGCCATGATAGACAACCAACTTGAAAGATTTCCCAAAATGGCAATAATGTACTGTGTCGCTACATTATGCTATACAGAACACCATGGACATTGACTGTGTCCTTACTTTATTGTTGTTCCGGGTATGGCTAGGGTAGGCACTTCAACTGTTCAAGTCCGTCCACTCCGGTATTCGAACCTTCCTCGATGCGAGGGAGAATCTTGCCGAGATGTCTTTGAAGACAGACTGGGGGTGAGATTCTACCGTATTATGGTTGATTGGTTGCTACTGACTATACCCTACTGAATGTGGCGATGTCTAATTTCTTGGCATTCGCTGACGCAGTGATAACTATTTGATAGACGGCTCGTACAAATGACCCAGTATGAAAAGTAAGAGATCACTTACTACTTCTCCTTTCTTTCTGGCCACAATCCTAGCTGTATCTCTCCCCTAATCCAGTAGGACATGGGGCCAGCCAGCCAGGTCTGTTTACCTGACACGACTAATGCCGCGGATCAACACGTTCCCGTCCCGTAACGGCAAGTGAGTTCATCGGAGCTGCTGGCGCCAAGCTCCGATGAGACTCGAATCTGGTTTCGATTTGACTGCGTTCCTTTACTCGATAAAAGCCGGCGAAAAAATACAGATATGCATCTTGAGCTGGTGGGCACCCTTTATACAATTGGATGATTTAGACATTTATAGAGTGAAATATCACATAGTGGAGGGATAAAGGCGCAGTTGCAGGCAGAATTACGATTATATCGTGGATTATGTCCATGAGTGATGCACGGAGTAGAGCGGGAGTGGCCTGCAAGAGTAAGACAGAGCCAGAGGCACATATACAGATAACGGGTTAAGCGTAGCCTTAAGAGCAATGTGTCACCGCTAAGGGCGAGCTATCTCGTTGTTCATATTACCAATAAAAATGCCTACTTGGGTGATCTTCATACAAAAGAGCAATCAACGCCGGTTTCCTGCTACAGCTGCTGCGGAATATCCATCTCTCAAACCAGGACGCCAATGATGTGCCAACCCCTTGAATTCACATCGCGTGCGAACTTGACCATTTTGGTCTATATAACGTTCGTAGAATCGAAATGTGCCTGTCTTCCACAATAGTCCTCTTACAGTCCCGTACTCATCCAGCCGAAGGTGCCGGCCCCAGATGCTAATATTAGTATCGTCAAAATGGCAGCACCAGCCCGATCTCCTGTCCCTATCGGTGTCGGTGTGTTGGTAAACGAGTCACTACCCTGCCCCGCATTGTTGTTGCCCACACTCGTACCACCAGTGGCATTGGTGACAGGTACCTTTGACGAGCCAATGAGTAGTGACGACACTGCTCCCAACACGTTCATGGTCTGACCAGCACCAACACTGCCATCAAAAGCCCCACTTGCCCAGCCGAACCCGCACGTTCTTTGGTTGTCACCACCAGTGCACTGATTGATAGCTGCAGTGGCCGAAGTCTTCAGAATAGGGAGAAGTTTCGCGGCAGTGAAGGGTGCAATCTGAGTGATGGTAGACATCCAACGGGCAACGTATCCCTTGAAACTCAGCATATCCGTGGTGCAGGTCATGTGCTCCTCACATGCGATCTCGAATGCGATGTTGTTGGGGAAGAAGACCCGCAGAGTTCCATCGATGAGACCATCCAACCTGGTCTGCCACTCCGCACTTCCATTGGTCTGGGTGGCGGTGTTAGTGACGTGATGGCGACTCAATCTACGGGGGGAAAACAAGACACTTACGTAGTTGTACATGTAGGCAGCACCTAGAAGATAAACACCATTGTTGTAGGAGAACTGGGCCTTGTTGATGTCCGTGCAGTTGGTCTCAACGTGGGCGCCGTCGTAGATGTTGTACTGGGCGTCCATGAATCCGATTTTCGTGACCCAATCCCAGGTATCTTCAGCCCACTTGGCGTACGTCTCGTTACCGGTATATCGAGCTAGTCGGGCGCCCAGATTAAAGAAACAGCCATTTGCAATGCTGTTCTTGTAGTTATATCCGTTGTTGGAAAAGGGAATCTGCCATCGTAGACCTCCTCCACAAGTGGCATCATGTCGTTGTGGATCTGCTTGGGTATTGAAGACAGCCTGGGCTAAGGCTAGCCACTGCGGCTGATCCGCAGGCGGGTCTGGGAAGTTCTCTTCCGCCGCAAGCATGGCTGTCATTCCCCAGAAACCTTGATCATCGTTGCCAAGCGAAGCGGTAACGTTGGGGGGCATGTAGTCCTTATTTGGCCCAACCTGCCATAGCATAGCGTCCGTAACAACATCATTGTAACTCGAGTCGCCGGTCAGATGCCAATAATCAATCATGGTTCCCCATAGCGCGCCACCTTCCCACCAGTAGTAATCGCCTGCGGGGGGAGGACCTGGTAGAATGCCGGGTGTTTGGCCGGACTGATTGCCCTTGTAGTATTGCATCAAGTCGTATGCGAGCGTCTTGGTTGATTGTTTGATTGCATCTACGAGCGCACGGCGAGTCAGCATTGCTCGGTTGCCGGCCTAGGTCGGGTTGGGGTGCATGACCCGACGCATTCCTGAGGGATAGGGGATAGGGGAGAGAATTTTGATGCGACATACCATCTGAATCAATAGAATACACTCCAGCAGCAGATACCAAGGGACTACTGAATAGAAGCGCGACCGCTGCGTGCCGAGCGAAGGATGCCATCTTTGGCGCAGCGAGATCTTGGCACCACACCAATAAACGAGCGACGGAGAGAAGAAGGGAAAGGAACACAGTCGGGGGTGCGGAAGGCGTCGATCAGACAAACCAAGTCAATCCTGAATCCGAGAACGGTCGCGCACGTCTATTATCGAGGCCCAGGACAGGACAGGACAGGACACTTCGCTTTGGAAGCGTTGATGGGTGGGATGTGGGCAGATGATGAAAGACGGAGAGGGACAAATGGTGGAAGGGGCACAGGTTTCCGGGTTTACTTGGAAGTAGAACAAGAAGGGCTCGGGCGCGGATCTCCAGTGGCCATTTCAATCGGGAATGTGTGTGTCTGTTACAGAACTTAACGATAGCGAATCAAATGGCGGCTCGTGATTGGTGTCGCTAATCATTGACACCTTGAACTCCCTCCCCTGTTCAGGACTGACTGGATTCCTAGTGCCGATGACGATTGACAGTCAAGCGCCACTACTCGCCTCTAGTCGCGACCTACTAAGTAGTAAACTTCTTGGATCAAAGGCTTGTGTTTTGCTTGATTGCTTGATTGCTTCCAATGTCCTGCCCAGCTTTGTAGCGTCCGTCTGGGCACGGAAGCGTGGGAGGGAGGAAATGCCAACAAGACCCTCTCGTACCCAATTTTCCCCATGCCCAGGATCGATGAGGATCTGGGGATTTCAATGGGACGGGACAGTGGACATGCTTGGCATGTCATCCCGCCTAGCACTGCAGCACTGGCCAGGCCCATCAATTCAAGCTTAACTACCAACTTTACCCACTGTACCTGGTAATAGTGGGCTTTCAATTTTAGTGACTGGGGCTGTGCGCATTTCAGCTACCTACCACAGTAGAAGAGCGGCCGCCTCAGGTGGGCACGCGCTTATTCTCCATCTCTGCGTATTTCAATTTGGGAACTCGTATTTGGCAGGAGGCAATATGTACTCTGTTTTCCAGTTGAGTGCTTAGGTACCCAGGGAAAGACCTGGTCTCTTATCCCCAACTTGCGACAAAGTATTGCAAGGTACGTATGGCAGATCTATTAATACATCAGCCCAATGACTGTTCAGACGCTACGTACTATGGTACACTTCGTCAGATTTATGCATCTACCGGGTCTCTGCATTAGCGCCTTGCTAAGATGTTACGGTGTTTAAAGCAACATCAACAATTCAGGGGTGAACCTAGGTAGATACCTACTGTGTACTAAGTAGGTAACTTAAGTACTTTAGGTAATCTCAACTTCACCGGACTCGTCTTTGCAGCTGCAGTCCTCAGAAGAACCAACATTTTCTACGACGATGGATTCTCGAGCCTCTTATCAGTTTCCCGCATTCAGATGAAGCAGAGTGATTGGTTTGCCGTATCCCATTTAACCTCGTGTTACTCCTGTAACGGCGATTATCTCACTCTATGCACAACATATGGTGTCCAGTGATGGCTTTCGGGCTCGGCGGTGGATTATTACCGGACATAAGGGACAGTGAAAGTTCTACTAGAGATTAGGCGATAGAGGCATCCACCATCGTGAGTGCAGTATCGTAACTTGCATCCATATCTGCTTGATGCCGGCCTTTCCGCCGCATCATTTATCCCGAAGAATCTTTGGGTCCCGGAAGATATCATAATGGCGCTCTCCATCATCTGTCACCGCAACGACAACGATTCACTTCGAAACTAGCCACGGCTATCGCCTTAGTGGCCGCCTCCATTTCTTCCGCTACCACTGGTCATTCAGTCCTTGAACTGGAAGCTGAACTCGGCGGGAGAATTCATCGTGGAGTCTCATTCGGGCCTAAATCTCGTAAGGATCGGAAGATACCTTGGTGGTCGCTCGCGGCAATGCCTCAAAATGTATAGAGCAAGAAACATTTTGAAAATGTCAGTAAAGAGGTGCTGTACAGAGGATGTGAAGAAACCACTGGGATAGCTCACAAGCACTACCCCGGCCTTCCTCGCTGAACATGACAGCTCTTTAGTAAAGCTATACTGCCGTCTAAGGATTACGATACATACCTACTTTAATTGGTTCTTCGGGATACGTCGTCGCCGGTCAATACCCGTCTATGTAACACGGTCTCTTGATACGCCTTTAAGGATAAGGGCAGATACAATGTGATGTATCTTCTTTGACAGGTATTGCAGAGGATCAGGTACTTCATACTACGACAACATCGTAACGGAACGACACAGGCGACTGTTGGTATGCCAATACGCACTCTCGCTATTCTGCAACATTTACTCGATGATCTTACTCAAGCCATGCGAAACACCCCCGAGGACTGAGGCATGCTGTGCTCGTCAACGATGAACTCGTGATGCAAAACACTACATTCACAAACATACGACAAACACCTTGGAGACTACCGCTTCCCCACCCAAGTACGAATTACAGCGTCCAATAGTAGGAGGAGCTCGTCCATGACATGCTTACACAATGGGAGAATGACGCTTGCCTCGCAGATGCCCTTCCGGTTGCCGCTAACCCGGGGCCATCGCTGTTCCTCATCACCTGCAGCTTTGGTGATTTGATGCAATCTTTCTAGTCCTGGCATGTCTATGAACTAAAGTCTTTTCTGCTGCATGCGGATGACTATGAGGAGCGGCGTTTTATGCGTGATTATTTGGGCACGCTGCCCAAATGACCTTGTTATTCACGGTGGGCTTGTGTTGTCAGCTGGAGGAATCAATATTGTCAATAAAGATGTGTTGACAAAATTTACTCTCTTCCTAGGTTATCTGCTGCCGGGGCAAGCGGGGCAGATATGGCAAATCACACCGGCCAAATCCCCATATTCGCAGGTACATCGATCAGACTGAGGAGTATGATATAAAAGAGACCTATCCTGCTCTCTCTTAAGCACTCCTCTGCTCCGGCATCGCCAACGTGTTGTCTGCCCCCTTTAGTCTTAGGCCTCAAAATCATCGCGCACTCTCATCAGATTCGGGAACCAATGATTCACGATAAGCCAGAATGCAATGACTAAATCAACCGTGTACCCGAGTGCTTGTAGCAGCACCGCGCCGTTCCACCAATCCCATGAGTCGAGTTCTTTGTAGGGAAAGATGGGGGTCTTGAGACCTCCCACCAGCCTTCCGATGAATTAGAAAGGGGACATATCAAGGTGCTTCACGAGGATGTCTATACGATGACGGAACTCTTTGCTTTGAGGTGGAGGGTGTCAGTCGTAAACTAAAGCTTGTGTTTAACATATCGTTAGTCTCAACTGTACTGGAAAGCTTTCTCTGTCTGTCTCTTAATCTCAATCGACTTAGGTCTCCACTCCGTGGATCTCTCCGTACCTTGTTGGCTTCAGCCTTGGTTTCATTCCGTACTCGCGGAAGCAGTCTAAGGCAGAACCTTGGGCGGATGGACCTATGGCAAGAAATCCATGCAGGGCTTTGGTCACGGAGCCTTTGGTCATCTCCCGGATGACCTTGTCCGTGTTTGAATCATTTTTGGTAGGGGTAGATATACTAGCTACGATACTCGAGAGTTCGTTTTGATATTGGATTTGGTTGTTAATCAAGCTCTTGGAAACGATGGTGGGAGCCTTCTTAATACTTGACAATCCCCTTTGCATTGTTTGAAACTGCTGCTCTATGCAATTGACTATCCGCATTTTACAGCGGAAGAGTACCGAAGAACATCCCTGATGTGTATGTCAAATATAGTAAGGGTAAGTTGGAAATAATGACTGTAGCAACTCTAAGAGGTATAGAGCCAGAAATGGCCGATATCAACTGTTGCAGACTCGAGACTACAGAAGAAGGAGGAGATCTAAAAAATGGTCGAGCCAGAAACTTGTAGGAGTCCGAGATTGACGACTTACTCGGAGGATCAAGGTCTCAGTATTCTTTAGCAGAGAGCATGCTGCTTCAAAGTTCTGTTTCTCAGGGGACACTGCCCCTGCAAGGTTTTCCCAAACCATCGCCATCGTCTCGAGCACCCATATCCTCAACTGTCCTAGCGCCAAGGGTGTTTTTGATTATTTCCAGATACGTACAGAGTCTGAGGAGTCTGAGCGGAGGGTTGTAACTGTTTCGCGCTTCGCTGTGCATAAACACAAAATCGCTACAAGACACGAAATATCAGACCGTGTTCTTACAAACACCAAGGCAAAGAAAGATCATGAGCCTGTATAGAAAGAAATCCATGAATCTGCTACACTATTATCTGTTTAATTCAAGTTTTCTGTTTGCTGCGAATATATATAAGCCATTCATATGCATAGAATGATGGTAAAACTTCCGTACTGTTGTGATTCATGGGCACCGGTCATCCACAGTACACGATTGCCATTTCCATGCATGCGTTTCATCCACCACACAACAGAGTTCGATGGGCAGGGGGTTGTTGCAACTAGTCGGCGTGACATAGGTCTGGGAACGTTTGGTGGCGCACGAGAGTATAGCTAGAGATAATGTTTGAAATCTTCATTCACGGGGCAGCAAGTGCGAAGGGGCAGCTGCACTGCTGTTGTTGATGGTGGGTCTAGTCATAATCTCTACGGCGTATATGGATATCTGGGTTCGAAATTAGAGTCATGAAGACAGCAGAAAAACTATCCATGGTAAAATATTTCAGCGCTCATCCCAACAATGTCGGACGTAAGTTCTGGTGGGTTAAAACTACGAGCATTTCTGAGCGCCGATAAGAGAGTCTGATGTATTAGGCTCGCTCTGTAGAAGATACAAGAGCATCGTATATTGGGCATTCGAGAGGAAGACGATAAAGAGTGGAAAGTAGGGATGAGACGTTGGCAGGACTGTCCCAAACCTTGCTCCGTAGAGCGCATTCCGTCGAGATGGTGCGACGGAATTCGAGAAAAAGTTGCCGCTACATCAACTATAGTAACATAGTAACAGACTCCTCAACGTAGGACCATAATCACACCGACGAATGCCTGGAGATCCAGCAAGAATGACAGACTAACGGAGTCGTCCGGTCAGGAATCTTTCGAACGAAGTCAGTAATTCCAAGAACAACTGTACCGAGATGCGATCCAGCCATGAAGCACACCGGTACGACTAGGCAGTCGTACCAGCACGAGACTCCTTGATACCACTTTCCTAAATCTATGAGTAGTTGGACCTGCGTCTCGACACTGTATAAATGCTTTGCCATATCAGCTATATACCATCTCGTAGTTGACCTGCAGGACGTGGCAAGGTTATTAAATAGCAATAAGTGGACTGTTGATGGATTTCACGGACAGAGCTATGACGCCACTATTCGTCGATAATCATAGAAGAGATATGAGACTCATGGGCCGTCTGCTAAGAGAACTGATGAGTGGTTCAATGTCAAAAGGAGCTTGCAAGGTTCCACACGAGGTTTGGAGACCGGAAGTTTATTTGTCGTCACACATAGGCAAATAAAGGTCCCCTGTTCAATGCGGCTGTGTCTGAGTTTTGGTTTTCCAAGTAACTACTGCCAACGAACCAAGACGACACAAGTACCTGAACCCAAAATCCTCGTGCAACTCCTGGTCTTCTACGCTTAAATAACATGCGGTGCAATCAGGAGCTGTCGATCCGAACACGTACCTTGAGAGGTGGGTTGTTGCATGAACTTAGGGTCAAGCGGTCAAGAATTTCGATTAGCGTGCATCGTACTCGGTCTTGCGCAGAATCTTGATTGTTGTATCTGAAATCTCACAAAACACTAGTTACACGTTTCTCCGTCGAACGAAAACGTGAAGAAGACTGTGAGAAACGTGACTGAGTATGAACTGACCATGTTACATGGCAACTAGTGACGAAGATTAGCGGTCAGACTAACGTTGGTATGCAACTTTGGGCTCGACTCCATCCCTTGTTGCACCACGGGGTGGGCGGGTGGACACCGTAACCTATTGGTTAGCAATTCCATGGTTTATCTGCTACCCGAGTCTGACATTAAGAGGCATCCACACATACCTGATAATCACCCTTCCGCCGGTCATAAGGCAACCATCGCTAGGTGAGTCCTGCAGGCGTGAACAAGAAGCCCGCCGAGTAACAAGCACTCCTTGACGCTAGCCGGCATCATTGTGCATACATACGGTCAACTCGCCGCGAGCCGAGGCAACAGTTGAGGATGTCAGATCGGACTAGTTCGGGTGACCACGAATGAATGTCACCGCGGCGGCTGTCCTACCGGTATCCGACGTAGGCATCACCAGAAGAGATAGGATGCCTGTAGAGCCGTGTCAGCCCCTGACACTCACCGACTCGGGGTGGATGCAGGCGTTCCTACCAGTCAGTGGATAACTTCAACAATATTTCTTCAAGTGCTGATATGTGTGCTCGACAGCGCTCTCAAGGGCCAATGAAAAGATTGATCGATATAGGACAAGCTGATCATCAGCCTTTCGCTATTGCTGTCGTGCCTCCTAATGTCTATGATGCCCATGCGAATCGATGTCTGTGAGCATGATACCAAAATCTTCTGTCTGCTATCTTCGGTTGAATCTTCGCTGGCATTCGGATTGCCTAACCTGTCTCGTATACCTGCGAATCGGCTGGTCGACTTCTTGGGCATGGTCTGAAACACTTGTTCAGACTTCCTGGCTTTAGGCATTTGGCCTTAGTCCAGGGGAGGACAGTGACTCATGGAATCTACTACACCATGCTCATGTCTGCGTGACGCAACTGTAACCAAAAAAGTACTCAGTCAGAATGAGCACCGTCGTTCATTTGACGTTTCATGTTTGATCTACTAGACAGCGATCCGCATAACAAGAGAAAAATAATTCTCTGACTTGCCCCTTAAGCTGTTCAAGGGTTCCACTGAAACAGGACACAAATCTTGCCATAATGGATCTAGCTCATTCATGTTCTGGACGACCAGCCCATGGCCTTCAATCCCGGCGTACGACCACAAGATAGTTCCAAAGAAAAGCCTACCAGTTCCGATTACAATCGGTTTACACAAAAAGTCTCGTATACCCGAATCATAACGTCACTCACCCCACTGGAGTGATCAGGTACCTCAACGAATCGCTCTACGATAACGTCGCTTCAGCCTGTATTCAGACACTTTTCGTCCACGTCTGCTCGATCATCAGAGCTATGGGATCTCGCCTCGTCATGTTGAATGTCCCTTGGGCGTGGAACTTTTCGATTGGACGGATCGGCCACCTTGTTTGCGGTGTTTGCGCTTGGAACTGGATCCACCTGCAGAAGTTCCTGGCGGTGCTCTGGTGTTATCGATATCCTGAGTGCCTGGGATAACACCGTCATCCCACCATAGGCCGGTGTAGTTGCATCGCTCACACTCTGAAAGTCTATTCGAGTACGGTCAGTGAGCCTAGTTCAATGTGATTGCGATTTCACCTACTTCCGTGCAGCTCCTTTACAATACGGACACGTATCAACCAGGCGACGGTACTCGCCAAGACCGAAAGTATCGCGATCTTCTTTAGATGGGGACTGTCTCGTCACTTCTCTTTCAAATTCATAGTGACACTCATCCGTGACTGGCCACGATTGTTCAGATTTGGTATCCTGCGGCATTGTATTCAAATAAGATATTCAACAGAGTGGGTGATGATATTGGAATATGGACAGCAGTCTTGGTTTCTTTTCCAAAATGATGGGCCCCAGATTCCGGGAAGTTCAAGATCCTTAAGTACGTCGAGACTTCCTTCCTTTGAGACCCAACATTCTTAATGGGCTCCATCCATGGCTTGTGCACCACCTGAGGTATATTGGGAGCTCATTTTCTTACCGCTCCAAGAAAGCACTAGCCCAGGGAGATACAGCTGTTCGATCACCACGAAGAGATGTTACCCGAAGGCAGTCTTCTGACGATTGATGAGGCTCCTTTCAACTATCATCGTTGGCCATATGACCTGTGACGCCAAGATAAGGCAACCATCGGCATAATATTCACTTGTTAGCCAATAGGGGATATCGGAAAAAGCATGTTCTCCAAGCAAAGTATTGCCCTCAAAACTAATCACAGCTGCAGGTGTATAGCCGCAGGTACCAAGCTCGGTTGGCGCCGCTGCATGATGCCGCTGTTTTTCAGTTAACCGACTTACTCGATCCATGGCTTCACGAGAGAAACACTATGAATTATAATCTATTCTCCGAATTATTGCCTTGTCTCAGTTTATTTTCATTCATGTATACGTATGCGGCTCGCTCGGTCCCAACGCACAAGCACAGTCCTGTCGATAATGCACCACGCGTTCTGTGGGGTTGCGGGTAACAACAGTCCGATTGAGTATCAGCTGTCGTTACCCGCTGGCCTACAAGTCGTATGTGCCCGACTACCTCCCAGGTAGACACGTCACCCGATGCAACATGACCCCCATCTTGTGTTGCTGTGAAGTTATTCGGGAGCGGTATCGAATGACTTGATTTTGTAGTACCAATGTTTCTTGTGCGCTGAATAATTCCATTTCTCTCGCAAGCACAGTAAGACAAGTAAGGAAGTTCCACTGACGAGGGGTCCGTAAGACTCGCAATCGAAATCACAGAGGGCATCGAGTATCGGATGCTCGCCGGAGTGTGTACCCTGTTGGGTGATATTCAATTTCTCTCTGGGAAGGTATTTTTGAGTTTCTCTGAGTACCGCCAGGTACATTTCATAACATATGATCCTGGGAGCTACAACTGTTTCATGTAACCATTCTTAGTGCCGGCGGAAGGGTTCGTGCTAGAGAGACATGCGCCAGGTTTCTTTCCGTGGAACCAGCCTATCAGACCCTGGTCCCTCTGGTACCAAGGCTGATCATGGTCTTGTGATAATGAGCAGACCTGATGCGTCCACGGAGCTATCAAGAGCTTCTTTGTCTGCTCGCCCCGTACGTGTATTCTCACGCGATAACGCTCTCAATACATGCTCCCGTAATTATCACGACCTGCCTTGTACCTCCTCATTCGGTAACGAAATTGTTGCATAGTTCTAGCTATTCAACCCGCAGCAAATATTCCCGCTAGCAATGCCTGGTTTGGCATGAGGTTCAGTTAACGTTGCTCGGGGTCACTGAGCCAGAAACCCTATACAAGTAATTGTATTCACGCCGAATAGTACATCACCGCAGGTAAGCCATCAAGAACGATACTCCCTGATACAATGATTTCTTAGCTTTGAATCCCTGAATACAACGCGGAAGAAGCCCGATTGCATTGGACCAGAAAAACCGAAGTCAAGGTTCAACTACGCGTAACCCACTAATGGATGATCCCTTACTCATTGACGCCTTGGTAAGGCATCAAGCTTGAGTCGTATTTCATAATGCAGGCATCCTGATGTCTGAAGTTTCCTCGGCAATATCTGCCTCGAGTAAACCTATCAAGGGTTTAGTACTCTGTGGCTTCAGACCATGACTCGGCCGTACCATCGTAACCGAGGTCTGCATCGCACAACTCAATGCTGTACTTGGTCCACCTCTTATCGATTCGAGGAAGATGATCATGCTGACAATGTCAGATACTATATTCCTATCATTGTATTCTGCCGGGTAATATTGCTTAATTTCCTTGTTATCGATACGGAAGCCGCAATCAACTATACCATGATTGTGTGAAGCCATCGTGAGTTTGCCGGCGGCAGTGTTGGTCACCAATCAATCTCTCGGGTTCAGCCACATATCTATGCTTGCACATGTCACACACATATGCTTGGCGGCTACGCCGATAGGCCTACGCATTATAATGACGATATCGTCTAGCTCGCGGACTACAAGTTGATTGGGTTATGTCATTGTCTGCCTCGTTTCTGAAACTGTTATTGGACAACATCATGGTGAGATTTCCGTGTATTCCCACCTCCTTGAGATCCCGTGAGTTCAAATTGCAGGAGCTGTAGATGTGCGCTTGCTTTGCATAGCTGTTATGAAATGCTTCCATTATTCTAGTTCGCGAGTTCAGATGCTGGACTAGTCGGCACTCACCGTCGTAGATAAGGTTCCCCGGAGTTTCGTTCCCTTGAACGTGAATTGATGTAGAAGCACAAGCTCAGCTATGCAGATTACCTTGGTCACATGAAACCTCTGCATTCTGTGTTTGGCTGTACCGCAGAGCCGTGGGAAGCCATAGATATTCGGCTTCACATTAAAAAGCATATAGGGTAATATCGAAATTGACCGAGATAAGGCTGCCAGACGCCGAGAACACTCAACATCATCCAACGGATCGTGAGTGACGTGGCCCTTTGCGGTAGGTGAAACGCTCTCAATGAAACGTTACAGTGCGTAAGAAGCCATGAAATCCTTTGCGAGGGATATGACTCGCTGATAGATTCTCCTCATACTAGTCTTCAGGGAAGTTCCGTATAGTACTAATATAATGATACGAGCGCTTATACAGAGATGAGGATGGATTAAGAGGGTTTGCTAATTCAGCGTCATTACCTTGTGTCAGCTCAAAGAATGGATGCAAATTACGGTCGCTCTCGTATGCAGTCCCATCTCCTAGATCCTGCCGCGTCGTGATTAGTAAGTAGATAGACATCTCGACTTGTTATCCAAGTGGACATGACAGTAATTAGCCCTAGAATGAACGATAACCCCAGCCACGAGTTGTCCACAGAAGACAGCGAGTGCACTTCTCAATAGCGGGTCGAAGTTGGGAAGTAGATCATACGGTGGCTTGTCGTATCGACCAGCTTCTATAGGTGAAGTTAATGCATCCCTACGCAACAACAAAACCAGAACACGCCCAGTTGCTCCAAACCTCTCGGGTACGGGGTCTTTTTCCTCACTATCGAGTTACTCGAAAAGTGTGTCCACGTCTTGCTATCCAACAATACTAACTGCTCTCAGGCAACAAACTGAACTCCTGCAAACCGGCGTTCGTTGGTACTGAGAGGAGGCCAAGTTCCAATCTGTCTTCGGCGAGTGGTTTGAGTTCATGAGCGCGATTTGCGGCCATACTCTCGCCGAGAATGTTTTCTCAAAACCTTGATAGTTCAAATTCTTTTTTATACGTATTTTATGCAAAGGCAACGTGTGATAAAGCCTGACTGTGTTGTGGAGACCACACAGACCTTGTGCCAAGGAGATAGCAAGTGAAGAAACTACTAGCTGAAAAATTAACGGAACCTTGATTTATAAAAAATGCTCATAAATGGGACATATCAGCCGCTTTACCTAATAAAAATGGAGCCACATTTTGTTCTTGATTTAGTATTCGGGTATCCCGTGGGTTACAAAAGTTAAATTCGACGCGGAGACAGGCCTCTCTTATATAAATATGCGTCATACTCCCACCGTTTGAAGCTCCATCTTGCAAATTTCTGTAGTCAACGTTTCGCAAAATACGACTTCTTTAACCCGAGATTCTTTGGGAAAATACGGCTGCTTATACCTTATTCCTACGAGTCATTTTGCATTTCTGCAACGAAATGTAAGTAGTCAACCTTATCGCCTAATGGCGTGACGGGATGCTTGTTAACGTATTTCCAGTGCTCCTTATCATGGACTTTGGCAACCCTGCGATAGTGCAAAAGGACGATGCCTATCTCGAGCTACTGAGTGAGGCTTGTCTCCCTAGACTAAAGTGGCGAGGCCTTACTCGAGCGTTGCGCCCCGAGAGACCTGAATGTGCCTCCTATTTGGGAATTCCACGTAGCCCTGCTTGGACAAGGGCTCTCCAGCATATTCAAACAGGCATCCTCCTTAAAGGAGGATCCGAAGACGGGTTCTGTCGCCGTCTCTGGAAATGGCTTAACACTGACGAAAGAACAGCACTCCGGGCTGTGGCGACAATAATATACGATCAAGAATGCAGTGGTGTTTTGATTCCGGAAGCGGTTACGCTGCCAGTCGATATTGGACTTCCTACCATTGAGTCTCTCAAATTGATTCTCTATAAAGCCGATTTGGGTATCCAGCCGCTTATTGAGCATATGCTCTTGGTGGATTATGGAATCGGAGTATATCCGTTATCCGGGGAGTCCTTATGCCCTACCTGGCTATATCGACGATTCATTTTCCCTGGCATCGATAACCTTTGCAAATACTTAGCCGAATTTGTACATTGCTGCAGACATGGTCAGCTTCCGGATAGCGGGGCCTGGCAGACTTTGGGTCAAGTGTTAGAGTCATTTTATACGCGTCTGGGCGAAATCTCGGATATTGCAATTATGCTCTACTACTATCATACACACCACCGACGGCTTACCCCAAAAGACTACGAAGACGGCGTAACGGGATACACTGGTATCATGCAAGAGCTTAAAGATGAAGTTTCTACGAGAGGGCCAGATCGCTTAATGCGTAAGCTTTCTGTCGATGTTAACTACCTTATTCCCAACTTTATCTTTGATAACGGGAGGAAGAGGACAATGGTCACTATCGCCGAATCTATTGCAGAAAAGTACAATATTTGTATTTATTCCCTCGATACCAAAGATCAATGGGTGGCCAGAGTTGAAACGGGAAGGTTTATGGGATGAAAATGGCCCACTGCCGGTCTAATTTCCATGATATAAGGCTTGTTTCTAATTATAATCTACTATCCTCCAACGCGAAATGAATACGAATTTGTAAACTGTCATTGTCGTTCTGATAGCCCACCATTGTACGATGAAGTTGCATTCGTGTTGCTTCCAGTAATGAGCACGAAAGATATCTGATGTACCCCCAGTCTGCCTCACCACATGCCCTTCAGCATTCCATGTCTTGGGTGCACTCCACATAGACTGGTAGCCACGGTTAAGCCAACTCAGTCCTTTGTGAGGTAATTTACCACTCTATGAGCTCCGGCGTGACTCGGAGCGATTTGGCAGGGCCGGACTTGCACGGTGCGCTTTGCGGGTCTTAAGCTTCACTTATTTGGTCACAACAACTGAGGACCAGGTACAACATTAAGCTACGAGCCGACGAACTAAAAGCTTCTGAAAAGCAGCGCAGATGCTTAATATGCTGTCCATATCATTCTTGTTAATTTACGTTCGAATTGCACAGACTGTGGCTTCTACGACCCTGCTATCACTACCACGGCTCCCAGGTTGAAAGCCTGGGCCTCGATATCTTCACAAGACAATCTTGCCGTCTGGAGCTTCCTCCATGATCCAGCGCGCGGGTTAGAACCTGACACCACCTGAACGTACCGGAATCAATGATATCAAGTGGATATCTGACCCCTCTTCTGTACAGGCTGATGAGCCGTCCCCCTCCAAATATCGCAGTTCCAAGCTAATAGTTTCGGCGCAGCAGCGTAATTCCACAAAAACGCATCCGCGCAGCTGGACGATTTCTGAATATCAAAAAGAATATGTGCGATAATATTGTCGAGTTGCCAAATGGCTTGATTCTCTCCATTCTGGATGACATGGATATGAAGTGAGTCAGAGCCACTCCCAGTTCAGACCAACGACCCTTTATACTAGGTGTTTGTGCTCGAACAAGTGAGTAGACTTGTCTGCCACGACGCGAGAGTTGCCCAGAGATATGAGTCTGAGCTGATAGCGGTACATCGGTAATCGAACTTCAATATATACGACTCGCCGACGCATGTGTTGAAAGTCTGCCACATCCAAGCGCAGAAGCTACTCTTGCTCGTGGTCGGGTTAAGCAACGAAATCTGGGCGACGTAGGCACTGCGCGTAGATTCCTGGCCTGCTTGTAAAGTCCACACCTCAGCAGCACCACCGGCGGGGTAGTAATAGGACTATGAGCTGAAGCTACCTGTCTCGAAACCGCTGTTCGCAATGGGAGACTCTGCACAGGTTACAATTACTGTGCTCGTAGCTTGAATAGTCTGCGTAGCCACCTGTACGATCGTTTCGGTCTACGTCACTGTGACGGTGCTAGAGATAGTCGAGGTCCTGGGTGAGGTGACTGCAAGACTGCAGCCAGATGTGACATAGTCCGCAAGGTATATTGCAAGCGGTGTAGGGGTTGCGTCTGATGTTACTTAGCGCGTTGCCGCCGGAGCTTGCACGCTAACGACAGTGACGGTTGTGAACCTAGTTTGTGTGGTAATTATGCTCGCCGTTGCCGATGTGGTGGCTGTCGCGGTCTGATAGACCGTAGTCAACGTTGTAGTGTAACCTAGGATATCAGAGCAGAAGGACTGATAGCTGTCTTCGTTGACAATTGCCACAATAGACTAAAGTACGTTGTCAGTATTAAATCACAACACCCATATAGGTAAGATCGTACTCCGAGGACGTCGCTCTCAAGTATCACCGACGTGCTAGTTGCGGTCTCGGTAGTTGTGATGGAAGTGTAGGCCACTGGGGTATATGTGGTAGTAGCAGTAAACGCCTATTTTCATCTGTAAGCTCTAAAGTCCTGGAGCACTACCATAAAACAAGACGTACCGAAGTGGTAGAGGTGAGTGAGACTATGCGAGTCACTGTTTGGGTTTTAGTGATGGAAGGTGGGGGAATTGAGAGGCATGAGCATGCTGAGGACAGTGCCGGGGCGGCGAAAAGAGCCAGCGCAGTGGGGACAACCTTCTCCGCTGGTGACGGCGCGTTTACCTGCTGTAGGCGCGGTGTCATCCGTTGTAATGAATACGACGGTCGTCGTAGTGGCGCTTCTGTTGGCCAGAGTTAGCTGGATCTTGGACCAGCCATCATGACCCCAATATAGATCATCTAAAGCCTGATATCGATGTCTAGTAACAGTTGTAGCAGCATTTGATGGTCATTGTAGTCTATCTGCCGTTCTATATAAGATGCTAGACTTGAGTGTGTCAGCATTACGTAGGCATTCTATCTAATTAATTACACGGTTCAGGTATGGTGGGTCTCTCTCCGTCTCTCCAACAAACACTAATCAATTCCTTTATTAGCTTGAGTCGGAAGCCTGGTGATGGGAGCGCGTGCATGCTATCTCTCCTTGTCGTGCCAGAATACATTGTATTTTGACGAGGGGCGTGAGGCTTGGTCTGTATGACCTGAGTCTACCTAAACAATGGTGTGACTGGGGCTTAGGACATACTAGTAGCCAGTACCTGTCGGGAATGTTGGGTCTTTGGGAGGGACGTGTCGCGAATCCAGGCTACTGAACTTTTGGATCAGGAAATGCGGGAACCCTGGCTGGCAGCTGGTCGATGGCATCTGACTGGGACAGTTGGCTGATGAAGTGTAACCCGATTTGCAAGGCAGAGTTGGTCGTTGATGATGTATGTCGTGTGAGATGGGTTGGTCATTGAAGATGTATGTCGTTTGAGGCGAGTTGGCTGATGAAGTACGACTCGGCAAGCAAGGTAGTGGTGGTAGTTGATACGAATATGGTGCGACATCAGGAGGTGCGTGCAGCTCGACTAGCAAATATAGTGGCTGTCCAAGAGGTGAGTGCAGCTCGACTGGCGAAGGTAGTGGTAGTCGTTGAGACTGTTTCATCGTTGGTAATGGTCGGCTCGACAGAAGAGGTTTAGCTGGAGCATGGGTCGAATGATTAGATCGTTTCGCTGTATATATCATCAGGTTCGTCTGAGCCATGGGAATCGAAATTGACCGTACCTTTTATTTGTAGCTTTTCATGCCTGCCCCTGCTTAGCTCATTGGGCGACCAACTCCAATGAGGAACACCCATCCAAGACGGTGACGTGAGGGGCACGGATGGGATAAGAATACTTGTCATTAGGGGGGTAGAGATGACCAAAGGAAGACAAAGGAAAGACAAAAAAGGATATTGGAAAGACAAAGGAAACTAGGTTATACCGCCGCCTCCCCCCCTCGTCCCCAGACACGCCAACCCGCCGCCTTATCGTCGGCCCACCCCTCCAGCCGCCTCGCGACCCGCCCCAGCTCCTCCGCCTCGTTGGCAATGGTGTTATATACTAACACCGCCGCCCGGGCCACCCCACCCCGCAACCGGTCGTTCCGCTCAACGACTCGCCGAAGCGACGCACCAGCCCTCCCGACACCACGCACCCCCGCCCCCAACCACCGCGCCAAGCGCCACCGAACGCGACCCCGATGCCGCGGCCCCAACCAACCCCGCACCACCCCGTCGGCCCACCGACGCCCCCGACCCACCACCACCCAAACCAACACCCCCACCCACACGGCCACGCCGGCCCCGAACTGAAAGATGAGTGCAGCGAGCATGCTCTGTGTGATTGATGTATCTATATAAGACACCCAGTTAGTAAATCTGCTAATTGGGAAGTCTGTTTGTGCATGTCCAAAATAAAGTGTAATTTGCGTATAGGATAATGTGACGGTCCACGAGGAGGACCAATGCTGTCAAGACGGAGAAGTATGAAATGTTACCCACGCCACGACATTGTTGTTGTGGTTGTTGTGAACGAGAGAAAGGTGACGACGGACCATTGTTGTGTTGTGTTCGTGTCCACAACGCACCGGTGACCATGGAAAGAGCTTCCCATGGTCATGCAGTGACTCGGGAGGTAAGTCCACAGTAACAATGTACACGAGGTCAGAAGAGGGTATGACCGGGTATGATTCCCCGGCTCAAGAGCTGTTCAAGGCAAAACATGTTCCGTGTCGTGCTGACGAGTCACAGTCAAATGTGACTTCGCAAAGCCATTGTTATGTTGCGCCCAAGGCGACTTGAGCGTTATGAGATGGATATTCGATTGGCCAAGCAAGATACGATATCCGCGCTTTTCACTTCATTCATGGGTCTCATTCTTATGTCCAGCGCAATACATGGCCTCGCCGTTGGCTGCCCAATGAGACTGCTGCTCTCTACTTATAATAGTCTTTTGAGCTGAAGTTGCTCGAAAGTGCCGAGCTCTAGGAACCAAGGCGTACTCTGTTGTACTACCCGTAGTTCGGTCTTGTCTAAACTATTGTTGGAATCAGGAATGTTAAATTCTGCTTTGAAAGTGATGATGCGATTATGGACCGAGCCCTGGGTAGCCTTCTGAACATGAGGGCCGAACTCGCTATAATCCTTGTGGTAATTAGGCGCCAGGAGGTAGCTAGATGCTCTAACGGACACGTCAATCGTAGTTACCGACGACAATGGCAGTAAATCTACTTTCCGCAACACCGAGAATCCTAAACCCCAGCTCGCTCCTTTCTCGCTGGCCATATCTTCTACTCGGTGCTTCGAGAGTAGGTATGCGAGTAGGCTTGCGGAGTCGTGTTCGAATAAGCACTTGTCATTGGTGCGCGTCATCGTTAGGTTCTCGTTATAGGACGACATGCTCCAGAAGGTGCTGACAAAACGGGCTTTCAAATGCTTCAACAGGAAGGAAGAGTTGACCACCAAAGCTGAAGGCAGTACCGTGGAAACGGCTGGACGCGGCCTTGAGCTGAAACACTCCATATTGAGAAGCTACCTCCTGCATGTAGAGTTCGTACAGAATCATCTCGCCCTTGAAGCAGATATCATGGAACATAAGACCCAAGATGCTGGTATGAGCCATATAGAACGAGTAGCCCATGGAAGTATTCCACGTACTGCTCCTGGGTATCAATCTTGCATCGTTTCCCCCAACCTCAAGAAGCGTTCAAAAGCTAGCATTACAAAGCACTAGTGCGTTGGGAGCGCTAAACTCGCTGGAAATTTAGGCTAGCATCGCTATAAACTCAGTGGGGTATCGCCTAAACAATATTAAAACCAATTACATTAATAGCGCCATAATTACGCCGTTGATTTGAGTGCAGAGTGTTTCAATAAATAGCTAGGTACCTAAGTACTTTGAACCAATAAATAAAAGGTATAGTATCGGCACCTAGATATAGATGGAACCTAATACTCAAAAACGGCATTGCAAATGTAGCTGGCATGAACTTGGTGTCAGAAAGGAAGGGCTATTAAATATCAAGAGTAGCAGAGGGAGAAGTCCGAGAGTACGACCCTACTAAAATCAGGCCATGAATATATAGATTTATGATACCTTAGGTAGGTAGGTAAGCCGAAATAGAGCCAAGCAGAAGTTGAGCCATTCCTGAGCAGGCCTGTGCAAAAGCGGCGAGCCAACACGTGATGTTGAACTTTGGATGCTACACAGTAGTCAGATTGGGGTCAGGAGACAAGAATTTCATTATCTTTCCAGGTGTCATGATCCACAAAAGCTTCGACATCAAAGATCGGATAAGAATTTAACCTTGCACATTTCATCTCCTTATACTACGTAGGTCAAGCTCAATGGCTTCGAGCGACAGACGCATAACAGCCGATGTATAACCACCTGTGTATCCCTTGCATTCTCGGCTCTTTATTGCCAGGTAACCGGAAGATTGCTGTCCTATCCCGCAGTATTTCAAACATTGTTTTCGAGGACGAGCAGACTGATGCGATCGCGCATTGTCTGGTCGGTTTGTATGTAGGGTGTTGCTTCCTAAGTGGGTGTTGGAAGCAACGTAACAGTGTCTTTCACGAAACCTGTCAGAATAGGGTGGGATGTGTTTTGTCCTTACCCCACGGAGTTGTCTATTTTCCTTGTCACTAATTGGCAGGTGTGTTCTTCTTGAAATCGACTTATGCCAATACCGAACTTCGCCTGTTTGCTTCCTAATCTAATCCACAAGATGGCGTGTACAACGTCTCTGCCGCCAGAAATTCGACGACAAATCGTGCATCTTGCCGTTGAAATGCAGGCGGACCTTTCGTGCAGGTTCGCAACTGTATGATATCAATGGCAAGCCTACTACGTACGTCGAGGAGAAATCGCTTTCATTCTTGAAGCTAAACCCGACGCGTACCTATTCAAGAGCTCTCGGACATTCTAACCCCGCTTCGGCAGTCGTATGTGCATAACTAAGTAGCTATGGAGGTCATGCCTCTGAATGCGACGTTAACGAACTTGGACGCCGTAGGGAAACACCGCATAAGCAATATATCGACAACCAGACTTTTATTGATACCTTTCCCAACCCTTTTCCGTTATCGTTACGTAGGATCTACATATAGGCAGGGTAGTTCTTTAACATCGATGTATATCTCTAAGTCTCTCGGCTTCCTTACCTAGCGACCGGGTGGCTGCTCTGTGCAACACACTTCGCAATCGGGCAGCTCACCGTGGAGCTTGTAAATGCCATCAAGACCAGTGCTGAGGCTTCTTGGCCATTCTCACTAACACTGTTACCAGACAACCCTGATGGCTCTTCTCAATTTCCACGACTGGAGAAGCTGACAATCCTGTCGAGCACGGTCTCTCCATCAGGGCGATGACTCTTTAATGAGGATCCCGCGAAAGCAGGTAATCACGGTACCCCCAACTTTCCGACCTATCCACGTAGTAGGCAATCAAGACATTCGACCTGGAGACGTCCCGTTCTATCGGTTCAGGTACCAATCCAACCACAGCCATGCAAGCCCGTTCTTTCTAGCTGCTGCATATGCTGCCCGGTCCATGCCCAGACCCAAGGGGGCTCATGTGGACAGGCATACTACTAGCCTGCACAATGGCGTACGATGTTCTCGATGGTGGTTCCAGAGCCGCTAGAACTTTTGGGCCCGCCGCTAATTAACCCCCCACATGAAGTGAAGGAGGCTTGGCGCGACACTATAGCCGTTCTTATGGGAAATCGCACTGCGATGTATATATATTCCGACCATGCAATCGAGCGAAACTACATATTTGCGGGAAAACCTTCTTCTTACCATAGCCTTTGTGTGTTTGTATACTGATTCTCATCAAGACAGTCGTTACTGCGTGCCTACAGTACTGTAGACACAGTCAGTATATCTGGTACATCAAAAATTCTACAGCCAGTTACATCCCATCCCGTACGTCGTGAGGGAGGTGACTCTCTGCATTCTGGCAATGCCGTTCTCATTCATAATTATAGTGGAGTGGCGTTGCAACGTATTTATGCATGGGTACAGCGCTAGGCTACATCTAAATGAATGTTCATGCATATGTGCATCATTAAACTACCTAATCCGCGCCATCAGCCTTTTCTATGCCTAAAACGGCAGTTGATAATGACATACCAGTACATACCATGTAATAGCACGTCACTGTTGATGGTTTGAGGTTTTAATAACGTGCCAAGACGCCGTTTCATTCTCTTCCTTTCCATTACTCCCAACAATTGGCGCCATTATAGCTCCTACCCGGGATCGAGGCCAATCACCATGAAGTTTTTCCTAGGAATTAACTTTGCAGTCTACTTCGTTGCTCTAGCCACAGCACATCCGTATGGTTCGTACGGCCTACTTTAGGCTAAAAGTGGCTTTCTCGCTGACCAATGCCGTAGAGCATCATTCCGTTCATGAAGAGCGTCAAACCCTTAGTTAGCAGACATTATCACCTGCCTGCAGTCGATTGCACTGACTTGGCTTCAAAGGCTCAAGATGGGTGAAGCGCGATCGCGTTCCCGCCAACAAGTATCTGCCGGTGCGGATCGGGCTCACACAGTCCCATCTTCATCGGGCTGAGGAGTATCTCCTCGATGTCTCTCATCCTAGATCGCCCAACTACGGTAAGCGTTGGACCTCAGATGAAGTCATTGCAGCTTTCCAGCCAAGCGATAGCGCCGTGGAGGCTGTCCGGGATTGGCTCGCCACTCATGAGATCCTTGATGTGACACACTCGGAGAACAAAGGATGGCTTGCGTTCGATGCTCCGGTGTCCAAGGTAGAGGCTCTACTCCGCACCGAGTATTTCGAGCATGAAGATAAGGTGACTGGAGGGGTTTTGCCGGCCTGCGATAAGTACCACGTGCCCAAATCAATCCAGGAGCATATCGACTACATCACGCCTGGAACGAAGCTCATGGCGCCCGTAACAAGCGATGTGGATCTGCAATTGAAGCGACGCGGGGAAGCAACCCGGCGCGGAGAGTAAGTTCGAGTATATACGCTGATATGCCATAGCTGACAAAAGATGTTAGCCGACTGAAGCAACCCGCAAAGCAAGACTTTACAGCTCAGCTTAGTGAATTGCTCTCAAAAGACCCCGACGACCTCAGCACCTGTGATATCGCGATAACACCTGCATGTGTTCGAGCGTTGTACAACATTACGCCTGCAGTTCTCAACGATCCATCGAACTCCATGGGAATTTTCGAAGCCGAGTTACAATTCTGGGATCAAGAAGATTTGGACTTATTCTTTGCTAACTTCTCGTCCTGGATTCCCAAAGGGACACACCCCATCGACGAAGAAATCGATGGCGGTGTAGCAAGAACAAATGATACTGCGCTCGCTGGCGGTGAGGCGATGCTGGATTTATTACTTGCTTATCCAATCATATATCCCCAGACAATCACAGTGTTAAATGTCGATGATCTTCATTATCAGACGTGGGCAAATGATACGTATAATGTAAGTATGTGACAAGAAGGTCTGGTTATCGTAGCTAATGACGGCTTTCAGTGGGGATTCAATACACTGCTCGACGCTATTGATGGGTCATACTGCACATATACAGCATACAACGAGACCGGCGACGCCTCAGGCATCGATCCGACTTACCCAGATCCCTCCGCAGGCGGTTTCAATGGCACAGTACAGTGCGGCGTATTCAAGCCTCCTAATGTCATATCGCTTTCTTATGGCGGCCAAGAAGCCGACGTCCCCATTGCTTATCAGAAGCGCCAGTGTAACGAGTATCTCAAACTCGGTCTCCAAGGGGTCTCTTTCATCTTCGCATCTGGAGACTCAGGAGTTAGCAATTATCCGGAGCCCTACGGCGACGATGGGCCAACCGGCTGTCTTGGACCAGATCTGAATATCTTCAACCCGACGTGGCCCAACAACTGTCCCTGGATCACAAACGTTGGCGCCACTAAGGTGTACCCAGGATATACTGTGTATGAGCCTGAGAGCGCTGTTTTCGATCCTGGAAGAACAACGAACTATTCCTCAGGGGGTGGTTTCAGCAACGTCTTTGAGATTCCAGACTACCAGAAGAGCGCAGTCGCAACATTCTTCGGTGACCACGATCCGGGATATCCATATTATAGCGAGCTGGCCCCTGACGCGAACAATCCTGCACTTCCGAATGTCACTGCCCTCGCCGGTGACACCAAAGGTATCTATAATCGAATTGGACGTGGTATTCCAGATGTAGCCGCGAACGGTGACAATATCGCGGTGTATGTCGGCAAAAGATACGGACTCAGCGGCGGAACATCCGCTAGCACTCCTATTTTTGGTGCAATTGTATGTTTGCGCTTCATCCTTCCCCTAGGCATATCATTATCGAACTGGCCATGAAACAACTGCTGACCTTCCCTAGATCAATCGTATCAATGACGAGCGGATAGCTGTGGGGAAAGGCCCAGTTGGCTTTGTCAACCCGGTGCTCTACGAGAATCCAGGAGTGCTGAATGATAGTGAGCTACAATCTCCCTTTGGCCCCCTTTCGTGCTTGGAACTAGTCCAATTATGCTAACAGTCTGATCCCCACCAGTCACCAATGGAACCAACCCCGGCTGCGGCACTATCGGGTTCAGCGCTGTTCCCGGTTGGGATCCCGTTACGGGTTTGGGAACTCCGAATTATCCAAAGATGTTAGAGTTATTCTTGTCCCTTCCATAAGCCATCTAGAGAGGACATCTTGACTAGTGTGTACATAGACCGCGAGCTAGCCAGTGGACACAAGATTCACGTTCTACTTAGTAACTGATCCTTGGTACTGAAACGTTGTTATGGCGGGCCCGGGATATATACTATCAACCCGGATAAGCTAGCAAGTTCTCCGACTTTTTGCATCTTTTACACTTCACACTTAAGTACTGGTCTTGAGGACATTATGGCCCAGAGTAGTAGCTTCACAGCCAAATGCGAAGTTTCATGCTGGTTTAACAGGAATAATGTTGGTCATCAGACGATGCGATAAGTCCTGCTCATATCAATCGTTCCTCGCAGCTCCGCTGGTTCGGATATTCAGGTTGGCATCTTCCCTCGCGAATCGTCCTGCCCACTTCCACCTACATCTGCGTGCGCACTTCTCCCACAGCGACTGGAACCTCTGCAGTTTCTTCTTCGACTTTTTCTCATGGACGCATAAATGCTGTTTCATCAGTGTCTAATGTTATTACATCGAGCACGACTGCTGTTGACCCGGCTCGGTCTGTAATCTCCGACAAATAATTACGCGGCAGACGTCTGCAACCCCGCTTTTTCGAGGCCTAAGCTTTGCGATATTCGTAAAAATACATGACGACATGTCCACATGTTTAAAAGACCAGGTTATGGTGAGTAAGTCTCAGCCTCTACAAGGTTTCGAAGCCAGGACATCATACTTCCTATAGTCCTGAGTGATGCCGAGTAGCTTGCACATTGAGAATGTTTTCCTGAGCGAAGAATCCAAAGCAACTATACAGACGAATTTAGTGACTTTCAAGTCCGAAGCACGAATCCGACCTTTTCAAAGGCTTCAATTGACTTTGCAGCGGGGTTTCGGCTATGATACCTGCCAGCCGCTACGCACCAAGGGTTCTCATCAGACCGCTTAATTATACTAGTCCCGTTAATCCTTCAAGTGTAGTCGAAGTATTTGAATCCGCGTAAAGCCGCGTCTCGTTCTGACGAACCGTGCTGTCCACACGACTTTGAACAAGCCCCACCAACAACATGGCGGCACTCTTCGGTCTAGCACGCCGCAACTGGCAGATCTCCAATCCTCCCGAGGTGCCTAAAACAGAGAGACCGCTGAGGTTCGGGATCTTAGGAGCTGCGGACATCGGGTGAGTTGGAAGCTGTCTGGAAGTGCCGCCGTCTGCTCCGTGCCGAGGTGCTTCGCTAACAGAATGGCACGATCTTAGTCCACTAGCCATCATCGTCCCTGCAAGGACACATTCGGATGTGGTCGTTCAAGCCGTAGCAGCCCGAAGTCAAGACAAGGCGAAAGCGTATGCCCGGAAACATGGGATACCCGAGGTCAAACCGACATATCAAGGTGCGTGCAGGCGGATATGAGCTTTTCTCTGGAAGAAAACTACAGATACCACTTTCGGGAAAAAAAAGCACCACAGATGGTTTCCCATGGTCTCAACAGTGCATTGCTAAGTATCCTAGATGTTATCGACGATCCAAAGATCGATTGTGTCTACATCCCCTTGCCCAATGGCCTGCACTACGAGTGGGCCCTTCGTGCGCTCAAGGCCGGGAAGCACGTATTGCTGGAGAAGCCGTCCGTGAACAACACGGTGGAAGCGAGAATCTCTTCCGAAACTCGCTTGTCATCGGTCCCACATCTCCGGTGATAGTCGAGGCGGCGCACTACCTCTTTCACCCGGCCTGGTCTGAATTCATGACCTACATCACGCCCACCGAAGTCGTCAGTGCTAAAGCCGTCCTCTGGGTTCCAATGTGGCACTTCGCCACGGATGACATCAGGTATCGCTATGAGCTCGCTGGCGGGGCCATGATGGATCTTGGCTCATACACTGCGAGTGCTCTGGTGCGGATTTTTGGGAATGTCGCTGAGGCGTGCGAGGAGTGTGTCACCGAGGCGGGATCGCTTGATGTGAGATGTGATCGTTCGTACAAGGCCAGATACCGCTTCTCTGGTGGCGTCTATGGTGAGATGGAAGGCGACCTCAGGGCGCCCCTGAATCGCATCTCGCCAGATATCAACGTTGTGCATCGGCCGGTCGTGGTCTCTGCGGCGGAGGCAGGAGTGGAAATCACGGATGGGCAAGAATTGGTGCGTACGCGTAAAGTCAAGTTTGCCAATTTCGTCCAACCTGCCTATCTTCATTCCATCCAAGTAGACGATGAATTCAAGATCCGGAAGATCGGCGATGAGACGAATGTGGTCAAGCGATGGAAGAAGAGTAAGTCTGTCACGAGTTACTCATTCCGTGAAGTCAGTATCGATCAAGTTGGAGAGCCGTACTGGGCGACGTATCGTTATCAGCTGGAGCAGTTCGTCAATAGGGTTCGGGGTCGGCAAGCAACCCAGTGGGTGGAGCACGATGCTAGTGTTACCACAGTGCAGATGCTTGATATGGCGTATACTGCTGCGAAGCTTCCATTGCGACTCACTAGCGAGTATAAGTAGAATTATCATAATACTGTTGGTCAGGTTGACATATTAGCGGTTGATAGGCTCAATACAGTATCTCGGATCGGCTCTTTGGACATGGACCTCGAGAGTGAGACATACTCAAGGTTCAAACCATTAGAGGATGGTAGACGCTCGTATGATGGACAGTCACATAGCTACATGTATCCCCATCTTCCTGGAGACCCCATCGGAGTCAGCGTCAGGGGAAACGGCTTATCCTTCAGAAACCAATCCGAGAGTTTATCTGCGAGACAGAACGCATGTACCATGAAGCATCTCGATCATCGGCAGCTGACAACATCCAAGTCGTAGGCACGACATCAATTATCTTCCCATAAGAAAGACACAAGGCCTCTCTGGCGATCAAATCTTGTCATACAGTGGCTCTCTGCAAAGACGATTATTGGATACATGGACGAGTGGGGTCTCTAAGAATGGCGCAGTTGAAGGAAGTGAATGTCATTCGTTTTCAGCTGAGTCTCACTTGTGTAGCACATTATCCCACCGTAACGTTTCCTTTTTACGCAGGAATGTTTTACCTGGACTGGGGCTATGGTCAGCAGATAGCTAGTTCTAGCTAGTCTACGCACGATGAACCCGAGTGCCGTACCAATCCAGACTATTCCATGTGCGCGGTGCCAGTTTGAGTCTTGTGTAATATATGAGGTATGAATATCCTGGCGTATCGTTTCACCGTATCTCGATTTCCTGGTGTAGTAATTATATAAGAATACATAGTTAGATGCCTGGCAGTAGCATGGGTATGAAATCTCGAGATGGAATAACACAAGATAGCCATGGGTATTGGTCGTCCACAGTAGACGATTGCCTCTTTTCACGATTGTCATCGACTACATGAGGCCATGCTCTCCCGAAAAGCTTAGTTGAAAGCACCGAGCACATCATGACCAGGGTTCGGTCTTCTATCAGCTATTGGTTCCACTGCTAGAGTCAACAATGTGGCACTCAGCTCTCTATTGTCTCGAAAAGATGTGGATATTCGATTGAATCCTTCGGCCGGCCATAGAAGCAAAAGACGCAAGCATGCGCTGTAACCTTTGGGTTTTTTCACAAGCTATGATGACTTTTAAAGCGGCGGTCGTCATCATGTTGAAATATAAGAACCCCTTTCACCCATCATCAGTGCCTTCTCGGGCACCAGACCATACCCAAGAAATCGAACCAAGTCTCTCTCCGGAATTCTATCTGATATCCAGATCATAACATCCTTCACTATGGGTTTCAAAGGTCCAGGCGTTTACGAAATATCGTCATACCAGGCACCGACCCTGACTGCAAACGCTTGGGACGGAAAGATGGCCGCTGGTGCCGTGATCAAGACATAGTCAGTATATCTCTAATTCGCTATCGATATGCTCAGAACTCATTGGAGACTTAAACATTGACATACTGGTGTGTAACTTAAGTGATCGAGGCGACAAAACTAACCCATCCACTAACGCCTTATGGCAATTGGCTCTTGTCGCCGGGACTGGAGATAATGCTGTGTACTTGATCATCAATGTTCGTACCGGATACTTCCTCACTGTTACAGGTAATTTGTCACGGCTTTCCGTCTTGCCGGATGATGGTCTGACTGAGTACTGCAGCCAGTGAGACCATCGTCTCCACTCCACAGATTTCCCCTACGGACGAATCAGCCCACTGGACGATCAAGTCAACTCCTAGCAACGGCTATGACGTTTACACGTAAGTCTTAATCTCAAGCATGTTTTCCGAAGTCTGCTGATAACCTTGCTTACTCACGGAAAAATCAGTATCAATTCCAAGATATCTAGCCGTGGTCAGCTCACCGTCAAGGATAGCTCAACCAAGTCAGGAGCTGATATTCTTGCTTCGGTCTCTAATGACAGCGACAATGCCAAATGGTATCTTGACAACAAATAGTTAATGGGACAAGCTGTGAGGATACACATCGGAGGCTGGTTGTCGCCTTCGAGGTTTCCAGGACCTTCCCGGCACTCGCGACTGTCTGCAGTTTAGGACCAGGTAGTCAATTAAATTGCACAACGCTAAATGCATGGTCTAGGAGAGTGACTGGGCTAGTTTTATAGTTAACCAAGTACGCCAAGTTAGGATCATCCCGGTGATGTCCATGTTCAAAGAAGTGAAACACCCCTCCCACGACACATGTTGCTTGGCTAGCATGTCCTGATGGATAGAAGTATTTCCATCCTAGTGAAGCTTCTGCCCAAGTGTTTGGACTGAGATCCTGCTTTCTCCAACCTGATTATTCACGACTGACGTTTACGTCGATCTCATTGTAGTTTGACGTTTATCTTGAATTAATCTCATGCCTAGAAGATTTCGATCCACGCTCCAGCGATAGGGCAGCCATAATCGGCCTCTTCCAGCAACTTCAGATGAAGTTAAGACTCCTCGGACCAAGCTCGAGGAAATGGAGGCATGCTCGGAAAGTGCATTGGCTCGTCAATGTAGTTTCAAATCAAGAGGGACACACATAGTTATCTTACTCAAGTATCCATGCACAAGCTCTAGGTCTTTCTTCTATACAGGCCGGCCGCAACGTATTAAGGCAGCACTAGGTACCGATTCAATTTCGATATGGTCGCTGAGCCTGGTTGGTTGGTCCCTGATTGATATCTACCGAAGTCTGAGGTTGACGAGGGAGATGGAGCAGAATCAGCAGCGTTCGTCTCGAGTTTCATACATGTCTATAAGGTCTTGCTCATATTTGCATTTGATTGGTTTTTGATACAATTCAATTATTGATTCCAAGCTGTTCCATGCTCGATAATCTAGGGAGACCATGACGCGGATTAAACGTCAAGTTTTACATTATTGAGAGGAAATTTGCTGTCGGTGCCGCCGATTCAAGCCGCCTCGACAGAGTGGGCGCCACCCATGTTGAAGTATGTCAGGGGAGTATCGACCAAGTGCCACCTAAGGTTCGTATGTGGCCTTGAAGATTGACAAAACAGGGTTCGGTGTACGAGACAGTAGTCGCAGCGTCGGCGTTACGCGATTGTGGTTCGATACAAAAGGGCGTGCCCCCAGGAGGTTTTGGAGGATAGAGATTAGTTGCATTGCTACCTACGATTGCAGTACGAATACAATGCTGCTGCGTAGCGTTGGTCCCTTCCACTTTGCTGTCTACGAGGTCCTAACAAAATACTCAATACTCCACTTCTCAGCCTCGCTGGGCGGGCTCACCTTGAAGAGGACCCAGGCCAACTCGATATTGCCCTTGATCTGTCCCCCATTCCTTACACAGTCCAGTCCTATTCCTAACCACTGCCCATGTATAATCGAGAGCCGAATTTCCGTTTAGGAGTTCGACTTCAAAATGGCTGCCATACCCACCCGTCCGCTCTCCACGGGTTTTTATCCGCCTGGCCAGACTGGGACGCTTCTGTGGCCTTTGGCTTACATCCTCTACCTAACATGGCTCGCTCTTTCCATCCTCGCCTAAAACAACATACATGCCACGGTTAATACTCGGATGTGACGAATATCCTATACCAGGGTAAATCAGAGGATAAATATAAGTGCTGGGGTTTTGCTAGCAGGGGGTACGCTAGCCACACTAGACTCGTGCGTAGTCGTACTAAGCGATGGAGTTGAGAAGGAGCCCGTGAAAGTATCACAGGAATGGACATCAAGGCTTGGCAGGCCTCACCTATGGATAAGATAGATTCTTAGGTTGATCACTGAGGTACTGACTGTCTAGGACCCTAGGTAGCTAGATATATCCTTCCTTATGTATCCATTCAGTCCCTCGCCGATGTTAGCTGCATCACATATATCACCCGGGATCGGCACTGTGATCCGTGATCCCTTCGTGATCTTTTCGTCCCAGATCACCGACTCACTGGTCTTGGCAGGCGTGATCCTGCGATCCGCCACGTGACTTGCAAATTCCCGGGTGAGGCGCTGCCCGTTTCTATGCTTGTCTACCCGCCGGGCGAGAGCTACTCGTATCGAATTTGCTAAAAAGTAAGCAATATCCGCATTGCCAGACTGCAAAGATTTACCAATCTCTCAAACACGACGATGGAAGTGATAGCAGGTAAGACGGACAGCGCAACGGCCTCTCGCATAGACCAAGAAATCGTGCGCCTAAAGCGCGAGGTGGTGCGCGATGACACACAGGGCCATTCATGCGAGCAATGCAAGCATCTGACACTCAAGCCCATACCCGAGCCTATGACGTGCTATATAGATGAGGTGCGGGATGCGGATTTAATCCGTTTTGACACAACAGCGACAGAAGTGCGCGGCCTCGCGGCATCTGGATGCAACTTCTGGGTCATGATTCGGGACAAGCTTGCGCTCATCGACCTGGACGAGGTTGTTAAGGATGAATGCGAGAATGTGACTTACGACCGGAAGAAGTATGGGTCGTGGTGGTCAGATGAGCACTATAGAGACCTCGCCGCGTCTCATGGTGGAGATGTGGAGAAGGAATTCTTGCGCCTCCGTGAAAGCCCCATTGGATGGGGATACTTGCCGGAAGCAGATTGGTACGAAATAGAATACCCCGTCACGCAAAAGGAATTTGTCCGGGTCATCATACGATATGAAGCCCTCAGTAGAATCAAGGATAGGAGCGTATCCATCGAGGTGGTTCTGGTTCTACCTGAAAGACTAGTCCGGACCTCAATCTATCCGGGTGACTCGGAGCCCACGACGACGATATTTTGGACTACGCTACGGGCATTGACAAGTCCAGGTGAGAAATTCTTTCCCAACCTGACCGCAGAGAATCTCGGCTAAGATGTGTTCGAGGCAACTTTGCGAACATTTCTCAGACTTGCGTGGGAGCACCGATCAACTTGGATCCAGGGAGCTCTGCCTCGATGGACCTGTACCGAAATTGGTTGAAGAAGTGCGATATCACCCACAACTGTGGATTCAGCAATCCGCCAAGCTGTATGCCGTCTCTGGTCCTCGACGTATCCGATGGAAGCAGAGTCAAGTTATTCCAAGTTTCTGCGGCTATGAAAGAGTGTTATGTCGCGCTATCATACTGTTGGGGAATGGATACGCAGACGACCATATTGACGCAGAACACTAAATCTGACCTGCTCTCCGGCATCAATCCGCAACACCTGGATCCCACTATCAGAGATAGTGTTACTGTCGCACGGGAGCTGGGATTCCGGTTTCTCTGGATTGATGCCCTCTGCATCTTTCAAGATGACGAGGAGTGGAAGACGAGAGAGCTGGGAATCATGGACGAAATTTACCGGAATGCGACATTCACGATTGTGGCGTCCGCGGCCAAAGATGTAAAAGAAGGTTTTCTGCATCGCCGGACCTCAACACTAGACCAAGTCGGTCTTGTCGATAGACATCCTCAACCCGTCTTCAAGTTCCGAGTGGAAGGGAGTAGTGAGGAGGGTGAGGAGAAAGCCGTCATACTCAGGCCAAAGACGATGGATGACATAGAGCCCTGGTGGGAGAGGGCATGGACACTGCAAGAGATGCTCTTCTCTGGACGTCGACTGCAGTTTCGGGGCAACCAGACAATTTGGCTATGCCATTGCACCGAGCCACCAGCTCAAGAATGCGATGGCTGGCTGGCTGCTAAGGACCACAGCTACACAAACTATTCTGATTCGGACTTCAAGGCTATTACGACAATGATGCGAAACGGGAATGACTCTGCTCAGACTAGCAAGGTTCTTTCGAAATGGTATGACTTAGTGAGAGTATACTCCAGCCGGAAACTACGATACCGCGACGTCCGACTGCCTGGTATATCTGCAATAGCGAGAGAATTTGCATCGATCTTAGGAGACCAGTACATTTGTGGTTTATGGAAGTCTGACCTACCCATCGGTCTGGTATGGTTCCCAAGTCGGCCACAGCACCCCGTCTCCGGTGTGAAGTCGGGACCGTCCTGGAGCTGGGCATCCTATGAAGGCACAGCCATTTGGGAGGTTTCAAGGCGTCCGAATTGGCGACCGAATCAAGACTTCGAGATCCTTGGTGATGTTAATGTGCTGGCGTCGCCCGGCAACCCGTTTGGCGAGGTCAAAACGGCCGAACTCCGCGTTCGCGGCTTGCTACTGCCCATTCCGACGCCTGCGAGAAACGAATATGGAAATATAAACATGGACGTGGAAGGCCAGCGAACAGCAGTCGTCTTTGAGTACCCAGACGACCTCAGAGTCCAGCCGAACTCTGGGTTCAACCTCAGCTTGCTGGTGCTTGTCAATCAGGGCTGGTCAGGCGCAGAGGGTATTGTAGTGCTGGACGAGGAAGAGAGTCGGTATTCTCGCGTGGGACAGTTTGATATCACAGACGTATGGCCAATGACTCCGGAAAATAGGTGGGTGCAGATACGGCACAGACCGCAGAAGTCGCAGGAGGAGCTTCGAGATCGGCTGCGAAGTCTCTGGGGCGGTGAACAGAATATTTGCCAGTTTGTATTGATTTAGAATCTTGAGTGGATTTCAAGGTTCGGAAAATATTCTACTTTTGCTTATTCTGCAGATGAGCAAAGACACCGTACGATTAGATCCCTCGACATGGAACCATATCAGAACACACCTAAATGGAATGGAAGTTATTGGGGAGACACCTGCGGTGGGACTAGTGCTGGTGATTAAGGTGCACCTCAGTTGAAAAGCATGGTGCTCAACTGTATGAAGACTTGCCTTGGACGATCTTCCGCGGACGAAGAGCTTGTCACCTCTTATAGGTATTTAGCGAAGCCAGCCTGTAAGGGGATAGATAAACCAATCTTACCTGAGCTGTGCTGAGCTTTGCCTTGCTCTTAAAACTCCTCGAGAGGGGCAAGAAGGACTTTTTTTCTGCCGTTATCATCGTCATCGTAACAGGTTGACGAGCAGGCTTTCCGTGATGGACCAGCTTAAAAACACAAGTATCATCCTCCTGTCGGGACCAAGTTGGGCGCGCTGTGGAGCGTAAGTCGGGGGAGTTAGCCGCTGCCATGGCGGGCAGTGTAAGAATGTTGGTCTTCCAAATTAATAGGCATTGCTGTATCAACGGAGGACAAACAGTGATCTGGAAAGATGGGACTAGTGTGCAATTCGACATTCTGGATGGAACCCTATACGAATTATATAAACGTAGATGACACCCTAGTACAATCTCCCAACATGCCCCCAACCCCCTTTACACCGGACACCTGTGATCCGGGTTGAGCTCACATGCACGCCTGGCCGTCTAAGAAGGCAGCAGTAGGTTCAGCTCGCCAGAATCTCGTATTTCACACCACACGATCTCGCTGATCGCGGGCAACTCCAGCCGGAACGGACTGAAATGGACGTTTCTACTCATCTCCCGAGTCGTGGATGCATGCAAGGCGATTAAAGGGGTAGCTTCAAGATAATAGTGCGCCGAGACGAGATGAATTCGCAAATTAGAGTCTGCAATAGGAAAGAAGTGAAGAGTACAAGAAATGATCGTCGAAGGAAGTGGAATGCCAGCCATGTTTTATAGGGCGAAGCAAGGATGGGCCAGAGCCAAAACCAAAAGTGGCACTAGCATCATAACCAATCGGGAGTTGCCGCCAAACCTGACAGGGACGACTGCATATTCTCGATTACGAAGGAACCGCTCTCCTTACTCGATACATCAAAAAGGACCATTAACCAAGAAGCATGCCGAAACGTTACTAAAGTCCTGGCGCCGACACCGCCTCTTGCATGTTCGGGGGTTCCGCATAGAGATCCCAAGATGCATTGAGCATATTCATTGTTAGTCATGTAGTGGCAATAAAAAACCTGAAGCTCTCGGTCTTGTACTACACTTGTGTCGGCTGTATGCCACGTTAAAACCACATTCTAACTGCTGCTACTGTACCGTGTTCCTCTGACAATATGTGTAAGCAATGATGTCTCAAAGACTTCCCAAGAAATACAGTAATATTCCCACCAGAGCGTCAGGGGCTTCCACAGGGATTAGATGTCCCGATTTCTGTATGACCCTCAATTTCGCGTTCTTCAACCGCCCGGCCACCTCCTTTTCCACCCTGCCCAAAGGCTCTACGACATCAAGTTCTGCCGCGACCACTAACGTTGGCACATTAATATTGTCCAGCAACGCACTGATATCCTCGCCCATAGCATAAGCTGGCCATGCAGCTTTGGCAAACTGATTTCCACTCAGCATATCCCGTACCAAGGCATCCACCACGTCGTCTCCTGGCGCCGTGGCCGTAAGCACGTTACGCACCACTAAGTCGGCGCTCTGTGTATTGTCGTAGGCGTGGATTTGCTGGTCTCGCATGGCTTTCGGAAGGACCAGTGGTGTTGGTGGTGCAGGACTGACGAGTACGATACCTTTGAGGCCAGGAAGGCTTTGACGACTTGCGATCGCCTGGACTACTTTGGCGCCCATGGAGTGACCCACGAGGACAATGTTCTCCAGCGGAAACCTCCGAACAATAGCCTCGACATCATCGGCTAGGTGGGATATTGAATACGCATGTGCGTCAGCCGGGCCAGTCGACTTGCCCCAGCCCCTGGAGTCAAGGGCGACAGTCTGGTACTTTGGGGAGAGGAGTGCGGTGACGGATGACCAGGTGGAGGATGTGCCACCCCAGTAATGGAGGAACACAAGGGTAGGACTGGACTGGTCTGGTGTTGTTGGCGTCGAGCTGACAACATTGATCTTCAGGTCTGGGTGAAGCTCAAAAAGACTTATCTCAGGTTTAGCCATCGGGTAGCAGTGCTAAGTAGTAGTATACAGGTCTGGTAAAACTACAATAAGATGATATCAGCAATGACAAGGAGTGTTGTGTGCTTTTAAAGATTTATGTTGTCTTGTAGTGAATGACATTTCAATCTCGATTTATAAGCCGAAGGTGCCGTAGCAAAGACTTTCTCCGTAGACTAACGGTGCTTATCTTTAAGTCTCGGTATCCTCATTCCGTTGACTTACCTGGAAGACTTGCTTTGTCGCTTGAACGTGCAATTGCAGGAACGATGAGCTCTGATTGGCTCTTGATATCCCAGTTTCCGTTATCTTGGCAAATGCCGAAGCTTAACGGAGATAGTGCCCCCCCCCCCTTTCCCTCCCGAACCTACTGCGCTATAATCACAGGAGGCCCCTTCATAAATACACATTGGCGCGGGTATGCGTATAAAGGCCGCGATGATTGTATTATTTCTGGGTTTAAGAACTCTGTCTCAACCTCCAAAGGAATGTAGTAGTGTAGATCACCATGGGTCTCTGTTGACCTGAACTTCAATGCAAAATACTAGGCATTGTCGTTTCCCAGCTCGAGACCTATTGCTTCGTTACGATGAGTATTAGTTCTTACTGAAGCCTAAGATTTTTGAAAATGAGTCATGATTGTCTTCACTTCATAGAAAGTCGATTTCTATCTCAAAATCCCGTTAAAGACGTTCGAGCAACAACACTCTTCCATGATGCTCTTCCTGGGTCTAAGTCTTCATGAAATAAAACTCGAAATTGGATTAAGGAGATGCTAATATTCCATTTGATATTGCCGAAACACAGTAAAGTCTGCCGCATTGACTGATTCGAGGCATATCTGTCGAAGTTAGCTGACCAGCTAAAGGGCCCAGAACACAATACTTAATACATAGCCCCTCGGAAATTCAACAGTATATGATACCCATGAACTCGGCAATTACACACCAGCTCCAATATCAGCAGGTACTTCCGTGGCGTTGTCCTCCACGTTACCATCTGTCATCTTATCCTCCTCGTTGCCACCTTGAGTCTCTTCTTCATCTCCACATTGATAACGAGGACATGTGTTGGTAACACAGTCACAGTTCGGATAGCCGCACAGTGCAGTATAGCTGGTGTACAGACGACCGTTCGTGGTGTTGCAAAAGGTTTCATAGTCACGTCGGCACATGATGGTAAGCGAGCCGCAATTCAGTGAATACATTTGCCGTTTGGCAATATGGGCAGGATTTGGGCTTGTGAGTTGCTCAACCATGGGGAGGGCATATGTACCCAATGTAAGTACGAACAACGACATTTTGGCCTTGGATTATTGTAAGAGCCGACGTTATGGATGCATGGGGTATCAAACGCACCTTCATGGCTATGATAGAGGACAACAGTTATGGGTGGGCTATGATGAATATCACGATGTGCGATGAATAGATGACCAGACGAGACACTTGCGGGTGTATGTATTCGTTGACTTTTTAAAGCACTCCCTTCAATCAGGTAGCCTAGTAAATATTTCTAACCATGAGGAGTAGGTACATTGCCAACGCATACAGAGAATTAAGCGGTGTCGTTTATTCCGTCAACTTCAGAATGAAAAGTGACTGGTGATGGGTCAACATACCATCGGCTACCAATGTTTCATCGGTCCGATCTATTGGCAGCACGATCAATGATAAGGGCAGGACATACGTTGGGCTTATCGACGCTCGTCTATACCGGGTAAGAGCATTGGTGTACTACCGGACTGTAGAGACTAAGTTACACCGCATCGCTGGACCAAGAGGGGTCACTGAGCCTGCGCTCTACTGGTTGTACTCGTCATCAACTCAGTAAAGGCATAAATGGCCACATGGAGATGAAGCGTCTAGCGGCGATACTGACTTCAATCTTGCTACAATGCATCAGAGGAAGCACACGATAATGGTAGCTGCTAGACATAGCCGATAATTTTAGCGGCCCCATGAAGCCACTCACTTGCCTTCTCAGCTTATATGTATACTTCGTGTCGGATGGGTCAATACCAATTACCGTCAAAAATTGGGTATGATCGTTCATGTACGCTCTCTTCGGTGGCCCGTGTCACCCCCTTGCTCATTCAATGCATCGTGCTAGCCAATATAGCTCCCCGGCTTTTCTCCCACTACACCTCACTTTGCTGAATCTATTCCATCCTCCACACTACCATCAGGCTGTCTTATTGCAGATTCTTCAAGTATCACTTATATCTATCATTCAGATATCACAGCTGAGCATGTCAAACCTAGAGAAGTCCGAACCTTGCCCCATCAGGCCAGCAGGATGCCGAATAACCCAAACCTGGACCATCGGCGGACAACCCATCGTCGACAGGAAATACTTGGACTTGACAACGGGGGAAATCAAAGAACTGGCACAAGGGGAGCAAGTCACGTACGGACCACCCGCGGTCGATATCTACGTACATAACCAACTGGCGTACCCTGACCCCACCATTTTTAGATCTACACGCTACGCCTTAATGTCTGGTGTCACAGAGTATATGTCTAGGTTGGGTGATTTCATGAAGAAAGGGCTGTGTGAGATACACTCAGTCAACGTTACCAAGTACTCGGTCACTCTGGTAATCTTGATAGATAAGAAGTACCAGGACATAAGGAAGGCCATGGTGGATTGTGGGCTTCTTGGTGCAAGTTAGCTAGAGTATGATGCTTGTTCCTATGTATGTCCGCGGAGTTATGATTTTGGTGAGAAGCGTCTACAGCGTCGCTGCTTGATCTGGTATACGGGCTTTTGAGAGTTCAGGAATGGAGACGGCATGCATGTGTCCTCCAAAATATCTGACTAGACTAGGTCAGAGACACTGTTGAAAACTCACTTCGTTGATACAGGACGGTTCAATCACCGTGGGCTCACTATAATCACGAAATAGGCAGTAGTAGATTTAGCGGGAATAAATTCAAGGTGAACGTGGTCTCACGAAGCGGTATAGTGGCTTTTGTTTAAGGAGCCTATTGTTGCCTATATGTTACAACTCCCCTTTCTCTATGCTTTCAAGAAAATCAATCACATTGTATCGACATATCATCAACGCCATTGGAATCATTCAGTTTTCCCATTGCGTTCATGCGAATAAGCAACCGTTGCAGATGGCTCGCCGCATTGGCAGACAGTTTAGCCTTGAAAGACGGGTCTAGGCAGAGGGATATCTCGGATCGTCAATGAACGGCCAAGTCTAGAGGCAGTTTAAATGAGAGAGGGCAGATACTCTATTAAAGGGGCCAGACTACGCTAGTGGACCATCGTCTCGAACCTATGTTCAGGCCCCGAATGATGGCCATCTGGAGAGGAAAGTATGGAGTCTTCGCTATGCGTGGACTGCTTGTACCTGCAAATATTTTCGCTCCTACCTTAAGGAGTATGTGAGCATTAAAAGCCTGTCGCTTTAGTTATCGCCCTGGAAGTCGTCGCCATGAAACGAACTCAAGACAGTAATACTGTTGCAAGGGGTATAGCTCACCAACCGTACGTTGCAGTGTTGGGACTGATACCTCAATTGAGCAGCGTCTTTCCAGCATCTGGCTGCCCCTTGCGATATGCAAAATGAGGAGAATGTTTCTTATTGAGCCGTGGACCTTCTTCATCTAAGCCCTGCAGGAACTAAACCGAAGAGCGGGTTTGACTCTTGCCCAGTTGCGCATCAGAGAGTGACCTGATCTCTGTCCTTCCAATAGGTTTGGCATCTGGGTAATGTCGTAGGACGATATCCACGGGGACGACACGCGTCACTTTTCTTTTCTTGTAGTTTATTTCTTCACTTCTTCATAAAATCGCCTTTGAAAGTAAGATCCAGAACTACCAGTACTGATATGTTGAGCATTGATGTCATTTCACTACCTACGATCTATGCTAGTGTGGTATCCGATCCCCCGAGCCAAATCAAAAATCAAGAAGGGACTCTCGTGATCCGATTTTCCTGATACGCCTAAATACCACTATTGGGTGGGTGGGGTTTCCGAAGACCCTTCATTTTCGGCATTCACCAGTGCCCAAGCCCAAATACGATCGGCAACGGTATTACCATTGGGGCCCGAGACGTGATGACTTCCACCAGTCCTTCCGATATTACCATTCCCCATATATCCCGACGCACTCCTGCCTGCCGCCGCAACAGGGCGCCTTCTCTCTGGGTCTGAACCTTTTACAGCCGGATCGTTGGGTTTCATCAGAAAAGGTGTAGAAATGCGCGGATTGTTACTTGGCTCAGAACTCGGCCCTTTTACCGCAGCCGTCTGTCCGGGTCCCGACCTTCCTTCTGGTGGCGGGCTCTACCGCTTCTTCACGGGGGGTCGGGGTTTGCACTCGTCTCCTTGAATGGGGTGCAGCATGACCTTATTCGGATAATTCTGTTGGCTGCCTTGGTGACCTTTGCCCCAGTCGTAGCCCATAGCATATGCAAAGATGCTGCCGCTGGCGTTGAACGTAGTTGCTGTGATGCTGCCTCCGACGGTGGGGTATCCCTTAAGTCTGTGCTTAGCGTCCTTATCCCAGAAGTGGAAGGTTCCATCGCTACCAGCTGTGCTGAAAGTGCCGTGTTGGGGGTGGAATGAGATGTCGTTGACAGAGTAGACATTGGTGACATTGCCCTGGGGCGGGTCACGGTGGCACTTGAAAGAAAAGTTGGAAGTAGCATCCTTCTCCTCCACGTACTGAATGGCACATCGGCCCTCGATACTGCCGACGGCGAAACCAGACGCGTCAGTGAAGCAGCTGACGACGCGCGTCTGCCACTTGAGCGGGCTCTGCAGGGTCTTGTAGAATTTGAGGGGGTCTTGGAGATTGATGACGTTGATGTAACGGTCGGCGGTCCCGACGACGAGAAGGTTGTTGCGCACGTCCATGGTGTAGACTCGCTCCTGTGCCGTGATGGATCCCACTGGTGTGCTGGTACGCAAGTCCCAGTACTTGATAGTCTTGTCCCACGATCCGGTTACAGCCATGGCAGCATTGGACTGAGGCGACTCGAAGAAGCGGGCGCACTTGATGGGTTGGTCGTGAGCTGCGACTTGTTGCTTCTGGCCGGTGGAGATATCGCATACTTCCGCCTTCTTGTCGGCGCCTGCAGAGATCACCTTGGTGCCATCCTAGATATTGAATCAGCGAAAGGTCTCCGGATAGGTGATCATAGCAAGTGGAAGCTTACCTTGGACCAGTCTACGCTGAAGACCGGGCCTTCATGCTCGTACATATGCTTGCCCTGACTCTGACCCTGGCTATTGATCTCGTAGATGCGGACCTTCTTGTCCCAACTCGAGACAGCTAGGAAATCTGCAGCAGGCGAGAATGCTAGATCTGAGACTGTGTCCTCGGGCGGGTTTGCGACCTCGACGTCCTTGGCTAGATCTCCCTGAGTATTATTAGGATTCGACGCCGCGGCGCTACCACCACCGAAGAGCCCCGTCGACATTTTGGACGAGATGGTGTGGCGCAAGGAGAAGGGATATTCTGATCGATCGTCTGGTATGGAAAGAAGATTGAAGATTAGCAGATATTCATCGTGGAGCTTAGTCGGTCAAGTGGGAGCGTGGGATTGGGTTCCAGAGAAGGATATATACCGTTTTGTGTCGGATAGCACAAAAAGCTGCCTCAGCTTGGTCGCGCCTGCTGTTGGAAGTCGTGTCAAGCTCCGTCAAGAAAGCTTCGGCAATTCCCCGGTAGGTCCCTACATTCACCCCCGTCTAGGCTCGTCTTTTCTAACCCCACACCCAAGCTTAGGCCATTCAAAATCTTTCAATTGCCAAAACTTCAATCCTCTTTTCTTTCCTTCCTCACAAAATCCCCTCGCCTGAAAAATCGCTATCGAAGCTACAACAGAGATGGTTCTCAGAAATCGTCTCCTTTACCTTCAGCTTTGGGAGAAAGTCCCCGGACATCTTCTGTTCTCAGAAGTTTGCGGAAACGCGCCGCCATAGAAGCACAGCGGCTCACTTCTCTCCCCATCCGTCATCTCTTTTCCCAAACCGCGCCAGACTGCCGCTACATCCACATGCCCACCCACTCATTCTCTTCCTCGCCTGGTCATGTCCGATAGCACCACGGACGAAGATACGAGTCCGCTATCTGGTCGTGTCTGGGACCGAGGGTAGATGTGGAGGCGTGTGTGATGGCTTTTTGGCCGTGGTGAGGGACAGGTGGCATATGGATGCGGGTTGAGCTTCTTTCGTCGAGATTCATAGTTATGCGGTTGTCTGACCTGCCCTAAGGCAGGTCAGGTTACTCGATGGGGCTTATTCTTGGTGCGAGGGGATTTTGTCAAGGCTGGCTGCCAGGTCAGATGAGCATTTTCACACTCTGGACTTCGCGGGAAGTCTTTACTCTATGTCTCATCTGGTCTTGAGGTCAGTCTGTTCGTGGGTTTCCGGGGGATTTTGTGAACGGCAACGTGTTCAGGTGATGATGAACGATTATAGAGTCAAGCACTGAGGCGAGCCTACGGGTAAGCTCGATGACGACCTAAAATGCGTTATGGTATCTGATGAACTATCTGATATAGAGCTTGTCTGCTCCTTTGATTGCTTTGCTAGCTGTAGCGTCTGGCGTCAAGTGTCGCCATCGAGTTCGATGCTCTTCCACCAGTTTATTATTGTACATGGACACTTGAATGATCATATAAGTTTCGAGGCTGCCATCGTGAAATCGTCCACAATCCTTGGTATCCTCCATGGAGGTATCTCCAACCGTGTCCGATCAACCGCGCCTTAACGCCGGGAATAACCATGCATAGTATAAGATGTTTGTCCCTCCTGCGTCGACACTCGACATTGCATTGAGGACGTTGTCTGCAACCTGTCACATCAAGCCCCCGAGTACGACCTTCCCAACCCCAGCAACCTCCTGCTTCAATCCAGCTCGACCTGAGTCCTCAAACTCCTTAACCACCCCTTGGATGATGATCTTGCGGACCTTCGAATCCGCCTTACTGAACAGCTCTGCCACTCCTGGTGTGCATTCTTTTGAAGATGGAATCAGACTCATGAGCCTTGTATAACAGTCGATGAGCACATCGCACAGCGTCGCAAACGTCTCAAAGAAATCCGGATCGAATGGCAGACTTGGTGTGAGGAGATGTGTGTACTCTTCCCCAGGCAATAACTCGTTGCCTTCGCCGCCTAATCCGAAAGATATTACGGAGGTGGGTGATTGGGTTGCGCCGCCGTTGTACATACTCCCGTGCGCGCCACCGTCGCCGTAGCCTCCCAAGTCACCAGCACCGCTCGTTCTCCGTCCCTTGCCGCCGGGTCCGCGACGAAACATCTGAGGCAGTCGCGCGCGAGACAGGGAGGAGGCATTGGTCCCGTTCTCGGTGTGTATTTGTTGAAAGGAATCGAATTCTGTGAGGAGGGTGTTGAGGGAGCGGAGAAACTCGAGGGGCGTGGAGGAGTTGAGGTCAATGACTGTGGGGAGGGAGAGGCCCAGGAGCAGGTAATTAGTCGCGCGCCGGGCGAGTTTGCGCGAGTCGAAATAGGGCATCCGGGCTAAGTCCGGTTTGTCGAATAGGAGGGTGTTGAACCAGTAGACGCGGCCTTCGTGGCTGTAGGTATTGGTTAGTATGACCCCATCAGGGTTGAGACAGAGGAGTTGTGTCGTGGTTGGTCCGCAGATAGGGGTGCACCTACGCCTTCCGCAAATAATCCAATGTCGATATTCTCTTATTCGCAATCTCCTGAATATGTGTATATACTATGTTCTCTGTCGGCTGCCCCGGCTGCGATGTCTGCTGGAAAATGAAGCCATGCGGCATAGGTGGTGTCGCATTTGCATTGAAGCTGTTCGCCGCCATGGGGGCTGACCTGCTCATCATCTTCGAGAACGAGTCTACGGATGCGGGTGACTGCACCATGACCTCGGTATCCCTCGAGAGCTTCGCTGCGGCTGCGAGCGCAAAATCGGGTAACGCAGGCGGTTTCGCAGTGTCTGTCACAAACTGCCCCGAACCCCCATTTGAAGCCGATGAACTGGCCCGGCGCTTTCCCTGGGATGGTGATGAGAAAGAGGACCTTCTTCCGGAAGACGGCTTGCGCTCCTTGTCTCTGGTCAGGACGTTCGGTTTCTCCGGTGGATTACTGCTGTCGTCGCGATCGCCGGAACTCGTTCCCGGTCTTGATCTCCTGCCGGATTCTTTCGATGTATTACCGTTCCCCCAGAAGGAATTATTCGAGAAGTTGAAAGGAGAGGCATGCTGAGTCGGTGTTTTCTGCATTGCGTTCCGGAGTCTCAGGGACCAGTTCAAGGTTAGCGCAATACTTTTTTTGCGGGAACTCTGAGATTAGATGCGGGGTGCACAGAATCCGATTTAGGATTATTGTAACTTGAGTTTATGCTGTAGGTATATATCGAGTGGAAAGAATATAACTAAAAGGCAACAGCATAAGTAAAAATAACAACTGAAGAAAAGAAGAATCTGATGTTGAAGGTGAGTTGGGCGTCGAACGATTCTAGTACTTTTGGCCACTCGACCTATTCGGCACTCAGATCAGACTGCAAACAGGAACGGGATGAGGCCACGGAACGTGGGCGGGGGCGGCGGTTGGATATATCCAGGACCAATCCACGCCTCCTACTGTACGGACGAGGTCTCATTGCCTTTTATATTGCAGATGGGTTGAGAAAAATGATATCAGTTGCGCTGGAGATCAAACAACCGTCTCATGGTCTGATCGCCGCCAAGCGTCAAAATAGGGCAAGCGAACTGAACGAAGCGCAATCACTGACTGACTGACTGACTAGACCCGGAGTTCAAATTTCGAGTCACGAGTAAGTTAAAATTATTCATCGCAGCCTCAACAGCCTTATCCTCGATTCAAACAATGCCGAAGACGGATATTCTATTTACGGACAACATTACAGTCTTTCCAAGCTCATAGACTGCGTGTTTGGTCCATTTCTACGAAGCGTGCTCGGACCAGACGCGAAGTGTATTAGAAGCGTGCTAAAAGATGCTAGAAGCGTACCTACCTGGTACGTATCAGGAAGTGTGATCAAAGCATCTTGAAATCTTGCTCTAGTTTGCTCAAACAAACCCAATAAGATTTAGCTAGCTACCTAATTACCTGCTTACCTAGTAAGCTAGGTACCTACCTAGGCAGGTAGGTAGGTACGTAGGTAGGCCCAAGTTGAATGTTACTTGTTGCCACCAGACCATGAACTCGATGTTTCAGCCCCGCCATTCGCTAGCTCAAACTCAAGAACGCGGTTCGCGTAAAGTCCTCCACGATAAGATAGTGTTTTGAGCTGTACACTATCCTGGCGAGAGATTCATACCAGCTTGACATACCTCGACAAATGTCGCCGTGATGCCTAGGTAAGCTCTCATCGAATGGGCTTTATCGGTGTTCTACTAGTGACACTCCATTCTAGAGAAATCATCACCATTCAAGCCGGGCAGTGCGGCAACAGCAGTGTGTTTACCCCTCCAGGAATTCATTTCCTCCGCCCAACATCAACGTCTTGGAAGAATCGAGCTGACCAAGTCTAGTTGGAAGTCAGTTCTGGCAGCAGCTCTGCCAAGAGCACGGTATCAACCAAGATGGCAACTTGGAGGACTTCGCGACGGAAGGCGGTGACCGAAAAGACGTGTTTTACTATCAGAGCGACGACACGAGGTATATTCCGAGAGCAGTCCTCATAGACCTTGAGCCACGAGTCATCAATGGCATACAAACTGGTCCGTACAAGAATATCTACAACCCCGAAAACTTCTTTATTGGGAAGAGCGGCATAGGAGCCGGAAACAATTGGGGTGATGGATATCAGACGGGCGAGTCTGTTCATGAGGAGATCATGGAAATGATTGACAGGGAGGCGGATGGGAGTGACTCGCTAGAGGTATGTTGCCTCGCGCTATTGCACAGGATCCCACTGACGTATCCGATAGGGTTTCATGTTGCTTCACTCGATAGCAGGCGGTACTGGATCAGGTCTTGGCTCCTTTCTCCTCGAGAGAATGAACGATAGATTTCCCAAGAAGATCATCCAGACATACTCGGTCTTTCCCGACACCACGAACTCTGGTGATGTCGTTGTACACCCATACAACAGTCTTCTGTCAATGCGAAGATTAACACAGAATGCCGATTCTGTGGTGGTGCTGGATAACGGTGCCTTGTCATCCATTGCTGCAGACCGACTACACGTCCAAGAACCCTCGTTCCAACAGACAAATCAGTTAGTATCAACCGTTATGTCAGCGAGTACAACAACATTGCGATACCCAGGCTATATGCACAATGACCTTGTCAGCATTCTAGCGTCTCTAATCCCGACACCTCGATGCCACTTCTTGATGACATCATATACACCTTTTACGGGAGACCAGGTCGAACAGGCGAAGACGGTACGGAAGACCACGGTACTGGATGTCATGCGACGATTGTTGCAGCCGAAGAATCGCATGGTTTCTACGGTGCCTGGTAAGAAGAGCTGTTACATCTCCATTCTTAATGTCATCCAGGGTGAAGTAGATCCCACGGATGTACACAAAAGTCTTCTCCGCATCAGAGAGCGGAGGCTAGCTACATTCATCCCGTGGGGTCCCGCAAGCATACAGGTTGCCTTAACGAAACGCAGTCCTTATATACCAATGAGCCACCGTGTCAGCGGTCTCATGCTGGCGAACCACACGAGTATTGCTACAGTAAGTACAGTCTCGACACGCTGGTAATGCCTAGAGAACTATATCTAACGAGACATATGAAGCTCTTCAAAAGAATTGTCAAGCAATACGATGGTATGCGAAAGCGAAATGCATTCATGGAAGGCTACAAAAAAACAGCACCATTCTCCGAAAACCTGAACGAGTTCGATGAGGCAAGGGAGGTTGTTACAGACCTCATTGCTGAGTACGAGGCAGCCGAGGATGCGAACTATTTGAATCCGGACGAACCAGCCACATCCGCTGAAGCTGATAAGAGGGTGGGTTGATGGAAATGAGTAGTTATTGGAGGGTCACGATGCATGTAACGCCGCCAAGAGGCTGGATGTTGGGTGCTGTCAGGGATGTCAGGCTTGGGCCTAGTAATACCATCTAGGCTAGGTGACACAAAATATCACTTGTAGTAAGAAGTCCGCCTTGGATCCATTCAAATCATGTCCAACATCGAGATTCTAGCTGCTTCTGTTAAACGGGCTGGCGGTTGAGATACCCACTCGATATAGTATTAGTACACGGTCTAAAAGATCACGAAAAGTCTGCGGGAAAGGGGGGATAATTAATTAATTTAATATGTACTAATAACCTCGATACAACCGAATAATAACGTACTAACTTTAACAATTATAAGCCCGGATATTTTATCACATTATATAGCCATGGTAGCGAAAACGCATCACGTATCCTAGCTTGCGAACCCACAACGGTGGGGATTTGACGGTTTCCCTCGCGCTTGTAAAAGTACGATACTTCTAAACGACTTCTCCACGGGTCGATCGACGAGCTAGGACGGGCACGAGTGGACCTTTGGATCTCTAAGCAGAGGTCTTCAACGCTGTTAAACTAGGCGGCTATACTAGCTCCGTGACTCAGAGCGATCCATGTAGTGTAGTCTGCGGAAGATCCAGTGATATAAGGATTGCTTGGCTAAGCGTATAAGAATATCATAATGCCCAGCGTAGTACAGTACTAGCTTAAGCAAGGCAATCAAAGCACACACTCACTCCACAACGCAGGTCACAACACACTCCATATAGTGCCTTTCTTCTATTTCCATAATATATCTGGATAATGCATTCTCTCAACTTGCCATCTTGATCCATTACTTTTCCTTTTATCGTGTAGCCCACCTACCTAATGCCATATTCTGGATGGAGATAACGTCATCAGTCATAATAGAAGGCCGGCCAAAGAGCCCATTCGCGCGATCGATCGTCCTAGCTCCACTCGAGTAATGCGGGACCATACACAGTCGCATCGGCGACATCTTGGGGTGTGATGAACGTAGCACGATTCTCTACGACGTTCATGAGGACTAATCCATGCATGACGTTATGTGCATATGGCATGTCGGCCACGATCTCGGTCGAAGCAATACAATCGTCCAAGCCACCCGATCGGGCGGTGCTTGCCCTCCTAAATGCTACAACCCTCTGGCTATGTCCATCCCTCGTCATGCGAGTCGCGACCTGGTCGTCGCCGACACAAGGTGACGTATGCCGCACTTTGAACGGGACCACGGTGGGGACCAGTGCGCCGTTGACGAAGACCACGCTTTGCGACTTAGGGTCCACCGCGCCAGGCGCAACCAACGTGACGTTCCCGGTGTGGGACGCGTCCCCAATCGAGACCGCGGTGATGCCCAGGGACGGCAAGATGCGCAGCGGGATATCACCCATGTTGGGGCAGCTCCCTGGCACGATCCAGTACTGCATCCAGCTCAGGGCAAACTCGCGTGTGGACGTGGTGAGAAATGGTTCCCCGGTTGGCGGTATCCGCCGCAGGGAGCGGAACCAGCCCGACTGCTGACCCTCCTGGCCCAGAGCCTGAGCCAGTACGTAGATGATCGAGTTAGAGTCGGAACCCAGGTGCATGGCCGTCCGCTGCTGGATGTTGGCCAGGAGGCCGATGTACATGTCAGTCAAGGTCTGGGCGAAGTCGACGGCCTCGGCGAAGGTCGAGACGGGGAACTCGTAAGTACAGGGGAACATGTGCGAGCCGTTTGTAAAGTAGCGGACCGCGTCGTTGGCGTTGTACGCATGCATCTGCTTTTGCTGCGCACGTCTCAGGGTCAGTGCTCCTTGGTCTCAGAATTGGTCATGACATACTGCCTGGATTGTTTCCAGTGAAGACAGGACATAGTCCCGCATGGACGTGTCAAGCTCATAACCAGCCACGCCGTCGCTGATGTTACTGATGAGTTGAGTGAAGAATGCCACCTCCATGAACTCATTGAAAGCTTGCAGCTTCCAGCTCGTCAACGAGTCTTCGTCGAACCGAGGGGCCAGAGGTGCGTTGGTGAAATTTCCCCCTGCCCGCGTGAACAACTCCTCCAGGGCTGTCTCATTGGGAAACGGGAATCCATTGGAAAGCGGGAAGCTGAAAGGTTCTGCGCGGACCTCGTGGCCACCCAGAAGCAAGACCGTTACCGCCACCAAGAAAACTCTCAAGACCCGTACCAGGCCCATGACGAGTAGCGCGCGGAAATTTGCCGCTATCGAGTAGTCCACGACGCTGTTTCTCCGGCCTGGATCTGGTGTTGACGATATAAGGTATGTTGCTCACTAGATTTGGAAGTTTTTGTGTTCGCCGCGTCCAAACTTCAGGTGCCTTTTCTTTTTCTTCTGCTATCCCTATTATCTGGGCCATCTGCGAAAGTTCCAGATATGCCATACGGAGAAAATGTAGCTGATATTCGGGGGATTTTAATGACGACAGGGTACGCAAGCACGCTCTATGGATGGAATCTCATGCATGTTCGGAGCCGCTATCCCCCAAAGGGGAGGAAAGGTCGGTGATCGGGGATGTGGTGCTGACGCAGCCGGCTACGCACACGTCTGGGCTGGCATCTCAACCCCGTTCGTGAACCCGCCGACTATATGCGTCGGCGGGCATACTGACAATAGTACATTCTAGTCGGAGTCCGTGCTGGCAAGAAGATATTTTAAAGCAATTTGGAATCTGAAGTTCCCCGGAACGAATTATCAGATATTGCTATGTTGCGCACACTAATCTCCCTGACTAAGTAAGGTACCGACAAGATGGTGTGGGTCAAAGCAGACTCGGGCGCATGGACCGATGACTACGACGGCGCCGAGAAGGTGTTCTACTCCATGTCGCAGGGCTTCAAGCGGTACAATCGGGAACACGGCTCCGTTTACGCCATCTGCCGCATCCGCAGTACTCGTCCTCCGGGTACTTGGCCGGGCGAGTTGGGCGAGAGGCTCAGACAGGCGTGGACAAGGCTACGTTTTGACTTCCCAGCTTTGACTGTGTTTGAGGAGGGCGGCAGGAAAAGGTACCTCGAGGCCACTGCCGCCAACATCAAGACGTGGGTCCACGACACCTTCTGGGTCGACGAGAAGGCCGATGCAGCGCGCCATGTTGTAACTGACTTACACCTCCGGAAGCTTCCATGTCTGGTCTTTGTGACGCGATCTTCCGAGGTGCTCTTCCACTGCTCTCACTGGCGGATTGATGCACTCGGTACATGCATGGTGTTAGACCGATTGTTCAGTATTTTGGCTGAGCTTATAGATGCCACGCCGGGTTACTTAGAGCCACCACGCTGGGAATTGGAGCACGAGCATCTATCTCCCAGTTTGGAGGACGCGTATAGATCTGCCAAAGTGCCCACCCCCAGCACGGAGGCCAAGGCAGAAGAGGTACGCCAGCGAAACTTCGACACTGCTTACCCGTCAGCAGGCTTGCCCTACCAAGGCGACCAATCCACCTCCCCGGAATTCTCCCGGCGTCAGACAGTGGCGTTCGGGAAGGATGCCTCTGAACAACTAATCCAGGCTTGCAAAGCACGCGGCTTCACCGTCACAGCCGCAGTGCATGCCGCCTGTGCAGCCTCGGTGCTGGACTGTGCGGTCGACACGAGCTGTGATGGCTACAGCACCGTCGTCTCAGCCAATCTTCGCCCGCTTCTCCCCGGCATAGCAAGCACCTACATGTGCGGCACGTACGTGACAGGCATCACACACACGCTGCGGCGTGGCGACGACTTCGGGTCGTGGTGTAGACAGCTGACTAGCGGCTACCGGGAGGATTGGGACCCATCGATCTATATGGACGCACTTCGATCCATCTACCGGGTCCACGGCAAGACAATGGCGGACCTGACGGTATCAGGAGCTCGACCGCCAGCGAGCAATGTGACAATTAGCAGCCTGGGCGTGGTTGATGACAGATACTTGCGAGCTGAACATGGCGCTATTCAAGTGGAAGCATTCCACCTGGGCAGCGCCATCATGGGCAGGCAGCCCACTCTGTACATATGGACTTTCCGAGGTTTCTTGACCCTGTCTTTGGACTACAACGAGGCATACTACTCGGAACATCAGACTTCCGCTTTGTTGGACAGCATTGGAAAATACCTCGGTAAGGAGCTAGGAGTTGACATGATCGTTGCCCGTAAGTGATGGCAAGTCAGGGAAAGCAAACCTGATAGGAGGATTCCCACGCGAGGCACAACTCCGATCGACAGCGAGCGTATCTCCTAGATAGCATAAGTCTCCGATAATTCACATATTTTGTTGCAAGTTTTAGTCTGTTCGGTCAACTCCATGATAAGCAGTGGGAGGCTGAGCCAACACAACGGCTGAGCAGGTAAGGCCAATGAGGTGAGGTGTTTCAGGTGGCAAACTAGGCGAGCCCGCGCGAATCGGCGCGGGATTCTGCCATCTCCTTACGTCCGTGTAGCTATTTTAAGCTACTGGTATAGGAAAGTCGATGGAAGGGGCTGATGGAGGGCATCAGATTTGGGCTACAATAACAGGGTTGTCAAAGTTTTCGAATCCCTGGTGTACATACCTTAGATACACTGACAGGTATCGGTGCTGGCTCAATCTTGTCTCTCTTGTCACCCTGCATGTTTCTTCTCTCTCGTGTTTCGGATCAACAGCCGAGCAATTACGATCGACCATTAACATGGTTGAACTACTGTCCCTCGACCTCGACGAGGACGACGACTGGGGCGTCCAAATGAACAACTATCTTGCTGTGTCACAAAATTCAAGCGTCCAATTTCTTCTCCCTGCCCGGCTAGAGGACGACTCCAGGCCGAGTACTCGAAGCGCCCCTATTTCAGTGTCACACATTAGAAGTACTGACACTGTGGTGCCATCTTCCGGCGACATTCCACAGAGCGAGCAAAACTTAGATGAACAATATGTCACAAGCTACAAGCTGGCGGGCCTCGTTACGGGCATGACTGTGGCTATCTTCCTGATTTACTTGGACAATTCAATCATTAGCACTGCCACTCCAGTCATCACTGCCGATCTACACGAAACGGCCGACATTGGGTGGTACGCAGGGGCTTATACGCTCGTGTCGTGAGTCCGCCCATAATGCTGCAAAAGCATACATCACTGTCCCCCCGAGAAATGTTGCTGATATTGTCCATTTACACAGTGGCACCCTGCAGCCTATAGCCGGAAAATTATACACATTCTTTCGGAAGAAGTTCGTCTTTCTGGCCTTCCTTTTCGTGTTTGAAATAGGCTCTCTCGTCTGCGCATTAGCGAGTTCCTCTCCCATGTTAATTGCCGGCCGCGCCATTGCTGGAGCTGGCTCCTCCGGCCTGATGAATGGAGGATGGACCATCATTGGTAGTTCAGTCCCTCCGGCGCAGCAGCCTTGTAAGTGACGTTCTTTTGCTGGCTCCTCAGCACCCTGCAGCTCTAACATGGAGTCGTCGACAGTTTATACTGGTATTATGATGGGGCTTGGTCAAATGGCTTTGATAGTGGGCCCGCTCATTGGAGGAGCGCTCACTCAATATGCCTCTTGGCGATGGTGTAAGTCGGCAGCTGATACATAAGCTTCACAGTAAGTAGTTAATCCATATTACCCAGGCTTCTACATCAACTTGCCCATCGGCGCAGGCGCTGCTGTTTTGATCGTCCTCATCACCATTCCCGATACCAAGGGACAGGATGCCTTCTCTCTTGGCCTCGTCCGCAGACTGCTCTCCAGCCTCGACCTTGGCGGGTTTGCATTGCTTGCGCCGGCCATGGCCATGTTCCTGGCGGCCCTGCAGTTTGGATCGGATACCAAGTATGCCTGGAATAGCTCACTTATCATAGGCCTATTCTGCGGCGCCGGTGTAGCTACCGTCCTGTTCGTCCTTTGGGAACGGAGAGTTGGCGACATTGCCATGATCCCCAGCTCCGTCATCCGCCGTCGCCAGGTCTGGTCGAGCTGTGGTCACATCTTCAGCATGTCCTTCATTGTCTTCATCGCCAACTACTACCTACCGGTATATTTTCAATCCGTTAAGGGGGTAGGACCAACCTTGAGTGGCGTGTATCTGCTGCCGGGCATCCTGGGCCAGTTATCTTTTGTTCTCTTGTCTGGAGCTGTTGGTAAGTCAAAACCGGCCCCGGGGTTCGTGCACCGGTAATTAAATCGAACCTTTTCAGTATCGAGGCTGGGCTACCTCAGGATCTGGTGCCTATTTGGCGGAGTTATGATCGCGGTGGGCGCAGGTCTGACAACAACATTTGGGCCTAACACCAACACAGCGCAGTGGGTTGGGTACCAGCTGTTGCACGGCATTGGTCGCGGTGCTGCAATGACAATGGTGGGCTGGCTTCTTTCCCAATTCCCCACCCCCCTATGTTCGAGGTCAAGCCGACTGACATGTTTTCCCGTGGCAGCCCATTACAGCCGTTCAGCGTGCCCTGGGAAGCGAACTGGTTGCCACCTCCATGTCCCTTCTCATCTTCTGCCAAAACCTGGCCGGCTCTATTTCAGTGGTTATTGCCACCACCATCTTCACCCAAAGCCTGTTGAAGGACCTACCCGTCCTCGCACCATCGGCCTCTCCGGAGGCGGCCATCACGTCAGGGACCGGGGCAGAGGCTGTGCGTGGTCTACTCCCGGCGGGAAGTCCTGAGCTGGACGGGCTGTTGCGGGCGTACTCGTACGCGTTCGATAAGACTTTCTACGTGGTGGCTGGCTTCGCCGTGGCGTCCATTGGGTTTGCGCTGTTCATGGGAGGGAAGGATGCCCACGAGAAAACGGGCGAGGCTGTGGATGGCAGCCGAGACAAGACCGAAGAGAAGGATATTTCAGCAGTTTGAGTGCATCATGGGCTTGTACATCACTTATATTTTATTCTCTATGACTTTCCAGTCGATCCAAATCTCCTTTCAAACCCTCATCTCCCGTTACTATACAGAGGACTATGTATATTCGACGCAGTAGCGATTATAGAGCACGTAATTCAGCAAGGCTGGGCACAAAGATGGCTGCATCGCAATCCGGATTGTGACCATGCATATGACTTACAAGACGTATGAATTGATATTTGCTTCAAAGCCGGCCATAGCTATCTGCAAGGCTTATTGTGTTCAAAGGAAATCTGGTCCTAATCTGGGAATCTGCTTAGCGATGTCTTGAAACCAGTGCTGAAGTAATGCTGTCATTAGCTGCACTTTGTGCTCGGATGGCAACTTGTACATTAAGAAGAGCGCTGCGAGTTGACTAGGAGAGACCAATTCTACAAACAGCAGGGTGTATGGTCTATCCTCGCATGCCTTCTGGTCGACAGCCAATGTTTGCAGCGAGGCTAGGCGACAGGTTTCTTGTGCGCAGTAAGACCCAAACAACTTTGCAAGTGCCAAAAAAAGAACTATTGAGACTAAGGTTCTACATCATGACGACGAGCGGATATGTCGGCATGTGTCGAGCTCTTTGAATGGTTCTAGTGCCCGGGAAGGAAGCAGCATGGACAGTCGGGGAGGGGGCAAGTCTTAGTGGGCGGTATAGCCGATCAGGCTGTTTTTGGGATTATAGGGCGTCAGCTGACCTACTTTGCAGCACTTAATTGGGTGGAGCACATTCGGCGGGAGTCCATCAGTGATCAAGCTGAAATCTCACGCCTCGCAGGGGTCGGGCGGTGCTTCGGCCTCTAAAACCTTCCGACCGGCTCAGCACTACAGTGAAGAGGACAGTAGACGAGGGGGCACTGTTCCTACATGCAATGTTCTCTGTCTTAATATACCACTATCCACATTCAGAAACGGCTTCCCTCATGTGCTTGTTCAAGCCTGATTTTTCCTATGCCTCGTGACATTCTTTCTTCCCGTATCCAAATGAAGCTGCTTGCTACTTTGGCGGCACTGGCCGTAGGCCTCGGCGGCAGCGCTGCCGCCGTGATAGCGGCCAATGATTCCCTTGTCAGCTGTCTGCGTTCCTCTCTTTCTCCAGAGGCATCTATTTACTTGCCTGGCGATGGTGGCTTTGCAAACGATACGATCCGATGGAACCGGTATCACCAGCCTACCTTCAGCGTCGTAGCCGCCGTCGCGAACGAGCACGATGTCAGAGCTTCGGTACGTATCAAGACGCATGCATAAACATTTTCCTGTCTCAGCTTAACCAATGCGTGCTGTCTAGATTGTCTGTGCCACCTCTAGCGGAACTCCCTTCCTCATCACTGGTCCGCGTCATGGCTTCACCAAGGAATGGGAAACGCTGAAGAATGGGTTGGAGATTTATACGGGAGCGTTCTCGCAGGTGGATGTGGACGTGGCGGCCAGCACGATGATTATTGGAGGCGCGGTGGCCATGAAGGATGTGTCCGACGCTCTGCAGCCCGTAGGAAAAAACATCCGTAAGTGCACCCTTGGGGGAACATGGATGTGTTCTCTTGCTGACGAACACGTGCCTTGAACAGCGGTCGGGGGCGCATCCTGTGTCGGCATGGTCGGCGCTAGTCTGGGGGCCGGTATTGGGCGGTTGCAAGGACTGTACGGTGTTATGCACGACAGCATGCTCTCAGCGCGTCTGATGTTGCCCAATACAACCGTGGTCGAGGTGTCGGAATGCTCGAATCCGGAACTGTTTTGGGGGCTTCGGGGTGCCGGCTTCAACTTCGGCTTCGTCCTCAATGCGACATACCGTGTCTACGACGCGCCTGCGGGCGGAACCAACTTCAATGCCGATTTTGAGTTTCCCCTGAGCAGTGTGAGGGCATTCTACCAAGCACTCCACGACCAGATCGAGACCGGGATGCCGGCCCCGCTATGCCTGGCCACCGGAGTTCAGTTCAACCACACTATAAATGCTGTAGGTCCTACCAGTGGGTGCATCTTTGTCATGAAAGCTCTGACCTCTTATGCCTAGACAACCTTGAAAGTGAATGCCGTCTATGCCGGGCCGGAAAACGAGGGGCGCCGAGCCGTTGAGTTTCTCGCAGATATTGGCACCGACCTGCGCCACAATTTCACCCAAGTTCCATGGAACAGACTAAATCGCAATGTTAACTTCTTAGACAACAACCCCGCCGTGGATGTTTGCAACCCAAGTGGCGTCCGGGGAGATACATACGGCGTAGCTGTCAACAAGATCGACGTGGACGCGCACGTTAACATCACGGATCAGTTCGACTATATGTTTACCAAGTATCCCGAGATGAAGAATAGCGGCAACGGAGGATACTTCTGCGCCAACCAGGCGGTTGTTGCCCGGGAGCAGAACTACACTGCGTACCCGTGGCGGCTAGCGGTCGGCCATCAGTATGTACCTGTACCTGGCCGGCTTACTAGCGGTTGCATGCTGGAATGAGGAGACGATTGCTAACACGGAAGACACAGGAGCTTTGGGTTCGTGTACGGAGCGAACACCACCACGACCGAGGCCGACATCGAGAATTTGCCTACCAAGTTGCGAGATACCATTGCCGCTACGGCCGGCACTGATGGTCTCAACGCCTACGTTGGATTTTCCCACGGCAACGAGCCCGCCGAGGCTATTTGGTCCGAGGCCAACCTTGCTCGCCTGGTAGCGTTAAAGAAGGAGTTCGACCCCAAAGGGTTATTCAGCTGGTACCATCCGCTGTCGCTAGAATAAAGCAAATTTGTGATTGTCACTGCAGTTCCCATAGAAATTGATAGCCAAGGAGGGACAAAGGCTATCCTTGTCAAATTCGGTAGATTTTACAGGTGATCGCCCGCAACGAGAGATTCCTCTCATCAATTGAATCAGATTAATCACTTTTATCGTAAAACTTTGCATCCGTGTGACGTCTTTCGATATTCAGGCCATCTTTCACGTCAAGCACAGAAACCCTAGCACTTAGCATCCGTATTTATCGCGTTTCGTTCGGCTCGAAGGATACTGGTCAGTCAGAGATTCCCTATTGGTTGAAATGACGTCGGATTAAAGCCCCGGGATCCACTCGGAGCATATAGAAGTGGACCCAGGACGGACGCCGAACACTAAAAAGGAAAGCGGCGCCGCGCGTATACTCAGTAGCTCGGACCGTATAAGCTGACTCTCGTTGAACTGTTTCAGGATGTCGTATGATAGAAACGGCCAACGTCTCGCAAGCCACACTCTATTAATTTAAGTAATCGACCCAAGGGATTGATTATCGTTGTTGCACGTTGACACTTTAATGCGGAACAAGAGACGATACAAGACACCTTGCTAGACGCAATGCAGGATAGTATATATATCAAGAGCACTTATGGCACTACTTGGCCCAACGGCGGTACTGAATCCGGCCAGCTACGCGTCGCTATCATCGGCGGCGGCATCGTGGGCGTGGCGGCGGCGCTCGGCCTACTGCGACGCAACATGGCCGTGCGACTGTACGAGCAGGCCGACAGCTTCCGCGAGATTGGGGCGGGTGTGGCCTTCACGACCAACGCGCAGACATGCATGGCGCTGCTGAGCCCGGACATCCTAGCGGCTATGAAGGCCGTGTCGACTAAGAACGAAAGCCCATACTACACATATGTGGACGGATATAGATGCGGGCCCAATCAGACGGACGACGACGACGACCTGAGCGAGACGCAGTTGTACCAGCTGCATGCCGGGACGACAGGTTTCGACGCCTGCCATCGCGCACACTTTCTCGACGAGATGGTCAAGCATGTGCCCGAGGACATGGTGGAGTTTGGGAAGCGCTTCGACACGTACACCTTTGATGAAAAGCTGGAAGAGTTCACGCTGAGGTTTGAGGATGGCTCGACAGCCACCACCGATGTTGGTGAGTCAGGTCTCCCCAAGTTCCCTTCATTCCGGTGCACCGATACGCACTCGCATCATCTTTGAGGTCTATGGTAACCCCCGTACACAGTCATCGGCTGTGATGGCATCAAATCGCGCGTTCGCCAAATACTCCTCGGCGAGGACAACCCGGCCTCGTACCCGAGCTTCGCACACCAGGTCGCATTCCGCGGCCTGGTCAGCATGGAACGGGCGGTGGCGGCGCTCGGCAAAGACAAGGCGCACAATCAGTGCATGCACACCGGCCGAGACGCGCACCTGCTCACTTTCCCCGTGGCGCAGCACACGCTGATGAACGTGGTGGCGTTTGCACCGGCGCCGGAGGGCTGGCCGCACGAGCGCATGGTGGCGCCGGCGACGGGGGATGAGGTGCGCGCGTTCTTCAGCGGCTGGCGGCCCGCCGTGCGCGCCATCACCAACCTGCTGCTGGGGCTGGAAGATAGCCGGCTGGACAAGTGGGCCATTTTCGACACGTACGACCACCCGGCGCCGACATATGCCTCGGGCGGCGTGTGCATTGCCGGCGACGCGGCGCACGCCACGTCGCCGCACCATGGCGCGGGGGCGGGCATGGGCATTGAAGACGCTCTGGCCCTGGCCACGGCGCTGGAGCTGACATTAGAGACGATGCAGGGCGACGGGTCGAGGAGCAAGAGCGCCACGGTGGCCGCCGCTTTGGCTGCTTATGACGCTGTTCGTCGGGAGCGCACGCAGTGGCTGGTGCGCAGCTCACGCGAAGTATCCAAGACATACGAGTGGGCTAATCCGGACTGCGGCGCCGACCCGGAGAAATGCCTGCGGGACATCGAGTGGCGAGCTCACAAGATCTGGCATTTTGACATTGAAGGCATGTTAGCTGAGGCGAAGACGGCTTTCAGGCGCTTTCTTTCCGCTGCGTAAGAATTAAAAGTTTAGCTAAGGATACTTACCTAATTTAATTTAAGCTATTATTAGTTTTAGCTAAGATTAGGTATTAAAATTAAATAAATTATAACGTTAATTTTGTTTAAATTAAATTTTTTATAGTTTCTTATAAAAGTATTTTACGTCAATTAGCTAATTAGGTACAGAATAGCTAATATACGCTCGAGGTCAGTCCTTCTAAAGGCCGTGGTAAGTCCATCAGCTGTCTAGTCCTTAGTTCCAACAAACTTGAAGTTCCTCTTGCTGCTTTTCTCTGCATAAGAGATCTTGGATTTGAGTATATTTCGACATAGAGTGAAATTTTGGTACGATTCGATCGCTACGGATCCGATGGACCGATCGGTTATGGCGTCTTCGGCTTCGGACCGACCGCTTTGGCCCTTATCCGCTACGGTAGAGGTCGCAAGAAAGCCTATCTTGACCGAAGCCAATCGGGTTTCGGATTGGTCGAGATTTCGCGACCGATCCAATAGATGAAGAGCTCTGTTCGGGAAGGATCCCTTAGCCGGCAAGGATTTCGACCACCGCTTACTAGGGTAGGCAAGTTAGTAGGCGTCTGGAGATGAGCAGCGGCTGATATCGAAGTACCTATTCAAACTACGCAAATGCGCTGACATCTGAAATCCAGGACTAGTAAGGACGCTATCTAAAACTATTTCCGGAGTAAGAGGTCCGTAGCAGTTTAGGTAGTGCTGGCGATTTTACTAAAAGTTAGATAATTTATTAATATTAAAAATAATTCTTTAATTAATTAAGCTATTAATAACTTGTTTAAGGTAATTAACGTATATTTTTTATATTTAATACCTAATTATATAAAAGCTAGTTACATAAAGTTTTCTTTATAAGCATTTTATAAGAGGGAAATATCGCTGCCTTGTCCGCACCTACCACCTTATCTACCTGGTATTCTTTACTTTCGTCGCTAATCTACCGAGACTTCACTAACCTCACAGCAAGACATTGCAACTTTACCTCGCTTGAGGTGCACACACATAATCAAATCGTCATTCAAGAGAAGGCCACGACCAGGCACTGAGGCAAATGGCAACCACTAGCCACAAGAGACAGGCACGCATATCGTGGTTCACGATTCTGACCGTTCAAGATGTCGTCACATCACAAATGCTGGATCATGACTATGCGGGCAGCGGCACTCAGGACGATCCTTACATAGTTTTGTTTCTCAAGGATGACCCCAGAGACCCTATGTGCTTTCCGCTATGGCTGCGCTGGATTCTATGCATCGCCGCGGGATATGTCACCTTCTCTCTGGCTTTTATTTCCAGTGCCTTTAGTGGCAGCATTCGAAACATTTCACAAGATCTAAACGTCAGTCCCGAATCGGCCACTCTAGGTCTTAGCTTGTTTTTGTTGGGATTCGTTCTCGGCCCATTGCTATGGGCACCATGTTCAGGTCAGTCCAAATTCCCACCAGATTCTATCCTGTCACCATAAGAATCATGTGTAGTCAGCTTGCTGACGATGTGTTACAGAGCTTTTTGGACGACAGGTCGTTTTGCTGTGTACCAGCGCCATACACGTCACCTTGAATATTGCAGCATGCTTCAGCCCGACCCTCGCCGTCCTCCTGGTACTCCGGCTATTCTCTGGCGCTTTCGGAGCGGCCACACTGACCAATTCCGGGGCTGTTATCGCCGATATCTTTCCGCCAAGACAACGCGGGCTCGCCATCACCGTCTACGCGTTGGTACCGCTATTCGCCCCGGTTCTGGGTCCCATTATCGGAATCTACGTGTCGGACGTCTTGGGCTGGCGCTGGTCCATGGCGTTGATGGCTCTTTTGTCCGCTACTGCTCTGGCTGTGGCCGCTCTGGTGCTTCCCGAAACTTACGCTCCCTTGCTGCTTGACAAACGGGCTAGCCGGCTCACCAAGATGACAGGACGGCACTACGCCTCTGCCATGGCTGCTGGTGATGACAAAAAGAATGTGCCACGCCCGTCCTTCTCCACCACATTGTCGAGGCCCTTCCTCCTGGCTGCCAATGAGCCCATCATCAGCCTCCTCGCCCTGTACCAAGCTGTCGTGTTTGGTACTCTGTACTTCATGTTTGCGGCCCTTCCCCTGGTCTACACCGACATTTTGGGGTGGCCCATAGAGCAGAGCGGCCTATCATTTCTGGGCGTTGTGGTTGGCATGTCGCTTTCAGTGGTGTTTTCCATCTGGGACAACGCCCGGTACGTTAGGACGCTGGAGCGGCTTAAGGGGGAAGCGGCCCCTCCGGAGACACGTCTGCCGGCGTGCTGTCTGGGAGGAGTCTGCATTGTTGTGGGCTTGCTCTGGTGCGCCTGGACGGCTAGGCCCGGGCTCCCCTGGCTCATCAACATGGCCTCGGGTGTGCCCTTCGGCTTCGGCATAGTGCTGGTCACGATCGGCTCGACCAATTACCTCGTCGATGCTTACACCATCTACGCCGCCTCGGCGCTAACCGTCTGCATATGCGGGCGAGCGATCTGGGGGGCGGTACTTCCCCTTTTCGTACGAAGCATGTTCGCATCCATCGGCGTGTGGTGGAGCCTGTCGATCCCTGCCGTCTTGAGTCTCATCTGTCTTCCCTTTCCCTTTGTATTCTACCGGTTTGGGCCCGCAATACGCGCGCGGTGCAAATATGCAGGCGAGGCGCACTTGGCAGCGCAAAAAGCCCGGCGGCGGGCTGACGAGGACACACCGCTACTAGCGTAGTCGAGTCAGATGTGGCATACAGCATGATACTCGTTCAGACAACGAATCAATTAAACTTGTACATAGTTTATATTTCTAGTTACCTATCTTGATTTATCCCCCCACGCAGTGTCATCTAATCACCTGCTAGTGTTTGCATAGCTCGATGCTTAATCGTTCAAGCAATCAGAGCTCCAGGACCAATTATAGCTCCTAGCTCCGCACTTACAGCTTTAACACACGTAGGAATAAACCGAACGTCCGGCTGCGATAGCTATGTCTTTTGCGATTGGCCAAGTTGAAGTTTTGCGTCAGATTAACCTAGTCTCTGGGTAGGTACTGCATTAACGCGAATACCAGCAGGTGGTCCAGTCCCACTTCGTCGTTCAACTCCGGACATGGTCTGCATCATCTTCCGCCGGCTGCATCCAGAACGGCCGCTAGACTGGCTGCCATTTCACGTATGCGTGAAATGACGCCAGGCCCCTGATCGGAGCCACCCGTGATTCCCTCGGCAATACACTGCTCGACAAAGCGTGAGGTTACGATGGTGCCTAGAACCCCGCTGCCGCTGCCGTCGCCCTCGACTGCCGACATGCGGCTGACACGACAGCCCTCCATGAGGCCTAGCGCGCCTTCGATATCCTCCAGCACGCTCGCCGTTGCTTGCATAATAAGTTTGATATGCAGATCGCCAAACTCGCGCAGCGGCGCGCCGCCCACGTTCAGATCCTTCCAGATGGGCTGGTTCCGGCGCCAAGCCGGCTCCGTATTGCGTACGTAGTCATGAACGGCCTGGTAGTAGAGCAAGTACAAGTCAAGAAGTCGCTGGTAAGTCGCGATTAGCGTCAAGGCAGCGGGCCTGTCGGCGGCGTAGATGACGCGCCGCGGTTGCTCCGACACTAGAGGTGATGTGTATGCTCGTAAAGACGTGCTAGACACGAGCGTTGGGGTCGAAGAGCCGCTAGATTCATCCCAGAAGAAACAACGAAGCAGCATGAGGAAATCATTGGCTGCTTGAAGCACCTCACCCGACATGTGCACGGGGAATTGGCCGGGCGGATCTAGCTCACTGTGGTTGCCGTCATGGTACTTGATGCAAAGCTCGTACATGTTATCACAAAGCTCGGCCGCTCTTCGCACCAGCGCGGCGAGACTGCCGGTTGATGCTTGCAACTGTTTGTACCCCCGAGACTCGGATCCGCGCACGAAAGTCGGTGAGCTTGTCGGTTGAAGTTGCGACTGGGATGGCGGGCTCGGTGGACGTGTGGCCGTCGGCGTGAAGTCAACCCTCATGAAATCGTCCGGAGCTGTCCCCATGGCGTGGTGTAAGTGTTCCATCGTGACGATCGCATCCGAGGGCTTCCTGCCCGTCCCCGTCAAGGCCGCAGACCAGGCTGCAAATTGCGGCTCGAATCCACCCGCCAATATATCGTCCATGCTGAGCATATCTTTGATGCTGTCATCATTGAAAGGGTTACTATGGGCAGTTGCAGGAATGCTAGAAGCTAGCCCCTGGTCCGCATGGTATGGCCAGACGACGATCGCCGGGTCATTGTCTTTTTGGGGCGCATCCGACACGGGGACCGTCGCCGCCGTCGCCGCCGCTGTCACCGCCCATTTGGCTTTGGTGGACTCGGAGAGAGGGTTGGTGCGAGGTCGTCCAGGCGGGAGAGCCAGCCCAAAGCTGCACTGCACGTCTGCTTTTCTGCAACGTTGGCAGCAATTGGGGATATTGGATTTCTCACACTTGAGTTTCTGACTTCGGCACCTCTCACAGGCGAGTCGTCTACCATGCTGGCCTCCAACCGAAGTGCTGGTCTCGTCATATGATTCCATCGTCCGGGCCTTCGGGAAAAGGTTCAAACCCGCAATGTATCAAAGTTCGAGCGATTCACCTCAGTAGATAAATAACGTATGGGATACCACATACCTTTTATCTCTTCGCGCACTAATCTTCTGGCTTGGATGAACGGGAACTCAGTGAAGTACTCTCTGGCCAAGATCGATGACTGCAGCTTACACGAGCAGCCCTACGGCAGTGTGGTCAGCCAGGTCGCCACGTAATACGAAGCACAAAAGGACATTCCACTAACCGTATTAGAGGCGGTGATCTGCAAAGGACTACGGCAAGGACCTTAATGCGTGCATTAGAACGGTCAGCATCGCAACATCAATCGTAGTAAAGCGTAACTAATACTAAAGTTAACTTAGTTAAATTACAAATAATGCAATAAAGCTGATTATTTATTAATGAAGTATAACCTAGCTAAATCTAAATAATAACAAAGTATTATATGACAATAATAAGTTAGTTAATTATACGTTATTTAATATTTAGATAATTCACTAGTTATATAACAAAGACGTTACTTATACGGTTTAATCACTAAGAAAAAAGAAGAAAAGAAGTGCTGACACGATCGACATACCGGACAAGATAAGTAAAGGATTCCATCTTACTGTAAGCTCAAGGTTGCAGTACCTATCAGCTTGCATATCAGGTCATACGAGGGATCGATTCTCTCTAATTATAGTCTTAAGCTTATATTACCCTGACCGGCGCCGATACATTCGTACACGTAAGGTCCCAATTATCTATAGCAGTTCGCTTTCGTATGATCTGATGCTAGGAAAGTTGACGTGCGTAACTTTCTGACTCAATTCTGTCTTACTCGATACGCTATTAAAGCAAGTCTCCCAAGACGACAACACTAACTGGTTCCCACGAGACTACTAAAGCCGGGAAGGAATAAAATCTTACCATTTTGGGAGATCCTTCTAAATGCTCCACTAGGCTTACATACATATGTGTTTGATACCTGTAAAAGCCCGGTGGACGTGCACTGTCGTAAGTGGCTTACCACCACTTCATTGGCCCCCTTTGCGATCACACTATGCAGATCTTGGCTACTGCAACTTCCGTGTAGCATTGTTGAAATGAAGATTTCAGCTGTCTTTGCGGAGCGACACGCGCGTTGCTCTGGTAGGCTTGAAATGCCGCAACTTCGCATTAGAGGAGATGCCGAGACCTCTCACCAGTTCTGCTATTGGCGTTAGGTTGTTTATCTCGCGTTACACAGTCACTACGGGAGAGGAACTGATCGCCGTCCGTTGGAATCGGTCTTAAGGGAGTCAATTACGTCCGATGGTAGCTTGATCCTTCCCGAGCCATCGGATGATTTTCGAAACAAACCAAGAACTGCACCGCAAGACATAAAGCACGTTTCCGGTAAAGCCCCCATCTTCTCATTCTCTACGCCCGCAATCGCTGCCTAGGCACACCAACACACTTTCACACTCACGCTGATACGCTGACGCGCCAACCAATCATGGCTGCTCCCACCAATCACGCCCTCTGGCAAGACACTTTTGGCGTTCCCGGCGTGCTCCGCGACAGTTCGCTTCCTACAAGCGACGAACTTGGCGACCACAAAGTGCTGGTCAAGGTACAGGCTTGGGCCATTAATCCCTGTGACCATATGCTCCAGGACAGGAACATGGCCGTATACCCCCTTGTTCTGGGCTGCGACGTTGCCGGTACCGTCGAGGCCGTGGTTCCGGGCTCTACCGCCGCCTCCCAGTTCCGCGTCGGCGACCGCATCTTTGGCTTCACCGCCAATAACGGATTTCAGGACTATGTAGCTCTGGAGCATAAATTGATCGCCAAAATCCCGGGCGACATGGCGTACCGTGAGGCAGTCGTTTTCGGCCTCTGCATCGCTACCAGCGCCATGTTCCTGTTCGGAAAAGACTACCTTCACCTCGACTACCCTAAACTTGGCGCATCCAAGAAGGGAAAATTCGTTCTGGTCTGGGGAGGCAGCTCTGCCGTTGGCAGTAATGCTATCCAGCTACTTACGGCTGCAGGCTACGACATAATCGCCACATGTTCAGAGAGGAACTTCGACTACGTCAAGGGCCTTGGCGCCGTCCAGGTCTTCGACTATAAAGACCCCGACGTGACCGAGAAAGTTTCCGCAGCGCTGGACAAAGGCGAATGTGCCGGTATCTTCATGGCGGCCGGATTGAAGCATGGCAATGTCGCGGCGTTCAAGGTCGCGGCAGCGTCCAAGCAAACGGTATGAAAACACCTTGGCCCCACCTCCTGTACGAGAAGCTGACACGGCTCCTGCTAGCTTAAATTTGCATCATCCGACTTCATCGCCAACTTGGATGAAGTGCCTGAGGGAGTGGACTTCAAGCAGCTAACGCCAGAGACTTTCGTGCCATTCCCGGACTGTTGGTTTGAAACTACAGCTGCCACCTTTGGCGGGTATCTGCCCGAGGCTCTGGCCAAGGGAGCCTACAAGGTCGCGCCCCCACCCCTGGTCGTCAACAGGAAGGGTCTCGAAGGGATCCAGGAAGCCATCGACGCCATGCGAGTCGTATCCGAGAAGGGTGAGGCGGGGATCAAGGAGACTATCGAACGAACGAAGGAAGGTTTGAAAGATGACAAGATCTCAGCAATCAAGGTGGTCGTTGAGCGACCTTAGGTGGGCGTGGCCGTGGGCGGCACTTGTCGTGTCGTGAGAGGTTTCAAGTGACCATTCTGCATGTTACATCCTGTATAGCTTCATGCTAGATCCTGTCTATCAAAAATGCAGATGGAGTGACCAAAACCACCACACAAAATGTGAAAATTGTTTCCAATGTCAGAGGCATCCTATAGGGCACAGGCGTTTCAATCCGCACCCTGCAACTGAAATTTGGCATAATTCCGGACATCCCGCGGTTACGATTCATAGTAGACATTTATTACTGTGCTTAATGTATAACGGGCATGTTAGACCTGAGACCTAGTCCTATATTGAAACAATGCTAATCTGATCCAATATTAATAGTCTAAACATCATTCTAGCTTCATATAATATTATCTTATTATTGATACTAGTAATTGGTCTGATTCACGTCTACAGCGAGTACATCCCCGGCCCCGGACAGAGACACGATGCATCCCACGCGGTGCACGGTTAGCAACATATACGGATTGCCCGGGAGGAAAGGTGCAAGCGTATGGCAACTGAGGACACATCGCACTGGCACCGATACTGTCACCGAAGATCCGTCAGCCGACCTTTCTCGCGCACTAGCATTCCAGGTTAATACATCAATTTCTGGATAAGAAGTGCTCAAGCTACTTAGGAGGCTGAACCTGATAAATACCCCTGGAAGAGTGCAGGAACCATTCGAAGAGACGTTCGGGAAGCATCCAGTGCAAGTACTTGGCGCGGCCTGCCACGCCGCCCCGCCAGACGTGTCCGTCGCGCCCGCTGAGCACATCCCGAACCAGGCTGTCGGCGGTCACAGAAGCCTTTTCGTTTTCCTTCTGCATCTGGCCCGTGCCCTGCTGAAATATGAGGTCTTTGATGGACGCGTAGTACGAGGAAGGGGGCAGCGAAGGCGGCGCGCGCGCGTTCTGATAGATGTTGGTCTCGACCTCGCCCACCATGGCGGTAATGACACGCACGCCCAGGCCCTGCATCTCGATGCGGAGAGTCTCCGAGACCCAGCGAGCCGAGGCCTTGGATGAGTTGTAGATGCCTGGTTCGCTGGTGTTAGAGCGAGAAACAGTCGGGGAGCCGGTCTGGGCCGGAAGGAGACTCACCTTGCCAGGCCATCCTCACCGCACCCGCGATGCTGGCGATGTTTAGCACGACGCCCCGGGAGCGAACCAGCATTGGAGCGAAGGCCTGCGTTACGGCCAACATGCCCCACACGTTGACGTCGAACAGCCTCTTGGCCTCGGCCAGGTCAGTGTCGAGGAGCGGCATGACAAACATGCTGCCGGCATTGTTAACCAGCACGTCGAGGCGCCCGTCCATCTTGGCGGCGACTGCCGCGGCACAAGAGGATATGGATGCTGCATCTGTCACGTCGAGCGGCAGGACCTCGATATCGCTCGGGTGCGATGACAGCGCGGGGGCCTTGGTCGGGTCGCGAAGCGTTGCTAGCACGCGGAAGCCCTGCCGTGCGAAGGCCTCGGCTAGAGCAGCACCCAGACCGCCGTCGCTGCAGCCGGTGATGAGAACATTTGGCCTGGGAGCCAGAATAGCCATGATAGGGGACAGATACGGTCACGCAGTTGGGTGACGACGAGCGTGGATCTGTGAGCTTGTGCAAGACAGGGCGAAAACAAAGTAGGGGGGTCTGACCACTACCGGCAATACCATCTTCAACATAAAGTCTGCGGAAGTCATCCTACCTGGCATAATAGAGACCTAATAGCTGACGAAACGACGGCGCTAGCCGTCGGAGAGTCGGTGCCGGAGCCGGGGCTCCACCTATTGCTACGTTCCGAAAGTGGCGCCCCAGGGAGTGGGACTCTTATGGTCCAGCTGCACTGGCGATTCGGGAAGGATGAATGGCCTGCGGCAGATCTCTGCGAAACCGTGCAATATCTGGACATCTTTCACACGGCATAACGAAGGAATCTGAACTCCATAATCTATCAACTTAGGTAAGCATGACCGCATTAACTCCCGGTCGGTGCTCACTATCACTACTTCAACTTGAAAGGTTCGGAGCATTTTTTACAGCATCAATCACTAGACAGCCACGCTTGAAGGATCATGCTAATGCACTCCGTGTATCCGTTCTACCTGTCCTGGCTACCTTGGGCTGCCTCGCCGCACGCAAAGTCAGCCTATGTAGTCGGCGTAAGCAGTCCACACCTCGTCCTCCATTAGTCCCTCCAAGTCGGCCTGGTTGAAGCAGACCAGAGCATCGATGTTCCCGCTTTCGGTCTGCGGCATGAAGTAGATATCACTTTTGAGGGGGACAAAGTCGGGTCGTCGAATGAGCGACGGTCGTCCCAATGGGCCGAAGGCCACCCGAGCGAGTTGGATGTGGGCCCACGACGAGGATCCGATGTCTGTATCGGGGTTGAATTTGCCACCGTATGCGATGACCGACTTGTCGGCCATGCGATCGATCCAGGTTGCAAAGCTGCGCACGTAGTCGCGGTTGTTGACGGTCGTCAGGTCGCGCCGGATGCGGCTAGCGATGTCGGCCAGGGGTGCCTCGGCGAGCTCCCGGAAGCCCATCATCGAGGTGGCTATGGTCACCAGGTCCCCCATGTAGCCCACTGGCACGCCCATGACGCGGCGCGCGTCGACGGCGCGGCAGAACTTGGCCACTGCCTCCGGGGTCTGACGGCGTGCCAGGCGGGTTGCGATGACGCGCTGCCAGCAGAAGGCTGTGAGAGCGTCATTGGTCGAGACATATCGGGAAAAGGAAGTACTCGTCTCGGCCGTAGGTGGCGGTGCTGCCATTTTCTTCAATGCTGCGAGTTTCGTGGGCGAGAAGCGGAAATAGCGCCATGAGAACGGAGACTCGGGCTCGATAGGCGGCGTGGGCAGGTCGTTGGGTCCTGGCCGGAGAAATTGCCCGTGGTCCAGCACGACCTCATGCGCTTGCAGCAAGGGCAACAGGTACCGTCGGTCCATGTTTCCCTGTGTGATGGCGTCGCCTGGGAAAGGCTCCCCCTGGAGTGCTGTTGCGAGCAGGCTATAGCACTGCTCGATGCCGCTCATGTCGATGAAGTTGTGTTGTGCCGCACAGTCCAGGAGCAGTCCCCCAGATACGAAATTCGCTTGTAGCGCAATCACCGGAGCTGGGTCTTGCTCGGTCTCCTGGTAGCTTTCTGGAAATGCTTTCCGAGGCGCCAGGAGCGCCCCAGTAAGTAAAGATGCCGGACCGCGGGCTTCTACAAGCTCTTTGTAGCAAGGCATGGCATTCGAGCAATCCTTGAAACGGATGATCGAGTTTGGTGGTGACCATACTTCGCATGGCTCCAGATGGAAAGAGTTCGATCTGCCCAGTCCGTTGCTTTTCTGGACGACTTTGGCAGCGAACCATGGAAACGCCTCTGTGAGTTGGAGAGACGCTGCTTGAAGACGCTGTTTTGCATCTTCACGCGATGAATCTTCGTCCGGCAATGGGAAGGCCAGAAGAAGATGGCTATAGGTCTTCAGAAAGGGCAACTGCCCAACAACGTCTTGCATATAGTCAAATTCGCCCATTGTGACAGTTGTGTGTAGTCGTTGACGATGATCTAAGGCTGAGAGACTGTGACGCGAACGAGTGGATGCTGGAGAGGTTTCTTTGCTCAGCGACTTGCTTAGCAACAGATAACGGATCCAGATTGTTCAACCAACTCGGAGCAAGAGACGCTCAAGATTTCTTCGACCAATAGAATGTCCAATTAGAGACAAAACCAGGGTTTGGAATACCGGACCAATGCCTTCTTCCCTGACCCAGGCGCGTCACCGCCAAGAAAGTCCCTGTCATGAACCGTCCAGCTTGTCAGCCTTATCCAAACGGCATAATACAAGAGTCAGCAATACTCCGAGTCATTGATTCCGACACCCTCTTACTACCACCTCGATGGCTTCGGCGCCCAAGTTAATTCGCTGGGCCGCATCGGTAATGCCCAATTATTCTCCGAGGCATCGGATGATCATCCACATGCCTTGTACGGACACATGGCGATATCGCCAAAATCACGGAGACCAGGCGTCAACTTAACAAGTGCTGCACCAGTGGTTCATGTTGACCTGATATATACGCTATCACGCAACGCTGCCCTTTGATATACAACAGAGGTGTTGCCCGAACCTTACCGTCAACCCCCGAGGAGTCCAATCCGATCATCACCTTTGTTTCCCTTGTGGCAAGCATGGCTTCAACACCTCCTCTGACGAGCAGCATGGGAACCACGCTGTTCCTGTTTGGACCCCAAGCCCTTTCATTCAGTGCTGAGTCTTTTCAAACGCTCCGCAAATTCCTGCGTGATGCCGATGACTGCAAGTGGATGCTCGACGTTGTATCAGAGTTGTCCACGTGCTGGAAAGAACTTGCCAAGCAGTTTCCCAAACTCGAGACCATCCCAGGAGAGCGACTCCTCAACGATCTGGAGCAATGGTTCCAGGTTGACGAGTCGGATAAGGCCACGTTCCAACTCCCAAACGTTCTGCTAACACCCTTAGTGGTGCTCACACAGCTTGCTCAATTCTCGCGATATTTGTCCTACAGCCTGTCCGGAGCCTCGTTCCAGGGCAACGACCTATTCCAGGCCCTAGCACAACGCCACGTTGAGACGGTAGGACTTTGCACGGGGCTGCTCAGTGCGTCGGCCATCTCCAGCGCGTCGGATACGGCTACGTTTCGAAGGTACGGTGCTGTGGCTGTGCGTCTCGCCATGGTCATCGGCGCGCTGGTTGACTGCCAGGACGCCTCCGACAGACTTCATGGGCCATCGAGGTCTTTCACCGTTGGCTGGACGTCTCCCGTCATGGCCAAGGACCTGGTCCGTGTGCTCGACGAATTCCCAGAGGTATGGATTGCATTGCATGTCGTTTCAAGAGTGACAAGAATCGTGACTCACATGGTCTTCCACAGGCGTACATCTCGGTCCTTTTTGACGAAAACAGAGCGACTGTGACCACAGCGGAGCGCACGGCACCCCTGATGCTCCAGCAAATGAGACAGAAGGGTGTCAAGGCTGCTGAGGTCGGCCTCCGGGGCCGTTTCCACAGCCAAGTGCATCACGACGACCTCGAGCTCGTGCTCCGGTTCTGTGACTCCGACCCAGCCTTCCAGCTCCCAGCGATATCCGCCCTAAATGTCCCAATTCACCTTGGGAAAACTGGCGCCGACGTCCAGCTGCTACACCATGCCGTCCTGCGGATGATTCTCGTCGAGCAAGCGGCTTGGCACGAGACATTCTCAGGGGCACTTCCCGCCCGTCTCGAGTCGGCCGGCAACGATCCGGCCATCATCACGTTCGGTCCCGACAAGGGAGTGCCGCCGTCGCTGCTTCGGAAGATCGGCCCGCGCCTGGTGCACGCTTCGGACCTCGACCAGGCCGCAGCATCGCTCTCTCCCACAGACAGCGCGCTGGACCCAGCCGCAAACAGCACGCCATGGACGGCCTCCCGTGGCTTTGAGGAGGACTCAGACATCGCCGTGGTGGGCATGTCGTGTCAGGTAGCGGGCGCCAACGACCTGAACGAGTTCTGGAAGATCCTGTGCGCCGGCGAGTCGCAGCACACCGAGGTGCCCGAAGAGCGCTTTGGTCTAGAGACGCAGTGGCGCGACGTGGACCCTAACCGTAAGTGGTACGGCAACTTCATTCGGGATCAAGACGTCTTCGATCACAAGTTTTTCAAGAAGAGCCCGCGCGAGATGACGTCGGCCGATCCCCAGCAACGGTTGATGATGCAATGCGCATACCAGGCCGTTGAGCAGTCGGGCTACTTCCACCAGGCCCATGTCGATACCAAGATCGGCTGCTACCTGGGCGCGTGTGCGGCCGATTACGAGCAGAACGTGGCTTGCTACCCACCCAATGCCTTTACGGCCACGGGAAATCTGAAGAGTTTCATTCCAGGCAAGATCAGGTCAGTTTGCATTACCTCTCTCGAAGAGCGGACACTGACATCACATGCATTACCAGCCATTACTTCGGATGGACAGGGCCCGGGCTGACGATCGACTCGGCCTGTTCAGCCTCAGCCGTCGCCGTTCACATGGCCTGCAAGGCCATTCTTGGCGGCGAATGCAGCGGTGCTCTCGCAGGCGGCGTCGGCCTGATGGGCAACATTACCTGGTTCCAGAACCTGGCAGGGGCTTCTTTCCTGAGTCCAACGGGGCAGGTATGTGCACTCACCCAATCCTTTACGTAATACTTCTTCGCAAGTCTCTGACTGCTGACCTTGCCGACTACAGTGCAAGCCTTGGGATCAGGGGGCCGATGGCTATTGCAGAGGCGAAGCAGCTGCTGTTGTTTTTCTGAAGCGGATGAAAGACGCTGTGGCTGACGGCAACCCAATCCTGGGATGCATCTCCAGCACGGCCGTCTACCAGAATGAGAACTGCACGCCTGTGTTTGTGCCCAACAGTCCTTCTCTCACGTACCTCTTCAAAGACGTTCTCGAGCGGGCGAAACTCGAGCCCAAAGACGTCTCGGTCGTCGAGGCCCACGGTACGGGCACGCCTGTGGGGGATCCTGCGGAGTACCAGGTTCGTCGTTCTAGAATAGTTCAGATGACGTGACATTGCTGATACATTGCCTTAGAGCGTGCTGCAAGCACTCGGAGGATCTCTCCGCGATAAACCCCTCGCTTTAGGGTCGGTCAAGGGCCTAGTTGGCCACACAGAAGGTGCATCCGGCGTGGTTTCTCTAATCAAAATCATCCTCATGATGCAGCACGGTTACATCCCACCACAGGCGAGCTTCCAGACCCTAGCGCATAACATTGCCGCCTCGCCGTCCGACAACATAGACATCGTGACTAAGCTGAAGTCGTGGGATGCGGACTACAGAGCCGCACTGATCAACAATTACGGTGCTTCTGGCTCCAATGCGTCCATGGTGGTCACCCAGCCTCCACGGCCAGGTCGGGTTTCACCCATTCACGCCCCGGGCATCAAGCACCCGTTCTGGCTATGTGGCCTGGACAATAGAGCCCTTGTTGCCTACGTCACAAAGCTGCGCCAGTTCCTGGCCGACCAGAAGTCATCATCGTCAGCAGCCAAGATCAGTGTAGCGAACCTGTCATTCAATGTCTCCCGCCAATCCAACCGCCATCTTGACAGGGGCCTCATGTTCAACTCCAGCAGCCTGGGCGAGCTAGATGAGAAGCTCGCTGCCTTTATCAATGGGGACAGCAAAGTCGCATCTGTGTCGACCAAGACGGCGCCGCAGCCAATCATCATGTGCTTCGGTGGACAAGTGTCCAACTTTGTGGGGCTCGACAGGAAGGTCTACGACGGCGTCAGCATCCTTCGCAGCTACCTCGACCAGTGCAACGCCGTCTTTCTGTCAATTGGTCTCGAGGGCATCTACCCGAGTGTCTTCCAGCGAGAACCCATCGACGACACGGTACGTCTTCAGACAACGCTGTTCGCCGTGCAGTACGCATGTGCCAAGAGCTGGATAGATTCCGGCGTCCGGGTGGAAGCCGTCGTCGGACACAGCTTTGGCGAACTGACTGCTCTCTGCATCTCGGGCGTGCTGTCGCTCAAAGACACGGCCAAGATGATTGCTGCCAGGGCCAAGCTCGTACGAGAAATGTGGGGCTCAGACAAAGGGGCAATGTTGGCCATTGAAGCTGACTTAGACATGGTCAAGTCCATCGTCGAATCACACAATCTGGCCATGGTTGATGACCTTCCCGTCACAATCGCTTGCTACAATGGCCCTCGGAGCTTTACGCTGGCCGGATCGTCTACGTCCATGGGTAAACTCACCGAGACTCTGAGCGGCAGCCCTGTGTACTCGTCAGCGACGAGGTTTAAACGGCTCAACGTCACCAACGCCTTCCATTCGGCTCTGGTGGAGCCAATGATGGATGAATTGGAGGCCATTGGTCGCACTCTAACCTTTCGGGAACCGAGCATCCTCATCGAGAGGTCGACCGAGGAGTTGACCATGGAGATGACGCCTGAATTTGTCGCCCAGCACATGAGACAGCCCGTCTTCTTCGACCATGCTGTGAAAAGGCTGGCGCGGCAATACCCTGACGCAGTCTGGATTGAGGCTGGGTCTGCCTCCACCATCACCAACATGGCAAGCCGCGCCCTCGGATCGCCCTCGACCTGCCACTTCCAGTCCCTCAACATCACCTGTGACCATGGCATGCAGAGCCTGGCCGACGCCACTCTGGCGCTCTGGAAGACAGGGGTTAAGACCGAGTATTGGCCCCATCATGCCGGTCAGACATCTGAGTTTGACCACTTGTTCCTCCCACCCTACCAGTTCGAGAAGGTGAAGCACTGGATGGACCTCAAGAAGCCACAGAAGGGCCTGGTTCTCCTTCCGACATCTGAACAGGAGACGAAAGAGGCAGAAGCCCCCATCGGACTGTGGTCGTTCCTAGGCTACCAGGACGCCGAGAAGCGCACGGCGCGCTTCCTAGTCAACACCAACGGCAAGGAATACCACGACTTCGTCTCGGGCCACTGGGTCGCCAACACGGCTCCCATCTGCCCAGCCACGCTCGAAGTGGACATGGTCATTGAAGCCCTGATGAGCGTCCGGCCCGACCTCAAGGCGACCGGCATGCAGCCCAGTATCCAGAACATGCAGAACCACGTACCTATCTGCGTTGACCCCTCGCGACAGTTCTTCATCGTCTACGAAGCCAGCGACGCTCAGGGCCATGCGTGGAAGTGGAAGATTACGAGCTCCCCGGCTCAGGGTCCAGGCGCAACGACAGAACACGTGCACGGCAGCATTCTCTTCCGCTCGACTAACGACCTGGGCTACCAGGCCGAGTTCGATCGCTACAAGCGGCACTTTACCCATAAGCGTTGCCTTGACGTGTTGAACTCCGTCGAAGCCGACGACATTATACAGGGCCGTAACATCTACAAGGCCTTTGCCGAGATTGTCGACTATGGTGACCAGTACCGTGGTCTCAAGCGGCTGGTCGGTGTCGGCAACGAGTGCGCCGGCCGAGTCTCGAAGCGCTGGACGGGAAAGACGTGGCTTGATACCCATCTTTCCGACTGCTTCAGCCAGGTTGGCGGCATCTGGGTCAACTGCATGACCAACCGTGCGCCTGAAGACATGTTCATTGCAAGCGGATGCGAGCTCGTCATACGGTCTCCCCAGCTCCGCGCAGACAGCCCTCGGCCCGAGGTGTGGGATGTGTTTGCAACTCATCATCGGGTATCTGAGAAACTGTACGTGACTGACGTCTTCACCTTCGACGGCACCAACGGCGAGTTGCTCGACGTCATGATCGGCATCAATTATTCCAGAGTTCCCAAAGCGTCGATGCAGAAGATCCTTGCCAGGTTGTCGCCCGGCATCTCAGTGTCGCCACCTCCTGTGTCGAGTGCACCCATCACCGAATCAAGCCAAGAGCCCAAAAAGTCCTCTGGGCTCGAAAGAGCATCGCCCGGTGACATCAGCTTCGAATTTAACAAGGACGGTGGGCCAAAGGCACCAAAGAAATCCTCGGGCACTACCAAAGCGGACATTAAAAAGGAGGTGCGGAACCTATTGGCCAATGTCGCAGGGGTCGAGCCCTCAGACATTTCCGAAGATACCATGCTCGCTGACATTGGTATCGACTCGCTGATGGGCATGGAGCTCGCTCGAGAGGCCGAGGCTGTCATGAAGTGCACCTTGTCACCCGACAAGTTGATGGAGGCCTTTGACTTCCCCTCCTTCGTCGACTGCGTGATATCAGCCCTAGGCATCACTGTTGACGGTCAGGAAGAGGAATTGGGAGAGGAGGAGGAGGATGATGATGATGATTCCGGCATAGATAGCAAGGACGAGCACGATAGTCCAAACAAGTCGCATGAGGCCTCATCGGGTCATTCCACTGGCATCTCAACTCCTCCGTCCTCTCTCGGCGACGACGGGGACGAGCTAACGTTGCCTACGGGTGCAGTACTGGAGTCCTTCGGCAAGGCCAAGCGCCGTACCGATCAGATGATCCTTGAGTATAAACTCGAGACGTTTGCCAACGTCATTGCCCCAAAGTCGACCCAGCTCTGCATTGCCCTAACGCTCGAGGCATTCGACAAACTCGGCGTGTCAATCCGAACCTCCAAACCTGGTCAGGTGCTGCCTCGAATCAAGTATGCACCGCAGCACCAGAGGCTCGTCGAGTACCTCTACCGCTTGCTGGAGAAGGAAGCCCGGCTGATCGATACCAACGACCGCGGGGAGCACGTCCGCACGGCGATATCGCCGCCTAAGAAGTCCAGCGCGGCGCTGCTGCAGGATCTGGTCCGTCTGTACCCCGACTGGAGTGTTGCTCAGAAGCTCACGCACTTTGCGGGATCCAAGCTAGCCGACGTGTTGGAGGCCAAGACGGACGGCATTAAGATCATATTCGGCAATGATGAAGGTCGTGCCTTGGTGGCCGGCCTGTACTGCGACCATGTTTTCAACAAGTTGAACTATCAGCAGATGGCCGACTGCGTCGAGGATCTAGTCTCCAAATTGCCTGCTGATCAGGGCCCGTTGAGGATTCTAGAACTGGGAGCAGGAACGGGGGGAACAACCCTGTACCTGGCGCCTCTCCTGGAACGCTTGCAGGTCCATGTCGAATATACTTTTACCGATCTCGCGCCTTCTATGGTTGGCGCTGCCAAGAAAAAGTTCGGCAAGTACCCCTTCATGAAGTTTATAATGCACGACATGGAGAAGCCCGTGTCGGCCGAGCTTCTCGGCACCCAGCACATCGTCGTTGCCAGCAACGCCGTCCACGCAACGCGTGATCTTGTCAAGACGGGCATCAACATCCGCAACGCCCTGCGTCCCGACGGCTTCCTGATGATGCTGGAAATGACCGAGATTGTCCCGTTCGTCGACACCATCTTCGGCCTGTTAGAGGGATGGTGGCTGTTTGATGACGGACGGCAGCACGCCATCATTGGCCCTGAGGGCTGGGAGAAGGCCATGCACGCTGCTGGATTCGGCCATGTCGACTGGACCGATGGATACCTGCCCGAGAGCAAGATCCAGAAAGTCATTGTCGCCATGGCTTCGGGCCCCACGCAGGAGCGGCTCCCTTTGTTGGCCCCCTTAACCCCCAAGGCTGCTGAACCCTGGGCGGATCTTCCCAGCCGGGAAAAGGACATATCAGCTTACGTGAAAAAGTTCAGCGCCGGCTTTGAGGCTCCATCACCGATTTCTGCCACCCCTGGGCCCGTCCGCGAAGGAAAGTCGCAATGTGTGCTTATTACGGGCGCGACGGGGAGTCTCGGGACCCATCTGGTTAAGGAGTTTGCCGAGAGGGTAGATGTTGAAACTGTCATTTGCCTCAACCGACAAGGGTCCAGCGCCGCCGTTACCCCTGAAACCCGGCAACTGGAAGCTATGGCCTCCAGGGGCGTCACCATCGACGACGAGGCTCGAGAGAAGCTCCGCTTCATCGAGACAGACAGCTCCAAATCTCGCCTCGGCCTGGGCGAGGACGAGTACGCGGCACTGACCAGGCAGGTCACAAGCATCCTGCACAATGCCTGGCCCATGAGTGGCAACAGGCCGATCAAAGGCTTCGAAGCAGCGTTCCACTCGCTCCGAAACCTCATCGATCTCGCGCGTGACGCCGCAGGGCTCCGTTCCACCCGTCAGCAGAAGATCAACTTCCAGCTCATCTCGTCTATCGGCGTCGTGGGCCACTATCCCCTGTGGAGCGGCGAGACCAGAGTGCCCGAAGAACGGATGGAGCCTCGATCGGTGCTACCCAACGGCTACTGCGATTCCAAGTTCACGTGCGAACGCATCCTAGACGAGACTCTCCACCGCTACCCGGAGTACTTCCACACCATGTCGGCCAGGCTCGGCCAGGTTGCAGGGTCTAAGACAAGCGGTTACTGGAACCCGGTGGAACATTTTTGTTTTATGGTAAAGTCATCTAAGAACTTGAAGGTGCTCCCGCGGCTTGAAGGGGTAAGTGTTTCCCGTGTGTGCTTTTGATGCCGTAAGGACAGTCCAACTAACCAGTGTCCCGTAGAACCTCACCTGGTGTCCCGTAAATGACATGGCCGCGGCCCTCTCGGAGCTCCTGCTGCTGCCCACCCGGCCGCAGCCCATATACCATATCGACAATCCCGTGCAGCAGCCATGGAGTGATATGGTGCAGATGGTGGCCACCGCACTAGACATCCCCCAGAGCAATATCATTCCCTTTGACGATTGGGTGGCTCGGGTCCGCCGCTCTCCATTGGCCCCCGAGACAGACAATCCAGCGGCCCGCCTGGTCGACTTCCTCGAGTTTCACTTCCGACGGATGTCTTGCGGTGGCTTGCTTCTCGATCTCTCCAAGGCCTGCAAGGACTCACCAGCCCTTGCAGCGGTGGGGCCGGTCGGCGAGGACCTAGTCAGGAAGTACGTTTCGTCTTGGAAAGCGATGGGTTTCTTAGCTTAACCTATAGAGCCAGATATTGAGAGTTTGCAAAATTTATGAGAGGAGAAACAGGATAGTGATATTTAGACAGACATTTAGCTGAAGAGGGTTTAGCAAATCTTTCATGAAATTGAAATCACCTTCATTGTCTTTATCCCGCAGCCCCGAATCGTGTTGATGTATTACTATAGGCTGTTCTGGCTATTTTCTATTGTCATTTGACTGAATCGTCCATAAGAACCACGTATTTCGTGTCGTATCATCTAAACGATCCAAGAGGATCTGTTAGTCACTGAATCCGTTAGCACAGGTTATATCCTATTAGACATTAGCCAGCCTGTTGGCAGAGGATTATCACAACGACATGGACCCGGAAGGCTGGCTACGGCTATGGGCGTGACATATTTAATTTTCGATGGCTGGACTTTACGTCAAACGACCTCCTTACTAGGTATTGACGCCTGCGTCGTTGATGAAGATTGGAAGGATTGTGAGATAATGCTTAGGATGCCACCACTGATTAAAGGCTACACCGGGGAAGGCCTTGCTAACGAACTGTTAACAATGGTCTAATTAGTCCAATTAGAGATTGGTAAATCTGTTGCTTTGGTTATAATAAACCCCATACTGCACTTATTGGGTTCGGCATATAGTCTGAGCTATTTACCTTCGAAGACGCTACGAGGAATGATACCTTTATCGATCGCTTATTTGAAAGATGACACTTCAATTCAATCAAGAGGCAATTTCGTTGCGCTCCCTATACAATCGATCTCGTAGCAGGGCCACGATGTAGATGGGTCCAAGTAGGTGGCCGTGCTTAGTAACTCAGAAGAAGAAGAAGACGATAACGACGGTGAAGACGAGTCGGTGAAAAAATTGTCAACATAGTTTAAGATGATGGCTCACGGGACGAACACGAAGATGAGATCCTCGCCGTCAAGGATGAACGCGGAGTGGCTGATCTAACGAGATATTCCAATTTTCCCCAGTTTCAGCAGAGATCCCGACAACAATCAACGTCACCAATGTCGAGGGATACCGCAAGTACGATCAATTCGGCGAGATACACAAAATTGATTTGTCTACGCCTAGCCTGTCAGCTGGCTACTCAATGGATGCATTGTCACAAGGCTACCAACCCAGTTCAGTCTGCTTTGGTGTGGCGGCACAACGTAGCCGCACACTGGCTATCCGAGGAAACCATGGCACAGAGGGCATTGAACAAACACCCAGCACTTAAACTACCGTTTACTGGAGTTCCTGATGTTTTCGTACGCAATCGATTGAAGAGTGGAAAGGCATCCGATATTCTTTCATATAAGCTGACTGAAGACGAGTGGCTGGCGGAGGACTGTTGGCAGCAAATGCCCTGCAAGCAGAGAGGTGGCGGGCGGAACTAGGTGTCACTTCGCTTCCAGATGCTGTAGATCAACTCTTATATAGACGACTTAAGTAATCTGGTCCCTCACCTAAATGGAAAGGAAACTGGCTCTTCTTAACGAAGCTGACAATTCTGACAATGATATCTACGAGATACCAGATTCGCAAGCGAACCAATCTGTCGGCTCAAGTGACCAGTTAGCCAGCTTCAGAATAAATGCTACTCCAATAAGCTCGTCACAAAGGTCAATGCCATACCACTTCCGGATAACGTCCAACTAGTTAGATGGGCTGTGATAACTTTATCTGCAAAAATCACATCCTAGTGGATTCCGTTCACGTCAAGCAGTGAACTGAATGTAGTCTTTATCGCCAAAAGCCCAATTGAATGTTATTAACCACAAGGCGGATCCTTCTATTAGACACATTTAAAAGCTACAATGTAATGGATCTGATGGTTTGACACTTCGTGTAGGCTGGACTCGTCCTTAACCCCCATTCCCTTTCAGAGGCATTTCACGGAGAGAAGTAAGTGAGATCCCCAAGCACTTTTTTTCTTTTCTTTTATCAGACACCGGAGTCATCCTGTATAATCGTCTTTGAAAGGGACGATTCGGACCACGCCTTGCATCCCTCCGTAACCACGTCCAGACCACCCAAGGAATTGGTCAAGGACTCGTTGCCGTGGCGAATCAGGATCTGCGCCGCCAGCCCCGAGCTCGCGTGCGAGGCGATGTGACAATGCAATAACCAGGCGCCTGGATTATTGGGCCGGAAGGCTAGGGCTACAAATCCGCCGTGTGGTAACATTACCGTGTCGCGCCGGGGCGGGTTATCGTATTTGAAGAAGCTAGGCCCCGTTACCGGGTCCCACGGTACCGTCTCCTGTGCTAATACCGCGAAGTCGGTACCGTGAAGGTGCAATGGGTGGCTGGATCTGGGCGGGGATATCGTCAGCACTTTTGCCGGAATAAAGCTAGTAGTTAAGGGGCAAATATACACAGTGGTTCGGGACGGGGGTAGCACTTACGGGAGGAGCGGATTGGCGTCGATGATTAGGTAAATGAAGCCAACATCGTAGTCCTCTATGAGAGATAGTTAGCATAGTCCTTCGTGAGAGATAGTTAACCGCAAGCTTTGCTGTAGGAAACCTGCCTTGCGTAGCGATATAGTTGATATTGTCTATTGAATAGTCAGGATTTAGGATTGTCGGCTTGCCAAAATCGAGCCACATAGGATCCTTGCCCAGAGTCCAATGCTTGTACTTGGGTGGGCCGAGGCTGTCGCTTATGTTAGTTTGTTTTGTAGCAGTGTAATTGAGGACACTTTTTGGGTGTGCGTCGACCTGCCAAGGGATCTTGGGTTGAAGCAGGTGGTAGGGCACGTCCAGACAGGTCGCGTTGAACGGCATCGGCCGGTTCACCGTCGGAAGCCTCTTCTCGGCGCCGTCATAGTGGACGACAGCCGTCCTATTGTCAGTGCCAGTGGCGTTCCAGCCGCCGCACTCGATGCCAGTACGGATCCAGTAGTTGGCGTCGTCGTCGCATTCCTCCTTCGCCCCGACTACAATAGTATAGCGCTGACCCGGGCTGATAGTGAGTGATGGTACAGTAAAGGGTTCGATAGAAACCAGATCGTTGGCTATGATGGTTAGGTTGTGGCTGTCGATAGAAAAGATAATAGGGTAGTTAAAGCCGGTGTTTACGAGTTGCATACGGTGCTTTTTGCCGGGTATGAAGCTAGTCTCCCAGTATGACCCGGCGCACTCACTGCCAGGCGCGGTACCGCTGCAGTTATAGTGCCCATGGCCGTTGACCAAGACACTGTCGACATAAAAGGCCTTCCCGGGCATCTCCATAGTGATAAAGCCATTGAAGGCGGTGTCATGGGTCCAGTCTGTGAGTAACACAGGGCCAAGGTCAACGTCCCAGTCATAGCTAGACGGGCCGTGAATCACCAGCGGGCCGACGACGCCGTCGGCATACTGCATGGAGTAGTGGCTGTGGTACCAGGTATGTCCGTACTGGGTGGCCCGGAACTTGTAGGTGAACGTATCTCCTAGTTCGATCAGTATGCTATACGATAGGCTCAGTTTCAAGACTGCCTCACCTGGAGTAATCGGGCACTGTGTAACACCGTTTACACCGTCCATCTGGTTTGTGTTGAGCTGCCGCATGCCGTGCCAGTGAATTGTAGTGCCATTTCCTATATTTGATCCGGGTTAGTTTAAAGGAGCTCCCAGGTCCATTCTTGCGGAGCACACTCACCAAAATCACCCTTATTCAAGACGTGCACAACGATTTCGTCACCCCAACAGGCCTCGATCAAGGGTCCGGGATAGGTGCCATTGAAATACTGGCCATCTGTCTTAAGGTGGCCATCAGGCATCAACTGCAAGATGTCAGCTCTTTCCAAGAACGAGTCTGATTTGCGCCTACCTGCGGATTATCCCCAATCTCGAGCCAATACTCCCTCGTCACTCCAGGGGGATATGTCTCTTCATCTATTTAAGTGGTTAGCGTTAGCCAGTGATTTATAGTCTTGGGGGCAAGGCGGAGCTCCTCACAGTCGGTTAAGATGTCAAACTGCGAAACCCACTGCTGTTGGCTCCGCTTGCTGTCTTTCCGGATCCAGCAGTCTCTTGTTTCCGGAGTGTTACACGACTGCCACCCATCGGCATATTGACACACAATTGACGAGGGCTGCCCAAGCGGCTGGCGGATGTTATGTTGCCCCTGGACACCCAGCAAACCTGTCGCGAGCGTTAGCGCGGAGTGAACCGTCGTCTTAATCCAACCCATTGTACCGTGAGATTCTTTGAATCGATATTCGAATTTCAAGCAGACCTGCTCACCGGCGGATCTAGAGTGATATTTATGATGAATCCGACGCGCTATTGGCCTTGCCTGCCCTACATCTCATCTGCGAGAAGACTAGTATGAGCGGCGTGGCCGCCACAATCCCTCATCTCCATGAAAGCCCATAAGCCCAGGAGCTCAGGAATCCATGAGGCCTGGACCAGGGGTGCCAGGAGCCTGCTCGCATGCCCTCACTGGCTGTGTCGATGAAGCTTCCCTGACTGGTGCCGAACGTGGCTTCCACCTGCGCATCGACAAACTACTGTGTTTTCGGACGGGCGTTTCGGAGGCCAGTGCGCGGGATAGAAGGCGATGTCAGCCTCTGTCAGCCTCATCCACAGCTGGGCTGCCTCGCCACGCCCGGATGATTGACACCAACATTGGGGCTTAGCAAGTCCACCATTACCCATCGATCCATCCCAGCATCCTCTAGTTGCTTACGGGGTGCTCCTTCGGGCTCAACTTGAAGGATTTTAGACTCGCTGGGAATTCGGGCTGCTTATACCCGCACCTTCCTTCCCGGCCCCCTATTCGGTGGGTTTAGATAAGAAGTCCGAATTACACCACTAGTATAGCGCTCACCTCAACAGTCGTTCGGACGAAGAAAGGTTCTATGTTGCTGACGACCCGACTTACCATTAACCGATGCAATGTTTCTATTTTTAAAAGATCGATCAAGGACGGCTAATAAGTAGTAAATCTCAGCTCTCGACCGGTCAAGCCAACATATCAACAGTCACATTTGCACCTCAGCTGTTTACATCTACGCATCGTTCATTCAGCGCAATCACCATGGTTCTCGGAATAAGACTTGTTTTTAGTGCCGCCGTAGCTACACTTGCTACGGCGACTGCGAGCTGCTCGCCCGTGAACTGTTCGGGCGCCACGCTGCCGCTCCCCGTCAGGACCGTCCACCAATTCACCACGGAGACCTGGATCGAGAACCTGGCGGTGCGACCAAACGGTGATCTCCTCTTAATTGTCGATGAGAATGTCACCTCCCCCGTGCACCCCGTCTCCCTCTACCAGCTCGCCAACCCCTCGTCACCGCAGCCCGAGCTCTCCTTGGTATACTCCTTCCCTCTTGGCACGGTCTTAGGAATCGCCGAGATCCAGCCGGAAGTCTACGCTGTCGTGGCCGAGAACTTCACGGGCAGCTTTGTGGCGGTTCCCGGAACGGCGAAGGTGTATACATTCGATTTCAACGGCGGCGCCCAGCCGACTATCAAGGAGGTCGCTACGATGCCCAACGCTACCAACGGCCCCGATGGCGTCGCAGCCCTGCCCGGCCAGCCCAATACCGTACTAGTGGCCGACATGTACGCATCGCTGGTATGGGCCGTTGACATCATCAGCGGCAAAACCACGGTCTTCGCGCAGACGCCTGAGATGGCTCAAGTCCATAACGCTACCCTGATAGGCATCAACGGGCTGCGCGTATCGCACGACTACCTGTACTTCACCAACAGCGACCTCCAGAGCGTGTACCGCCTCCCGTTGGCTGAGTGCGGCTCAGGAGCGAAACCTAAGGCTGACTTAGTGGCCAACCTGACGTCCGTGTCGCCGGTCTTCATCGACGACTTTACCATTGGCAAGGACGGCACACTGTGGGTCACGTCCAGCGGGCCCCAAAATGTTGTGGTGGCGGTGCGACCCGACGGCCACGGCGGGTTCAAGGAGCCGGTGGTGGTCGCCGGCGCAATCAATAGCACCGCTGTTCAAGGAGACGTGGGCGCGGCGTTTGGGAGGGGCCCCTCGGATCGTGACATCTTGTACGTTGTGACGAACGGGGGCTTGTGGGGAGCTGGACTGGGCCTGAACCAAACAGCCACGGAGCCCGGAAAGGTTGCTGCGGTCGATACCACGTGTTTTTAATGCGGCATGTGCGAACAGGGAAGGTATGTCAACCTCATTGAGTGGTGAGATAGCGGCGTCGTATATAAACGATTATTGTCTAGCGCATAGCGATGTAAAAGATCAAAAATAAAATGTTAGACGGATTGTTTGCCCCTTGAAAAAATTGTGATAATATTATCTAGTAGCCTTAGTTATAAATGATAAACCGTATGATGCTTAGCCTCTTGTGACGATACCTTGTAAGCCAAGTTGTTGTGGTGGTTCCGAGGCCATTTGAATGCTGGCGTATACGACATCATGTTATATACTGCTACACATGATATCTTTCGACTTTTGAACAATGGTGACTAAGGAATCACACCCGGTTGCTACCTTCTGAATGAGATTCCCAAGAAAAATGACTTAAAGGGCTCTGGATAAATTCGACAAAGCAGGAATGCTTGGCTGGTAATTGGAGGCAGGACACTCCCATATAGTTTCCGGCGACTATGTGGTTGGATGGGTGTAAAGACGGAAGTTTCCCCTGCGAAGCACCTCCTTTTCATAATATCTCTCCTTGCGCGATGGTAGCAGGAGGGTCAGTCGATGCAGGTCGGATCGCTTTAAGACAGATTGAGACGGTGTGGATATATCTAAATGGTTATTGAACACGAGCTTGAAATCGGCCTACTCTTTGATTCAGACTGAGCATAGTCAAGCAATATGGCGGAAACAAGATGGTTCATAGTAAAAACCCCTGTCTAAAAAACATTCTCAACGTTTCCGTATTCGCATTCAGATATGAAAACGACCGCAGCCACCCAAGACGCTGGGTTCATAACTACAAGACGTACACCAGCTTTCCAGCAGAAACACGCCCACTCTTCACCTCAGACAATCCATCTGGCACTCCCTGCAATCCCCCATGCCGCAGGTGCACCAAAGGGCCCAGTCGAAGGCGGTCTTGGCACAGCAATGCGGCGGCGAGCTTCCAGAAGCGGGCGGCGAATTCCAAGTCGGCAGCGTTGGCCTCACGCAGCCGGCCGTCAAGATGGGTTCCTTCCCCAAAAGCAGAATAGCCGGAGGTCCAGCCATGTCGCACGTCGTCGCGGGGAAATGCGTCGCCGACAGGTAAGGAAGCCGTATACCTGGCCACGCCGGACCCACGCGAGGTTAGAGCGTCGGCGCAGATACGCTGGGAGTTGCCCGCAGCGATGCAATCTAGAGCATACAACAGCCTGTCGCCAGTAGCAGAGCGGATGGACGGCCCGCAGCCCTCGGCGTCATGGTAGTCAAATACCTCGTGGGCCCCGAGGGCCTTGACGAGCTGGAAGTTGCGCGGCGAGCACGTCGTCAGCACATGACAGCCGGAGAGCCGCGCCATTTGCAGCGCCATCAAGCCTGTGGCTGTGGCGCCGCCGTAGATCAGCACCGACGGACCGGGCTGTCGGGCCTGGAAACCCTCCGACCCCGAAAGCCGAGGTAGCGACAATCCGAGCGACTGGTAAAGTGCTTGCTCCGGTTAGAATTTTATACAATTTACCGTACGATTGCGGTTCTTGTATTTTGGTAACTGAGAAAGAGATCTGAGGGCGTACCTTGACCACTGAAATTGACTCCGACCGCTATGGTGGCCGCTTCGGCGTCGCTTACGTGTTCGGGCACGCGCATCGAGAGAGCGCTCTTGAGAAGGGCATACTGGCCGAATGCGCCGCTGGACGGATCTCCGGGCTTCATGCTGTAGCACAGCCCGGCAACTCGGTCCCCTGGCCTGTAGTCCTGGCCGACGTGCTCTCCGCACAAGACGACGCGACCCGCGACGTCGCAGCCAATTGTGTGCGGAGCGTCCTCCCTGAACACAGCCAGTCGCTTGTTGTCGCTCGGGTTCAGCGCAACGCTCAAGACTCGGACCAGTAAGTACCCTGAGCGCACCGTCGGCACCGGCGTCGTTGGGTCCAAGTATAATTGGTTGGGACCCCGAGCCCTGATCGCAAGCATCGCTTCGGGGATTTCCGAGACGTCCGCCATGTTGCCGAGATGAAGGGCGCGGCCGCGCTTTCTCTCTTGTCACTCAAGTGCTCTTGAAATGCAACGCAAGAATAGGTCTCGGCAGGTTTTGTTAGCTCGGCCAAAGACAGTGCTGTGCATTTGCCGAATCGGAATGGGGTTGGGCACCTCCTTATATCACCCCAGAGCGCCTTTGACAAATTGAACCAAGCACTTTTACCGACACATTGCGATGACCGAGTGGCTTCAATGGCCTGGAAAGAGACACAGCCTGGCCTTTGGCAGCGGCCAATCGGTGAGAATGAGTCCATGATCAAGTTGATCGGAGATGCTGGTCGGGCATCGGGTAAAGATGTATGGTCCGTCTCGGCAACGGCGTGCTTCGCTGCTTCTGTGGAGCCCAAGCCCCTGACCCAGGCTCTACGTGACGGATGGACAGCCCTTCGCTTCCGGCACCCGTCAATTGCGACCACTGCTGATGGTGACACTCTGCATTACCACGTCCCCGATGCCCCACAGCTGGCACAGTGGTTGGATGAAACCTTCATCGTGCTTCGCCAGGAATCGAGCGTCGACAAAATCCTAGGCACCCTTCCGCCACGACGATTCGCCTGCTGCTACTACCTGGAGCATGCCCAAGAAATTGTACTGCATCTCTCGCATTGGCGTACCGATGGCATCGGGGCCTTCCACCTGCTGGGCGCCTTGTTCAGCGCAACCGTCGAGCACATGGATGATGACCTCAATGAGTTGCCCTGGGGCCTGGAAACAGTACGGCTTGTTCCCAGCGTCGAGCACGCCCTGGAGCTGCCGATTACCCCGACTGAGGCCATCAACACGGCCACCAAGATATACTTGAGTACTTTAGGCCATGCCAAAGGTGCTTTGAACATAGCATTGCAGTCCACCCCTAGTGCTGAGTCCGAGCCCACGGCAGACACAAAAGCGACCACACTGCCCACCCTCTACTTCCCCGTAGAGCAGACGGCTGAGCTGCTGTCGGCATGCTCTCAGCGTGGCATCCGCTTTGAGGCGGCCCTACACGCCTCCGTGACGGCCGCAGCCTGTTCCATCGCAGAGTCCACCGCAGCATCGGAGCACAAGCATCATAGCAGCACTCTGCGCCACAGCCTCCGGCCGCATCTTCCCACGCCATACGATGGCGTGGCCGGCGCCGCCGGCCTCTACACTGCCGGGTACTTTGTCAAGGTGCCGACTACCCAGTCCTGGCTGGACAACGCCCGGTACTACGAGTCCGAGTATGCCGAGGGCGCAACCCCGGATCTCTTGTGCTCTCGCCGCCAGTACGCGCTGGAAATGAAGGGCATCATCAGCCGCATGGCGCCTCCAGATTCGCCGCCGAGCGGCCTGGACATGTCGTGGGTCCCCAAAGCGCAATACCTCGTGGGCACTATGTATGCCAATCCCCATGATGGGCGGTTTCTGCAGGTTGACAGTATTGGCATCAGCGTTGATGTGCTGTCGCGACACGTCTATGTTTTCGCCTGGATGTTCAACGGGCAGATCCAATGTCAGCTAGCCTTTAACAAGGCTTTCTATGATCAGAGTTTCGCCGCCAAGGTCTTGGGGCTGGTGGCTCAAGACTTGACTTCTAATCTGGGTACGGCTTCTTGAGTATATAAGTTGGGGACACTTATTACCTGCTATAAATTGTTGCTTTGTGTTTAAAGCTACCTATGTATTTTAGGCTTCAGGTGAGATCAGCCCCTAGGATTGAATCAGGCATCTGAATCATTCTACTGTAATCTATAATGGATCCACTACACTGGCTCATTCATGAATACATCTATTACATCGTTGTCTTTAGAAAGTGTACACCAATCCCAACGAAACCTCGGTGGATGGATGTGGATGAGGTTCGCGTGGATTCGTTAGTGTTTAAACGTGATTTTTAAGTGTTGTAAGGGTCCTTTGCTTAGCCTTCGCTTTAAATGGGACCCGGACCCGAAGTTAAGGAATATGTAAATTCATATAAATAGCTAAATATAAAAGAATACGGTTATATACTTTAAACTTCACCTTTTTAAAGTTAGATTATAATAATATATATACTTTCACCTTAAAGCTATACCCTCTAAGTGGAGGCAGTTTAATAACACGCAATTTTGTAACACGCATACAAAGCGACTCTGGAAACGTACAGAAACGATATATCAAAAGCATGAACCTTTCCTAAATAGGAATTAACTGCCTCCAGTCGTTGAAGTGTGGGGCTGTCGCTGTACCTGACTAAACATCGCAAACCTCGCCGTCGCGACCCGCAAATTTGACGTCAGTTGAGCGCTCCCGTGACGTCAAAATCGGCGTTACGGAGCTAAAGCTCCAGTCCTCACAACTACCAGAGCCCCCACGTATTTCATATTAAAGCTTCAGGCCGCGTTAATTGCTAGAAACCTTTTTCTCATCTTCATTCATAGACTTAAATGAACTCAACGAGACGACTTCTATCTCCTCCAGATCAACCCTAAACGGATAATTTCTTCCACCACCAAACACACAGTAAGCTACCCCTTCCCCAGGTGAAGTTGTGAGGACAACGATGTAGCGAACGCCATGGACAGTAAGCTTTTGGATAGCTTTTCGTCGTCTTGTAACTTAGTAAGTTGAGAGCAGTGAATTAGGCTGTCACTGCTTGGGTTTTCGACGAATCATGGGTAGTTGCAAGTAACCGATGCTATTCCGGGCTCCCATTGGCATGCGTTCTGCTTGCTTCCATAGTCCTCGACGCTTACTGCTTCATGAACTTCGTGTGCTAATATATCACTTAGCATTCACAATGACTCAATCAAAAGCCGACAAGATTGAGGAGGTCAGGAGCAACCTGCCTCTCCCCGACCAGCCCCCGGTCGCCTCCGATTGGAACTCAGCTGATGCCCGCAACGTCAACGTGGGTGCCGGCGCCACTCAGAGCGATATCTCCACTGGTGCCGGTTCAACCTCAGGTCTTCGTGAGCCCGCAAGCACGGCAGCCGCAGATTTGAGCAGCGTTGGTCGACAAGGCAAGGACAACCTGGATGGCCCGCCGAAGGATGCTAAGGCCAACTGAGAAAAGGCCAGCGGGTGAATGGGTATGAATAGGTATGATCAGCGTTCATGGATGATCTGCGTGCGGAGAAATCTTCGCATCCAAGGATGTGGCATGGCATTACCATCTTCGGCTTCACGATAGATAGAGTAAGCCAAGGTACGAAGTTAGATGAATAGAATCTGACAAACACCGTACTACGACTGCCCTTTATCTCGTGATCTTAATTCAATGCATCTTTGGTGGACTAGAGGGCCGCTCTCCGGACTCTCAATGGGATTCAAACTAGACGGGCCTGTACGCTTTCGTCCAATCGTCAAGCAAGAACGTATTTTCCCTCCTTTATAGTAGTAGCCAATAAGTTATCATGGGTATTGATTTCCATGTGCAAGCCTAAATTTATGTACGACGGTATCTTGGAAGGTTGTTGGGCAGTTTCTTTTACCCCTTCTCAGCTCCCTTCGCCGGGTGCCTCAAACTCTTGTTTTCCATACTCATTAAGACGGTGCAGAATACTTAATCCAGTACGCTTAGGACTTAATCCACTATTCGAGGAGAACTTGGTGCGAAGTATGAAGATTGGGGGTCATGTGGGGGGTTGCATTCACCCTAAGGCCCAGACTAAGGAGTTCACGTGGGGGGCGACAGAAGAGTCAACTCCACAGCTCCAGGAACCAGTGAACACAAGAGAAACAATTAACACCATGCTCTCTTTCCTATATTTGAGAAGCTGTGGACGTACTTGGGCTAGTGTCGTCATGACCGCGGCGCCGATGTTGGTTTCCAGCTACTTTAGCTGCCTCCTTGCGTCTCTATAAGTCAGTTTGTTTTTGACAAGGTTCTTGAGAACCACTTCCCCAGAGCCCCTCCTAATGAACGTTGAAACTTGATGACTTATCTTCAACATGTTGAGCCTAGTTGTAGAACTTTCCTATTCCGTAGCAAGCATCCCGTTAATACTAGTAAGAGCGTCTACGCCTACATATACTGGGCTTTTAGTCTATCTTACTAAACTCACTCGTTTGCTCAGATCTTACAATTGGCTGCAATGACCATGGCATCGCTCACGTACGACGCCATGTGACCTCTCATTCCCTCGATCCCAGCACTGGGCAAATCAGTTACCTGAACTCCATACACACAGAAGGCATCCAGTGCCTGACTTTGAGTCGCGGCAACTCACTGTGCATTCTATTCTAGCGGCCAGATCGCAGGCCTAGCGAATTACTACGGGCAGTCTGCTGCAGCTTTCGAGTTTGAACCCTTAAACGCATTTGTGTGATGTATCTACTAGATTTAGGAGATAGTTTCATCAGGCTCTACAACGTTGGCGAGAATGTCATCTTGACGAATTTAACCCAGTATCAAATATTTCTATGCAGGAGTGGTTGAGTAAATCAGGGGTTAAGCATACCTGAGTGCATTTGACCTGGACAACCGTCTATACGTCAGTTTGAAACATAAACTTCAACATCTGGTAGGTATTGTATTCGTATAGCCTTTAAGGGCCGAAATGAGTAACAGAAGCAAGCTTTGTTTATCACTCCAGTCGATCTTTAGATATTCCTCCTCCACCTGGTCGATGTCTCTTGCTGAATTTATACAAAACTCCAACGGCAGTCCAAGTGAGAAATATTTTCCTTTTGATTATCATTTATCTGATGATTATACCGTGAACTATATCATGTTCTCGGAACGTCTCAGAAAATCTCCGTTGTTCAGACACTTCTTCGTATATATACATGAGTCAATTCATTTCAAACCGTACGTCTCATACGCTTTGAAGTATTCTGCTCGCCTGATCGAACTCCGAAAATCTCTTTGATGTTGACGTATATACTAGTTTCAAGAGCATTGATATATCGTAAGTGGCAACAAAAGAAGACAAAAGATCGGGTCATGGCAGCGGTGCCTATCTAGATTCGTCAACCAGGCAGACCGACGATGTTTTGCTAAGACCGAGGCTAATCGTCATTCACAAATTGTTCGACAATGACTACCTTGGGTTCTAACTTCCAAAATCCCCCTTAACCTGAGGTCACGTCGGTAGTTGAGGAGAAATGAATCCTCAGACAAACAAGCCACGCACTGAGATGGGAGCCTTAGGGCGGAATGATCAGCCCATGTTCTGAAGGTTATGACCCACAAACCACATAAGATGGGAGCCGTTCCGGTTAGATATTCAGGCAGTGGGATGAAATTAAAGAGCCAACTCAGGAATAAGGAATGTGATGAATGTAAATCCAGGCAGGTGTGGTTGCTATGTATTTAGGTACTGTTCGCCGCTTCCGTTCTGATGGACGAGGAAGTTTCACCCACCATGTTGACAGTTTCATAAGTGCTTATGCTAGCTGCTATTCCTGCAGGTGCATAGCCACATTCACAGTATCGTAACTGCTTACTTAAGTAGTATATGAAGAACTACACGAACCTACCTAGGTACCTAGGTTGCTAACCTCACTTTCACCCTCACCTCCATCCTCACCTTCACCATCACCAACCGACAGAATGGCAGATGATGAGGCCAGAATGGCCCGCATTCATGCAGCCATGATGGATGACCTTGGCAATAATCGCATGGAAGAGTTCGCTAAAGATGATCCACGAGGTCCACGTCTGGGTTCTTTCCATCATCCCATCTCCAGCCGTCACGGACCTGAATATACAGCATCTGCGCAAGTTCCACGAACAATCAACCCTGACGCGAATGCTTGGGCCGGTAAGTGAGCAGTGGCCATTTTTCATTTGGACCTGATGATAGCTAACGTTATCATAGCTGCTGTTGCAGCTGGCGCTTTCCAGGATGACGATGCTCGCGGTGTTGGAGGCCTTGACAACATAGCCGACGGCCGACTTCATGCTATCCGTCGAGAGCAGCAGCAGTCCGCCCGCGGTGGTTTTGGCGGTGGTGGTGGCAGAGGTGGCTACAACAACGCAGACATCACTGCCCAAATCCGGAAAGCGACGCGTAGTTCTGAAAGCTACGACCCTGCGTGAGTTTCTGATGACCGCTCATAAGTCATATCAGGATCGGCTAACAGACATAGGCAACCTTACGCTCCGATACGGGGAAATCGTGGCCGACGACGGTTTACGCCGATGAATGATACTTATCATCTGACAGATCTTGGTGGGCTACTCCCTCCTGGAGCAGAGACTAGACGATGGGCGAACAATCAGCAAGGCGGGACATCATGTCTCAACGCAGTGCGTACTCCATCACCAGATCAACCTCGTTTCGCCTCAGCCATTCATCCTGAGCCCGAGGCACAAGGCACGAGACCGTACCAACCCCGTCCAGCTCCGGTTAGTCGTCCTATCACTACTAATACGATTGCGACCAATCAACCCGAAACCACGGAGAGCCAGTTGGCGCCTCCTCGAGCGCCTGTGTCGTCAGTCAATACAGCCACAGCTTCTGCTGCTGCACATCTTCAACACAGCAAAGAGCAGGCAAGTGCGACTGCTCCAACTATACCTTCGCATCTACGCAGTACCTCGCATCAGGATGGCGCTGGCACTCGTGTTCCTCCCCATATGCGCAATACTTCGCAGCAGAGCACGGCTGCTACTGCTGTCCCCCCTAACCAGCGTACTTCTGCGACTATCAGGTCGGAGACGCCTACCATTTCGCTTCACATGCGCGCTGCGTCTCCAACACCCATTACTTCCTCAACTGTTCCCCCTCACATGCGTAGGACTCCTTCAATAAGTGCTTTAGCCGTAGCCCAGCCTGCCAAACCTCCTCAGGCCACCAGCCAGGTTTGTGCAGCTTCATCAGCGACTACCAACGCTCGGTCATCGCAGGTTGTACTAAAGGCGAGCCCGAATTCAGTCAATACAGAAGGTTCCCAGCCAGACCTCCGCATTCACTTCGCGGCTGATGTTGCTGTTGGGAGAATGACTACGTATGGCGACACGGAGTATGATCCCGGCCGCACCTTCCTCTATGATTATCCCAACAGACAAGTCGTCATTTGGGAGTTACGAATGGAAGATGGCCACGTTATTCGAGATGATGTACGGGTCATTGAGGATATCTGGAGCCTGGGAAGTACCGCTATTGTGCGTCGCAAGGATAGCCCTACCGACAAGATCCGGACCACCCCGTTCCGGGCTAACAGCATGGCCATGGTTGATCGTCTGAGGGGCGAGATCAAGCTTCAGCAATCTCGACTTGCTGCATCTCGCGATCCCATCTATCCTTTCACTGACTCGCAAGATCGAAAGGGCATTCGCATCAATGTCTCGACTCTACTGCCTTTGGCCGAGGCGGGTCGCTCGCCAACTCCTCCACCTACCACTTCCGCTTCCGTCAAGGCAGTAGTGACACCACTCACGGTTGATCCAGTTGTCACTGCTGGACTCTCCAGCGCCGCCTCGGGGGATGAGGTGCTTGTAGTGAAACCTGTCGAAACCCTGAAACCCGAGGATGATGAACTAGGACGCATGCTTCGTGAAATGGACGAAGAGACGGCCAAGAAGGCTACTGATCCGGATGGAATGTTGATCGACACCAGTCCAGTTTCACCGGAGCCTCGACGTGTCTCTTATGCTGATGACCTCAAGGGTCTCGCATACGAGCGCCAAACTGATTCTCGGTCGCCAGTAGCCAAAGCCAGAGTGGCCAACGAGCAATCGGTTACCCAGTCACCTAAAGTCGCTGTCAAGGTCGAACCACTCAAGACTGCGGTCACGACTGGGCCAGAGGTTCCTGAAAACAATGCACCGACACTGATTCTTCTCGACACCAAGGACACAAAGGGTCAGCAAGTTGCTGAGGCCCACACGGATGACGATGGAGCTATCAGTGCAGCAATGCTTATGAAGATTCGTGTTGGTGCTGATCTATCCGCCAGCTGCATGAACACTCTTGCGCAGCTTGGTCCTGCAAATTATCGCGAGATCTCAACGGCCTTCGACGAGTTGGTATCCATCCTCGGACGAACGCGCATGTACCAAGATGGCTCCATTGAGGAATTCGCTGCTATCCAGGTGGTCTTCATTCACCTGTCGCGCTGCGCTTCGTTCAAGAGTCTAAGTCGAGAAGATCAGATGGTGGCAGCGGCAGTCGTCTACGCCAACTTGCGGCAGTTGAAGCAGCGTTGCCGCATTACGTATGACTCGGCTCGTATCCTTGCCTTGAGACGACATGCAGGTCCTCACCCTCCGATGACCGATCTACTGCACGAACTTGTGCAGTTGGCACGAAGGATTGATGCGACCTTGGCACCTCACCTTCGAGGGATTGGTCACAGCTTGGGCCGAGGCGGCCTCGGAGGCTCCCGCTGGGCTCAGGAGGGTTAGCAGGGCAGATCCATATCCCGAAACCCTGGTGCCGTTACCATCATTTTGCTCACTTCCATAGGTCCATAGAGAAAAGAGGGAGTATGAAGACGTTTAGCCAAGGCATCTATTTGATGACGCGGGTGACTATATCTATCTACAGGCCACGAATTGACGCCGAAAGCAGCCCCCTGAACCCCCTGGTCTATGCCCTTCCATGCCGATGAGAGAAATCAGTAACGAAGGGAGAAAAAAGCTCATGATGGCGTCGTGAATGTCAGCGGCGAGCTGAACGTGCTAATGCTGATGCTGAATGCGGTACGGTCCACGTGTTCCTCCCCTGACGAAGCCCTGGTACACTATTATTTATACCGCCGTCCGCTCCGGTATCTATATCCTCCGATTAACTCTCTTTATCCTGTCATTTTCACTCTTCGAACTCTTCGAGGGTTGGGCATGAACTACCATGGCCCGACCCTTACTGGAGCGCCGTAGGTGCCAGAGATCAGCTCATCCAATATAGAGCTTTGCTGGGATTGCTCCGGGCCGCCTGATGCGTTCGGTCCACCGCCAACCCAACCAACGTTGGCTGCCATGGCGCTCATAGCAGTTCCAAGACGTCCTCCAGACTGCTGGTTGTGTTTTGCCAGAGTCTGGTCCCAGCCGCCAGAATGTAGAACGAAGCCACCTCCTCTCTTAGCCGCCTCATTGATCACCAGTGCCCAGGCTCTCGATATCTCATCGTAGGCGTTCTCCTTGTGATGACGATTGCCTGGACTATCCCATTCCGGTAGGTCGTGGATCACCTTGGTGGCTCCATCCAGGTATTGCAGTGAGATATTGGCCTGTGACTCGGTGGGTGGGAGATACTGAGGGGTGAAGTCGGCGAGGGCATCTATTAGAGCGAGTAATTGTTGTTTAACTCTGTAGTAGGCGTAATCTGAGTTTGCATCACCATACGGGAATGCGATTCGCAGCTTCGCCTGATATTCCTGCAACACCTGGAAGGCAGCCTGTACCGAGGGCTTTGGTGCGCTCTTGACTACCTCTTCTCCGATCTCGGGTTGTCGCTCGCAGATCTGTTGAAGAACATTCCGCAGCGATGGAGCGTCGAGGGTTTCGAGTAACCTGGGAAGAAAGAGTGCACGGCCTACGAGATTGCTAGACCGGATTCTCTTCGTAGATCTCGAGGCTAGCTGACGGTTCTGCACCGAAGGAGAGGTAAGGGGCGAAACGGACATCTCATCGCCGTCATCGTCGGCTTTTCGTTTGCGATTGCTTGACATGTTGCTGTGGAAAGGGGACACTGTTGGAGACACAAGGTTAGCCAAGGGACTTCTGTGTTTACCATGTGCCCAAGTCGAGGAACATTAGTCCTTTGACGGGGCTGCATCAAAGGGCAGATCGGATCCGAAGATGAGAAACATACTGGATCTTGATGGAGAGCGTCTCGAGGGTTCGTGTTGATGGGGAAAGAAGGGAGGCTGTGATGACAGCAGGACGTTCATCGTGTCCCGTGTCTCGATCACCAAATGACGATGTTCGGATGCTGCCGACGGGTGGTGTGGTGTGTTGACAGATCAGAATAGAATTGGTGGGCGACGCGGGTACCGATGACGGGGTGGTTATCTGACGCTGGAATATCGTCGCTCGACTTAGATGGTGTGCGCACGTACTCGAGAGGTCGACGGCGAAAGTGAGGAGTTGCGGGAAGAAGAGAATAAGCGCGAGGGGGTTTGAGAAGAATGCAGGAAGGAAGCAAGTTGGGGATGGAGGGATGGAGGGATGGATGGGTGGATGGATGGATGGACGGATTGAATGCTGCTTTCCACTTTCCACTTTCCACTGGGTGTTTTGCTTATGGTCGGTCCGGGAGTGGGTTGCCAGTTTTTACCCAAGGTTTGAAGAGTGTCTGTCTTGTGTGCATCCCCAAGCAGCCCAAGTCACTCACAATAGCCTTAAAGTGACCATTTGAGGTAAAGTGGAATTTAAGATACTTAGGCCTCCACATCCGAGTTCATGCGATATGTAACACAATAATATCGAGTTGCTGATGTGCAATTTTGGGCAGTTGGCGGGGAACTAGAGTACGGTACGGTTCCGTAACTCACCCATCAGCTCCAATCCGACATGGGACAGGCACTTACACAGTACTATGTAGGTAAGGTAGTGGTAGTAAAAGCGGTCAAGGCGTTCATTCATTCAATTATTGCTCACTCTCATACCTTGACAAGACCCCACATCCCACCTCTCGCCCGCCCAACCCGACAGCCCTGACGCTCAGATGCTGCAAGGCCCAGCTCCTAGAGACACCTGCCCGGGATCCAAGGTGAGTGAGTCTGGCCGTGAGTGGTGAGAATCGCATCAAGTGGTGTGTGTCGCTGCTGCATGTGCTGGCACCCTAGCTGGGAATTGCCAGAGAATGTGGAGTGCAGAGACAAGTCACACAGCCTCAGCTCGTCCCAATCACAGGGGCTGCATCATTACGGATCATCAACAGCTGGGACTGGGCAGCTGGGGTAAGAACCGTCGAGGCAAGTCTACCATAGTGGTTCGATCCAGAGCCATCCGCCTCCTTGCGCTCCCTTGAGATAGGATCTCAACTCGGGCACAACCCGGTATCCCGTCCTCTTCACTGAGCTCACGTTGGTTGGCCGCGGCGCACCGAGAAGCTTGCCCCAGCCGCACCGCACCAGCGAGGTCCCGAGCAAGTGGGCACACCAGCAAGACAATACAATACGTCAGCAAGGTCTCTCCTCGCACCGTACCCGTTCTCTAGGTGCATCGCCGGCAAGCCATGTGGCGGTCCACAGCGGCGTCATCCGTGCCTGTGGCGCTTGGCGCTTCTCAGGCTCGAGTCCTGAGTCAAGCAATACAGCGTCTACGGAGCCACCATTCGTATCATGAGGACAATGCAGTCATGTCATTGGCGGTGCACTCCAGCGATGTCTATGTGCTAACCCCAAATAGTCTTCATTGCTTGTGCGTCGTCCCCATTTAGTATCTCGGTTTGCTGTGGCAGTTAGATAGCTGTGGCAGATAGGACTCTTCATTCTACTGCCGCTTGACGACGATACCTCCTTCAATGTTTTCTATAACACCTTAAGAAAGCAGTCCGTATTGTTGCTTTGTTTCACAGAATCCTTGTGTGCTTCGACGTGCGCGACCTCGCTTAGAAGTCAAGATTGACAGAAGCCTGGTCCTGGATCATACACATTTCCCTTCGTGTAGTTATCGCCTATACTTACCAATAATACTGTCTCAATATATATCGTCTCTTGATTGGTTTATCTCTTGAATAACGTTGCAATTGCGACACAGTTTCTTTGCACTGCCCCTCGAGCTGTTGTCCTTGTGTTCGCCGTCGGGGACCAATATAGTAGCATCGTAGCAAATCTCTCCTGTTCGCATAGGGCTGCGAAACAAGCAGCCCCCAAATAGCCCTTTTGCGACCCCAACATGTTCGTTCGTGCTCTGTTGTGCGACAAAGCTTACTGTTTCACACAATCAGCTGATGAGTCAACTACGGCCGACCTGCATGCGGTCAGATCTGCGCCGCAATTGAGTGCCGTAGGTTGCGTCGCGTAGCCTGATCTAGGACTCGACCTCAAGATACAAGATGGAGGCTTCTGCCATGTCAGCTTGTCCGGAATGGGAGGCCATTAGTTTGCCGAAGTCCAATTCAATAAACACTACCCACACGGCAGAGTGCGCAGAGCCTTGAATCAGCATGTCAAGGCTAACACCGCAACGATCACGTCAAGCTAGAGTAGGCGACACGGGAGATTCTCCTCGACCTTCAGCATCTCTTTTACCTCGGTTGGACCATGTCCGCTATGGACAAGATGCCCGTCGCAGCACGACAGCTGGGGCAGCTCCAGTCTCTCCCCTGAGCGAAACTCAAGATATACCCCTATTGCAACAACAGGGAGCTACCGCAGACAGAGGAGATAGTCGTCGATTATCTCATTATTCTGGTCATCCTAATGGACCTAGGGAGGCTAGCCATAGTAGATCACAAGACCAAGTTACCTCTGAAAGTAGTTCAGCTAAACCTCTCGGTAAGAGATCTCGACTGCGAAGCCATAACGATGTACCTATCTCGTGGTGGTGGTGGTGGGAAATTACTGCTACGATCCTCAGCATCGCATGCATGTGTGCTTTGATAGTGCTTCTTACCAAAATCGATAACATTCCTTTACAGGATTGGCTGCTTCAAATACAGCCCAACTCAGTCATCTCCGTCCTGACCACTATTGGGAAAGCTGCCCTAATGGTACCAGCCGCTTCATGCATCAGTCAGCTTAAATGGAGGCACTTCCTTCTTAAGCCTAGGAAACTTGTTGATCTGCAGCTCTTCGATGAAGCGAGCCGAGGACCATGGGGCTCTGCTGTTCTTATATGGCGTATGTGTCTTAGTCCTAAAGTACTAGTTGCGCTCGGTTTCGCCTTCGTGACAATAATAGCCATGGGCATCGACGTCACCGCGCAACAAGTACTGGATTTTCCCCTTCAGGAGACGCAGCTGGACAACATCACAATAGAGATGGGGAATGCGAATCAGTATTTCTCAAAGGGGTTCATGGAAGATCCTACCTATGATGGTGCGTCCCAGACTTACCACCGGAATCCACCATAAACTGACATCAACATAGGGTTCATCTGGATGCCGAACTCCGATCTGCTCGCCGTACAGTCCTCAATTGTCAATGGTGCTACTGGCACCGTGTCGCCTCCTTACTTCTCCTGTCCCGAGCCTGCAAGCCAATGCACATGGGATACATTCACGACACTCGGGGTTTGCGCCGATTTCAAGGACGTTACGGATATAATTACCCCGAAGTGCTCGCGTATCCGCGGAACATACGCCATCAACTGCACATATACCTTTCCAGGCATGCCGGAACCCGACGACCCGGATTCTGCTATCACAATGCACTGGGATCCCGAGAACAACGGCGGCGACCAACACACCACGCTCTTTCAGTCCCTATTCCGCACCGACGACGTAGCAGAGTGGCCTTCGTTCGGATACTTCACAGCGGTGAAAGCCACAGGCAGCGGCTATCCAAATGTAACTAGTAACGGAACTATGCCACCCGAAGTCCAGGTTTCCTTCGCCTCTCTTGGGTGGTGTGCGCAGACCTATCGTAACGTCACCGCATCACCCAGTAAGATCACCGCTGGATCTATAACATCCGAGCGCCTAACTCAAGTCGGAAGCCTGGTCTCCCCGGATGATCCTTCCAACACCATGGGAGCCCATCTTCTCATGTATATAGCTAATTCGACCGGCGCATCCTATAATATATCCCGCATGGCCTCGAGCAGCCTACCTGGCTACCTGCGAACCCTTCTTACATCCATAGTCTACCACGACGTCCTCCGCCCTACCAACACAGACGGCCAGGTCCTGCAGCTCGGCTTTGCGTACTACAAATCTGACCTCTCAACCCTCATCACCAACGTGGCAGAGACGATGACGAACCAGATCCGAAGCTTCAGCCCTGGCGATAACCTAAACGCCACGACCATACAGGGCAGAGCGTCGTTCAACGAGACATACATCAGAGTCAGGTGGCCGTGGATGATCCTCCCGCTTGCCGAGACGGCGCTAGCTGCCTTCCTGCTAGCACTGTCGATTTTCATCACGGATAAGCAGCCGCTGCTCAAGACGAGCGTTATCGCATACCTCACTTCGAAGCTCGATGGCTGGGCGGATGATGAGTTGGGCATTGTGGCGGACTCAAGTAAGTTGACACAAGAGAAGTTGGAGTATCTCGCCGAAGGGATGAGGGCACGGCTCGAGGAGGATGCGGATGGGAGGTTGAGGTTTAGGAGGCATGTCAAGGGGGCGTGATATGTAGACATCCGCGTCCACAAAGTGGATGAAAAGTATTCCAGGTAATGCCCGGCCCTGAACACTATCAAACGTATTGGAGCAGCAAGGGCAGACCAAACTATTTTGTAACCTTTGCAACGGTGAATTTATTTGTTCCGCGGAAAATCAACAGTGTAGCGCAACAGTGGAGGGCGTTCTCTCTATGAGTTCAAGCAGCTCTCAAGCGTAGCAAACGCAAGTGGTTGATTAGCAAGTCCGGGTATCTCTGAGACTGTGCACAGGGATACTAGATCAAATCCCGAAACGAGTCCCGTGGGCAACATATTACGTTCTAGAATCTTTCCCTAATTCTGGCTTATCCTTTCCGATCTCGAGTCGGGACCCATCGGAGCCAGACCACCCTCACCAGTAGCTTATTCGCAGTTTCGGCCTTCTTGAGAGCAATTATCTACGATGCGGCAGTAGGCTTTGTAGCGGTAGGAGAGAATCTTAAGTCTTTGGCGTCTTAGTTGTAAACGGAGTTTTTGCCACAGCATTCGAGCTGCGCTGGATTGACGAGGTTGCGAGGTTTTCTTAGACACCATCCTGCTTGGGTACGAAGAGACTTGGACCGGCAGAGAATGGGACCAAATCCAACAGATTCTCCTGTACGCCTCTAGTAAATGAGTATTAAATCCCTATCGGTGATTCGTGATAGTCCTCCAACTGTCATGCAAGTTCGATACAGGCGTGCGCTCGAGTATTCACTGTCCACGCGATTTACTGATCATCTTCTTACATGGCTTTATGATACACACTTCCAAATAAAGTATTAAGTAATATCCTTTTTCTTGAGGCCGTTAATTGGTCAATGATATATTGACCGATATTCGTTGTATCAAGAATTCATAGCCTTTCGATCCGTATCCTACTCCACGCAGCAAGGTTACAAAGGTAACCCAACCACACACTCAATCCGCGAAGACAAGTGGAGACACAGTGGCCGACGGTGATCGTGGACTACCACCGCCCCCTCCGGCCCGACCTTGCGTTACATTTTTGATAACACATTTAGCTGGTGGATCGTATTTCCCAGCCAACACTTGGGTCAAGAATGCGAAGGCATATGGGCTTGCGTTGTCCTGCTCGTTCTTATGACTGCCGACGGTGTTCCGCTCGTACACAATGGTGGCATTGTCAGCGCAATACTTTTGAACCAGGTCATCGGTATCCTGAACGGGGCTGATCTCATCGGCAATGGCCTTGTACACGAACAGCGGCATTTGAGGCGTACCGTGATTTCCCATTTGGCCGTCACTAGTGAGCACCGCCTGCACGACCGGGTCCAAGAAGTCGTTGATTCCACCAGTGAAGTACCCGTAGATGTCTTCAAAGGCGAACTCAGGAGCCGCCTCGTCGATGGTCAAGTTCCTGACCGACAAGAATTTCGTAGCATTCTGAGGTCCCGAGGGTTTTAATTTGGCAAAGAGGAGGTCTTGTACGCTGGGAAACTGGCTTACTAAACCGACGACACCTGGTGGGACTAGTCCGGCGCTCAAATGCCCGGTGACTGTGTTAAACACGTTGAAGCAGTCCGGAGTCAGTCCGCCTATGGCGACACCGCTAAAATCAAGCTCCGGCGCATATTGTGTCTGCAACTCGGCGGCCCATTCACTAGCCAACGCACCACCGGAGTATCCCCACATCGCATATCGTGCACCTGAAAGATCAGGAAGTCCCAAAGCTCCTGATAGAGATGCTCGGACAGCGTCCAGAGTGGCATGGCCAGACATCACACCCGCAATGACTGCTGCATGTCAGTCTACACTCTCGATTTATCGATCATTGATGACTCACATGAAGCAAGAGGGCCCTCGTAGTCTGGTATAGTGACATACCATCCACTTCCAAGAGACTCCTCAATCTCCGTTAGGGCGTTCTGTGCAGGGTGACCAGCCTTCGCTTGGTTGGACAGGGTGTAGCTAGGACCCGCGTCCAGATCAGCCGAATCGTAGGGGATCTGGTATGAAAGGAGGGCAGGTGACCCGGTTTTGATTGGATTCTTGGGGACAAGAAGCGTTGTCACAGCCCATGAAGGTTGGTAACGACTGTCAACACTACGGTACAGAATATTGTAAGCCTGCAAGACATTGGTTATCGATGCCGGCAGGTTTCCCTGCGCAGCCCGAACACGGAGGACCTGGCCCGGTGTTGCTTGCTCGTAGCCATCGGGAGCTGTGTACCAAGGGTCTTGCTTCGGAGGCACCGGTAGCGCATCAGATTCCAAGCGTGTCCATTGCTTCTGGGGAGCCGCAAGCGCGGCTCCGAATAGAGCCGGAATTAAGAAGAAAATGAGCGACAACATGGCGAATCCAAACGAATGAATAAGACGGCCACAAGGGCAAGAGCTACAGGGAATAACATGCTGGGAGACCTCGTGGTATTTACCTTAATATTCCGATATGTTAAGTGTCATGTGTGTAAGGATTTCACCGGGTTAGACACTCGATGAGCTCCCGCGCGCACACGTCTCGCTTAAGTATGTCTGTAGCATCGCTTCTCTTCGCAGGCCACCTACGTAGTCATGAGATCAACTACGACCCGTGTCAGAAGTTCTGGACCGGAAGCTTCGCAACGTTTTTCGGAGCTTAGTGAGTACGCGAGATTGGTCGCGGCTTTGAGAAATGGATCTGTTGCTTCATTGTGTCGTGCCTACAGCTTCACCGCCGGAGACCTGAAGGTGTTTGGAAGGTCTCACTTCAAAAGCCAATAAATATGCCTCGAGGATACGAAACAGGCACCTACTCCTTTAGGCAACGATATAGGAAGAGCATGGCTTTGATGCGACACCAAAGTCGGGACCAATTGGAGGTTCTTACAGCGAGCTGACAGAAACATGTGAAGTACACAGTACAGTTGCGGAGAGAGCGGGGCGGATACCTGCTAACTCACTGGTGGGGTTTCCAGCACACGGACTTCAAGTGTCTTTCTCTTCAGCATCAACACTATCGAATATCTCCATTGTCACTTGCCACGCTTCATTTCGACCGAGCCGTTGACGCAACCCAAGAGGTAGCAGGGAGAAAAAGGATCGGACGTTTTGTTTCCTACGTACGCGTGATATGACCTGGATCACTCTCATCCACCCTCCGGCTCCAAACTGATCTGGCCCATAGTTTGACCTTGCCGGCCAAACCCGCGGCTTTTCTCTTATTTCCATTCCCCATCGGGTAACTATCAGATCCTCACGGTATACCTTGCGTTTCCGGTCAATGTTACATAAGATGACCTTACTATACGGCGTGTTAGTAACTACAATTTCCAGGCGGCAAACGGGCTGTGTTGCATCAGTCCCTTTCGAATCTAAGCTGCGGCCGCTCAACTCCCTCAATCGAAGCGAGCCGGGCGACATGCTCGCGGATGAAATGATTGCCATTTTCATCAATGTTGATTCGCTCGCGATATTCAAATAGGTCTTCGTCGTTCAAGGCGTCAGCTGCACAGTCTTGAGTCTCTATGCGTGTTTCTTGCCTCACCGCAAATAGGGGTTTCAAGTCATCTCAACGTGTAACCTGATTCGCCTATCTGCTGCTTGGCAGCTTGCCGGCTGAGGCGTAGGTAAGAGTGAACGACTGTTTCTTGTTAACCCAGACAACTTGGTACGTTTGGCAAGTCTCTCAGTCTTATCCACGTCAGCATCCGCTCGACTTCTTTCGACGCCCCTGTCTGGTGATATTGAGTGGATAACGGTAGGACTTGTGGGGGTGGGGGGGAGAGGGAAGTTGAAAGACTTTACTTCATAACTAAGGGATTGTCCATTCGTTTGGCGGGCACCTGCGTGGACACACTGACAAGGGATTTTCAGAAGCTTACCGAAATGAATCCAGTCAGACGATCCCCAGGGCGGACATTGACCGTTGTTGTTATTCAAACTTGTGAGGTCTCCCCCGTGCTCCATGGTGGGTGGTATTTGTGTTCGTCTTCATTCTTCGACGAGCGAATTTATCGAAAGTTGAATATGATTGTTCATGAACTCTTGACTTCAGACTTGGAGAGGACGTTTCCTGTCTTATCTCAGCTGCGTCTTGATTGTAGGTCAATTGACTTACATCGCTCATTGAAATAAATCAATGTTCACTGATTTCAATAGACCCTTGACACTAATAAACAAGTACAGCGAACAAATTTGAAATCTGTATTCTACCCATGAATTGGTATGATTGTAGAGCTTCTCGATTAATTTCAATGCTTTCTCACGGGCTTGCATCGCAGCTTCAATGATGCCGCTGTAATCCAAGCCGCGATACCTCCGCAATCGTATTTCCATGGCAGAAATCTAGTTAACAGAGATCATGCCCGATCATCTTCGACACTTTTCAGTCCCATGGCTGACAATAAGAAAATCCCCACTAACAGTACGACCATTGACTGATTCTGTTGCATTCTTGCTAATGCCCAAGTTGTAACCCAAGTCTTAAGTTCACGCTACCCTCCGCCTAAACACATCGACGTGCCCACACCTGTTGTGTCCATGCGTTCCAGAACAGCCTTATCATTGCTGATGAGACTGAGACTGAGTGGATAGAGGTCCATACTAGACGCTCCGCATTTCCTGTAAGATCTTCTTGCTTGTGGTTCCTTTTGGGTCGCGGGTTGCGTATTCTTCCTGCGTTCACGTTCACTTTCAGCTGACCAGAAGCAAAAGTCATCATTCTTATTGCCTTCATCCTCGTCTACGGCGTAGCTTTACTCTCCCTTAGACGTATAAGTGTCTACTAAGGTGCAACCGGTCTCGCTCAACGATTGTTCTCTTCCAAAACTGTCTGGGTCTTCGTCGCAGATGCAAACCTCGTCCATACTCGTAAGCGCGATTACCATATCGTCGGCTATCGCCACGTTGGTCGTTATAGCGACGCTCGTTGCCATATTGTCCACGGCTTCTATTACCTTGGTAGCCACCTTCGTTGCCAAAGCGTCGGCTGTCGGAAAGTATCTGTAAAATACGTTGGGCTGAGATAAGTTGTCAACGGAAGGCCCCTGAATGGAACAGGGTTGTGAATATGTTACCAAAGAAATATATTCAGCAGATTCAATCAGAAGCCCGAACAGCGGCCCTGTCTTCCCACCAGTCCTCGATGAACGATGTGCATTACTGTTGCCAAACCACACCCGACTGCAAAGATCTCATGTAGCTTGGCGGCGAAGTAAAGATCAGTGAACGTACCCTGTTGATCAAGATTGAGCAAGTTACATTCGCTTTGCCAGTCGTTCTCGTCCGCCCAGTATATATGACGGAAACTGAAATGGATAACCATACTAGCGCAGTTGATTCTCATAAAAATCCAAGACTTGGTCTGTTGGTCACTGGTCCTCCTTGAATTCGTTCTGTTTATTGGAATAGTGGTTGACTTTAGCTGTCGTGTACTATGAAATAAAGGGGAAATGATACAGAATTGACAATCTAGCTAGCGACAGCAACTTCTGTAGGATACCATAATTTGAGCCCCGAAACATACCAATTGTATCTTTGATACCTCTTTGTGATGCACGTATTCCAACCGTCCTGTAAAGTGTCATCCCCTTAGCTTGTGTTGGAACCTTCAAGGCAATGCAATACATTTCGAATTAACTATCCCATTTGGCAATTGCAGATTACTTCAGCTTACGCACGGGTACAGGGTCCTGCGACCGTCCAATAATAATCCGCTGACGGCAAGCAGTAAGCAGAATATACAGAAATAGATCCTCAAGCAGATAGAAGCGGGGTAGGTCTGTCAGGCATAGCAGAAGGACCGGGGAAACCATCTCTATATAAGCTTGGCAGAGAGGTTCCGAGATGTGTATCTACGAAGTCAGGCCAATCTACCGCTTTAAGCCAAATATATAACTTCAATATGACAGACTCTCTGTTACATCGATGGTTCCCTGAGGCCGTGAAACCGTTGATCATCAGCAGCCCTATGTTTACTGTCTCGAATGGCCGCTTAGCGGCAGAAGTGTCGAAAGCTGGCGGTCTTGGTATGTGTTCCATGATACTCATCGAGTCTGAAGCAAAGGCTGGGCTATTTAGCTGACCGTTCAAGGCATGGTGTCAGCGGGTTTGGACCCAGCTGCTGGATCACCTCATCTCGCAGCCTTGGACGAACAGTTGACACTAGCGCGAGAACTCCTCGATGAAGGAAAGCCCTCTGATGTACCCTTACAAGTGGGAGTGGGGTTTATAACGCTTCTTGCAAGTGTACAACTGTACCGGGTCAGCGTAGTTCCGATCATCTCTAAACATAAACCGGCCTTCGTATGGCTATTCGGCTCTGACCCGTCAGAAACACTGTACGAAGAACTCATTTCGCTTTTCCATGCTACCGGCGAAACCTGGCAAATGAAAGTCTTTATCCAAGTCGGGACTGTGAGGGCAGCGAAACAAATAGTTCGCGCGGGAGCAGATGTCGTGGTTATCCAGGGCAGTGATGCAGGCGGACACCAGTGGGCAAAGGCTGCTAGCCTCATGACACTACTCCCGGAGGTAATTGCTTCTGTTCAAGATAAGGACATCCGTGGGCACGAGTTTGCCGTTGTGGCTGCCGGTGGTATTATTGATGGCAGAGGTGTTGCTGCTGCACTTGCATTGGGAGCTGGTGGTGTGGTTATGGGAACAAGAGTGAGTAGTCTCGCAGAACCTTGCTAAGGGCTACTCCCTCCGGAGCATGTACATGCTAACTCGAGCCTCAGTTCATCACTTCACCAGAGACAGATGCCGAGTCCTATGTGCGCAAAGCTGTCTTGGACACCGAAGATGGGGGCGCGACAACAACAGTGTAAGGCTTCGAGTTCACAGCATTGAGTTAAACCAAAGGGACTGAACTTTGCCATAGATCTTGCTTCCATGATGGAATCCAGGGTTATCCAACCTGGTCGAGCACATACGCTGGCAGAACGATCACCCATCCAGGGATTGTAGAACTCGAGAATGGTGTTGCTTTTGAAGAAGTAGTAGCATCATTCAAGAAGGCACGTGAGTGTCGTGACCACTCACGACTCGTCACCTGGGCGTAAGTTTTATCCCCGCAGTCTCAGCCATGTCGCAACTCAGCCCAGTCAGTTTACTAACGTCTGCCAGTGGGACTGGGATCGGTTTGGTGACAAGATCTCAACCGGCTGGAGAGATTGTCCGTGAGGTTAGAGATGAAGCGTTGCAGATCATTGGAAAACTAGCAACTCGGTACTCAAAACAAATGTGATGTTGCCAGAAGCAACGCAGTTTCGATGTGATCTTCCAGGCGCGAGTCGTTGGACTGGCTGCGGAGGGCAGAGACGAGAAGACCCAGTGGCGTATTGGTTGTATGCACTCATCTAAAGCTTCCGTCTCAACGACGTTAGACATATAGGATAATTGAAAGGTGCCATGCTCGTAGACTTTTGACCGTGCCCGACTCGCTTCTGGTATCGAATCGAAGCGACAAGGTCGATTACCCTCCCATCTAATTCTCGTCTGCTGCTGTGTTCATTCGTCAAGTTTCTCGCTATTCATTGAAGCTTACCTAGGTAGAGACTCAATAAATGTTATGAGACCTGTGTGTCAGAACTGTATCAAATGCGTTCAAGTGTGCGTAAGGAATAGTAAAATAAATTGCAGGAGGCTGGGAGGTGGTCGCCAACTTCAGCTCATGCTCCGAATCGCCAACTCCCACCCCTCGTCGATCCCGTCTACTGCCCTTCAAACAATCAGAGGTACTCTACTCGGACTCCTTACCTCCACGTGTGACGTACGAGCTAGGTGTGTTTCTAAGTAGGTAGTAAGCACCTAAGTGGTACACTAGTACTACGGTACATCCCGCTGTCAGTTCCAAGCAGATGTCAGAAGCCGGCTAATTCTCGGCACACAGCGCTGAGCCGCCCCGAAATCAATTGATGACTTATCAATCAGCTTGCTCTTTCTGGCGGTGTGATATTTACAACAACTAGAAAGACTCAAGACGAGGTAGGCATACATAGTAGGTTGTTCTAAGACATTTTCCCGGGTTAGAGCCATCCTGACGGCAAAGGGGCTAGAGTTCAAAGCATACCATGCTCAAGAGGGGTCCTGTAGGTACAATCGGCACATTATACTCCCAACAGTGTGAGAGCATCGTCACCACATGTCGCGTGTAACCAACAAACAAACAAACAAATCGCTCGGCTCTGTCCGAGACGCTGGACATCCAGGCTCGAGATTCGCGACATCCCGTGATGTTCTATTCAGGCGGGTCGAACTTTATCAACTACCTACGTGTCGTAGGGTGCGACGTCGCCTAAGATTTCGAACGGCTCACTGTGTAGGCTGGTATCCGAAAATCCATAAGGGACAACACCTGCAAGTCCGGATACGGAGTCGCAATCTATGCCTTCGTACAACAGACAAACTCGATGGTAATGTTGTGATTAGCTTTTTCTCGGACATGGAAACTCTGGGGAGAATGCATATCCAGCGGTTACGATTTCCGGTTGTTTGTTTCACGCCTCCCAAGCTTGTGCCAGCCGCTTTTTATTTCCTCTCGCAAAGCGGCAGATGAGTCTGGTGCAACTGCAATCCTTATGTGCCTTCTTGAAACGACTTCAAGTCAACGCAGTGCTTGTTGGCGATCCATATTATCAAGTGGCAGGTCAGGCCCAGTGCTAGCCGCAGCAAGCGGTGGCTCCGTCGCCATCCTCCTTCAGTCTGAACATTGGTCCATCCAATGTTGCATCAGCCCTTTAGTTTGTCTCACTTGTTTACCAGTGGCTCAACTTTCCGTACTCGGGTCTCACAAGGCGGGTCAGCCAGTCTCGAGACATTCACAGCAACATTGTTAAGTTAGGCCAGCCTCGTCATCATACCGTTCATCCCCTAATTACCAAACCACTCGCGCTGATTGCAGTCGGATTCGTGTATTCAGTTCTCGATATAAACCTGTCTGTTAACCCCGCTAATCAAACCGTTTCCTACGAAACAGAACAGATTTCCATGTGGTTCCGTGTTCGGACCACTTTACCTTGTAACGATCTTTACTCTTTGTGACGATGAAGTCGTCATCATCAACTCTTCTACTCTCTGCCGGAGCGGCCACCACAGCTCTAGCTTTGCCCCAGGCATCCTCGGGCTGCTGTTTCCATCTTGATTCTGTTGGTACAATGAATGAGACCGTCGAAGAAGACCACGGGGGGCATCTTGTTTTGGGGGGCTCGTTTCAGCGAGGCGGATTCTGCCTCGATATGACTTCTCAGACGATTGAGGATTCCCTAGGGCATAATTGCTTCATGAGATCTCCCAACTACCAATTTGAGTGTTATGCTGGCGCCGTTGGCTCGTCAGTCTTCGATATCGTGCCTTCAGCGGATGGGAAGACGAAGCTTGCCTACGACAATGGTCCTGGCACTTTCCTTGCATGTCCAACCACCAGCGTCGAGCAAAGTTATGGCATATATTCAACAATCAAGACGGATAAGACAGCATGCATGCAGGTGGCTTTGGTGCTGGCCGACCAGACGTCCGAATGTGCTGCAAGCAACGGGACTAGTTCTACGGCATCATATATGGTGCCCAGTACCACTCAGGTTGCGTTACCTGTTACAAACACTTCAACCGCCATGTCGACTGCAAAAGCATCTGGTTATGCGTATGGCTCTGGCTGTGGAGCCCTCTCTGTCGTTACAGCAAAGCCAACACAGACGCCATATCAGGCTACAACTCCGCCCTTCGCCGTCCCCGTTACATCTAATACTTGCGACGTGTCCCCGGCCGCACCTTCTATCGGACCGAGCAAGCTTGGCTACCCAGAAGCATCGGCTCCAGATGGGGTTCACGATACGACAGCCAATGCATCAATCACACCTACCAACAGTACCCTCTTTGAGTATTCGATTCCACAATCCTTCGTTACAAATAGCAGTCAACTCTGTGCTCTTCAATTCCGACTGCCGTACTGCAGTACGCTCCCGAAAGGGTACCCATGTTTTCACTTCAGTGGTTCAGAGCAGGAAAGGAGTTCCGATTCCGGGATGATATTCTCGTCGGTAGAGGATAGTGGCGGTCTGATTTGGGACAACACAGCCTTGCACCAGGTCTATCCGGGTGACACGACCGTCATTGGTACGTTCAAATGCGGAAGAAATGTCACCGCTTATGGTGCTCGAAAAATGAGCTGGATCGCGAGCAGCGTGAGGAACTTTGCCCTCGAGTTCATGCAAGCCGGTGTTGGGTCGGAAGCGGAGTTTATGGATGGAGTAGGAGCTTGGATTGTCCCTTGTTCGTAACGATCGTCTTGTGATACGAAGGACAGGCCACTTGATGACTGCATTCTTTTGACATATTACAAGCCAGCTGTACTTAGTCAGCCCTGGATGGGCTTTTGGACGAGATACCAAGGAAAGACTCTACGCATGGTTTCTAGAAGGACTTGCTCTGGAGAGTAATAATAAACGGACGGAGTGGTGAGCCTCGACTGCGTCGGGCCTCCGGTAATGTAATTGAATCGAGAATGCAAACAAGACATAATCGACTGTTCGTGGTTTCGCTATCTCCACGTGGCCTTACAGGCTTGAGTTTAAGCTTAATCTTCTCTGATCTAACGCCTCGGTGCCGAACACTATAGCTCGATCCCAAGCAAGGTCCATCTTCGTGCCTTTCGTAGCAGGAGAGTGATTCATGACACCAAACCCTCGTTTCGCCAGATATCTTTGGCACATCTCTCGAGTCCGAGTATCTCCGTTGGAGTTTGAGTCTACGAGGAACAGTGCGCTCATCAAGACCTCTGCTACTCTCCATAAGATATCTCTTGCAAGGCTCAGTAGGTCCGCCTGCAACGTCGTTTCGATCTCATTCTTTAACGTTTCCCACTCCAACATTATTTCTTTATTGATACCGGGGACGGTTATGTTAATCAAGGTATCCAGCGCCCGAATACTCTCAGTACCCTCTCTAGGGTGTTTCAGAGTCCTGATCAGATCAGTGCTGAGCACATCAGTCGTACCTTCCCAGATGCTCAGCACACAGGCGTCGCGAAACAGTCGGGCGATGTTCAAGTATTCGGTCTCCGAGTTTTCGAGATAGCCGACTCCACCCAGGCTCTCCATACATCCGTATATTAGCGAGATACATTGCTTGGTGCAGAACGCCTTGACCAACGGTGTAAGGACTCTCAATAACGGAGTAATAAGCTCCTTGGCCGGAGTGATCCGGGCGGTGGTCTGCGACGGTGGTTCCGTGGTGCATGTCGGATGCTCCTCCAGACCCATTATGTATGTACTATAAAAGACCAAGAGCATCATGGCGTGGTACTCAATTGTCATGTCGCTCAATGTCCGTATGTGCAACGGACTGTCAATGAGTCTAGTGCGTGCTCCTCTCCCGGCACCAACCTCACGTACTTTGGCATAGGCTCGTGCGATAGCTAGACTGCGACTCAGGTATCCCAGCCCTCCAACCGCTGTACGAATACGAGTCACTGTCAATATAGTGGAAATCTCCTGGATGCCGCGGCCTTCCTCGCCTATCAACCACCCACGCATGCCGTTGAGTTCGAGTTCGGCTGTTGGGAGTGATTTGGTTCCCATCTTATTCTTGAGTCGCGAGATAGTAACACCGTTGAGTTCTATTCCTCCCGTCGTACCACTAGCTGAAGTGACTAAAGACCGATCATACCGTCGCATCGGCGCGTAGAAGGCGCTCAATCCTTTCGGTGTCTTGGCTAGGAGGATTGTCATATTGCCATCGGTAGCGCTCGAGAACCACTTGAACCCCGAGATACTCCACGGGCCGAGCGGAACGTTTTCGGTAGGATCGCAGAGGGATGCCCCTGGATACGAGGGAGAGTACGTCGCGATCGTTTCGGTTTGGGAAACATCGCTGCCACCGACGCGCTCCGTCATCCACTGCCCGCTTGTCCAAGCCTTCTCCGGGTCACGGGATGTGAGATGGTCGAAGGCGTTCTGGAAGACCTCTCGCTCAACAGAATCAAGCCCATCGCCCGCAAGTCGATGCTGCAGTAGCCGTGTAGCGCCATCTTGCATGGCCTGCGGGCACGACGTATTTGCACTTGAGCCCTCCCAAAGCAGTATGCGCATATACTGGACGACTCTGGTGTACCGCCCGAGTCCCGACTCATAGCCTTGGGCGGAGAATCTGCACCTCTGTAAATGTTGTTCTCAGTGGAAAGAGGTTAAATAACCATACCCCTTTTCAAAGCCGAGATTCTGAAGCTTCCTCCATCCCTCCGATAACACTAGCTTGGAGCTCGTGGGCTGGCCGAAGGCATTCTTACCGCCTCCGCTGACGTACGGCTGATTCTTCTCTGCGTTCGTTACCCAGTCGAACACCTTGGTTTCTAGGGCGTCGCTGCATAGTTGCTCAATCTCAGGTGTTACATGATTAAGTACGTGCTGAGGTACGAATACTAGTTTCATCATTTAGAGACATCAAACACTAATGGGATAACCAGGAAAATAGGAAGATAAGGTACTTACGCTTGAGGATTCTCCGGATACTGGCGTCATCGTGAAATTGATTATCCAAGATCGGTAACTGTTGGAAGAAGCCTTTCGTTGCACTTGATGCGTCCATCTGACGGATGAATCTGAGTTCGTACTGGAGCCAGCAAGACTAAGAATAGCACCCCCTGATTTCGAGGATCAGATTTATCAAGACGGAAGTTATCCTTTCCTTCACGGCCGTTGTAGTAGGCTGAGATTGCGTGGAGTTTACTACTCGATCTAAGTGCCGCGGTTTTAAGGCCCTTCCGGGTCACGTAGACCTTGGGGAGACCTGACAACCCCTCTGTGCTATCCACGACTAGGCTAATCAATCGCCAGGGTATTTTCAGGGTTCACTCATGATCATACTGGACGATCACACTCCAACTAGCTAATCCTGTATCTAGTTTCTAGGGGCGGAATTCTTCCGCATGGACTACTTACTGTGTACAGTAGTACCCAGGTTCCTTTGGACCCGTTTCTGTATAACACAGCAAGACCCACTTGTGTGCCGAAAAGATGCAGAGGTGAAATAATTAGCTGCGCATCTTCGTGCATGTGATCGTCCGCGGGGTCATAGCGAATAGTACTTATTGTTGGCGTCATCAACATGGGTCTTGCGTCGCTCTTCTAGTCAATCACTTTGCTGAAAACAGCATAGTGATACGCCTTGGCTCACCTGCATCCCACTATAGCGTGGGGTATGCTAATGGGAAAGCACCACCGGGAGTATACTTCTGCTTCAATCTCCTCAGCCTTTCTGCTGTCTTCTCACCGAAAAGTGAGATAGTATCGCAGTTCACCGGTAGAGTAAGTCTAATACCCCGGACCACTTCCCCCTTGCGTTGACTAAGTATCGTGTTGACCCCTCATCTTCGATCTGTGCAACGTATGTAGTCAACCCATGAGTCTTTACAGCACTGGCATCGGGCTGGAAAACTAGATTCGAGATCGTATCAAATGTGTGCGGATTACTTTTTGGGGATTAAATCGTCCCTAGACAGGTCCAATTCAAGTGCTTTTCGTGGTTATATAACAGTATTGATCATATGCTTGGGACGTTGAACAGGTACAGCCTCCCATAACGTGTTCTTCTGGACGTCGTAGGAAAACTATTTGCAGACCAAATGCAGTATTCCCAAACAATTGACTCCTAGTTGAAGGAAGTAGAGCGCATCATCGAATCACCGCGATGTACCGTGCTGAAGAAGCACCATAAATCACAATCGAGTCAACCGCAACTCTATTAGAACGATGATCTTCAAGCGTTTCCGCCATCCTGTTTTGAAAACTGGCGTGATACTGATGTATCATAGGTTGTTCACAATACGAACCCGGAAACTTCGTCCAGATGACAGTCGTAAGTCTGATCCTGATGCACCTTCTACGCAGATAGCACTATTCAAACACCGATCCAGATGCTTGAGCTAATTACACGATTGAGTACACAGTCGTGTATAGCTAAGAGGGCGGGTCAGAGGCTGCAGCTGCTGCCCAATACCAATTAAATTCCTAGGTACGATTCGAGGTTAATGAGAACATCGAAGCTCAGGTTCTGAACTCATATGTTCAACACGTACAGGTTGCGACCAGACTCAAATGACCCAGGATTTTGATCCTTACTAACGTCCTCATTCGAGATCCAGTACGGAGTGATGTAAGATCTAGAGATACCGAGCTCTCCACACGCGTCACGAACGGCGATCACAGGAGTGTTTACCAAAAGAGCTACGTGAGTCCCTCCAGAGATCGATCCGCAACAGAGACATCACGAATACTCAACCTGGAACTACAGAGTAAGCCACTGAATAAGTATCTATATGGAGTTTTCTGCATCTTCAAGAAGCTAGTAAGTTTGCGCAAATATCCAATATTTGCTTTAAATGTGCTGTAACAACTCCCAGGCAAAGAACATTTTGCTAACTTCGAGCTCCAAGCAACCAACTCGGCTGGGTGCACCTTTGCCCTTGTATACCTGGAACCACCGTTGATACTATCGTTCCCATATTTTTGTCGCCAGCCGTAGTGCATAAGACGAAGTCTGGAGCCTTTCTTTCGCCGAAAGCTTCCAATCCGCGAAACTAGACGTACGAGCGTCCCCCAGTGCAGGCTTGTTCTGCGTCTCGACATGGCGCAGATACGACAACCCCGTCCGCGTCGGTTTCCCCTTGCAACTGTGATGCGGACACACACAGCGCTCGCAGAGACTCCAGCGGCCAGGCGATTCTTCAGCTAGCCGATAGAGCCATGCCGTACGCAGTTTGCCTCTCATGACATTGACGTGTCGAAACGGTAGAGTACCCCGTTTCGCAATCAGCGTCTTGTTACATAAAATCAGGCATGCTCTGTCCAGAGGACTAAGAACGAATGACGTGATCAGGTCGAGGAGCTCCTGCGGGAGCAACTCCCGCGGACTTTTGCCCGTGGGGTAGCGCGCTCGAGATCGAGGGGCGGTCATTGCGCTGAGCGGGACTAAATCGAAGATGTGCTTCCTATGGAGGGCTGCGCTGCATGAGCTAAGTGCGACCTTGGAGCATATGTCCAGATCGTTGACGATCTTGACGAGAAGGCCGTTTCGGAGGAGCTCCATAGGCGCACCTCCCGGAGGACAAATGATCTCAGGGGGGCGCCTAATTATCCTAGTCTCCCAGCCTTGCCTATTCCAAATCCTCACAGAAGGCATGTCTTAAAAGACTGAGCGAGGCCTTGTCAGACATGTAGATAACTAATCGGTTGTTTGAATGAAAATTTGTTGGTAAGGAACTTTATATAAGTATTTATTCTTGGAAGAGAAGAGAGTTTAGAAAAGAAACACCATAAACCAAGTTGTGCAACTTTTCCTGTTCCGAATGTCACGTTAGGCGCATTTCTTGAGTCCTTTGTATCACAACATATGGGTTTCTCCGATTGGGGTGGATGGGGTGGATTGGTGCTCGTATGGTTCAGCCGGACACACCACCAAGTCGAATCAAGAATTTACCGCAATTCAATGCCCGTCCAAGCCCCGGGCGTCCAAGTATAGAGAACCATCTGCTTTCTAACGAGTTATGAGGTGCTACGAACTATCGGTTACATAAGCTGGCCTTTCAGACCATATGGACTTAAAGTAGATCTTAACTAACTGTGAGTCTCGCAACAACTCCAAAAGCAGCATCACTTCGTGAACACACCCAGTATGTGGGGAAGAGGGTGGTGCCACTGCGTGTCCGGAGGGCATCCGACATCAACCTTCTCCCAAGGGCCAGCCTCCCTGAGCCATTTCTCAGTTGGGCGACACAACTGGCACCCACCAAGAAAATGCGGCCAGAACAGGTTGAGGAAAGCTAGGGAATCCGTTAGCCAAATCCGCAGTGCCACAAATGATGGACCATTGCCGATCAAGGTATCGATCGACTCACCTTGGTAGATTCTCATTCCCCCGCGAACATCAGTCCTCACGTGCTCATACACATACCACCGTCCCCCTTTCTTCAGATACCCATACAGTTCCTTGAAGTTCTTCTGTGGCTCCGGAATGCTGCACAGACACAAGATTGACACGATGCAGTCAACGCTCTCCTTCTCGACCTTGCCGTTCCACTTGGCCGGGTTATCTAGATCTTCGATTCCGACGGGCACGACCTCATACACACCTCCGAGGCCGGCTTCCTCGATCTTAGAACGCAAACTGACATGCTGGTCCCGGTTCGGCTCTACTCCGTAGACTCGCGTGACGCGCTTCCTCGCGCTTCGCCTCTTGCTCCCTACCACGGCACTATTGCTGAAGTCTATACCGGAAGCCTTCGCCCCTTCCGCTCCGTCACGCAAATGCTGGTCGGAGAATATGTCCACCCAGAAACCACTTCCCGCCCCGATCTCAATGCAAGTCCCCTCAATGCCTGGTCCAGTAGCCTCCTCCAAGATCTTGCCGCCACTCGTCCGTCCCTCCAGAAGCGGGATGACTCTGGCTTCTGCATTGAGCTTGACATTGGGGCCAGCCCAACCCCAAAAGTTGCCAAACCATGCTTCCTGCAACTTGGAAGGTGAGAGCAGGACATCATATTTGCGCTCACGGATCAAGGCAAGGACAGTGCTTGGAAACCAGGAAGCCGACATGAACATGAACATCCAGGGAAATGTCAAAGAGTCAAAGAATTCTCGAAGGCGGGCGAGGAGGGACATTGTGTACTGGTGAAATGGGGTGGTCGTGTAAGATAGAAGATTGGGGACGGTCGAAGAAGAGCTATGCTGCGGGGACAATCGTTGGAGTGATATGGGATTGTGGTCAAGAATTGCGCCGCGTATGCAAAAGCGGGAGGAAAACCGAGCTCAGGTCACTTGATATCAGTCAGTAGCGGGAAGACTGGATGTGTAAAAGTATATGGTAGCGAGAGACGGATGCGTCACTCTGTGGTGCTAGGAGCAAATGATCATATGTGGGGGAAAGATTCCGAAGAATCAGGGGGGCATGATCTCACCTTTATATAGAAATGCCGGCCTTCAGCCCCGGGGGAATTCGTTGCGACCTGCGATATGTGTTAGTAGGATCCAGCATGAACCGAGACTGAAGCTGATTGGACTTTCTCTGAACGACGTTGGCGTGGTAAGTGGGGCCCTAGATATCTGTCGTAGCCTAGGGCGCGTTCCAAGTAGGGGAGCATGTCTCCAAGTAGGCACTAAACCGTGAGTAGTCAGATTCGGAGGGAATCCTATGCCGGGCGTGATTGTTTGGGCACCAGAAAACCTCCTGGATGAATGTTCTTCTCATTCTTCATTACTCGTTCTTCTATTTGCGCTGAAATCTACCCGTCTATAATTCATCCTTCTCCCTCCCAGGATCTGGTATCGGCGAATCAGGTCTCCCACTGTCTTTATGCAAGTCCACAGCGAGCTTGCCCCTCCACTTCTGCCATAGAGCCCAGAAGTCTTTCTCCATGCCAGTCTCGAGTTGGTCGGGAAGCACGATCGTGTATTCCACGTAGAGCTTGCCAAATTGGGTCTCATGGTAGACGGAATCCCCGTCCTCGTGCCATGTCGGCATGCCCTCGCCCTGAACCGTTTCCACGTGCCCGGGCTGCACGACTTCACCTCGCTTCCGCCCCAGGTGCACAATATGCCCATCCAGATGTGTCAGATTCCGCGTCCAGTCACCCATCCAGGCTTCCCGGAGGGAGAGGACTTCTCTCCAGAAGAGGTCATCACCTTTCCGTCGGAAGAACACACCGTCCACGTGTTCTGGGTTATCGTTCACCAGGTCAGGTTCCTTCTCGACCAGAGTAACGACCAGATCACCGGCGATATAGTCGGGACTCGCGTCGGCCTCGTTTTCATAGACAATCTTGGAGTCCCGGGCAGCGCCACGGTCAATCTTCAGGGGTACGGTCGTAACCTTGCGTACAACCCTGTTGCCACTGCAGACCGGACACTTGTGCTTGATGGTCTTGCCGCGTCCTCCACATGCATCGCATTGCGTCTGGACCTGCTGGAACATGCCCGGTGCCAACTGATGCTTGACGATCCGCACACCATGGCCACCGCAATTTCCACACGTGTCAACGACGCCGTCTTCTGATCCGCTACCGTCGCACTCCTCGCAGATCTGCTGCTTCTCCCACTGGAACTCGGTCTCGCGGCCATTGTAGAAGTCGCGTAGCGCAATGCCGACCTTGATCTCGATATTGTGTCCCCGCGGCTGCCCGCGCTGATAGTGACCACCTCCACCGAAGAAGCGGCTGAACAGATCGAAGGGGTCGTGGTGCTGGCCGCCACCGCCTCTTTCGTTCCGCTGCTTCAGGCCCTCGTGCCCATACTGATCGTAGATTTTGCGCGACTCTGCATCGATGAGGGCTTCGTAGGCTTCAGACACTTCTACGAACTTTTCCTTTGCTGACTCGTCACCTCTATCGATGGACTGTCAGTGGATGTAGGTGATAGATACTTCATGAAAAGGTCGCACTTACGGGTTCTTGTCTGGGTGGTACTTCTTGCTGAGTTGCCGATACGCTGATTTGATCTGCTTGTCGCTCGCTTGCTTGCTTATTCCAAGGAGCTTGAGGTGGTGTTAGAGTCCTGCTTCTCCAGGCCAGGGTCACGATGCGGCACATACGTTATAGTAATCCTCGGTACACAATGCGAACTGCAAGAAAGCTAACAGGAGCAGCCAGGCAGCCCCTTGTAGGAGCATAATGGGCGATAAGACGTACAAGCTAATTGACAGACGGATGGGATGGACTAAAACGTCAAATGCTAAAGGAGTGACTTGGAGGGTTTCTGGCAGGCAACTTCCCTCAACGATGAAAGTGAAGCTGGCATGGAATGTTTGTGCCAGCGTGGTTTTATCTAGGTACTTACCTTAGGTAGGTACTGTTGCACTCTTCCTAGCTTGACCAGACCAGACCCTTGGAAATCCCAGCGTGTCAACGTGTTTAAAAGAAAGCCACCAAGTGGACTTTTACCGATAAGATAATGCAGGTGCTAGTGCCTCGAGTCGATTTCTTGAGACACTAACTGATTGGTTGAAAATGCGGAAATCGGACGAGTGATGCCCGAACCTTCAAGTCGCGAGTCTACATAGTAGCTACATAGCATCCCATAGAGTGATTCGCTGTATCGCTCCTTTCTGTATACTGAAATATAGATACCTAACGTACCTAGGTAGATAGCTATTTCTACATTACAGTGGTGTGATCCGACAGTGAATGTCCCACTGAAGGATTGCTACGAGGCTTCGGTTCATCCAAGGCATCCCACCATCAGTCAAGTAACGCAAAGAGTAGAGTCCCATCTCGGAATCGATTTATATCCCGTCGGCTTTGATACCTAGTTTTAGAAACATAAAAGACCATCATAATTCTGATATCCTCGTCATTATTGCCTGCCTGCCTGCCTGCCTGCTTGCACAGCGACGACAGGGCGGTTTCGCCTGACTGCGGCCCCACTTTTCGTAGCGCTATCCAAATCTACAGTAAGTGAAATATTTCTGGAAAGGTTGCCAGCTTTCTTCCTGTTGTTGCTTGTCTGACCCAACAACCGCACCAAAGTCGGCCACGATGAGCGGCAAGCGATATGCCTTCGTCCCCATGGACGTTGAGGAAGTCGGACCCCAGAAAGTCGAAAAGAAGAAAAGCAGTAAACAACGCCATCGCGAGGACCGGGATCGACACCGAGATCGTGACCGAGATACTTCTCGGCGTCACAAGTCTCGCAGCCGCTCACCACAGGAGGCGCGCAGCAGCAAGTCCAAATCTTTTCGGACACGCGGTCGGGATCATGGCGACGCTGACGACCCGTGGGGTGACGAGGAACCTCCGTCCGATGATGGTGCGGCTGGCGGGGAGCCCGAATTTCAGGAATCAGCCTCGAAGCGAGTCAAGCTTAGCCATGAGGAACGCGAAGACGACGATGCAGAGCTTTCGGACACAGCACGCGATAGAAAGGAAGCTGAAGCATTCGCCAAACGGCTAAAGGCCCGTGATGATGGGAGAACGAAGAAGCTTGTTGAGGATCGGTCTTCAGGCAAGGAAGGCAGAGCGCAAGAGGAGCGGCGCCGGCTGGCCGATGACGCTGCTGCAAGACGAGCCGCTATGCCAGACCTGCGCGAGAGATCGAGACAGGACTACCTGAAGAAACGAGAGGCCGAACGACTAGCTTTGCTACGCAAACAAGTCGCAGAAGAGATGGCTGAGCTACGTAGTGGTGTACGACTAAGCGAGAAGGAAAAGGCCGACTTCGCAAAGAACCGTGAGGTCCTTCGACTTGCTGAGGAGCGTCTACGAATTGACGATCATCGGGATGGTTATTACATGCCGGAAGACTACATTACAGAGAAGGGCAAGATTGACAGGAAGAAAAAGGAGGATGCACTATACAAACGCTATGTCGAGAAAGACGAGTATGGTCAGGAGAAGTTCGTCACGGAGCACGAGGAATGGGAACGGGAGCAGGCTCAGAAAGCGAAAGGCCAGATCAACCGAGCTGAACGGGAATATGAAGGCGACTATGCCATGGTCTTGGACGATGAGCAACACATCAATTGGATGTTGGATTCGACACTGGCAGGCGAAGGCAAACAGCTCACGAAGGAACAACGGTTTTTAGAAGCACAGATCGACGCAGCCGAGAAGAAGGCTCTCTCCATACAGGACACTCGGAAGAGTCTGCCGATTTACGAGTACAGGGACCAATTCATCAAGGCCATCAATGAGTATCAGATTCTCGTCATCGTGGGTGAGACGGGTAGTGGTAAAACGACGCAGTTGCCCCAGTATCTGCACGAAGCCGGCTTTACCAAGGACGGACAAAAGGTCGGATGTACACAACCCCGACGAGTGGCAGCCATGAGTGTTGCTGCTCGTGTCGCCGAGGAGATGGGCGTCAAAGTCGGAAACGAAGTTGGTTATTCCATCCGTTTCGAAGACAACACTAGCGACAAGACCATTCTCAAGTATATGACGGATGGCATGTTACTTCGAGAGTTCATGACAGAACCCGATCTGTCAGGCTACTCTGCCTTGATGATTGACGAAGCCCACGAACGTACTGTACATACAGATATCCTCTTGGCCTTGATCAAAGATCTCTCGCGAGAGCGACCAGATCTTAAACTTCTGATTTCTTCGGCAACCATGAACGCTGAGAAGTTCGCCAAGTACTTCGATGACGCGCCAATCTTCAACATCCCTGGCCGAAGATATCCTGTCGACATCTACTACACCCCCGCTCCTGAAGCCAACTACCTGGCTGCGGCCATCACCACCGTGTTCCAAATCCACAGTTCTCAAGGAAAGGGGGATATTCTCGTGTTCCTGACCGGCCAGGACGAGATCGACTCGGCGGAACAGGAACTTACCGAGACCGCCCGGAAACTAGGGAACCGGGTCAAGGAGCTCATTATTTGCCCTATCTATGCCAATCTACCCTCTGAACTCCAAGCAAAGATCTTTGAACCCACCCCTGAAGGCGCGCGGAAGGTGGTACTTGCGACCAATATTGCAGAGACCAGTTTGACGATCGACGGTATTGTCTATGTCATTGATCCCGGGTATGTCAAGGAGAACGTCTTCAACCCCGCAACGGGCATGTCGAATCTTGTCGTCGTGCCTTGCTCTCGAGCTTCCGCCAATCAGCGAAGCGGACGAGCTGGTCGTGTAGGACCGGGAAAGTGCTTTCGACTATATACCAAGTACGCGTACATGAGCGAGATGGACGAGTCCCCTGTTCCTGAGATCCAGCGGACCAACCTGAACAGCATCGTTCTGCTGCTCAAGTCCCTCGGCATTAATAATCTCCTCGACTTCGAGTTCATGGACCCACCGCCCTCCGAATCTCTCATCGGCGCCTTGAACCAACTATTCGCCCTTCAAGCCCTAAACCACAAAGGCGAACTCACCAAAACAGGCCGCCAGATGGCCGAGTTCCCCACTGAGCCAATGCTAGCCAAAGCCGTCCTCGCTGCCGACAAGTTCGGCTGCGTCGATGAAGTCCTATCCATCGTATCCATGTTGTCCGAGGCTTCTGCACTCTTCTTCCGGCCCAAGGACAAGAAGATTCATGCCGATAGCGCGCGCAACCGATTCACCGTCAAGGAAGGCGGTGACCACCTGACCCTGCTGAATATCTGGAACCAGTGGGTCGACAGCGACTTCAGCCCCGTCTGGGCGCGCGAGAACTTCCTGCAACAGCGCTCCCTCACCCGCGCCCGCGACGTGCGGGATCAACTAGCGAAGCTCTGCGAGCGCGTCGAGGTCGCGCCCAGCAGCTGCGGCGCCTCGAACCTGGATCCCATCAAGAAGGCACTTACCGCCGGTTTCTTTCCCAACGCTGCAAGACTACAGAGGACCGGAGATTCGTACAGGACTGTCAAGAACAACACAACGGTATTCATACACCCGAGCTCGGTGTTGATGGGTGCGGATCCGCCCGAGAAGATGGTGATTTATTTCGAGTTGGTCCAGACGACCAAGGAGTACATGCGCTCTTGTCTCCCGATCAAGCCGCAATGGTTGAGCGAGGTGGCGCCCCATTTTCATAAAAAGGAAGATATCGCGAGTCTAGAGGAGAAGAAGATGCCGAAGCAGCGGAGGTAGGTAGATTCGAGTGAGTGGGGTGTGCTAGGTACATAGGGCGGAGTTTTCATCTTGGATAGCATTCAGAAGTGATAAGATTGAAACCCGAATTCGAGTCCAGCTGTATCAAGACGATCTAGATAGTCGGGCGGAGATAATATCTATCCACATCTGCTTTAGTAACAGAACTCGAGCGAAGAGTGAGCAGAGCTTGCGGTATGTGAGTCTTGAAGTGTTTGAACGCGTCTAGCCTGATACTTAAGCATTTTAGCCTGCACCATCTCGCGGTTGGGCGAAACATCGCTGCGTAAGGGGTTAAGCCGCATCGTCAAGATGAATCCGCAACAGCAATTATCCAGTTGTTTTCTATGTCTTTTTATAACTCATTACAACAATGCCCTCACAACGACTTGGGAGGTGTACGTTGGTGTGTGCAATAATATCAAAAGTTGATAAATTATGTTGGTTATCATTGATGAGCTGCTGTAGACTAGAGCTACTAGGTTCGATTTAAACCTCTCATTCCAGAATCACACCATTCTTGGTATCTTAAATGCCTCTATGAGTCTCCTGCGCAGTGGCCAAACTGTTTCTCCGATCACGACCATGACCATGATCTGAGTGTCCGATTGTTGGCTCACCAATATGCTGTCTCATCACCGAAGGTGGAACTTGAGCAGCATCTGTCGGATCACGAGACGTAGCAGACGTAGCAGATCTAGAAGGCATCAGCGCATTTTCTGGACAAGTAATCATATTAAAGACGACTTACTTACGATCCGTGAGTCTTGTTACCACCATATGTCTTTGAACCGTCCAGGTCAGAGTCCTACATATATTGTCAGAAGCGGCTCAACTAGTCATACGAGTATACAACACTCACCACACGGGGATCGGCCTTGTTCAACGCATCGCTCTTGTGAGGTCCAGCGGTGTTGGGAGCCGGGCCAGGACCTGTGTTACCGAGATGAGCGCCGCCAACTCCTTGTCCAGTGGTGCTGTGGCCAGTGGTGTTGTGACCAGTGGTGTTGTGGCCAGTGGTACCGTGTCCAGTGGTACTGTGACCAGTGGTACTGTGACCAGTGGTACCGTGTCCAGTGGTATTGTGACCAGTGGTACCGTGTCCAGTGGTGGAGCTATCGTAGGCACCAGTCGACCCACCGAGTGCCGACGATCCATGGGTAGGATTGGTACCATAAGTGTTTCCGCCTTGTCCACTTAAGCCGGTTGTGCCATGGGTGGATGTGTTGTCATAGGGATTGGCTCGGTGATCTCTGTCTAGTTATCAAAAAGACGTTAGTGCCTCTATTCGTGCATTATTTTATAGGTACCTATCAACGCTCAAGTCTAAGTATATCTCCATTTCGTACAACCTTCAACATGTGCGCGCCGAGGCATCTTAGGTCTACTATACAGAAAATGGGAAATTGAGAGCACAAAATGTCGTTTTTCGTACTCACCTGAATCGATTCTGGGGTCTGCTGCGTTGGCAATTTTGGAGCTGTGAGGGCCCTGCAACAACTGGGTCAGCAACGATACTATATTAGGCAAGCGTGAAGAGTATCCGGGAGTTCTTAGAGCTGCTTTGGGAGCTTCTAAGTCTTTTCAGGCAGGTTTTGCCTCCAAAGCTGGGAGAAGGGGTGCAAACTCCAGAAATAAACTTACGTGGCTCCCCTCGGGGTGTGAGCCAGCAGTGCCAGTGCTGTAGGTGTTGCCGGTGTTGCCATGGCTCGACAGAGGGTCTTGTGTGCCGGTATGAGTGCCAGTGCTGTAGGTGTTGCCAGTGTTGCCATGGCTCGACAGAGGATCTTGTGTGCCGGTGTGGGTGCCAGTACTGTGGATGTTGCCGGTGTTGCCATGGCTCGACAGAGGATCATGGGTACCGGTGTGAGCACCGGTTGTGGTGTGAGTCGACGTGTTACCATAGCCTGGGTTGGCGCGGTGGTCTCTGTCCGAGTCGATTCGGGGGTCTGCTGCGTTGGCGGCCTTCGAGCCATGAGGTCCGGCGCTGCCCGTCGAAGTCTCGTGCGACTTGTCCGAGTGGAGGGCGTCCTTGACTTTGTTGACGATGGAAGACATGATGAATGATTATTCAGATGTCTAGGGTATTAGAGAGCTTTGTAGGTTATTTTGTCTGGAAGATGGTGTTGATATGGATGAGTGTGGTTGCGAGGGTGATGGCTATGGGAAGATTGAGGTTGAGTTGAATTCAAAGAAGGATCCGGGTCCTTAAGTATTCAGTACGTTTGCTGTGAGGAGTCACTGGACTGCTCCTGACAACAGATATTCAGGATTCTATTCAGCGAGCAAGAACTACGATCGGTTTCGTGATCAGGACGGTGTCGTCATCCGCATCACATAGCTCCATCGGTTGAAGCCGTATCCTTGTCGTCCCTTCCCGAACAGTCGAAACGCAATAAACTAACTAGGTGACTAGATCGTAACGGATGTGATTGTCTCTCTACTATGGTAAACCGAGTGGGCAACATCAATTCAAGCTCTCCTACCAATCGGCAGCCAAGTGAAATTGGCGGAAAGCTACAGAGAGGGGTCAAATGAATGTATCGGACCGCCTTTCGAAGGAATTTTGCAAAAAAATGAGCACCGACGACCTTAAAGCTATATAACTTCTTGAGTTTTATATATATTAGAATTCTGAGTAATACAAATTATAGTTGTAGTAATTATTTATTTATAAAAACTAGTTAATAATTTCTTGAATTTTATTTCGTTAAGATATATATTAACGAAGTTGATAAGTTTTGGTGTAAAAAGGCGGTCCGATACATTCATTTGACCCCTCACTGTAGCATCGTCGGGTCTATGTACAGGCTGAGTTTGACTGCACCAGATTTCGGCATTCCCTGGTTGAGTCGATTGCACGAAGTTGTTCCAGGCCGCCAGTACGATCTCGATGGGCGCGAGTACAATGAAACAAGTCTGATATTATGCTGAGTACATCAGAATCTTCTCATGGTCAACATGCCGTATCAAACGGATGATGTGCACCGTTCGCCCCAGCACAAGCGGGTTAACACCATGGATTCCACAAAAGTCGGGACTCCAGAAAGGTACACAGCGCGTCATCGTGGGAAAAACATCTTTTGCGCTGACGTTACAAGGCTGAAGTCCAGACAAGTGACGATATTCACATACAGCCTACGGATGCACCCCAAACATCCGATTCAGGTACGTGGACGCATGTGGAGGCTCAAAACCTGGCAGGGCGTACTTCCAAGCCTGGGAATGACGCCGGGGGTCGAGTGGTCTTCCGTTAAGCCGCTGATCCGCGTTGATCTATTGCCGTCTTTCCGCTCAGCCCCTCAACCCCCCCCCGCCCCCCAAACCCAACCCCTCCTTGCTTCAGACTACTCTAGCAGGCGCCACATCAGCTGTGGCGTCACAGAAGTTGTGGCGGTGTACCTCCTGAGCCGCTGTTTCAAGTACCCAGTGACGTTTTCGACTTGGTGTTTGCCATGGTAGAAGCCCAAATTGCGCATATCGTTGCCTTACCAAGCATTAGCTACTAGCCGGGCTGCTGCATGTTAGATCACAGGGGAAGAAGTTGTGAGCTAAAAATGCCGTCATTAGCCACAGGGAAACGCAAGCAGAATTGCAGATGAGCAAAGAAGTCGAAGCAAGGCAGCTAGTTGGGCTTCTGTTCCGGGATTCCAGAAGTCGGCTTACTACCCTCCGAAACCTGGAAATACAAGGTTTGAATCGCTTGGCAGGAACAGGCAACTTGGAACAGATATTAGAGTCAGATGACTGGTCACCCTCACCCTTGTAGCTCTGGAAGCACTCAGGACGACTCGATGTACCAAACATGGCAGAGGAGAGTGGCACGGGAGCTCAGAATTTTCGCCTACTACATGTTCGACTTGATTCTAAGACAGGCAAGCTCGGCACTAAAGACGTAAGCATGCGGGGTTATAAGAGCCTACCGAAACAAGCAGACAGCTACAGTCTCATAAAGTAATACAGAAGGACGTGTAGGCGAGGAGTCCCGGACTACCAAAGCCCTAGACACGTGGCCAATTATACGCAAGACCACCAAGGAAGCTGAGATTTGGTATTTTCTCCTCATCATCGCGGAACCAGAGCTGTATTGTATTTAGATGACACTGGTGGTAGTGGTGGTGCTGTTCCGTGGGGTGGCATCAGGTTTGCCTGGATTTGTTTCACCTTGGCTGTAGTTTGAATAGTCGTTCTTACTCGCCGCAAGAATCAAGGCCGTATACAGTACTTACTGCTGGCAAGAGTCATCGAATGCGTATGGTCACTGCACTTCGAGCTCGATTCCTGAGATGCCTCATTCAAGCGAGTCAGCCTTCCAGCCAATCTGTAACAGCGGAGGTGAAAGGTGTTCAACGCTTGGCCATACATTGTAAACAGCGACTTCTCGTGTGTGAGGCTGGTGACGCCTCAGCAGTCTAGGGTCGGAATTGAGGCAAGCTAGACCAATCCAAGCAAGCCTATGCACGCTACTTGGAACTTCAGCCAGCCCTATGCAAGCCAAGATTAAACTACAAAAACAAAACACATACGGTTGAGGTGCCAAAGTGAGCGAGTAATCATGGTCACAGCTGTAATTTTAAGGACAATGTGGTATATTATCAGAGATGCTAGGTAATTGAGGGTATCAATCTTCGTGGTGGAAGTCGTTTCGCTGATGCAATGCAATAGAATCGCTTCGCCAGCTCCAACAAAGAGTACAGTATTAGACAAGGCAGTAAATCATCCCAACTCCCCGCATCGTAAATCATCTGCTTTCCAAAATGCGTGTCCGTCGACGGTTAACACTCAAGCCGGCATCTCGACAGTGATGTTTGATGCCAATCAACAAATCGAAAAGTGCGTGTCGTTCAGAGGTGACAGCGACGTCACTTGTTTAGACTCGGGAGCGGCGACCCCAAGTGCGGCGGCGATACTGTTTGCGCTCGTGGTCACGAACCCAGATGATGCCGATAATGGCAGAGACAAGCCAGATGATGGCAGACACGAAAGTGAAGGCGATGATTGCCTTCCAGTTACCGCACTGGTTCGTGCCGTGCAGGTTGACACCAGACCAGTTGAAGACGGCACCACATGAGCCGCCAAGGAGCTGTGGCATATATTAATATTGAAACTCAGGCGGGTATTGTAATGAACGTTTGTTGACTTACGTTGACGATGAGACCGAAGGCAACAAACCAACAAATGGAAATGAAGATGTCCAAAGGGTAGTGGACGAAGCTACCCGAGAAGGGAAACAACCAGATAAGCGACAGGAAGATGGCAACGCCGGCAACGACTTCGGTGTAGATGAAGCGGGCCTGGCTCCAGCTGTCGGAGTTCCGGACGGCATGTAGGTAGGCGCCGTTGACACCCGCTACTATGCAGGCGAAAGCCAGCTCCGCTAGGCGGAGGATCATGGCGACTAGATCGGTCAGAATCATGATGATGATGGTGCCTTGGTGAAGGACTTTGCGATGCTGGTTTGTTGTTGGTAAGTCGAAGGAGCTGCTGGCTGTTTCTGGCTGTGGGGATACAGTAGAAGTGAGCCGACAGAGTAGTAGGGCAATGCTACAAGTATTTATCTACAGCCTGACCGGTGAATCACTCAGCACGATGACGCTCGCCGTTGAATCGGGACCAACAACAAGGCAACGGAGCCTGTCTGTTTGCAGTCAATTCAGCGATTGTACATGTGTGACTAAGTCCGTGTATGTAACACGAACTTGGAAAAGGAAATAACACGGATAATTACCCTCGAATGGCATCAACCCAGGTCTTCCCAAGGTCATAAACCTGACCCTTTCTCACAATACCTGGGCTCATAGCGAGCGACACGTCCTTTGCCAGCGTAACCAATACGAGACCCTAGCTAGGAACCATGCGGGCCCCTTGACCACCTGCACGGCGGCGGTTCGCGAGGGAAGTCATTGCGCGTTTGTCGTATGAGGTCATCCCACAGTATCAAGGAAAAGCAAGCTTCTGCTACTGTTGGCCAACAGGGAGTATCGACCAATCAGAATGGCTCAAAACCTGAAACGGTAATTGAGATTAGGGCTGTATGAACCTTGAAAAAGACCAACTACCGGCGCCATCGCCAATGTTGACAACGGCTTGCAGCAACATGAATTCCAATTGCAACAGCTGACCGGCAAGCTCTTAGGACCAAATCGCCCAGCTGCCTATGACAGAAGCTTTGCTTCGAGAGCGAATACGATAAGACATCGGTGAAAGGCACGGGGAGGTAATGTGTAAGGCACTAACTAAGTAGACTGACGATACTCAGGCTCTCTGGATGGCGGGTGAAGCAACAAATCAAAGGCCAGTGCAACTCTGCAACCGCATATGAATATGACGACGAGGCAGTCAAAGCTCGAGCTTATACTCACAAAGTGTGGCTGAACAGCCACCATCTCTGCCCATCTTTTGCTAAATCAGGGTCCGGTCGCGTTACATCTGACACATGCGTGGCGTTGCGGGAAGAGCTTGAACAGGGATAAAATCAAGACATCATATTTCACAATCGTTGTCGATAGGTCAGGCCAGGGGTGTAGTGGGTACTTCATCATTTCATCAATTACTGTAGTCGACTTTGGTTCTTCTAGATGCCAATGGACTTTACGTGATCTCGATCTTGGAAGTTGAGACATGGCACTTGATAGGATGCCGAAGGAATTCAAGTCGCTTTGCTGCTAGTAATTAGACGATCTTTGCTTGAAGTCTCTTGTGGTTGGCACAGGTCAGCAGACTATTGGCGTACTGCTTTACATAGTAGAAGACTAATGTACGCATTGTACAACTGTCAATCGACTTCAAGGATGGCCACGTGCATGTACAAATCCTTTTTCAAGAAGACCAATTTCCCATGTTACTTAGCCATTGCCGGACCAAGTGCCGCGAAGGTTGCTTACATGAGTTGTGCCGTCTCAAACATCGTCAATTGTCTGCTAATTCTGGCTCCATATCTTGGGTATTCCGACTCGACTCTCATGTACATTAAACTATGGTCTGAAAAGCAGATCTAGTATTGCCACGGGTTTCTAGTTCATTCGTGGTTATATACGTTGTGGCATGCCCTCTGACGGGGCTGGATGACTAGCTAGAGATGCACGAAACTAATTAGGGTAAGTTATGAGGGCGGTATGCCTAAGTCTAACTTTATCCCCCTAACTTCCATCTGACGACCATGGTCTAAGGCTCCCTAGGACCTTCTCCCGCATAGGTTCTATCGTGGTGCTCCTGAAGACCCGGTCCCTCCTTGAGCCTATCGTTCTTGTCCAACGGGAGCTCCGCGCGCCCGCTTTCAGCAGCCTAGTAAGGTTGTGGTCAGATCAGATCTCAACGACCAGACTACTAAGCAATGCATCTGTGTTCGTTGGGCTTGTCCACATCGTGACAACAACGCGGCAACCCCTTTTCGTTGGAGAATCAATGGAGTTTTGACTTTTTCACTACGTCTTCACATTCACGTCGGAACGAATATGGTTATTAGGCCAATGATGAGCGCGATAGTCAGACCCGAAGGCGGCTGTTGCACGCTGGCCAAAGATGGTTCATCCCTAGCAGATTTTTTCGTCAGCAGCGTGCCTGGGCAAATGCTTCATACCAGCAAGCCCACCTCCGCCATGAGGCTACCCGAGCTTTTGGGAAATACCGCAAGACTTACGTCGATGTGATCTCTTCGACCCCCGAGTCCCTCAGATACACCGCAACCACAGTGCCCCATCCGCCTTTGTTATCTGACTGAGTCGTGATATTGACACCGTCGGTGGCGTCGTAGATGAGGTTGCTTGTCGACTTGCTGCTTAATGAGTACATGAACGTCGAGGTGGCCCCGCTCAGGTAGATCATGTTCAGCTCGCAGATGTTGTCGTAATGGGCACAGGAGGCATCTTGCCATTCATTGTCGTTCATTCCGTTGAAGAAGACCCAGAGTGCTGAGCCGTGGATCACGACGTTGGAGCTATCGACGGCGTGATGACCCCAGGCTCGGTAGCATTGCCCGTTGCCGGACGCGCCTTGGTCTGCGCAGTTGTCGAAGGTTGGGTCACCATAAGTTGCATTGGCTCTGTGGTGCTTCTGTTAGTCTATCCACACATATGTATCTGGGTTGATGAAGTCCTCGGTGGACAACTTACGTCCAAGGGGCAGGCGCATAGACGGGTTGATCGTTGCCTTGCCAATAAGGGGCCTCTGCCTGCTGTAGTCCGATATAGACATTTGATGCTTTGCTGAGAGAGTACTGATATAGAGTACAGTGCTCGAAGGAAGAACCAACAAGCCAGGTCGGCTGGGTGCTTTCGATCAACGCACCACGGCCCACAGCAATGTTCTGTGCGCCACCACCATCGAGACTGTGATCTGCGACCCAGCCCCAAACGTTTTCGGCGTACACAGAGGCTGTTTTGGTAGCATGGAACAACGCGAAGGCAGCTTTGCACGTTGATGTATCCGTACTGGTGCAATCAGTATTCACTCGAGAATGCTCTGAGCCTCCGACACGCAGTGCAGTGTTCCAGACGGCTACGTCTCCTGGGTTGTTGCCCGCCATATTGACTTGCACGAGGATGGCTCCTTCGAGCACATCGGACACCTCAACAAGGATATCAGAGACCTGAGCGACTCCTTTCTCGCCTGTATTTCCAACCTTGAGGATGGGCGTTGGGTTTTCCGAATTCGAGAATGCGGTCCCATTGCCAGTGAAGGTGCTGAGCTGCTCGCCAACCAGGCGAGTGCCCGGGGGAACGTAGATAGTCTCCTTAGTCAGATAGATGCCCTGTGGCACGAAGACTATTTTGCAATTTGCATACTTCTTCAGTATTGCGTTAATATTTGGGCCATCGTCGTGGGAGTCTAGAAATAGTCAGCTCGAGTCCGGAAAATCCAGGCCATAGCCTTACTGTCTCCATAGACTGGGTATTCAGTATCGTTTGTCAGACTAATAACCTCGCTGATGTCGTATTTCTCATACTGTGGGGCAGCTATTGTCAAGTACTTTGCGGTGGATAATAGCTCTTCTGGCCTATTTATCTCATACAATTTGCCGCTCTGATAGCCTTGCAGATCCGTCTTCCCCATCACCCAGGTCTGTCCAGTCGCCACGGAGTCCTGACGCAGGACGTCCCCACTGTATAATTGGACCGCTGCTGTTCCGCTGTCGGTCTCGAAGTTGTCGAGAATGAGGGAGCCTTGGGCATTCCCAGAGTCATAAGCGTTGATTCCCGCAGTGCAGTTGCTGACTGACGAGTCAACAAGCGAGATTGCACCAACAGAGGTGGTGGTTTTGACGCCATATTTGCAGTTGGAGAAGCTGATATCCTGTAGTGTAAGAACCCACACCGAGGTTATGTTAATTCCGATGTCGCATCCATCAAAACTGAGTCCTTTGAAGTTATATTGCTGATTATCAAGCTGTATACCGACGGCGCCACCTTTGAAACTCTGCTTCGTATTAGCCACGACTAGCAAGTGATCGGGCAAGCACAAAACTACATACGCAATCTGCAAGGAGTACGCCTGAGCCACCATCGTCCATGGTGATTCCCCTGTGCTTGGAATTGTCAGGCATGGTAATATGCACGCTGTTCATAGAGCAGCCTTGCGAAACCGACCAATCGATTCCAGCAGCAGCTGTATCACCGTCAACCTCGGTCGTATCGATGTTGATGTTTCGTACAGCCATATAGAAGTTCTTTGTTGCTGAACCATCTCCTTGATTTGAGTCATATCCGTGGATCACAGGGCTCGTGTCCAGTTCGGGGTCTGCAATGAGCGTAGGACTTGACAAGTTAGAGCCTGCTATTGATAGTCAAGTCATATACTCACGGATCTATAGGATCGCCAACAAGGTACGTTGAGACAAGCATCTGGATCGATGACTTTATCCTATACTTCCCCGGAGGAATGTAAACATAAGCTGGCATAGTCGTGACCGTGTTGCCAGTCCTATTCCAGGCTATAGCTGGTTAACTTCAGTAGCTCAGTCATGTGAACGTTACACTGACCATTGATAGCGTGATTGAAGGCATCCGAAGAGTCCTCCGCTCCAGTGTTGTCTGCGCCGTACTGGACTGCTGTCCGGTAGTACTGATAAGTCTTGTCCTCGGCCGTCGGCGTTGTCCCATTGTGACCGATTGCGGCTCGCCACCATGTTGTTGGGCTGCTTTCTACAGGACCGGAACACGTCTCTCGAGTTGCGAGACTTATTTCGAGAGCTTCGGAGACACGCTTATTGGCAGCATTGGTATGCTGCGCTGCCGTGACGGCAGCCAGTAGCGCTGCGATGACAACACCGGATCGCATTGCACAGGGATTACCGGCGCGACACACTTGTTGCCAGAATCACATACAATCGAAAGCATCAGCTCCTATCAACAAGTCGCTCTCGCTATCATGGTGTAGGCAACGTCAGAATTGCAATTTTCTTGAGTGTAGTGGCTTTGCTTGCGATATCCAAAGACCAAGTTTACGAACTCGAGCTGAGTAGCGGGGCCAATAGACTGGCCGTTTGTTCCGAGCAAATTAGCTGCTGACAGAGGGCATCTCCTACCCATGCAACGCAGATCAACGACATCGTGCTAGTTATGAGTGAAGGAAGGGCTTCCAAAGTCATCTGACGCCAACCACTGAGGATGCTTCCGGCAGGTTTGAAATGCCGATTTCTACGCAGAATAGAAGTAAATGGGTTACAACGCGTCAACAAACCGCTGTGGAGCGTGCCCATAAAAGCTATTTATAGCGCTGGGCCCTGGCTTTCATCTAACTTTAGAACTAGACTTCTACCCAAATACTGATTATTTAGGTATGCGTGGCCCCAACTGGCGTCGATCTCGGGAATGCCCCTCCTCGGGTCTTGCGGAAGGGGTGTACAAGTTGATGATCATCAATCTATCATACCAATTTTGTGGGCAATATCAGCATCAGAAGGAATACATTTCCATTTTCATGTCCATCGGTCTAAATTCGGAAAACCCAAGAGTAGCATGCAAGCCTGCGTTCTTGTCAATGTAAGTGTTTCTTGAACCAGTTGACTGCTTGGTCCTCAGCTTGCGCACCGAGCTGAGCTTGCTTCGGGTCATTTGGATCTCCTCGAACAGCGAGGCCATGCTTTGCACCATCGTAAACCACGACTTCATGGGCATTGTCCTCTTTAGCCTCCAAGACCTTCTTCGAGATCATCATCTTCTCTCTGCCCATATAAGCGTTATCCGGTCCATTAGCGACACTGATCAGGCTCTTGATCGCCTCAATATCCTTCGACATGGTGAGCAAGGACGGATGACCCGTGAATGCGCATTCAATGGGGGGCACTTTCTCCTCTGAGCCTGGCGGCGCGACTCGAGTCTCGGGTGCGTCCTTGGCGAGGTAGACGGTGTAACAGCCCCCCCAGCAAAAGCCAGCGACGCCAATCTTGAGGCGCTGAGTTTGGAAAGGCGGATCGTTTGATCGCAGGCGCTGGAAGAACTCCGTGATACGAGGCTTTGCAACTTCCTCGGGCCCAGGTAAGGAATGGTACCAGACGGACTACAAGGGAAATCACCCAATATGGCTTCATGACGAGGGTGTTGAGTCAGCTCGGAGATGGCGCCCTGACGCTATCCACTGACGATGGCACCGATGTGTCCGTACCGGAACCTTCACATTGGAGTCAGTAAGCATCGAGACGTGCTATAGAGTGCAAGTACCGTCCACAAAGTCGGGTAGGTAGACCAAGACCTGCGCCCGTTTGGCATGGTTATCTGCCAGAGCCCGGGTGTTCTTTAGCTTCCACCCGAAGACTTCCGGAGTGATCACAGCCAGAGCCTTTGGCTCAACGCCTTCTTCAGGCCTTGCAATGTCGGCGTCTGGCCCGTAGATCCGGTCCTCCGTGCCGGTGAGTACTGCATCTCCCCGCAGCGTCCCGAAGAAACAGACCTGTCACCGACATAATTTGTCACACACAAATGGTGACACTATTATATGAATGAGCTTATAAGGTGAGGAGAGCAGCCATGGGTTTGAGTACCCAGGCTCTTCGTTTGAATATCATTGAGTACGTCACGTGTAACGATCTGTCGCACGCTCACGGCACGAACGGGTCGGTTGTAGGTATATCATCATGCACGGTGAATTCGTCATCCTAACCATACCAACGTTCGCAGGGTTCTAGCAGCTTATGGCGGCTGGCGCCCTACCTTGCCCTCGGAATTTGGAGCCGGACACGTCTACTAAGATTCAAATCAGAATTCGATGACTTCAAAATAAATGGCAACTTTACTGCTTTTAGTACATAGTACTATTAAAAAAGACAACCCAAATATTTGATTAAGTAGCTGCTATATATAGTTCCGTAACATTCCCTCCAAATTTACGCTTTTACGTGTACCGCCTTACCTATGAAAACTAAAACAGTAGCCGTTGCGGTAGTTCACTAATTGGGACGTTCATTTAAAGTTGAGTGGTGTTCGGTGTCTAAATCCGAGAGCGGGCCTACTTCGATGGCGTGCTCCTTCACCTCGAACCCTCCAACACGTGGTAGTTCAGAGACACCAACGCACAGATCGTGGCTGGAACATAGTATATTGTGGTTTCTTCATTAATCTAGGTATCATTAGGAGGATTGTGTCGTTATACTAGATATTTCATTGCGCTAGAATACTTGCAACCCCTGCTAGACTAAGCTCACGCTCAGTCGGCATCATATTACAGATCATGGTAAGTACCCTAAGCCATTCAGTCCCCCATAGACAAAATCACTTACCAAATCCTCGCAGGTTCACGCTGACGCCTCAAAGTTCGCCGACGGCGTCACAAAGCAGCAAGCATATGAACAGGTGCTTGCACAGGCTGAAGGTCTATTCGATGACCAAAGACACTGGGTTAGCTGCACCCAGTCAAGTCTGAATTCTTCGACTTCTTGACTTATACTGACACGTTGAATACGCTTAGGTCTGGTATGTTCCTATAGCGAGCTTCAAGGTGGTGTTGGCATAGCTCTAACTATTGGAAGCAACCTAGCCAATGCTGCTTCACTCTTATGGCACGCCTATAAATCCCTACCGGCACCGAGCAACAAAGTGAACTGGGCAGGTGCGCCCCCCCTCCCCCCAAGTAGCTTTGCTTTGTGCAGCTTCTCACCAGGGTATCGCATGCTAGGATTCTACACGTTAGACCCCCAACAAGGTCCCAGACCACAGCTCATCTTAGGCCCATTCCAAGGAAAGGTCGCTTGTCAGAAAATCGCTTTCGGCCGAGGAGTATGCGGTGCAGCAGCAGCGAGTCAAACGACGCAATTAGTCCCAGATGTGGAGGAATTTCCGGGCCATATCGCATGTGATGGAGATAGCAAAAGCGAGGTCGTTGTCCCCATCGTTGTGCAGGAGGGAGCGAGTACCAAACTTGTGGCTATCATTGACATTGATTGCGCGGAACTGAATGGGTTCGACGACGTTGATAGGAAGTATTTGGAGGAGCTAGCGAATCTGATTGGGAAGAGCTGCGACTGGTGATATGTCTCTCGACCCTGGTGTGTTATTTGGCTTCAGACGAAGCGTCAGGTCTGCGCTATCTGATTTCGGGCGGATTTTTCAAAATTGAGAAGTCGTGTAACTAAGTAGCTATGGGTGCTTGTCCCTCACACTCTAAAATATGTTGGCAGTCGCCTTCAATGCGAGCGCGATACCGAACAGCATGCGTTGAGTATCGGCTCTGGTCAACTTATAAAGATCACCTGGAGGAATCAAATACTCGCCCGCAGAATGACCTACCAAAGACCAATAGCGACTTACAAGGCCTGTACGCAAAGATTGAAGGATAAAACCTACGTATATATCCAGCAGCTTCAAGCCGATCACCTTACAGTGCTACTGCCGATATTGCTTGATCACCTACTTGCATTCGCATTTCTAGCGCCTCTGAGTATGGCTTCAACCTTTTCCCGAGCGCGAAAACTCAAGTTAGTCTTGGCTCCTGGGTTTCTGAACTTTTGACAATGACACTTCGGTGACGGACGAATGAACACCCATATTTATGTGTTACCGCCGGCGTATATTGCTGCTGTCGAATCAGCCGGCGGTGGCCCGTCCGGATTCCCGATGCCGGAATGGTTAACGGAGGCGGCATCGAGTTCCATGGACAAGATGGGAACGTCGCTAGAAATCCTACCGATATCCACGCCCGGCGTGCTGGAGGTCGCACCTAAGTTTATGGCCAACGGCCTCCCGCAACCCATCGTCATATCCCCACTTGCAACCACTCGGGCGGCAATCGACCTGGACATCATAGGTACATTTAGGAACTGCCCAGACGTCGACATTGTTCTCTCTTACGCCGGCGGGACACTGCCTCATATCGGCATGCGGACGCTGTTGATTCGGCAACAAATAGACTTGCGCTACCAAGCAATAGGGCTTCGTAGAGCGAGTCCACCCACAGCACATATTCTCACTAGTTAGCCTCAATCTTCCTGTTTCTTACGGAGGGCTATAGAATCACTGGTTGAAACCTTGCCACTCCTTTCGGACTTGATGTTTCAACCTGTGTTACTCGTCTGTCTGCCCCTCACCTTGAGTGGCATTGGCGGCGGTGTTCCCGAGATCAGTCGCAACTTCTCGGCCTTACTGGCTTGAGACAGTCCGAGCATTGAGACAGAGAGCGATGGTAGAACCAGTGTGCATAAGTCTGTACATGTAACAATCCGATGCGACTCTACGGGGTGAGGAAGATGCTACTCTTCACCGACAATACAATTATGCCTATACGGGTGTCCAATAGTCTTCCGTTCGTTCACCGGTCTAGACCTCTGTAATTTTCATGGAGTAGAGACTAAGTAGGTATCGCATTTGGGAGTAGGTCTTCATGCCGGTCTATCATGCGAGCGGATCGATCGCTAATCTTTGCAACTTTAGTCAGGTGGCACACAACGATGCAGCCGGATATGCACCAGGTCAGCAGGACGGCATAAGATCTGATACGTGCTGGTATCCCCCGGGGTCGATATTGCAACCCGAATTTGCGTATGATTTACTGTCCGCATTCGTTCTTGGCGTGGTGGATGGCTACGTGCCAGGTGGGTGAAGCGTCCATGGTTATACGGAAGCATGTTTCCCCACGTTGAAACCCGGGTCCAGGCCTGTCTCTGTCCGCGCAAGTGTAAGAAGCAATTTGGTTGAAGGCATTCTGTTGTTCTGTCGCTGGAACCAGTGAGGAGTTGGTCGAGAATAAATCAGACGCTGTCTGTCCTTCTAATATGCATGGTCTGGACTCAACAACACTAATGTAGCTTACAGAAGTGCCTAGAGGTCTGATGGTGGTCACATTGAATAAAGTCGAGTCAAAAAGCATACCTATCTAATACCGGAAGCCTTGCGGATGTTTCTCGGAGAAGCAATCTCCTCGTAGAAATTCTTTATTGTCCTGCATGTTTCTCCCCGTAAATGGTGACAACGGCATCTACTCGCACAATGGATGTCCGAGATCGCAGCAAAGTCGGGCAAAATCAGCCTATTAGCAGCTATCTGGACGATGCCCTCAAGGTGATTGATGACCATTGCCCCCTGTAGGAAGCCGAACAAGATGTATCCGTGTTTCTCTGCAATGGGATGTATGCTCGCTCTTGTGATACCAGGCCGAGTCAAGCCAGCATTGCTTAGGTGTGCTTGGCGTGCCAGGTGATTAGCAGCCCGCTAGAAAATTCAAACCTAACATTTCGGTACTAATTATTTTCCACAAGTTTTGATTTTAGCTGTATATAAGTTCCAAGTTCGAAGATTGAGATTTAACGTGCAGCCTATAGGTACGCTAGCTGATGCAGATAAGGGCAAAGATGCGACGAAGGGGCTAACGTGGGTTTAAAGAAATCCGTAGGGAAAGATGGAGGAATTTCTAGGCGGGCCGTGATTTGAAGGCCCTGGGAAGCCATGCGGCCATAGGGATTCAGTTTGTAATCGATCGGGTCGACCCAAAGGTGTACTGTGTATGCACGTACGTACAGCAAAGGCGGCGCCAGCATCTATTGATTGGATGAAAATCATGCTGCAGGAAGATCCCGACGCTTGCGTCCATCGAGGGTGTACGGTAGCTGGTCGGATTGAATTCCCAGGGGAAAGAGAGCACACGACTGGGGGTATATTGCAACCAAGGCGCCGTACCTGGGACATACACAGAACGCAATGGGTGAGGAGATAGGAGCCGCGCGTCCTAATTGGACAATCGAGTGCAGCGTTGGCGAATTCATGACCTGCTATCGCTTAGATAGATACTGTACCCGTACGGTTATTTCGACTTGTGGCGAGTATCGGATACCAAGGAGGCGACCTCGCTACCTACTTACCTATGCATTAGGCACACTATCAAGTATCATGGGAACCCTTAGCTTTTAGCCCTGCAAGCTTGGCGGCCTGGTCATTGCATGAAAAGACGAGGAAACCTTGGAAGAGGGTCAAGGTCCAGCGATACCGACGACGGAAACCAACCAAAAACCAGGTTACATTTGACTAACTACCTACCTAGCTACTGCCATGGCATGGCCATGGAAGCGGCTTTGCGTAGTGGGAACAAGATTAATTAGACGGCAACTCTTTCTTGCTCGAGTCTATCATCCCTCCAAAGATTTCCTTGTCCTGCTCCTCCGAACTTGTTCGCTTTCCCCGCCACCGATAGGATAGCCTTCCTTTCTTGTCCCAGCTTCAATGCGAAACAGGAATAGAGCTAGCGCGAATTGAACGTTGACTGGCTATCAACCCGGGCTTCTTGCTTGAAATTGACACTGGCAGGACCAATTGACCTCAGTGCCCGTCATTCAAGCACTCAAGGCAAAGTGCTAACCTCGAGACTTGTTTGGACTATTCATTGTGGTTACGGGGACTCACTTCTCGTCAATCAATTGAGGGACGAAAGATCACCATTGTTATCTTCCCTAGCCTCCAGACGACAGACCCATCACCGGACGTCATCGCAGGCCTCACGACCCCCTACCAGCGGCGCGCCCGGCCTCACCTTGGTTTCGTCGTTTTGATACCCAATCGTGTACATACACAATTCTGCAAAGTCGCCCAGATACCTACTCTCTTCCACAAAGAAACCGAATCCACAAGCCAGACAAAAGACCTCGAATAGCGTCTGCGATCACCTGTGTTGGTCGTCGTGTAGGAGGGGCCCTATCCTACAACTGCCCCTCGTTTCCGCAGCAGATGCACGATATGCAGCTAACATGAAATACGGCGATTCTTTCGAGGCCGAATCTGTGCCACGATGGAGTCTACATAACGTCGATTACAATTCTCTCAAGCTGCAGATCAAGCTGCATACAGCGAAGGATCAGGCGACGGCAATAACAATTCCGGGCCAGACGAACTACGCGCTGCAACGATTTGAGAACGACTTCTACCAGGAACTCTACCGCCAACATGACCGCGTCGATCTCTTCGTGGCTAGCAAGGCCGATGAGATTCACAGGCGTCTTAAAAGTCTGTCTGGTCTTATCAACAGCTTGATCTTGCGATGTACTGGCCCCGGTAGGGTCACGCCGAGGAGACAAATAAAATTCGCCAAGTACCAGCAGCAGGTGGTCGATTGCGGCGATGATATCAGGGACTTGCACCGCTTCGTCCGGGCTCAGGTAGAGGCGCTCAGGAAGATTCTCAAGAAGTACAAGGTTCGTAATGCGCCCACTAAACTCGATTACACCTGCAAAGAACGATTATGCTCACCCAGCATTGCCTAATCGTAGAAATGGACCGGATCCACGACACTTACAAGCCGGTTCAATGACAACGTCATCGGCAACTACAAGAGCTTCACGAAGCGTGACTTCTATCCACTCCGGCAGCAATACCAAGACGTCCTCACGACGCTGCGAACTTCTTCTCCTGGCATCGCATCCCCTATACTCCGCCCCGAATCTAGCAACGCTACGATCGACCGTCATCTACGTGACTCGCAGCAGAGTAGCCGGCAGCCCAGTCTACGGACACCGGAACCGATACAACCCAAAATACAACCAGAGATAAGAGGGTGGAACGAATATGACAATGGCAGCGAGGCTGGGGACGAGTCATACTATATCCATATCAACCCTGAAGACTCGGACGGCTTCCCTGGCATGGATACTATGCGGAATCTGTTTGGTGTGCCCGTAGAGAAGCTCCGGAGCCTATTCAGCCGCTCCTCTAGTAAGGACGCCGAGCGGCAATCCTTACTAAACGGTACGTCTAGACCGCAGATAGACTACTTTAGCGTCCGCCCGTCGTCCTCGACGACAGACAACGACGCTACCGAGGACGAGGACACTGCTTCGTCGACGGATTACCCAGCGTACGGTTATGCAGCACACTACGCGGCTCTGCCTAGCGTCGAAGAGCAGCGCATGGAGCGGTTCCGGGAAGCTGTCTTACACCGCAGTCTTGTGCTATTCTACCTGGTGGCCATCGTCCTGCTCGTGGTGGCCGGCGTCTTGGTTGCCACAGGACGGCACAAGTTGAGGCTCGAGGTCGATGCTGGCGTCACTCTGGCGGTCGTAGCGAGCTTGTTTACCGGGTGCATGGGGCTCGGTGCCATGCTGTACCGCCAGGACAAGCTCAGCGTAATGTACCAGCTGGCTGTATGGATGACCTTTATCGCCACTTGCATGCTCAACGGGATGCTACTCGTTCTCGTCGTCGGCAGTAGTAACGGGTTATGATAGCGGTGCTTTGGGCGGAAGTCAGTATGGGTGTACATTAGCGTCGCGGCGTACGGATGAATTACGATGACGGGTATATGGGTTTCCTTGCTACCTGTCTTCTATTACACCAGGCTGGTACGGAGACGGAAGACATCTCTGGCAACCCTATTCATGGTGGTATACATACGGGCAAAGATTTCATGGGACACATAGATTGGGGCCGTATTCTAGGAAGGCGCGGCGGCGTGTATTCTTTTGTTGAGAGACAGCAGTTGCTTCTTCAGAGCATGGCGACTAGTATATGAATCGCCGGCTACGGCACACACAAATAGAACGGCGAGATTACACCTATTGCTAGAGGCTATGTCCTTCCATGGATTCATTTCTGTGATGAGTGATGGTCCGTCCATGGTTAGTGATGGTCTCCTTGCTGGGATTGCCCAATTTTCAAGCCTAGGAGCTTGTAAGCGTTCAGTGCTAACATGATCTTACTTACATACTTTACTTCTAGCCGTTGCACACACCCCCTTTTCTACATGTACGCCACCATGCGAGAAGAGCACACTGTTGCCAGATAGCTATACGCGAGTCTATGGGAGCATCTCCGGGCCAGGAAGGTCTCTTAGCGACATGGAGTTTGTGGGGACCGATACTAATGAGTACCTTCAACGCCGTAACTGCCTCTATAGGAACGAACGGATCACCAATATAAGGAAAGACAAGGTGGTAGCTTTCAGATAGTGACTAGTATGTCAGTGGGGTGGAAACAACGCGATATGCAGTGGATATGTGGCAGACCGCTGTTCCATTCCTAAATCACATGGAAGAAGTCCATGTACAATCGCTTTTTGCCAATGGGTATCACAAAACGCCACATTACCTCCCCCAATTCCAAATGCCGTATCCTCAACAAGCAGTCGACTCCTTAACAAGCTTCCGCCGTACCCACCCACCATGTCGTTCTTCAATGCCATGATCAGCCATGATCGCCATTGTCATGGACTCATTATTGGGCATTTCGCGTCCCGTGTCCACTGCCGCCCACCGAACTACGACGGTCTCTCAAGCCGCCTTTTCTGCCATATTGGATGTCGCCCAACCAGCCTCTCTGTATTTGCCTTGCTACTTTGCCAGTGCGTCGTTCACAATAATCATGTATCACTGGCAAGTTGACCTCATCCTCGGCGCGGCGACTGCTAGTCTATTCAGCATTCTCTGACGATTCGAATGCCATATCGCGTGCTGTGAGATTTAGGCCATGTTGAAGATGCTCGGATCAGCTTCCACAGGCCTGCCTGACGTGAAGCGCACACTATGCATGTGCTGCTCATCAGCTGAGATCCATAGGACCACTGAGCATCGAGATAGGCGAAAACGGGTCGGGCTTGAGGAAATCACTGCGGTCCAAACCGGCGACCTCTTGAAGCTGGCGCATCATCTTCTCTGTAGTAATATCAAAGTAAGTTCATGGCGTTGGTGTGATGGCAGGATGGTGACCTCTGTGTACGAGTAAACTTACCAGCAATGCCCCATCTATAGCTGAAGAACCTCAGGCTCTCGTACTTGTCGATTATCGCCTCTTGACAATACTGCCACTCCTCTGGGAAAATTCGGCGCAAGCTGACATACGCCCGTACAACGAGATAACAAGTCGGTGCAGCAGGAGCCGCCAGGTACTTGATGGCTCCCACATCACCGACACTTTCGAGATCTACGTTAATCTTACAACTGATATCAGTCGACAGCTTTGCAGCAAAGCGGAGGGCGGCGAGAGCAGTCTTAAGTTCGTAATCCTGCTTGATCTCGATGGCAGATTTTGCTTCTAGCACTGGGAGGTAGGGAAGATACAGTGTGAAGAGTGCGCTACTCAGGAGTTAGCATTCCCAAGATGACCGTGCTGTGCAGTTTCCGTGCCATCGCCATCGATTTTGACAACGCGATGAGACCAGTGACTTACGAGACACACATGGCGAAGCAGTCAAGTGTGACTCTCCAGTCGACGCCATCCTGCAATAGAGACATTGTCGCGCTTCGGATCTCCTCGTCCAACGTCAAGAACGAATCAACAGGTGGCAGAGTTCCTGGCCTTGTTCGGACGGAGCAATCGTGCCGGAGAGCCCGGTGCAACAAGGACGCAATCCTGGCAGACAGTTGGAAAGACTCCATCTGCATCGCATCAATGGGCACATTGATAGACAACCGCCGCCGAGGAGGCGCACGTGGTTCGCAGAAATACTTAACATCAAAGCGTCCGGATTGAGTCGGCTTTGTCAAGGACGATGCTGACCCTGGAAGAAGTGTATTGACTTCAGGGCTTTCAAGGATGAATGGCAGATGTTTCGATACTTCATCACGATGGAGGAACCTGAATTATTGGTCAGCATGGCGCATTCCGGTGATGTGGCATCAAGTATATACATCCCCATACGGGCTGCACCGCACAAGAGCACGGGCGGCCCCGGAGATTTCAGACATGTCGTTCGAAACCGGAAAACTTACTGATCAAGATTGAATAACGACCACCACAAGCTACTCTTCTGTTCTTCCTCCGGGCTACTGATGCCCTGTATCACGTTTGTAGATCCTTCATCAAGCTGGCCGGGTTTCACGTCCAACACCCTCGCAGCGGCTACCACCTGACTAAGCGTTCGATACGCCGCCAAGGAGTCTCCATGGCCGTACTCATACAAGGCAAGCAACGCTCCGCACTGGACGAGCTCCAGGTTCGGTACAGAGCTCTCAACAAGAGCCAAAGCCACAACACGCTTGACGAATCGATACATATCGTCAAACATCGCTCTTTCTCCAGTCTTGGTGAAGCGAGTCCTCGTAATCATATACATAGCTACAATTAGGAGTGCTAGGTCATTGCTCATGTGTTGCTGCTCCGGCGTTGAGCCCAGTACGGTCCGGGCCTGAGATACGGTTACAGACTTTTCGGAGGGAGAACTCGTCAGAGGCGGTGAGTACACTTGACCCGGGGGTGAGTCTGCTGCAGCGCCAAGTGCAGCAATTTGTTGCTCGAACAAGGTGCGTTGGACCACAGCATACCATGTGTGAACACACTCGAAATAGCCTCGAATGCCATCCACCCAGTCGAGGGTCTCTCCCAGTTGCGTATCCGCCGAGATCAGGGACAGAAACTGCGAGGCTGTGATGTCTTCTAGCGGGTTAGACCCTCGCAGAAACGCATCGTTTGACGACACCTGAGGCTGGAATATGACTACGGGTGCACCGCTTCCCGTATTTGAGCCCACGGATTCAGCCAAGTATACACATTTGGCATTCAGTCTAAGTCAAAGCGGTCAGCCCGTGGATGATGATTTGTCGGATGCGTGACGGCTATTCGGGCATGAGACCGATCCTCACGCAGTGCAGGGGGGCGGTAGCTGATGTTCGAAGGTTTGGAGAGACAGCGTCGACACGATGAACAACGACTATTGCAGCAATGGAGATTGAGCTCATACCTCGTACATCTGGTACACAACGGCAGGGTCTTATCACATCGCCTCTTGGAAGATCGGCATTTCTCGCAGGCCCTTTGCGCATGCTCAGATCCGAATGAGGCCTCGTCAGTTCGGCTGTCCCGGCTGTGCGGAGACCGGCCACGACTTGACGATGTATCCGAGACGGGCGACAGGCCGGTCACCATGGGCCGCGTTGTCGTCGCCTTCATCTTGGAATTGACTTGGATGCCAATCCGGTATCATGGGGAAGTTCGCACGATGATGCAGGGAGCAAATGGAGGGAGAGAGCAGGCTGTCTGTGTCTGAGTCTGATAGGCTTTGCTCCTGGGCCGTCCGGAGAGGCGGCTGGCGCCCTGGCGTGGGTTAGACGTGCACTAGAATTAGGTATTGCCGAAGCACCGACAACTGTTGTCAATGATATGCCGAATACTCCGTTGGAGGCGTGGATCTAGAAAGTGGTCTGTTGTTCTATGTGTAGGATTTCTTTTGATAGATGTGTCGGGGTTGTCACTGGATGGCCGAGTCTTACATCCATCCCTCTATTGAACCAATGTGGCTTCGGGTCTGCATGCTACAGGAAGTAATGGGATGACTTGCATACGACCCATGGAGACCCATGAAGGGAGGGGCCAGGACAGACAGGGCTGCAGCACAGGCCGCTTGTCGCATAGCGAGAAACGGGTTCTAGTCCTCCCACTTGTTCGCTGGCTGTCTGAGCCCCCGGCCGGGGAAATCTAAGTTAGAAAGCTGTTTGGAAACTTGAACGTCACCATCGAGTCGATCGAGTTGAGGAGTCCTCGGGGAGTTGACGGCTTTCTCCAGCCAACCCTCCAATTTAGCTACTTGGAGTAATGTGCTGTTCCTTACTTTAGGTACCTAAGTACCTACCTACTTACGTACATTACATGGGCAAGGCTGGAGTATTTTCCAACAGCCTGGTGACGTGACGCGGATATCGGGTAGGGGTCAGAGTGGCGTGGCGTGGCGTGGCGGTCTCCCCAGAGGAAATAAATGCGTTAGGTGTCTGACTTTAGCAAACACGTATTTACTTTACAAGCAGACATTCCATTGTGGAAAACACCTGCAGCGTCCCATCGCTTACACCATGTTTTTTAAAATGCCACATCGTGGAATGCGAACATCCAAGAATAGGTGAGACGAATTGCCACCGGGTAGGTGAGTGAATACTGCCTATTTCCGCGGACACGTTGTGTGTAACAAGATTACCAGAACATAGATTTGAGGTAACGATCGCGCCGGTCATCACCATGACCAGGACAGGTGAAGCTTCTTTGATCTAACCTACTCTGGAATAGCCTTGACGAGGAAGTCAACTTTGAACTTTGCGAATGACAAACGGGAGAAAGCACGGCGTTGATTGGTTACTTGATAGGCTGCCTCTACTATGGTACTGCGTAGATCAGCCACCAGCGGCTGAGCTCGCCACGGGAAGTATTCCAAATCGTGCGATTTAGCGCGCCAAATCCAATAGGGAAGTTGGTTGCTAAGTCCGGTGGCCTAGCTTTGAAGCTTTACACAGTACACAGTAAGAAGAAGCTTACTTAGCCTTGATACATTCATTTCATCAGGTTCAAGCAAAATGCCATATTAACATGAATCGCCGTTACTCGAGTGACCTGCACGCAACCTGCGCTTCAGCACTACCGACTATAGGCCTGGTCCTAACCATGACTCAGGAAGGTCAAGTCTTACGTATACAACACAGACTTGAAACTGGACTGGAGTGCTGGTCAACCGACTCTGTCGACTCTACCCCTATACCATATTCATGCATTACTATGTATATCGCGGATACTCGTAAAGCTAGAGTCTGCTTCTCCTGAGCGTCTAGACCGTGGCTTTCCCACTGCAATTCCACCCTGACTGCCTAATCAATAATTATTCCTTTTGTATCAGCCCGGAACGCCACGAAACACCAAGGGGCCAATGCTACGAGACCCCATTCCCGCTACATCAAGCCTCACTTTGTTTATGTCATTACCCGCACCATGTTGCAGATTTGGAACATCCGTTTCCGCGGATCTCGTTGTACCAGACGCTTAGAATATTAGTGTCCCTTGCAAGGGAAGGTTACGACTGCTAGAACCGACGTAAATATTGTACGTCCCACTCTGCAACAGCCATTTCTGAGCAACGACATCCCAGACGCTCAAGTCTCGTCTGTTCAATTCGAAGGTGACCGTTGCCGACTGTGTAACGTTGATGAAAGGCTTATCGAAACCTCGAAGTTGCCTGGCAGGTGCCCCTGGTATACCAACGTATAGCTGTGCAACCTCGGCACCATCCGCATCCCCTACGTTTCGAATCTGAACACTCACGGTTGCCAATACATAAAACAGATCGGCCTGGCCGCCCTCGACGATGACACCTGTTGGATAGTTCGATGCAGTTGCGCTGTCGTTCTTGATCACTTCGAGGTTTGAGTAGTTAAACGTCGTGTAAGAAAGACCAAACCCGAATTCGAATCGGGGCGTGATGTTCTTGGCATCAAAATGACGGTAGTCGATGTAGACTCCCTCGGTGAAGTTCGACTGGGGGAAATTAACGAACGAGCCTTCGGGCATATCCGGACCCAGAACTTCTTCGTAGTCTGACTCGTTGCGTGCCACGGTGTACGGAAGCTTCCCTGATGGATTTGAGTCGCCATAGAGCAGCGACACCAGAGCATGACCCGAGTCCTGGCCTGGGAGATGAGCAAATAATAGTGCCGTGACGTTCGGGTGGTCGATAAACTGGTCCACGAGGCGGATACCCGCATTGTGGAAGACAACAATGGTATTGTTGCAACTATCGGCGATGTTCTGAATCAGTCCATCTGTGAAGTCATCATGTGTACCTGCCCGGTCGTAGCCTTCTGACGAGAAAGCATTGACAAGCACAATACAGGCATCCGAGCTTGCATCCACATATGGGTCCGGACTGAAGAAATCCCAGAACAATGCCGTACCATCGTCATACGCACGGGCGTTGACTGCATCGAATGGTGAACTGATATAAGCCGGCGTTACAGCACCACTGCCTCCACCGCTGACGATCGTTCCATCTGGAGCGATCTGAGGGATATCATTCAACGAATCCAGCGCAAACGCTCCCGAGACGTAGCGGCCGAGAAATGCTGATTCGCCGCCAAATAACCAGGCGTTCACTCCGCCGGTCGCGTTGTAGTTCCACTGGTCGGGGTTTCTCGCCGAGTAACCGTATAATGAGAGCTTCTTCGGCTTCGAGAGCGGGAGGGCAGAGTTGGTGTTCTTCAAGAGAACATGGCCTTCGATAGCGCCGTCCAACAGGATCTGTTTTGACGAAGTATTTCTTGCGTCAATGATGGTATGTGGTTTTGTTAGGTCTGGTGGCATGCCCACACCCGGATCTGGAAAGTCTTGATCCTGTCCCATCTGATACCAGGCAGCAACAATTCGAGTCACCATGTCGTCCAATCTATCTTCGGGCACTGATCCATTCTTCACAGCTTCGACTAAGGTATCTCCCCAAAGGTCTGCCGCGTTTGGCTGTACCATGTCCATGCCGGCAAGAGCAGACGCAACGCCAGAATGCAGTGCGCCCCAGTCAGAAACTACATACCCCTGGAAACCAAGTTCTGTCTTCAAGAGACCATTTTGCGTTTTGCTATTCCCGCAACCGTACTGTAGTATTCGGGTCAGTGATGACTCTGATAGGCGAACTATGCGCGTATTTGCGAGTATTGTAAGCTGTTCGGGGAGCCTTCGCTCTTGGTAAGGCAAATTTGCCCGAAAACTCGCCAGAGGGGTAGAAGATAACTTCAGAAACTACTCACGGAATTGTTCACTCGGTTATAACTGCACATTATGCTACCCGAGCCTGCCTTGACCGCATCTTGGAACGGCCATAGATACAACTCATGCATCGTCTTGTCATCAATATTGGATGAAACGGCCTCTATGTCGTGGGCAGGCACCCGGTTGGTCTCTTGCTCATTGCCGATGAAGTGCTACACTATTAGTCAGCGGTTTTCCGTGGCATTCAAAACATGCTCCTCGCTCACATACCTTTGTGCTAGTGATGACTCCGACGGATTGTATGCCTGACACGGTCTCGAAGGCTAAGGCACCGCACAGATAGGGATCAACGGAAAAGCCCTCCCAATTCCGCCCGCCTCGGACGACTCTCCCGACAGGTCCAACGACAGGTCCCAAGGCAACGTTGACGCCCTTAGCTTTGAACTCCCCTCCCATACCTATACCCCTCTCTCTGGTGAGGTTCTTGTTCCAGCTAGCGCCAACGTGAATGCCACTCGGCCAACCACTCACGAAATCTGTTCCGCGAAGGCCCTGCCCTGCGTCACCTAGACAGAGGCCAGTGAAGTTGAGACGGGAGATAGCGGGAATGTTTCCGGGGCAACTGGTGGCTGCACCTGCTCCGGTAGTCAAGCTGACCTTTAACTATGAGCCTATATTGGTGGATTTGGGAACGAGTACAATATACCTTCTCACCGATAGTCATGGCCTGAACCATTGCGACAGCTTTCTTGTAAGCATCGGCCCATGTCTCCGCACCGGTCATAGAAGCTGGATCAATGTTAGTTCTGATACCGAACATGGCCTACAAGGATATCTCTCACGGGACGGGTATACAGGCTCGGATTGGCCGTAGAAGTACGTGTCGTCGGTGATGGCTCCCTCCGTGCTCCCGCCACTTCCACCATCTGCAGATGTCCCGTCACCTCCCTTACGGAGGGCCAGAAGGCCTAGTAGACCGAGCAGGGGCAGCAGCAGAATTGTAATTAGCAGAGCTTTGCCGCGCTTCTTTTGAAGAATCGGAAAGCGTCGCTTGAGGCTAGAGAACCAGCCTGTATCGTCGGCCGACACGGCAGGATCCTTTTTCATGACTTCCATTGCGTGCGGATGTGATCCATCAATCCTACTGTTCGGCTCTCGATTCCTCACAAGGCTGTCTTTCTCCATCTGTCTTGAAAGGGAAGATACCCCGTGCGGTCCAAGCTCAATCGAGGGTTTTCTGACGTTGAATAGGGAGTTGCAGCCCGGGAATGTTAGATGTGTATCGACAGATGATGCAATCGCCAGAGGGGTTGGAGAGAGGCGACAACCACCCAAATATGTGAATCAGGGGACTATGACACGCAATCTTGCCACTGTTCATTCAGGTACATACTGAGGCAAGAATTCCGCTTGAGAGATATCATGATATGAAAATGACGTGGAATCACAGAACTCATGTCAACAAAATCACGGTCGCTGTTTACCCCTGTTGCCCAGGTCAGATCCCTGTCAAAGCTTGTTATTGCGGGAAAAAGAGAAGCTACCTAAGGTACTGTGTTAGTGTAATTCCCTGGGAAACAGCCTTCACAGCGCCTCATCATTGATTGGTCTATCGCGCGGCCCTTCCGAAAGCTAGCGGCCGCGCCCCAACGCGGGGGGCTCACCATGACGGGCACGTGCAAGGACGACATTCTGGGACCAGAGATTGTCTCCCTGGGAACGGTTCAACTTGATCGAGTGTGTCTTGCCCCAGAGGAACAGATTCATTCGCTCCAACTCTCTGTTGGTGACGGACAACGCTTCGTGGCATCACAGTACCGTCTTGACAGTGGTCAGCAGGTGGTCAGCTAGACGGGCCTAGGGCGAGGGTCTGCGCACGGGATGATGGCAATGTTGTGATCTACTCTGAAGCTGCGCTAATGGATATAGTAAATGGCCATTGGAAGCTAGGCAGTCGCTGTAGACATTCCTGGCGCTTTGACGTTGCTCAGCTGTGAAAACAGGCAGACAGATTGATTAGCCCCAGGTCTGCTGGCTTCTTCAATAGCATCTATACGGAACTATCCATCCTGCGCGGTGGCTTGCCACTTGCATGCCTAGTGGAGCGGCTGGCCGCAAGTTGCAGATTACTAGGGTATCTTGCGGGGATTCAGGAGCACATCGAGGCTAGATCAATACCTCCTGCATGCAGCAATCTGCACGTGGAGTCGGAATAGCTTCCGCGGGGGTTGTTAGTGACCAACGAGATCGTCTAGTCTGCCGAACAACTTGCATCAAGCTACAGTAAGTCGTAAAGCTTGTCCAGAGAAGATCGGGTATTTGACGTGCGAGAAGAATGGAACAACTGCAAGTCATAGCCTTCTTCGCCAATATTAACATCACCGACGACGCTAGACCTACAGAGTATATTCGGCTGATATGCCAAACCTGCCCGCCTCAAAAGCACAAGGTATGGAGCTACGTATCGTAGCACATACCTATGAACAATGCAATATACCGTTGGTGTAAGCATCTGCCATCCCACTCGGCTCAGTAGTGGATATTCGACCGTCTCCTACCCATGTATAGTTACATTCCTGAAACACCACCACCTCTGTTGATCCTCTAGGCGACCGCTTGATGATAGAGACCTCGGCTCTGGAGAACGACGCCAAGCCTTCAGGTTGAATTGACAGTCGATGACGCTGAAGCTCGGGCGTGACTTTCATGCTGATGACGGAAGTGTGTTCCGAGGCATCTGAAAAGGGAGCTTTGTTCATTTCAAATGTATTGACCAAGTATGCTAGAGTAGCCTCTATATCATATACTGCCGCCAGCGTCATTCATCATCACATTCCTTTGAGGAAGCAAACGCTTGACATATCGATCGGGTAAAAGAGACTCGCATCCCAGCCAGAACAGCTCGCGCCCACCTATGCACTTCGGCCGCTGTCATACCTGCGCCTGCCTCGTAAAGGCGCCGGTAGAGAAGGTTGTATGTCTGCAAATAAATAGAACAGTCGTAGGAATCTAGGGTGGTATCAAGTGGCCTCCGTAGGCCCTGAGTCGCGCACGATATTGGTGTATGTACGGATCGCAAAGTATGCCCATATTATAGAGTGGAGAAACGTGGTACGAGATGTGGTATCGGCGGTTTGGTAGGACTTCGTCAAGAAGCAGTAGTCGGAGCCTACGAAAGAGGGTGACTCGCATGGCGAGGCAGATGCTAAATCCTTTGGTATGTCTCAGCTATGGCTCTTCCTCCATATAACCCACCAAAGTCGAGGGCCTCGTCTAACTCGGACTGCTCTAGGCAGCCAGGCGGTCTGCATCCGAAGCCAGCAAGCAAGTACCGCAACGCCATACGGCGAGGGAATGTCGTAGATTGCGCTTGCAACGGCTGCGGAAGTAGACTCATAGGCTCTAGTCGAGGTCTGGAGACTCACAAGATGAGTTGTTTCAGGTTGCGCTGGATTATCATATCCTGCACTGAGCCCATGGTGATTTTCAGCAAGTTCGTATCGGTAGCATTCGTGAAATGGCCATAAATCTCCTTTTCGGGGTTCCTATTCAAGGCTCTGAACTTGTCCATGAAGTATTTGCTAGCTTGCTTCCAGTCGTCGGCAGGTCCTTGATAGTCAACGAAGCCGTGGCTCGTAATGGGGCTTTGATAAAGTTTCTCTTTGAAGAGATCCATCTTGTTGAGAAAGAGAATGAGTGCCGACTTGGTGAACCAGTGGGAATTCGCGATTGACTCCCACAACATCAGGGCTTCGTTCATTTGGTTCTGTTCGTTCATGTTAGTTCTGTCCGTTCTGGTTTCCTAGCCCTACTTACGCCATCCTTATCCTCAACTAGACACTGGTCGTAACCACTGATAGCGACAAGGAACAGTAGACAGTTCACGTTCTCGAAGCAATGTATCCACTTCTTTCGCTCTGATCGCTGGCCACCAACGTCGAACATTCGGTATGTAAGCTGCCCCAGGTCGAATATCGTCTCCGTAATACCGGTCGTCCTCAGTCTCGACCGTAAAAGATCTTGGTCGTTGGGAACGTAGCCCGAAGACCATATCCGATCCAAATCTTCACAGAAGCTGCAGAGAAAGACGTTAGCAGCGAGAAGGTTGTTAGGAAGGACAAGCGCAGTCGCGTCGCGAACGTACTATGCGAGGTTATCGTGAAGAGCATATTCATTTCCCTTGAGAATGGCCTTCTGAACGCCCTCATCAGCCCAAAGCGATTTGATTGGTTGCAGAAAGTTTGCCGGTAGGTTTTCGTTCGCTGAGATCTCATGGTCGACTAGAATTAAGGCCTGGTTCTTCTGTTCGCAAGCAATTGGTTAGTTCTGTAGGTCACTTACTCCAATTCGCGCAAACGGCTTCGAGGTTGCATTGGACAAAGTACTTAGTAGGTAGGTAGACTAAGTCGCCTGGTGAATGGATGCCTCTTACCTCATTATCTTTGTTGGCGAACTCGATTCTTTGGTCCGTCATGACGTGAAATATGAGCCTCATCGACTGCACGACGTTGTTGAATACAACCGGCTTCCATTCGAGCTTCTCATTCTTGCTGAATCCTTGCGCGTATATCAACTTCATTTGCTTTAAGACTGTCGACTTTCCAGACTCTCCAGCTCCTGCAACACGTCCAACGTTAGGATATAGTGCGCCTTGACTTGAGACATGTTCTAATCGCTGCAGAAACTACATACCCAATAGGAGGAGCTTCACTTCTCTGGCCAAACGCTTCTCATCTTGTCGGATGATCTTGTCGAGTTCGCGAGAGCGGTTCATGCCCTCCTCATCCGTTTTCCTGCTCCCGAAGCACATCTTGGCGATGTTTGCTCTGCCGCAGGTTTGCCTACAAGCTTCGAGATTGGTGTACGGGTTGCGCGGGGTATTTATGTAGGTACTCTCGGACGCGCAAGCAAGTGAATCAATGCCCACCCTCAAATCACCGCCCGCGGCACGGTAGGCTAGCTCTCGGGTAGGGCGCCTCACGCGGGTAAGGTGGAGATGATAGGAGTGCGACGATATTGAGGTCGACGTCAAGTTGAGCCTGGGGAGAGGGAAGTGAAATGCTTTCTGGAACAACTCGAGGCAAAGCGATATCTTTTCGCTGCAGACTAGTGGTATCCCGCTGGGCTTTAGTGTTTCGCAAGCGAGAGTAGATCAGACAGTCCGGCGATGGGACAAATGGACTAAGTTAGAAGACTCAACCTAATTTCTTAGCCTGACAGTAGGCTGTCAACAATCTCGACGGCTGCGAGTTAAGACGATGAAAGACGTCTTTGCCTATCCGAGGGGGATCAAGACTACCAAACTATAAATTTGAAGGGGAGAGAAACGAAAAAAGAAAAGAACATCCAAGTTGTTGACGAGACGTCGCAGGGTAACCCGATATGGCTGAGTATTAAGGGGAGACGCTTCAAACCAAGACCCCCGATGTCTTCCTTCTCCTTCGCAACTCTCGATCTAAAAGTTGCGATGCTACGTGCATTGCAGGGCTATGTAGTGGTTACTTTCTCGGTACACCACTCATATTTCCAGCATATTTCCTCTCAAGTGAGGGATCAGCACCGCCCAGCGCATGACCTAGTCATGTACATACATATCTTGAGCTTGCGATTCATGATGCAGTGGATGCACTCATTATTTGTATTACGATCGTGTATGTAGGTATTCCATTGAGGGGGTGTGGACGGTTGGCTAGCTACTGTGTATGGAAAGGGGCATAACAACCGTTGAACGATGAGACGATAGATGATGATACATACTACTGGAGAATCCACCTCCGTCAATGGCACCACGACCAAATCAAAGTCGTTCGTGAAGCATGGAGTGGGGGAGCAGATCCTAGCTCGGGATCAGGGAAGGATCAATACCTAACTGAAGCTGCAAGGATACAGTAACAAACAGATGGAGTTGCTTCTTTAAACCTTGCTGAAAGAAGCTTGGCAGCCTTCGGCCATTTCTGCTGCATTTCGGATGGGCATCCTACGTATGATGAGTGGATCTTCCGCATCTGTACATGAGATTGCACGGGTACAATGTTAGGTACAGTACCTGGACAGAAATGTCAAAGCTTAACCTATCCCATGCACCACCAGGTTGACTTTTTGAGTTGATCAGAATAACGAGGCTTACATGTCGGGAAGTCATAGCGAAATACTTTGAAGTACCTGCTCCTGCCGTATTGGCAGCGAATCGGCGTCTCGTGAAGACATTTAGAAGAATTTGGGATATGTCGTAAAAAATTCCCGAGACTCCAGAGACTCCAGAGTAGATCCTGGTACGCGCGTTGCTTAGTGTCCCTCTCTCTACCACAGTATGTGGCCTGTATGCTAACTGCATCCATGAGACTGACGAGTGCGTCAGCAATTAGACGTCGATTCCAGATTTGTAAACCCGCCCAAACGAGTTTTGCCAGTATGAAGAAGCAGAGTTTATCATGCGATATAACGCCTGAAACAGAACCACAACAAAGACCCGAGTAAGTAAAATATAAAAAGATTTTTTTTTTTTTTTAGGTATATATCATATCAGAATGTTCTATCTATATTGATAGAGTTCTATATACATCAAGTTGCTATGGTTCGGTGAGGTTTGGGGGAACTCGTTATTTATTCCAAGAGGCGCTCGACTGGCACGCACGGATTGGTAGATCCCAGCGAGTTCCATGTTGCTTCTTTCGCCGCATGGATCCAGTCGCGGGCACGGACCGTTGACCCAACGACTGCGACTCGGCAAGCGTCCTACAACGCGCAAAAGGGCAGCTCGAACCGAGCAGCTTCTTTTTTCGTGATGCTGTAGGCAAGTTCGTGGCGCGGATTGTCTGGGGAACTGTGATATCGACGGGGGGAAACAAATTCGTACCCTCGGTTCAACCGGGTTTAATGGAAAGCTTGTTGATGCCGTAGGTCACGACTCAAGAGTCGAGTTGACCGTTGGGCCCTTAACTTTCTCTAGCCGTGTAAAGCTGGAGTCATCCAAGAATGCGGCCAGGGAGCGGAGTCGTTCAACCAGTTGCTGCAGACTCAACGAGGGGGGCCTGTGACCGATGATCAGTGACTGCTGGTGACAAGAATCCTCATGTTAGCGATAATCCCACGCATGCATTTGTCTGCAGTTATTAAACTTCTACACAGTACACAGTAGAGAAAAGGGGTCGAGCTACGAGAAGGTTAGCGTAAGTTTCGAAAGCAGACAAATTTAACAAAACCTGTACTCGGACCCCCACATTTTTGACGTGCCTTGGCACCCTTTGGCACCTCGACGATGCTAAAACAGATACCCGTACGGATTGGGTTAGGTATCGCACAGCCCGGGACGTCCCGCTGGGAATCCGTGGCGTCAACTGATCCGTACATTCTCTGTTTTTCAAGTAAAATAAGTCGATCCGTTGGCACGACCCTTGGACTCAAAGGAGTAAGAGCAAGGATCTCCAGGTGTTACATCAGTCAAGGTATCTATCTCTCTTTGCAGCTTAACCGCAGCTATGTCGGGAATGCCTCCTGTCAGCCTCAATTTGTCAACAGAAGTTTCTCCCGACAGTATCATTATGGCCACAAGACCGACGGGCATCTGAGGTGCCGTCTGTTATCGCCGGAAAACACGGCGCAATCATTTCCTAGACAGGCCCTTCTACCGCAACTCATGCTTCTCGAATTTATCTTGGTCCGGCTCACAGCACTGCATCTGCTTAGTCTACTATGTATCTTGACTATGGATAAATTCATAATGCCAAGTCATACTAATTCGGAACACCAGGATTATCAAGCATCTGTGCATTCTCGTTGTGCGACACTCGACGTGAATAGCATTCAAGGACATCTCAACATTCATCTCAACCCGCGAAACGTTCGCTTTTCATGGCTGGTCTCGCGTGATGTGATGGCATGCGGTTAATGGTTGACAGGGCGGCTCGCTCGCGCTTAGCAGGCCCACCCACGTTACCGCCATGAAGCGCTGAGTACAACTACGACCCGGTGCCATTCGGTGCAAGTCCTTGTTCTTTGAGCCACAAAGGTTGGTGTGAGACGCCGCTCTATAACAGTAGGCTGTAGCCCATACGCGGTTGCAAGGAGAGCCTGCTGGATCACTGCCGAAGACCTGTCACCGATTACCGCACCGCCAGACTGGTGACCATCCAGGGTCCTTTAAGTTATCGGAGCTATAAGTATAATCTTCCAATGTACTATAGTGCTCTTGGGCTCCATGCAACAGGCTTGGAATTGAGAACAGACGCGATACTGATTGAAGCTATCACTTACACCAAATTAGCGAATGGAGTGATTGCTACGCAGAGCTCCAGCTGTAGTCACTCGCTGTACTCAAGAAAGCTCCGGTGTTGGGCACCGGCTGGTTGCGGCTATTTCTTTCGCCAGTAAAAATTTTCAGGGCAGAGGGTAAACCTTTTGCATAGCCGGCAGCCCAAAAAGATCCACAGTAGCAATCGCAGTTTGGGTACGAAAATTCTGTGTCATTGTCTTGAGTTTTGATATCCTAGTGCACTGGCAAACCGGCCCCATCTATTGATTCAAACTTCATGTGTTCGTTTGTTGTTGTCGATCCACGTGAAAATCCAAGCAGAAGACTTTGGTATTCGTAGCAGTCGCGACTTATTCAGCCGAAAAGGATACAACATCTGTCACGGAGAGATCTCCACGCCGAAGATTTGTTCGCTATCACCTTGCAAGCAGCTTGCAATTTTTATCCAAAATGTCCGAGATCACGCACCCAACTATCAAGGGTATGTTATCAAACTGCTACCATTCGAGTTGAGCGACTTTGTACGATACTCGCAAAAGCAAACGTGTACACTTATCGGCATAATTGATGATCATTGTCGTCTTCTTGACTGGTGTCCTTGCCATCGTTTCAAAAAGCCAGACGATTACCCTCTCATTCATTTCGTCAACGAGTACTTATTGGAATTGAACATCGTTTCGCTGACTACTCTCAGATGGTTGGTTCAGGGAGATCTCCGAGATGTGGGCAGGTGAGTACTTGCCAGAGGAGACGGTATGTCTCGTTGAGATCCAAGACGCTTACCAACTGTCGTTGTAGGTCAAGCTATGACTCTGAAGGTTAAGAAGGTCTTGCACCACGAGAAGAGCCAGTACCAAGATGTCTTGATCTTCGAGTCTGAGCACCATGGCAATGTCCTGATCTTGGATAACGTCATCCAGTGCACTGAACGTGATGAGTTCTCGTACCAGGAGATGATCACCAACCTGGCCATGATGTCCCACCCTAATCCGAAGAAGGTGCTGGTCATCGGTGGCGGCGATGGGGGTGTCCTCCGTGAGGTTGTCAAGCATGAATGTGTTGAGGAAGCTACTCTGTGCGATATCGATGAGGTGAGCCTCCAAGCCCAAGCCCTACAACATATTGGATCCATCATACTGAATGGAATCCCAGGCTGTTATCCGTCTCTCTAAGCAGTACCTTCCTCACATGGCTGAGGGATTCAAGCACCCCAAGTCGAAGGTGCACGTCGGTGACGGCTTCAAGTTCCTAGACGACTACAAGAACTGCTTCGACGTCATCATTACAGATTCCTCCGATCCTGAGGGTCCTGCAGAGAGCTTATTCCAGAAGCCTTACTTTCAGCTTCTACACGATGCCCTCCGAGATGGGGGTGTCATTACCACACAAGGTTGCTACTATATCGACGATCGAAGCTTATGGAGTTTGTTGCTAATTCGATATCACAGCTGAGAGCCAGTGGCTTCATCTGCCCCTGATCACGAAGCTGAAGAAGGACTGCGGAGAGGTTTTCCCAGTTGCAGAATACGGTTTCACTACGATCCCAACCTATCCTTCGGGCCAAATCGGTTTCATGGTTTGCTGCAAAGAGGCTGGGCGAGAGGTCAAGAAGCCCTTGAGAAGCTGGACTCCTGAGGAGGAGGTCAAGCTCTGCAGATACTACAACTCCAAGGTCCACGAGGCCGCCTTTATTCTGCCCACGTTTGCGGCCGAGGCCTTGAAGTAAGTTCATCAGCATAGAAGGAATGGGATGGGTATAGAGGCCGTTGTTTATGACGATCTATCCTAGTAGGATCCTAGAGAATAAAAGAAATTCATTCCAATGGTCCCCTTAGCATTCAAACAAGACAGTGACCGAATCATGATTCTGCTGTTTCTTAACTCCCCTGGTGTCGGGTATCTCCGCCTACCTGTCGGACATGCAGTCCAGAGCGCCGACAGCATGATTGCATCACCTTCGACCCCGCTAAGTTGTCGGGCAATGGGGGCCTATCTGATGCCCCTCACAAGCTACACATTTTCCGATCTCGCAGAAATTCCCCCCAACTGACGCCGACGATATGCGACCACCATGAAATCATTTCTAAGGACCCTGGGTTTCTCTGCCAGGTCTTTCCCGTCTCTTTCACCATCATCTAGCTTCGGACCCTTGGTACATTCAATGGCAACCGCTACACCGCCTGTGTTGAAGAAGCCCGTGAAGCTGGCTTGCATCCAGCTCGCCAGCGGCGCCGACAAAACCGCAAACCTGTCAAACGCAAGAGACAAGGTCGTCGAAGCCGCTCAGGGTGGCGCAAAGATAATCGTGCTGCCAGAATGCTTCAACTCGCCCTACGGATGTGACTACTTCCCTTCCTATGCCGAGACACTCCTCCCCAGTCCCCCGTCCAAAGACCAGTCGCCATCTTACCACGCGCTCTCAGCAATGGCGGCAGAGACGAAGACGTATCTCGTGGGTGGGTCAATACCCGAGGCGGACCCAGATCCTGAATCGAAGAAATACTACAACACCTCTCTGATCTTCGGTCCCGACGGCAGACTACTTGCCAGCCACCGGAAGGTGCACCTGTTCGACATAGATATCCCGGGTGGCATCACCTTTCGTGAGAGCGACGTGTTGTCGCCCGGTAACAAGGTGACTCTTGTCGACTTTCCCGAGTACGGCAAGGTTGCCATTGCTATTTGCTATGATATCCGATTCCCAGAGCTGGCGACCATTGCAGCGCGGAAGGGATGCTTCGCGCTCATCTACCCCGGCGCCTTCAACACGACGACGGGCCCCTTACATTGGAGTCTGCAGGCGCAAGCAAGAGCTATGGACAATCAGATATATGTGGCCATGTGCAGTCCGGCGCGGGATTTGAACGCCTCGTACCATGCTTGGGGCCATAGTCTTATCGCGGACCCCATGGCTAAGATCCTGGTGGAGACTGACGAGAAGGAGAGCACCATCAGTTGGGAGCTAGATGGGGACAAGATCGCGACCACGAGGAGGAACATCCCGCTTGTTGGTCAGAGGAGATTCGATGTCTACCCTGATGTCAGTGCAGGTAAGGTGCGGTACAATGAGCTAGACGTGCCGAAATAGCTGCGACGAATGTTACAGAGTTGGATATTCAACCAAACTCATGCCCAATTAGCATGTATGGCTTAATATAGCGAGCTCAACCCTTCAACTGCACACAGATACCACGACCATGGCATCTGCGGCGTCAAGGTCTAGCTAATGTCACCAGATTTCTTGGACTATAACAGCTGAATGTGCCAGTCATGCTGGTGAAATTGACCTAAGTGCTCATTCAACTAATTCGACCTCAAATCGAAGGCTCTGTCGGGTATATGAAGCCGTGCTAGGCCCGAAGCTTCACGGCGATGAGGTCTGTAATCGAAATTCGAATTTCCCATACTGAGCCTGCCGGGCGAGCTGTGGTCAAAATGACTACAACCCTTGCCGCTTTCCGACTTCAGCTTCAGTGCGGCCCTTCATATATCATGATGAGTTCTGTCGGCGTCAACGTTGACGACGACCTCCTTCATAATTGGTATATGTCGGTGTGAGTAAGATGCTTTCTTGGATATGTGACCCTGCCTTCGCCGTGATGAGCTTAATATTCAACACGGCAGATGCAATAGCTCAAGAAACACTGACATGGGGTGCGACTATCGTGAGAACTGCAATGGTAATTGCTCGGGTTTTACGGCAACATATTTGATACTCGTCTCGACGAGGGCTTGTATGGTAGCGATGAGTCAATCTATAAGTATCATGATGGCGTCCCGTGAAGTTTCATCCTCGCATAGTGTTACCACCACCAACTTACCCAACAGCTACCGCCATACTTGATGAAACTTCTGATCATCCGCGATTGACAAACGGTCGTAAGACGGAAGGGGTGCCAGTAGATAATTCATCCTGATTCTGGCAAGTTACCAAGCCCCTTTGATGAAAGACCACCCGGATTTGGGTGAAGAATATCTCACTGGCGCCATCAACCAAGTCACAGAGAGCTGCTACGTGACGGACAAGATTTGCACTAACCCACCTTGAGCACGCGAACCACACCAAATGGGCATTTCGCCATCACCATGGATAGTCCGAGTTGGTTTTCTGTCCCAAGGCAGACTGCGAGGAGCTCACGAACTTCGTGACTTTGATCCTCGGGGCACTGATCCTTGTATAAGAAGAGGTCGAGAAGGCGATCGAAAGGCAAGATGGATCTCCTCTATGCATTGCTCTCCTACTCTCATGATAACCAAGTGTGACTGCAAGATGGAGACCCCGTCGCAACACTAAGAGATCATGGGACTTGGATTGTTTTCAAGGTTCCTCAACAAAAGAGTCGATGGTCTGAATAGGATCCGGGTCTCTTGTTACAGGTCATTAGTCAGGACTGTGTGACAAATGTCCGTTCAGGAAGTAAGAGTAAATAAGTAGATTTATACCAAGAGAGTGTGTCAGACACTGCAGGTAGCAAGCTGTAAGTGAAAGGCACGGGGACAAAGCGAATATAAAACTCTTGGTATGCAGCCCCCCTGTTCGTTTCTAGGCGCAATACGCCAAGCGGTGATCCGTTGGCCTTGAAGACTTCGCTTTCCCAATTTCAGCACCAAGACTCCGGATCCGCAGCATCACAGCTTGGCTGTCACATTTTGTCTCGTGATATGGGGATCGCCATGATCCAAAAGCCCAAGACATGGGAAGGCTTGGTAGCCGTATAAAGTTTCATTGACGTTGCGACGAAGAGCACGACCAGCTTGCCAAGTATTTCTATTGATTCTCGGCGTCGGCTGTTTCTCGCTGCTGCCACTGTGTAGAGCCTCGCTCACTCGGGGAACTATTCGTATCTTCAAATGCCGTAGCAGTTCCGGGACAGCTCCATCAGCGCCATTTCGTAAGTCCAGGTGCAGAAGTGCCCGTCTTCTCGTCGTTCTGGATAGTCGCGAAGGTCGCGAGGTCCGAAAACCGGTCATCTACACAATTCGAAGCATAATCTAGGGTATCTCCCCCCCTGTCCACCACCCAGCTTGGCGACAGGCTATTGCCGGCGATCATCGGCTTACATGAGAAGTGCGTCACCGCTCAGGTCCCTGAATTGGAGCCATCCCTTAGATTCGGGCAGTGCGCAAGCTGGGGTGTGTCATTTGTTACGCCGAGAGGTCCTGTGACGGATGGATTAGCCCTCGCAAATTGAGAGATACCGTAGACATGAGGCATTGACACATCTTGGCGGTGTGTTCTCCTGCATACCCATCTCCGGCATACATATTTAAGCATACTGGCCGAGTTCTTCGCAGTTCGATGTTCCTGCTTTCCTGACGAGCGTGAAAACATCACTAGCCGTGTACTACCTACTACTTACCCCTCCAACCCACCATCCATCATCCACCATCCACCATTCACCATCCGCCACAAGAGACCCAAAGCTTGAGCAATGTCTCGCGCAACATCAATGCTCACCCTCGAGAACATCAAGCTCCTCAACATCTCGACACCCAACTCCTCCCGCGAGACCCCCTCCTCCTGCTCCGCGTACACAGAAGAAGACGACGCAGCCTCCGTCTTCTCGTCCTACAGCGCCGCCTCGTCAGTCTCAAGCACGCCAGACGACGAGCCCACGCCCTACCAAGTCACAGCGCCGTCCGGCGAGCAGATCACGGTCTATGGCTCGTTGGACCAGGCCGTGCGGATCGGCACGATGAGGGCTGAGGCTGAGAGGCGGCGGCAGGAGGAGGGTATGCCGGTGGGAGTGTCGGGACAGACATACGAACTAAGCCAGGTGTCTATGGAAGACGAGGAAATTGATGAGGACGCGTACTTCTCTATGGGCTGAGCTGGGAACGTCCTCGCAGCGAGCGATAACTACTACTATTCGGACTCCAGCCCGACGACAATCGAATGAATGAACCAACGTTGGGTGAACAGGCGTTTATGGGGTATAACGGATTGGAACTGGTACGGCGGCGTTGCGGTTGGCGTACTGGCTATGGTTGAAGAGGTTGGGACCGAAGAGTCGAACAATACTTTAGTTTAGATAGTACCTGCACGAGATACCCTAGATATAAACTTCAAATTATTATCATTTAACTATAAATACAAACACCCAAGGTCTGTCTAAGATGGTACGGCCCTCAGAAGTTCTGGTATTAGTGGGGAACCGAGTGCAATAAGGGTTACGACACCCAAGCTTGCAGCCACTACGACGAGTGAATATACCTCGGAAAACTTGATATAGTGTAGCGGATGGCAGTGTCCTAGCAGTGAGGTCCCCAAACGATCGATAGGAGATTCGAAGATGGGACAGACAAGACAACCACAAGAATATACATTCATAAAGACTGATGAAATAACGTTGGTTCTAAATTGTCTATATCTCCTTTACTGCGACTTTGTCTAGTTTCTCGTCTATCTCTAAGACATCAACCGGCTCTCTAAAAGTCTATAGCCAGCCTATTAGCCGAGATGCCAACTCTATTCCCGTGTACAAGTCTAAACCTCTATAGCCTAGCCTTCGGCTTATCCTGCTTCTGCATAGTCTCAGCGACAATGCGCCTCTGAATCTTGCCCGTCGCCGTCTTGGGCATGACATCGGTGAAGTAAATCTTTAGTAAACACCATTAGCCACAAACATCCAAACGTTGGTTGTTAAAACACAGCACACGCACCTTTCTAGGAACCTTGAACTTGACAACCCGTTCCGCCATCCACGCACTCAACTCCTCTTCCCCAAGTTTCTCACCGGCCTTGCGCACGACTGCAACGCCCACATCCTGCCCGAACATCTCGTCTGGCACCGCAAAACTGACCGCCTCGCCCACAGCCGGGTGTCTGCTCAACACATTATCCAGCTCGATGGGGCTGATCTTCTCGCCTCCCTTCATGATCAGCTCCTTGATCCGGCCCGTGATGATGATATACCCGTCCTCATCCTTCTTGCCCTGGTCCCCGGTCCGGAAGAATCCTCCTTTCGCGTAGGCTGTGGCATTGGCGCTGGGGTTGTTCAGATAGCCCTTCGTCACGTTCTCGCCCATGATGCAGATCTCACCCTCGGCACCTTGTGGCAGCTCATCACCAGCTTCGTTGAGAATTTTGACTTTGACGCCTTGACCTAGCCCAACGGTACCGGGCTTGCGCTTTGCGGGCGGGAGCGGGTTCGACGTCATCTGGTGGGCGGCTTCGGTCATGGCGTAGGCTTCGAGCACGGGGGCCTTGAAGATGGCTTCGAGTTTCTCGAATACGGCCGGGGCGAGGGGCGACGAGCAGGAACGGATGAAGCGGATTTTGGGCAGAGGATTGGGAGCTGGGTATTTGAGGAGGATCTGGTGAATTGTTGGCACCGCTGTGTACCAGCTTGCCTTATGCTCGGTGAAGTCGGTCCAGAATTCAGAGGCGGAGAACTTGGTCGGTACGATCATGGAGCCGCCGCTGTAGAGAGGCGCGAGGAGGGCGCACAGAAGGCCGTGGACATGAAATAGGGGCATGACAAGCATGGTACGGTCTTCTGGGGTCAGGTTGTAAGTTCCTCGGATGTTTTCTTAGGCCAGATTAGTCGTTGTAGTCCAATAGCAGATCCGCCTTGAGCTTCTGTGGACTCTCGACACTCAAGACTGCTTACCCATTGTTCGACATAAATTGCGATGCGTCAATGGCACCTATTCACAGTATTAGTATACAGAGTTACGCAAAGCCACAGTAACACAACTTACAACTTTCGGTCTCGAGGTGGTTCCGCTAAGACACTGCATCAGCGCTCCCATCCTACACGATCATACCACTTACAGGTATTGGACCTACCTAGTATGGAGGACTAAGGCGACATCATCCGGCTGCGCCTTCAAGGCCTCCTTTCTCCCCTTGCCCTTCAACTGACCGGCATCCTTGACATCCAGCGCAACCGCCTTCTTCGCCTCATCCCAGTAGCACTCGGCAATGGCGGCATTGAACTTCCTTGCGGCCCTGACAGCCGGTGCGTTGGCCTGATAAGCTCCCTTGGGTACCAACACAAGCTCCGACTTGATATCCTCGATGTAGAACTCGAACTCGTCCTGCTTGTACGCCGGGTTCAAGGGAGCAGCAATGCCGCGTTGCCAAGAGGTCGCCTCGAAGGACACGATGAACTCGTAAGAGTTGACCACTGCTATGGAGACGGGCGAGCCATGGCCGATGCCGATAGCGGCGAGCTTGTGCTGGAAGGAGGAACACTCAGAAATGAGATTCTGGTAAGTTACAGTGAGTGGGTTTGGTCTCGATGGGACTATCACGGCTACAGAGCTCGGGGAGCCGTTGATTGAGCTTTGGAGGGTGGCCATTGTGTAGATCAAAAGAGCTATATATGTAGTAACGATAGGTCGACTACATATAATATCGACAAGAGGAAGAGTCAGGTATGAAGACCAATTGAGATGTGTAAGTCTATAGAAAGGGAACAGGAAAAGAAAACCACAAGGAGAAGTCACGATCGACCCAAATATGCCCCAGTCGTCAACAGATATCACACGCAAGAAAAAGTTGTCTGTAAGTGTAAGATCAGCATTTCCGCGCTGTTTGAAGGCATGGATGATGTGACGCTGGAACGGCGCTATCGGAGCTGCAGCTTAGCGGCTGGAAATCCCTGCAACTTGATTGCTTCAACCCCCCACTGACGCCGCTGCACATGCGCTAAGTTACCTGGGTGCAACCTACCTACCGAAAGTAGCTGCTGCAACTGGAGCTCAGCTTGAACCTCTCACGAAGCAAAGCAGACCGATCGTCCATCAGGCTGACGGCAGTCCTTATGTCCTCGCGTTGATCTGTTTTCAACACATCCTCCGAGGCTCTGTGACATAGGTCAAAGTCCATACTTCCACACTATGTCAACGCGACCGCCTCCCAAGGCAGGAGGAGCCGGCCTGTCTCTCTACGCCGACCTACTCGACCCTCCCGCAGACTCTTCAGCGTCGATCTCACGCGCTCCCGTCCTCTCTCAACAAGCACTCGACGCAGTGAAGGAGCAAGAAGCAAAGAAACCCGTAGACCCCGCATTGCGCTTCCAGCCCGTGCAGTCCATACGGCGTCCACAGCAGAAGGCTCAGAAGCCGAAAGCGAGTTTCCCCAAAGCCGCGCCCGGTGTAGGTACCAGTGCGCCAGGCGTGGGTGCTCCCGCCGGAAATGTAGCGGCAGCGCCGGTACCCGTGAAGAGTACCCTGGCGGACTGGGCAGCTACCGAGGATGACGAATGGATGTATGCCGGCGAGAAGCGACCTAGGCAGAATAAGAAGAAGAAAAAGAAGAGGAACGATGCGCCTGTTGAGACTAACTGGGATGAGATATATGATCCCTCGCGGCCGACGAATGTGGACGAGTATCTACGCAGCGACGAGCGGATACGAGAGGTTAGGGAGTGGAAGGCTCTACTCTACAGGCACAGGCGCCCTGCTTCCAAGAGACAGTCGAGCTGGGATAGCGACGAGGATGAGGATAGGCCCATGACAAGTACGTTCAGGCAACGCCCCTTCTATGCCGTTGCCAAATGCTAATATAAGACCATCGTCGCAGACCAGTTTGCACCTCCAAGTCAGTTCGCACCTCCCAGCTCATATTCCTTTGCACCGCCGCCGCCGCCTTCACCTCCTCGAGCTTCTTTACCAGACGACAAGACTGGCGATGATGCCTATGCTCGCCGCCTCGCCATATCACAGGGCAATCCTCCACCTCCTCCTCCACCCCCGAGATCGCCATCCCCACCACCGCCTCCTTCTCCGATACTAGCCTATGCAGAGCCAATTCTACCTTCAGATCCTCCACCTCCACCTCCCGTAGAACCCGAGTCCTCGACCATCTCACGCGCCCCCGTTCGCTATACGCGGCCCGAACCTGCCCCGGAATCGACCAACCTTGAACCCGAGCTTATGGACGAAGACATCCCCGAACCCTCAGACACCGAGGCTACGCGGACCAATCGCCCCGGGCAGAAGGGTTTCGCTGCCCGTCTGATGTCGAAATACGGGTGGTCCAAGGGCCAAGGCCTGGGCGCCGAAGGTAGCGGCATCACAGCCCCTCTGCGCGTACAAGTCGAGAAACGCAAGAAGAATTCCGATGCTGACGGCGGCGGGTCGCGAGAACGTGGCGGAATGGGTCGCATCATCGCGCCCAAATCCGCCACCACCTCTTCAGCCTCTCAGACCTCCTTGGACAGTAAATTCGGGCCCATGTCCTCGGTGATCGTCCTGCGTCACATGTTAGACAACATCGCGGATCTTCAGACCGAGATCGAGGACGGGCTGGGGCAGGAGGTCGGCGAAGAGTGCGGCGACAAGTACGGAAGGGTAGAGAGGTTGTACATCGACGTCCACGGACCGGACCGGAACGTATACATCAAATTCGTGGAAACGGTGAGCGCCCTGCGGGCCGTGAACGCGCTGGATGGACGGGTGTTCGCTGGCAGCGCCATTGAGCCGCGGTTCTACGATGTGGAAATGTTCGAGAAGGGCGTATATGAATAAATAGGGCATGGGTAGACACAGCGAAGCAGCAGGGGGAGCCCGCTGGCCTCAAGGTGCTAGAATATTCAAGACGTGTCTACTATCTTACGTGTCTAGGCCGAGCCTCAACTACAGTACTATATAACAAGCAGGTCAGATTTATGTCGTGCACTACTGATGGCACAGGTACATGTATACAAACAATTGTACAACGTGACGTGCGACGATCCACAAGAACAAAGATCTTCGCCAATCTCGCCAAACATACTCGCAAATCTTAATGACTACACGACGTCGAGTTTGTGCGGTTGCGTTGCTTCCGCATGGTACCCGTGACAGACCTCAGCAGCTCGACTGGGGGGAAACGAGAAATGGAAGACTTGGGACCAGTCATCCATCAAGTATTTGAAAATATCGACAAAGCTCTTTCATAGTCGACTTCTCAGCCACATGGTAGCAATTGTTGTCCTAGTTAGTAACGGCTATGGACTGATGGTACAGAGTCCTCAAGGCTGGGACTGGTTATAGATTAAACATTATATTTCAAAAGCTTATCAAGTCATGTAGATGTAGGCGAGAAAGATGTGAGATATACACGGCGGGCCTGTCGTATTCCTTTCTAATGCAAAACATCACTGTGCAACTGTCTGGCCCTACAGCAGAAATCAATATCAACTGGCCTACTGTGCCTCTTCTCATCCTTCCCTAACGAAAAATCCATCTAAAACATACAACACGAAACGCCAATGAGACTTGTGCTGCTAAAGCCAAGAGTGCCATTATCGCCATTCGTGTAAAGCCCCGACGCCACACCCGTACGTCCCCTTACCAACGCATTTGTTTCCGATGCATTTATCGGTATTGGAGAGTGAGTTGTCTCGTCGTAGGCCATTAATAGGCATATGTCTGGTCCGAGGTCTTCAGGCACCTAAGGAAAGTGAGAGTGCGTCACGTAGAGAAGGAGGCATTGTCTTAAGAGAAATGCGTCGGTATTAGTCTAACGGTCCTTGTACATAGCCCTTGTCGTAGTTCCATGCGATTCGGGTGAAATGACAATGACAGGAGTTTTGATGACATCCGGAAATGGAAAGTCTGAAAACGCCTCCGGGTTTCCTGCCCATATATACCACACTTTACAAGAACGCGACAACGAATCCAGCGATGGAAGCGAGGCCGATCAGAGACGACATGCTCATGCCCGTCATGGCAATGGCAGCATTGCCAGTGCTGTTGGTGCCACTGCTAGTGCCACCAGTCGAAGTGTCATTGTTGGCATTGGCGTTGTTGCTGGTGCAAGAGTAGCTACCTTGGATCTCGCCACCCTGACCAGGCTGGAGCTTGTTCAAGGTATCGCAAGAGCTGGAAATATCGCCGGTAGACGAAGCATCGAAGCCACCGCGAACATCGTTAAGGGATGGGAGGTCGACGGAGTTGAAATCTCCTCGGAGCAGAACGGCACCTCCAACCAGCTTCAAGGCAGGGAAGCTGTCGAGCTCCTCCAAAGCAGTGTTGTTGGCAATAGTGAAACCACCGCCAACCTTCTCCAAAAGCGGCATCGAGATGTTGGTCACCTTCGAGTTGCTGACGAAGGAAAGATCACCAGTCTGGACCTCGGTCAAGTTGGGAGCGCTGAATGATGTGAAGTAGTTGGAGTCGAAGCGGATAGATCCGTTGATGGAAGCCAAAGACTGGGCAGAGAACTCAGTCACGTTGGAGATGGTCATGTTGGCGGCCCACTCCAAGTTAGGCATGCTGACGCTCAAGTCATTGCCATTGGCGTTGATGTTGAGCAGCGTGCTCAGGTTGTACAACTGGGTGCTGAACTCCGTAAGCTTGTGGTTGTTGTTGATGTTCATGGTGTCCAGGGAGTGGACATTGATACCATCCAGACTGCTCAGGAAAGTATCAGCGATGATGACAGACTTGGCGCTGGTAACACCTGGGTTGCCAAAGGTTAGGGTGCTGAGGGCATTCAAGGTCTGCCAGTCGATGGAGTCGACGGATGTCAGAGCAGTAAAAGCCAGGGTTGACATCAACGTGACATTGTGCAGTTGGAAAGCACCACCGATGGTCTGTAGAGAGCTGGAGCTCAAAGAAATGAGGCCTCCGTTGTTCAGGGCAATCAAATCACCACCAATGGATGTCAATTTACCACCCAAATCGAGCGTGTTATCGGTGACGGTGTCGATTAGGACGCTGCCCTTTACAGTCTCGCAGGATGCAATAGATGTAGCATCGGCAGCGGACTGAATAGTGGCAGTGGCATCGTTACAACCAACAGCAACGGCACCTTTGCATGGGACGTTAGAGAACGAAGTCTGTCTGAGTATTGGCTTGGATGAACTTACCAGAAGCCATGCTGAGGGCCGCAATGGCAGACAGGAACTGCTTGCTGTACATCTTGAAGGACTATCGTTCGAGAAGGAAGGTCAGCAGGAATGACAAGTATGTTGATGGAGGCGCAATGAAGACAGCAGGTTTGGGAAACAAGTAGACAGAACAGTGCAGAGCTGGAAGAGGCTCGGCTTTGTGTAAATATTTGTATCGTGAAGAATTGGATCTGCAAGTTCCAAAAAGTGATGTTGACCTGGAGATGGATGAATGGAAGATTGATGTTGATTGGTTTTGGGGGAGGACAGATCAGTCACTGCGACACCAGTTGGCAAGCTAGTGACGACCAGACAAACTCTGTCAAATCCAGCAGGGTCAACTCATTAGAGGACAATGACTGTTGGGGAGGGAGCAGGCAAGACGAGAGGCAGTTTGGGCAGGGAGGAGATGGAAAAGATGGTGATTGCCGAGAAGCGTTTTGGGGGTACACGTCTCCGACGATCGCTATGCAATGCAATAAACAGCACCAAGATTGCAGCGGATGAAGATGACAACCAGTGGTATAGAGCAACAACGGCGAATGGTGCCAGGTAGTTTGACTTCTTCCCACCAATTGCTGCTGTTCTAGACTCTAGCTTGGTCAACGGTAGTGGAACGAGTAGCAACCACCACACAACGCGCCACCGGCCAAGTGCACTAGAGTCTCGAAGCTACAGTAGCTTGCATATTCGATGGAAAGGGAGTCCTGATGCCGTCCAGCGCCACGACTGTTCGGACCAGCGAAACCAGATGCCAGTGCCTGTTGGGGGCCCAGACCTGTCACATTTCTCTCGAGGGGGGTAAGTGCAGAGGGAACACGAGGACATGCGGTGGGTGTCGTGGTGAGAATCAGGAATGTGGAGGGGAGGCAGAAAGCTGATCCTCCTGCCATAACCCAATCGCTGAAGCCAATCTTCAACAAGCTATAGTCACCATCAGGACGTACCTTTTCCAACAGGATTCGTAATAATTGAATTTTCAGCAACTCGGGATTGGAAATTCCTAATCTCTCTCACAAACGAGTACCCAAACTGTCAAGTGTATTCCGTCCCTAACAGATGTCGACGCGAACTAGAGTGCTGTCGGATTCGTGAAAGGGGTTGGTATTGTTGACTTGACGGTCACTCCTTGATCGAAAATCGCGGGACGATAATTGTCAGTTCGAACAAAGGAGGTATTAAAACGAGGAAGCTATTGAGCGAGTGCTCTTCCTGCTATGGTGGAATATCGACAAACGAATGGATCCGAAATTGAGAGAGAAGAAAGATGGGAATGAGGGAAAGAAGAAGTTCACGTCAAGAAAAGCCGAAACGTTTTGGAATTCAAAGCTTGATGAATGGCGCAGCTTGGGCAGATTGGGCCTGGGGGGTGTGGGCAGAAGGGGATGAAATGGGAAATCCAAGTTGGGAGTGGATCAGTCAGTCGGTTCTTGGCCAGGGCCAGGGGAATAAAATGATACCATGCCAGCAGCCAGTCTAGATACTCAGTCTAGGTACCCACCAGTCTAGGTACTGATGAGCATGTCCCCGGCCGTCCACTCTCCAACTCATCAGAGATCCCGACCCATTGCCAGCCCATTGCATGCGCTTGATACATGGGCCAAGGAAGATCTCCCCTCGTGCCCTCGTCCCTTCGTCTATTTTCGATAGTACATCTAACAGTAACGTTCGTTCACTTAGGCCCGCCGCGGCAAACCATTACCACCACCGCAACCCCCCCTTAGCTGCCCCCTTGGACTGTATCGGCCAAGCAAAGACAAGCGTCAAGAAGGCATACACACCGGTGGCTCCGGTTCGCTCGTGCTGTGCAATGGCTCCGTGGATGGGGTCGTGGTCGTGGTTGTGGTCGTGATGATGTTCATACTGTCCACACGGTGCCACATCCTTCCAAGGAAAGCCGACCCTACTTGCGTACTGTGGTAGTGTTGCAGCTTCATATCAAATTCGTTCCATTGGCGAGATTGCTCCCCTATCGTCCAAGTTCGGCAAGCACGGAATGCGATACAAGTCTGCAGGCCTATGGGGCACTGCTCTGGTGCCCCCTGTCGATACTTTCCAGAAGCTCGATGGCGTCGTTGAGATTGCGCGTTTGAATGCGCCGGAAATCCGGCCGCATTGACCAATCCAATGTTGTGATGCGCATCTGCCGTCACTCACCTTTGTCGAGGCCTTTCAGATGTCTTCAGTCTACACAGTACGCAGTAGGCGACTGACTCATCGTCGACGCGTTCTTCATAAAGTAGACATATCTTCTCTCAGCACTTCATGCTCCGAAGCTGCAGCCAGCTGGGTTCATGTTCGAGGAGCTGCTCTGTCGGGTGGGTAAAGTCAATTAGCAACATCCCACGATCCACATCCACCGCGTTCCTAGCCGCAGCTGCAGATACGCCGACGGTAACAATCTCCGTTGCATTGGCTGCTGCACTGACGAGCCAGTGAAAGCCACACAGCAATTCAATTGGCAGAGCCTTCCAGTGCTTCATCTAAGATCCACTTTCTATTTCTCACATGCGATACTGTGTACTGTGTATCTTAGTTTGGACTGAAGCTCTCTCTCGCAAGCTATTCAAGTTGACAAGTCAGGTCTCCATCCCCTGACAGCAGTTCGACGCTTTACTCCCTAAGTATTTCCATCCGAATGGCACGTTTAAGGCATTGACATTGATTCTTGCATTCCACGAGTCGTGTCCATGGGCTATTGCGAGATCTCGAGTTGAAGCTTTTGTTCTCGACGATTCCTGTTTCGGACCTCCACTCTGCATTGAGCTCATTGTCCAAGATGACGACGAGTTTGTATGGCTGCTACAATTTGGGGCATCCATCCCCAATTGGGACCCACCCCTATCTTCTCGTTTCCACGGTGCGAGGCAACGAGTCTGCTCTGATGCGGCACGTTGCTGCGGTTCTGTTCTTAATGTCGACTAATACATGGTACGTTAGGTTAGGTTGGTATTTTGGTGACATCCCGCATTTTGTTAGTCAATGCCCACTCGTCAAGATTGTTCGAGGGGATGAGGTTAGGATGCAATATATTGATGTGCAAAATCAACGATCAATTGAATCTAGCGCGATAAGGCCGATTACAACTTTTACTTTGCGGAAGTGACGATTCCTTCAACTATGTATCCACTTCAGCAGCCTGTTGATGCCAGACCTTTTCACTCTTCCTCTGCCATGTATGTACCGACAGATATAAATCAGTAATGCAGCGTTGTGGTCGCATCCGCCGTTCCCAAATTCGTACTCACAACAGCGCAGCCTGCTTGATTATCACTGGCAGACGCCTGATCGTCCCAGGATCATCAAAGCTCTGGACACTTAGCCCCCTTTCATCTTGGATATCTATCAAACCTTGACTTGAAGAGCGGCAATCGAGATTGTCATCAACGATCAACTCTATTAACGCGACGCGACCAACAGCCTGTTCACGGACCATCTAATATCAGAGAAATCTGCCACCGGCCTCGGTAGCTTCTCTGTTACCAGCGCCACTGATTCACTCTCGAAGATATGACGATATATTATACGGGGACGCCAAGGCAAGAAAACAAGCCCATTTCACTTGGCCATCCTATTGGAAATGGTTATTCTATCGGTCATTCAGACAGAACAACCCCCAAAACCGCGACTATACCAGGGAATAATCCATTGTGATGGCCTCGTTGTTAACTTCATCCAAGTGTGGCCGGATATTAAAAAAAGAATTATAAATTATAAATGAACCGGTTGTTCGAACTTTAACATGCTTCCAGAGTTCCTATCGTCACCACGATCAGAATTAGTATCATCACAAGTGCGGCTCAACCGAATGACTAGGGACAGGGACCGGCCTCGCTCGGTTTCTCATGGTCACCGTTCGATTCAGAAAGAGCTCAACAGCCGCATATGTGAGCATTATCTCAGCGGTCACACGTAAGCATGTTTACTGTCGAACTTTATCTACGCCGACAAAGGTCGCGCCGCCTTCTATTCGTGCCAAAACTTGCTGGCACAAATACTAGCCTTTTGCACACATGCCCTATCCCAGCCACGAGCCTCTCGTATTGGTGGTAGCCGAGGCGACATTCTGAACACAAATCCTTATTGAACGTTTGCCTCTTCAATCTCTTGTTATGGCAGTCTCCCGTCATCCACGACTTCATACACCTCTTCAAACAACCCCCTCTGGCTTCCCTCTGGCTTGGGCTGAAACTCGTCAATCCCTCTTGACGCCATAAATATATGTGACTTCGAAACAAGCCATAGCCATGTTTTTCATCTGATCTTGATTCTCAGCACCCTCTGGAATCTGGTATGTGGTCACCCCTTCCAGCTGCCCTGTCGCGGCTGAGTATCCCTTCTGGCGTTTCAATTTGCGCCCCGCCGAGAGACGTAAAAAGCAACGCAATACTGCCGAGTGCTTTCGACGTCATGCGTCCCGGGACCCGAAACTATGCTGCGGCGAGCTTGATTGGCATAGCCGCGGAAGCCCGGCTGCCTCACAATTCGTAGTCACTCGGAGCTGTAGAATCAGCCTGGGAAAGTTGGCTGTTCAAGTCGCCGCCACGCTACACACGCGTCGCTCTACGTGGAAGTGGGCCGAGTGGCCGGGCGGCCTTGATTAGGGTGCACTTCTACCAAAAAGGAGCTTCATCAGGAACAGCTGGATTCTTCTCGTCAGCTTCCGGCCCTGCCAACGTCTTAGATCCGCTGATGAAGTGGGCTTGATTATATTCCAAAAGCTTGTCTGATCCCAATGCCGGAGCTTCTCGCATACAGATTGGATATCTAATGGAGATGGACGCTGTTGAGAAAATGAGGCTGCTGAATCAACGGTCATTGATTATTATCCGATTCTTTTATCGCTTCTCGTTTCTGTCTCGACATGTATAACCAGGCTGCTCTTGATCCTATAATCTGCCTAAATCTCGACGTGATACTATTTACACTAAGTAACTTTGGCGTCACGGCCAGGCCTCCTATGCAGTCTATGCATCGTTGTCTATGGAGCCAAGTTGACTGATGAACGTCAATAGTTACGGGACCAAGGACTCAGGTTCACTCTTGACCCTACGCTTCTTTCATTATGGCACTTCCTTCCACGAATTACCCTGTTTAGACTTAGCGGACACATGCCGGCATCTCTTTGCCGTACATCGCCACTGGAAACGGAGCCGGTTTTTAGAGCTTAATTCATTCTTCGCCACTCCTATACCAAGTTTCCCATGAGTACCAGCCTCCCGTGATTGTCTAGGCCTTGGTCCACTGAGCAGAGTTTGCAGCACCAGGAGAGGCAGACAGGGCCTAAACTGGACGTTCCCATGGCTGCATTATTGCCACATAAGGCAAGACTTAGGCTTCTTACAGAAGAGGAACGGTCTCGATGGGCCGTCTGTGATCAGTGAGAGTTAGCACCTGAGAGACCCCACAGCATAGAAGGCGTAAACATTTCTCTCTGGAATGAAGCACGAGCTCCTTTGGAGAGAATCACCTGCCACGCCTTGAAAGGTATCTCTTGGAACTCAAAGCCTCGGTATACCTTGGAGCTCGGCAGAGATGAGAGAGGTAGTTTACCACAAGTTCTATGAAGTTCAACGCAGAGATAAGACCATCTTCAGTCAAGTAAAGAGATCCGCTAGATACCAGTGGACGTTGAACCTTGTATTCCTACTAGACCCGTACTAGATAATGGCCATGCGAGTGAGATCTCGAACTTGGGAACAAGATACAATGGACACGGCCCGTTTCTAGACTTGACCAGGAAGTTCTCCCGAGCAGTTACAAGCCTGTTGGGGGGAATAGTAAGGCGCTTGAGTCATGGAGCCATGGCTAGTAATCACGTGGTCTAGGAGTGCTTTCACAGGTTCGTGGTCTATGCCGTCGCTGAGTACCTAATGTTGACTGGTGCGTATAGATGATGTGAGGCCCTGAATACTATGGAATCTGTCAATATGGATAGGTATGCCTGCGGCAAATGATCTGTTCTCGGAATCTATCATCACAGACAGCACAATCATCATTATCCATCCTATCCAAGACATTACGTACGGAGATTTCTGACTCTAGCACATGAGTAATTCCACAGCCTGATCGTTACTCCGGCGTACTAACGTTCAGGCGACGGGACCCTTACTTATCTCGAAAAGCCGGAATTGCTCGTATTTTGTAGAGAATGTCGAGAGTTGCAGGGCAGAGCCACTTCAACCTCAATGAGCTGGCTATTGTCGCCCACATTTTTACCTGATTGGAGCTCGATACCTGATGTACCTATCGCAAGTCTTCTCCTGAAAATGAAGTACAGATTTGACTTGTAAGGCATGATGACACAGTTACCGTGCGACTACCAGCCTCTTTCTCCAGATGCAGGCACTCGGGGTATCGAGCTCGAGCCGTCATCAGATAGTTCAGCCTTTTTGTACTGCAGCATCAAAGAGCTGCAGCCGAGCTCGATTGATGAAGAATATGAGGCAATTTCATACATTTTTGGGAGACCACGATTTGCAGACGACCTAATTGTTTGCGAAGGATCGAGTGAGGGAAAAGTCCGACACATAGCTCTCTAAATTGCCGGATGCTTTGCAGCGATTTTGACTGCCAGACAGGCAGCCGCCGTATTTGGGCTGATGCTCTCTGTATTGACCAGGAGGACTCGAAGGAGAAGGGCAGTCAGAAATCTGCCATGACACGCATCTACCGTGGTGCTTCTTTGGTGCTGGTATGGCTGGGGAAATTGGCCTGAAGAAGCAGCTTGTATACGACACATCAGTTCGACACCACGACTTCTGCCTACAAGTCCACAACTATGAGCGGACTTTTGCAATGAGATACTTGTGTCTTTTAAACGCGAAGTCAAAGACCCTTGCTTTGGTCAACGGTTGATCGTGAAAGAAGTGGCTCTGGCTTCTGAGGTCCTCTTTCACTGCTGCGCCGAGAGGATCCCCATGATGCGACTGTTCCAGGTGTTGTACACTGTGGCATTTGCAGACACGGATGGACTCGTTTGTTGGCTAGTATTGCCGGAGTCTGGAAATCATCAGTCTCCTGACCTGTGGATAGCTCAAGCTGTGAAATGCTCAACCTCCTAAAGTCGTTCGATGGATTTGGCTCCGCTGATGATCGAGACAAAGGTCTATGCGCTTACTAGTCTGGCAATCGACAGAGATTCAAGTCCACAGACAATAGGGATGAGCCATCGGCAGGACCGTTCAGATAAAAGCTTACCACTCCAGATCAGTTACGACACCACAAAAATTGTTTACACATGTTCTCCCACAGCAGTTATCAAGTCAAGAAACAACTAGCGCATATAGCAACTGCTGGGCAGTGCCCTTACTCGAGATGATGGTGATAACAACAGTTGCATGGCAGTAGGGGTACCAGACTGACGTTACCCAGGACTCGGAGAACCTAGAGGAATCAGCCTGTCAACGGAGAATCCGTCGTTGCAGCTAGTCTGCAACTCTAGATTATTATCTGCCAAGCTTAGGGAGGACGATGTATTTGCAAGAGATACTCCGTTCACAACAGAAGAACCCAAGATTATGGCTAGGCGCGTGATTATGACGTCGATCTACGCCCCCTTTCCCGTGTCCAACCTTCTATAGAACGCCAATCAATGGTTGAGGTCGACTCATGATAGCCTGATAAGCCAGGATGTCTGTTGCGTCCTACATCACGGAAGTGATGTAAAGGTCGATCCGAGCATGTTATGTTATGAGCTCCCAAAAGCCACGTGGCACAACATCAGTTGTCAGAATTTTGATGATCTCTATGTGAAGGAGAAGTCCAGGCTTGATCTAGAAACTGCAAGCCCATTTCAAATTTCCATGAAAGGCCGGCAAGTCTTCAACTGGAAATCAGGAGATAGCAGGAGCTGGGCACGAAGCTCTGGACTCGGCCTTGATCATTTGAACTGTGGGGATGGTTTCATCAGCATGTCCTGGACACGGGTAGGGCATTATACTCGTGGTCTGTTCTTGAAGCCCGAGGATGATGGTACCTTTAGGCTCATTGGAGACGGCCATACAATTGCATGAAGAGTCAGCAGTCATAAGTCGCGATAGGAGGAACAATTGCATGGCTACAAAACATCTTTCTGGCCTTGGCTGGACTCTTGTTCTGCGTAAGGCCTTTCGGCTGTTTGTTTCGTCTTACTCCTCCCTTTGTCAAATGCTGACAGAATTAAGGATACAGATTACGTTTTCCCTTTGCTTGCAAGCTCATCACTAACCTTAGTACAATGTCATTGCTATCTCCCAGGAAACACAGACATGCCCCACACCTAGTTGTTAGTTCTCGTCAATTTCGTCCCCTAGTTGTGCTTCTATACCGCGTGAATGGCGAGAGCCAGTTATTTGGGAAAGAAAACACGAATACTCTGGATGGAAGGAAACATCGTTTCGAGTGTGTGGCTAGGTTCGTAGCGCAAGATGGCCTATATACCAACCGTCTACCAATCAGTAGGATGCCGTACAAGCAAGCGCCTGGGTCAAGGGAGCAACCGCTACACTCGCATACTCTGCATCCGCCAGCCGATGGCTGTCAAAATCAGTGTCTGCAGCCAAAAATCATTACGAGCCAGTAAATGAAGCCATCAACCACAAGGGAGTAGAATAGATCTACTACTAACTCCAAATGTCCGAAGCGGATCAGACTCTCTTTTCCCGTAAGCCCCAAGGATGACCTTTATAACAACACCCTTACCTCTATGATGGAAGGCGATACGCTTTTCTAGGGCAGGCAACTACTAAGCGGAATATGTTTTCCGTCCCTCGACTTGAACTGACAATTTATCCTAGGGTTCGAACGATACGATGCAGCCGATCCATTCTGAAGTTCACACTGATTTCCTAATTCGCTATAGAGACAGTCTTTCGAACCCAGCAGCCCTTCAAATGGCACACCACCTAAGGAAGTCCAGCCCCCACACTCCAAAATGAACCTGATGGTCTCACTCACTACTGCCTGAAGCAATAACAGGGCAAAATGCTAAGGTCTTTAGAACACCGAACACCATCCAAGAAATCAAGCCAAGTCAAGGCTCGACTTAAAATAGATGATTAGGTGGTTCGGATATGCACTCGACTCAGTTGTTCTTGCTTGAATCAATGTTCCTTGTCTCAATGAAGGAAATCTCACCTTGATTTGGTGGAATAAAGATCGGGCCGCATATACATCCACTTCGAGCTATTCAGGGCATTAGCTTAACCTGCGGAACCTATGGCTTAGATAGCACGAGAATGGAAAGCCTGGCAGCAAAGTCCCCGGAATGGCACTCAAGACTTAAACAGTGAGACAGGTACTCACCTTCTGCATAATAGACACTGCGAGAAAACTGGTTCCATATAGGAGCATGTTGGTTAAACTAGTAGTTTTTACTTAATGAGAACGAGACACGAAGCCGCATAACCGCCCGTCTCCTCTTTCTCAACCATACTCATGGCTGTGTCGACGTTCCCCCCCGATGAGCGAGAAGCCCTAACGCCATTACGGGTAGCCCCTCGCTGAACGGGGTTCCCAGCCTTTCATATCATGAAAGCACTAGAGCCCTCGTGAGGTATGCTCCAATGTCAGTCATCTTAACAACCCTCGACTGCCTGCTTATTCCATCGTGCTGACATCCGTCTCCTCGACCCTCCACATATACCACATAAACACACTCCTGTAGGGCGCGAACTTCTCCGCCATTTCCTCCATCTCCTTCTCGCCCATATACTTCCACTTGCCTCCCTTGTTCTTTAGTTTGGCCACATCCCGTCCCACAAGAGCCGCCATCCCCCTCTGAACACCCAGATCACCGAGAGAGAAGACGTCCATCCGTTTGAGCCCGAAACACGCGAACATCTCGACGCTCCACTTGCCGAGCCCGCGCACCGCGATAAGCTTCTCGAAAACCTCCTCATATGGCGCATCGTGCAGAAGCTGTGTAGAGAGGTCACCGGAGATGAATTTCTCTGCCAGGCCTTGGACGTATTCGGCCTTTCGCTGGGAGAGTCCAGCTGTACGTAGCTTCTCAATGCTGGTGTTCGAAACTTGAGTAGGGTTCGGAAACTTGGTACCCTCTGGATCAAAGAGCTCCACGAACCGCTTCTTGATCGCCTTGGCGGCTGCGCCGGAGACCTGTTGGGAGATGATGCCAGAGCAGAGAGATTCGTAGGGGTCGATTTTCTCGGCTAGACCTTCGGGGCTGAAGATCTGGCAATGGTGTCCGTCGATTAGGGGTTTCATGCGCGGGTCCACCTTTATGAGGTGTGCGCAGGCTTCTGTGAGGAGGTTGGCTGTAGTGGTTTGAACCGCGGAGGCCTTGGAAGGTGATACGCTATCCAGGGATCTCGAGGCTACGATCCTCGAGGTCTCTGGTGAAAGCAAGGTTGCATTGGTACCCCGGGGATCCGCGAGACGCCTCACAGCTGCTGGCTTGGGTTTCGGTGTTGTGGCCGTTCCCATCGCAGCTGCTGGTTCGCCGATGAGCTTTGCGTTGCTCGGTGTGGGAGTAGCTGGAGGTGGAACTGACGACCTCGCCTTAGTTCTCCGCTTGTTTGGTGTTGAGGGAGCTGCTTGCTCTACCTCTCCGCTGGGGACTGGATCCGAGGCTGCCTTCCTCTTCCTGCTACTGGCCTTTGATGCCGGAGGAGGCATAGCTTCTGGCGACGAATCAATCTCAGCCGCCGCGCTGAGCCGTGCGGATCTCCGTGTTGACATCGGTCGGGCGGTTAAATGGAAAGTCCCTCTGTTATGAAGTTGGGTCGAGTGTGTAAGCTGTGATGAGACCGTAGCCACGGATTGAAGTGGGGTGCTAAGCGTTCGAGTGTACAGTGCAGCGGACTTGGGAGTGAGCCGCCGTGAGAGCTTCTGTGTGAGGTTGTTGCTGGCAAATGAACTATGCATCTAAGTTGTGATATCACCGTCCAAAACCGGGTGATTTGAATTTAAAGGCAATCTAGTTAGGGTGTTAGTCGTGAAAATGACGACGATCATTTGTGACCGGCAGGACACAGTTGAGAAAGTCTCAATAAGCGACTCCTGAGGCGCTTCACATGGGAGAAACAATAAAGACCACAGACAATCGACAGTAGTAAGACCCGCAAATATGTTTCTACTTCATTATCGTACTTAAAACTCGGTGATCTTCAGCTACGCCCTTGCTTTGTCATGCGGCTCTCGAAAGGAGCCGCTTGGATCATTGTGGCGCCAAATGCCGTTGAACAGACAGACAGCACTGTCATCATCTGAACTCGGGAAACCAGATGAGGGATTGCAGCAAGCTGGAAATCTTGACCACTTATCCCCAGCTTTGTCTTCTAGATTTCCAGAATGGCTACTAAAAGTCTCGCATGAACCCTTTGCTGGAGAGAAACAGTTTGCTCCTTTCCGAGGCGGGACCCCTCATCACGGGATCCCTCGACGTTCCACACCTGAATGGCAGCGTCCAGACTGGGCGAACTTCTCGATGCACTATGCCAGGTTATTGTCTCGAGGTTATCGATAATTGTGAGGTGTTAGATTGGTCAATACAACAACTACGAGTAGAACAGTTCGCTGAAGACGTTGAAAAAGCATGGCAGACTAGGTACTACTAGGTAGGCATCGAGCTCGGGGCAGATTGATAACCAATTGTGGGCCCGTTATTCCACCAGAATAGCTGGCAGCAATGGGGTAGGAGCTGGAGGAGGAGCTTGGAGGAACTGGAGGAACTGGAGGCTGGGACGATCATGATCACGGGAATCCAGAAATCAGTGGAGCTTCCACGTCAAAGACCACCGTGTCCGAGTGCAGTCAAGGCAGTGGCAATAGGGTGCCAACTTTGGAAGACTCTGGTAGAGTTGGATTGCGAAATCGTCTCCTATCTGGATGCTGATGTACTGCAATCTCTGATAATTTGGGGTGACCTAGAGGCGTCCAAGAACCCCTGCGTTCTCGTAGGAATTGTAATCGCGAGAAACTTGGCGATACTCTAAAAACTGCAAGGACGGATACAAGCTCGACTAACGCGAGACGAAGAAAAACGATACCTGAGGCGCTATCAGCTAAGCTGGCAAACCCGCAGTAGCTAGTCCCGAATTAAGGGACCCTAGTACCAGATCGCGTCAGCGTATCAAGTATCGCCAAGCGAATTGAACCCTGACCATTTCTGTGGCTGCTGCTAAGAGAGCCAGGTTGCTTTCGTATTTCCCATGCATCCAGCTTCTCCTAAACGGAGCCAGACCCAGCATTAGGGATTCTCGGCTTTCTATTGCAATCAATTGCATTCAGAACCGGGTCCTTTCCTCGCTGCTCTGCTCTGCTCTGCTCTGCTCTACTCTGCTCTCGACTTGCTAAGTCACTGACTGACTCTCGCGTCCCCTCTAACAGTCGACACCCAGCGGCTGACCTGCCATCTTAACTCGCCATCGTTAACCGGTTCAGGTAATCTACGCCCGCCGCCTCCAGCCCGCGCCAATCAATCAGTCCAAGCTCTCGTTAATTCTTTGCGCTGGGGACTTTTCTCGTATTCTTTCCTGGTCAAGCATCTGAGGAAACGACCAGTATCAATCCGATCGAGGAGCGGAATTGCATCAGAGCGTGTTGCTTTCGACTTTGATTGACTGTTCGTTCGGCTTTCCTTTGCATCGATAGACTTCTTGTTTTTCGCTAGTACGTGGCTATAACCGGAGGACACACGCCTAAAAGTCATCTGTGGCCACCATCCCGTCCTGAGTAGAGCTTCCGCATCCCGTTTCATTAGCGCGGACTGCCCCCGAAAGTCTCGAAACACTCTTGCACTACACCAACCGCGATCACAAGGCACGGGACGACACGTCAAACACACGACGGCGCTCGACAACTCTTTCGCATTGCGATCGTTGCTTGCTTTCGCGACACCATTTAGGGGTGGTGAACAGGGCCACCCGAAGAGCTCAAGATGCTTCTTCCCAAGGGCGGCATCACCTGGAAGTCCGCCAAGGCACAATTACCCCCTACGAGAGCGATATGGGTATTCTTAACGCGTACGCGTTTTCTGCTCTCTGTCGCCGTCGCCGGTGTCATCTTATTACTATGGCGCGGTATCAGGACGTCAGCCAACGAAATGCAAAGGTAAAGCCATCTATCTCCCAACAATTGGTGAACATGGTTGCTCTTGCTCCGGAGAGCAGGCCGCCAAACACAGCGCTCGGAAGACACGGAACAGAACACACAGGCTGACTTCTTAATTCGCAAATACAGTTTCTACTGCTGGGGCCCTTCGAAACCGCCGATGGAGATGACCCTCAATGAGCAACAAGCGTGGAATGCCCACCTACAAACACCAGTAATCTTCAATCATCACACCCCTATAACCGTCAACGATTCCTCCATCGTAGAAGTCAACCTCAACCCAGTCAAGTCTACCCGCCAGGCCCTTCAAAATGAGGAACGCGTTCTCATTGTCACCCCCCTGAAGGATGCCGCGCCCTATCTGTCCAAGTACTTTGAGCTCATCGCAGAAATGTCATATCCTCACCACCTAATCGACCTCGCCTTCCTTGTAGGCGACTCCACCGATGATACCCTCGGTGTTCTGGCCATGGAGTTGGAGCGCATTCAGAAGCGCCCGGATAAGATCCCCTTCAACAGCGCAATGGTTGTTCAGAAGGACTTTGGCGTCAAGCTCAGCCAGTCCGTCGAGGATAGACACGGTTTCGAAGCACAAGGTCCCCGGCGCAAGGCTATGGGACGTGCCAGAAACTACCTGTTATCGGCCGCTCTAAAGCCGGACCACTCCTGGGTGTACTGGCGCGACGTTGATATTGTCGACAGCCCCAAGAAGATTATTGAGGACTTCATTGCGCATGACCGGGATATAATTGTGCCGAGTACGTTTTTCTTGAAGGAAAAATCAGACCAGCCATGAGCATACTGCTAATGGAGTGTAGATATTTGGTTCCACCGATACAGGGACGGTCGTGATATCGAGGGACGATGTCAGTTTCGAGCCATCGCTTCTATGATTATATCCCTTTTTGCTAACTTGTTGTGTTATAGTTGACTACAACTCCTGGGTCGAGTCTGAGAAGGGGATCAAGCTCGGAAACAGCTTGGATAAGGATGTGGTGCTTGCTGAAGGTAGGGTAATCATGATTCCGGATCAAGGTCTCGTAACTGATGGTGGGGTCGTATCACAGGTTACAAGCAGTACGACACTGGACGACAGCACATGGCTCGCATGGGAGACTGGCGGAACGACAAAGATGAGGAGATCGAGCTCGATGGTATTGGTGGTGTCAACATTCTTGTCAAGGCTGACGTTCACCGGTCAGGTAGGCTATCAAGCTTCTTTAGGGATTTCTCGATGAGCGTACTAACATCACGCTCCTGCAGGTATCAACTTCCCTTGCTATGCCTTCGAAAACCAAGCCGAAACGGAAGGTTTCGCAAAGATGGCGAAGCGGGCGGGCTACGAGGTCATTGGGCTACCCAATTATGTCGTTTGGCACATCGACACCGATGAGAAACCCGGTAACGCGTAAATGCCTATACGACGATATTTTCTGCATTATTTCTTGTCTAACAATCCCATACACTTGCTGTGTACCGATTCTGTCCACCGGTCTCGGGTGTTCCATATTATGAAGAGGGACAGGGAATGGAACGTAATTATTTGTACGAAGAACGTCTCATGACACATGCATACAACACCACCAAACTACTACCCCATTCAGTTCGACACACATTCAGGGTAAAGAGGAGTCTGGGACGGATGCAATTTATTGTGCTTCATTTCTCTCGCCAACACCATCAACCCTCCATCTCCCGCGAGTGGACTGTCATAGCTCGGAACACGAACGTCACGACTCGCCTACCTTGATTGTCTGCGGGCTTAATTTGTCCGCCTGCTTGTTGACATCCACTCATGTTCACGATTATAACATGCTCCCAATACTCCGCTTCCTGGTTGAGCGGGTGGTTTTCTATATGCGTGCGAAGGTATCACAAGCACGCGGTTTGCACGGACGGCATGGGTATCTTTGGGCGAACCCGCTGTAATAGAATTTGGTTATCATAGGCATGGAAGCTATGTGGACTTGGAAGTTGCGTCGCGTCGAACAGGGGCAACGGGCCGCGCTAGGGCGCAGAAATGACATACCCACTTGGTTGTTGGGTGTTTGTGTGTATTTGAGAGTCTTAGTCGTTCATGGTGAAAGTAGAAAAGCTTGCCAGAATCTTCCAGCTCTCCCCCTCTACTGTTGCTAAAATTGAGCCGTGAGGTGATGTTCTTCGATGGGTTATGAACTACTTACTGCCCGAGGTGATAAGTAGACCACAAAACACAGTCTGATGCTGGGATGGAAAGAGGACGGCTAATCGAAAGTAGGATACAGACAACCTTGTCGAATCCACTACGACGTATTGACGGTGTAAAATGATTTCTGGGGGTCGTATTAGAGACAATGCTTCCATGCTGCGGTCGATACAAGGCTAATATATAAGACTGCCTGAACTGTACCGTAAATTGTGCTTTTCGGGTTGGGTCGAGTTGTCTCTGCAGATGATCCGAAGTTCAAGGGGTTTGAGTACTTGGGTTGCCGTTCCTTCGTAATACAATGTATGTAATACCAAGAGGTCAGGCCCTGGGTATAGGTTTGATCATTCAATGTCCCTCTGTGGGAGAAACACAGTGAGCTATAGCGAGACGCCTTACGTTCACCCTTGATGTATACATCAGAGCAGACTTGCAGAGCGAGAGGGGTCGTTTCCGTATTGCAACGAGAATTCCAAAAGTTTATACATATAGAGTCTCGCCACACAAACAACAAACACCACATCTCCCGAACCCGAAGTCCGGTCCCTCGATTCAGCAGTGACGCATCTCTTCTATTCAGCTTATTTGTACAAGCGACCCCTACTTCTATCCTGCTTCCCGGCCCCCAACATGCTTCCGCCTCCAGCTCAGTGGTTCTTGACAATAGTCAGCGAGTCCAAAGCCTCCTTCTCCTTGTTCTCAGCCCGGATCTGCTCGATGAGGGGGACTAGGTAGGGTTGATCCTATGTTCTCCGTTAGCATCCTATATCCCGTATTCACCTCTCGCCTTGTCTGAGCCTCGTAAACCCCCTAGACCGCCGGGGTTGGGAGGGGCAAGAGGAAGCAAGACTGGCTGGCCGACTGACTGACCTCCTCAGGCTTGGTCCACTGATCCTTCGGCAATAGTTTATGCGTCACCGAGCACTGCGTGGCGCGGCGCAGACGGTAGACACGGTCGTAGGAGTCCTGGGGCGCAAGGCGCTTCAGGGCCTTGATCACGTCTTCGTCTTCTTCGACAATCAGGTCATCGGCACTGTTTTGAACAACCCATCAGCAACCTCCTCTAAATAGAACCAAGATCTCCGAGACTTTCCATGCATTTCTAACATTCAATGGCAGACAATAGCGATGTCCGGGTGGGTAGGGTAAACTAGCAGAGGACTTACCGAAGACCCATCTGGCGGTATCCAGCAGCATTGGCGTACCAGTTGGCCACGGGTGTGAACATCTTGCGCAGCCATGGCCGCTTCATCACGTAGGGCGCGAGGGAGGGGTATGCCGACATGGTTGCGGTTCGTACGGTTGAGACTCTGGGAGGTTTGGGGAGGAGAGAGCTCAGGGCAAAGTGGTGATGTGAGTGATAATTGCTGCTAACTTAGTTGACTGGCTGGCTGCACGTCGTCGGATCCCGGGCCTAAGCAAGCATAAGCTAGAAGGTCACGTGCACTGACTCTACCTCAAGTACTACAGGCCTTTTGGGGGTTCAATTGGTCTCGCTTTGCAGCTAGCTGGCAGCTGGCGCTACAGTAGCTCCTTGCTCGGATTGCCAATATGGACCTATATCGATTGAATGCGATTCGAAGTTTCCTGGGCAGGTAGGTACTTTAACAGTACGGAAATAACGGTGCAAACAGGTTCGAGGCCTGCATCAACGGGACTGATATGCTTCTATTCACTATTCAGATAGGGGTTTGATGATGATTTTACAGTAGTGAATTAGAAAGCGAGCAATCGCTATCTGTATATACACAAGTATGCAGTACACAATAGGCGACATCTGTTATTTCGGTCGAATTGCTTTTATCTGGGGATCTTCGCTTGCGGGCTCGAGCTGTGAGCTGTGAGCTATGAGGTCACCGCACCGCCCCATCCCATCCTGGAGTCCAGGACTATGGCAGGCAGTCTGTTAAATGGGATGCATGACCACAAAAGACTACCACTCAGGTCGAGACCAGATGAATACACCGCACTGATGACAACGGGACGAGCCTCTTCTTCATTGACTTGAACAATCTCGAGTCGCGACATCGGTCTTCGCAGAGAAAGTCGGCTCGGCTCACACCGGCGTTGCTCCTCCATCGTCAGCTGCTCTACTGTGTACTCGCTGGGGGAAGACCCGCTTGGCATTAGCGAGCCACGTCCTCCGATATTCTTGCTTTGCTTTGCTCTGCTTTGCCTGGGACGAACATCACACAATCGGAACCATTGTATGAGCGACCTCCGCATTCCTCCACTCCCAGTGCACTCCAGTCCTCACCCTCTTTGCAACATTACTCCCTCAAGTTCACACATCCCAACCCCAGGCTTCGCAGTGAATGTCAATGGCCCGCAACAACCCGTAGTGACTGTGTCGACGGTGGACTTGCGTGGGAGCTCTTCCCCGCACACCGCACACTACCTCGCCTCACCTTGACCTTGTGTCGCTTCCGACGGCATACGCTACGACGACTTTGAGGGTGGTCAAACCAGTCCGTACCTCTAATTCACTTCGGGCGGGGCCTCTGTAGCCGCCAGAGGCCCCAACGACCACAACGGACCCCGAGTCCTGTACTACCCGAACATTTGCGAGCTATCGATAGGGAATGTCTCACGACCAGGCTCGGAGCGATTCGACCGGACGGTCGCCAGACACCTCGTCAGCCTATGGGGCTTTTCCTTCCCGCACACATTCGCCGTCGAATTCCTTGGGATCGTCAGTCGAGGAGCACGAGCAGAGAAGCCCAAGTTCACCCGGGTCGGGAGTAGCCGCAATGGCCAAGCTTCACGACACGGAAGGCATCACGCTGTTGCAAAGATGGGCGACGCACGCATCAGAGTCACATTTCAACGCTCTATCGGGAGCCGTGGGTGGTTTCACTTCGGGTGTGGTTACTTGCCCGCTCGACGTCATCAAGACAAAGCTCCAAGCACAGGGCGGTTTCTTGCCGATAAACAAGGGAAGACACGTGGGCCATCACAAGGTTTACGAAGGCTTAATGGGCACAGCTCGAGTGATATGGAAAGAGGAGGGCATTCGTGGCATGTATCGAGGATTGGGCCCCATAATACTGGGCTACTTACCGACATGGGCTGTTTGGTTCACCGTTTACAACAAGAGCAAGGAGTTCCTGGCTGAACACCAAGGTAGGTTCTTCTATCCCAAGGCGAGATGCTACTCTGAAATCTTCTCTCTATTGCTAACGGTACCTATTCAGTACAAAACACAGTCGTCATCAACTTCTGGTCCTCGATTGTCGCTGGAGCCAGCAGTACTATTGTGACGAACCCCATATGGGTTATCAAGACCCGCCTCATGTCACAATCCTCAAGAGGTTACAACAGGGAAATGTCCGTCTTCCCGAGGTCCGGTAATACCCCCACGTCAAGACCAACCATCAATTCTCCCTGGCATTACCACTCTACAGTCGACGCCGCAAGGAAGATGTATTCCTCAGAAGGCGTTCTCTCATTCTACTCAGGGCTCACACCCGCGCTACTGGGTCTTACTCATGTAGCCGTGCAATTTCCTGCATATGAGTACTTGCGGCAGAGGTTTACTGGCCAGAGGATGGGTCAGATGCTCGACGATAACGCAAACGCACACCGACACTGGCTCGGTGTGCTATCGGCTTCGATATTGTCTAAAGTTCTTGCGAGCTCAGCTACCTACCCGCACGAAGTTATCAGGACGAGGTTACAGACGCAACGAAGGCCCACCCCGGGTGTCGAGTATTTGCAAGCGCTGGGTATCTCAACGCCTAATGAAAGCGGGAGTAAGTCCGGGAACGGACACGCAGGGAATCATCCACCTCCACAGCCCAAGTACAAAGGGGTTGTCATGACCTTTCGTACGATACTGCAAGAAGAAGGATGGAGGGCGTTCTACGCAGGTATGGGCGTGAACATGATGCGTGCCGTACCTGCCGCCACGGTGACCATGATGACATACGAATATGTGATGAAGACGCTGCATACTGAGAAGAGTGAGGGGCGCCGAAAGAAGGAGATGCTAGGAAAGGCAGAAACCTTGCCAGAGCCGTGAAAACATCTAGGATTCGGAGCAGCTAGTGGGAGCCGAAGCTGTGCATTCGAAGAGGAATCACCGTACATATAATATGATCGCGGCGTCTCGGGGAAGACATCTACTACAACACTTGAGGGGCCTCGGATTCATGCATGTTGAACGGGAGTAGTCCAACGGACGGAAAGGAACAAATCAGATACGATACCCTTCTTTGTAGGTATAGACATACTCCGGTTACGGTCACAAATGAAATGGCGTTTTATCTTTGAATCTACTAGAGGCCCTGAACTCGACACAATGGTAATATGATAACGAACCTGTACTGCGGCATTGACAGAGGAGCAGTGCGCACATCTCACCCTCTTGGACGAGTCCCCGAACAAGTCGGGTATGGCATAGTAGTAGATAGACCTCGCACCTTCCGACTGTAGGCATTCTTGACCTTTCAGGTATAAGAGCCATTTCCCATCCGTCAGCCGTAGAGATCTCGATTTAAGACCATGCCGTTGCTGACTTGCGGTAGCGCTCGAGCTGCATCACGCCAGCCTTGACACAAGAACAAGGCGCCTCCACCGATGCCCAATGCTCCCCAATAAGTATCGTCGAGGCATGGCTCGCAGGCCTCACACTGTTTGGAGTGATCGACAGCAAAGCGCCGGTTACGCCCGCGGCGGGTTCGCTCCATGGACTTGGAGGTGGCCGTGATGAAATAGACGTGGGAGGATGTGTGCATACGCGTTCGGGGGCTGAGGAGACATGGGGATGGAATAGAGACAACTCAATGTGATTAGCCATTCACTAACTACTCAAAGTCTCGAGGTTGAGAAAGCATGTGTTGCATGTTGTTCTGGGTCATTATTGAAAGATCACCAAGGTAGTGAGACGGGATGATTGTGCCGGTGAAGTTGGTGAGATAACTAAAGGGGGTTTGAAGCATGGCGGTGATGGCGACAACGACAAGACAAGAATGACTTCGGCGGCGACAGTTACAACAGAAGCACCAAATACGTGGCGGAAACAAAGGTTTGTCAACGTTGCCCATTGTTACAGCGGCGGTCACTGTCCTGCCTGATCGAACAATAGGTGTTGGTTGTTCGTTCACCGAGCAACCCAAGCCCCTGCGGCCACCACGACTTCTATATTCATAGGACTCTTTGCTAGGACTGCATATGGTATTGACCGAATGCCTCTGACCTGTGTACCAGACCCCCAGCGGCAGACGATAATACAACGCCGATTGGAGTTGAATTGCTGCTGGCGGACGTCTCTGGGGAAGCCGATCCGAACCGAGCCCCTTTCCTTTTTTAATCTTCGTGGTCCCGGATTTCACCAAACTCGTCGACTGTTTCCAATACATCGGACTTGGGTGTCCGGTAACCTTCAAGTCGTGCCTCGGCGCTCAGACCCCATATATGGACTGTACAGCTTTCGCGGTTCTTCCCAGGGCGGTTCATCTGCCTTTATCAGAGCTTCATCTATAGTAAGGTGTAAGGTCCCTTTAGAATCCCAGAAAACGTATCCGCATAAACGAAGTGGGGAGGGTGCAAGGTCCCAGATCTTGAGATAATTGGTGTATGTTGGTTTTGAAAAATCGAACCAGCCTCGGTTGGGATGAGAGCTATCATCTGCGAAGCCTCCTTCGGGTGGTGTGGTGTTGGGAAGGGTACCGGACGAATGTTCCAACGCACTGGGTAAGAAGTTACATATTTCAGGCGCGTTAAATCGAAATAGATGTCGGCGATGGCCATCATCCGCTGAAATAAATTCGTCGAGGAATCCTTGGCCTAATGAAACCATATATGAAATAACGCTAGGGAATCTACTCTTGGAATTGGTTCAGAAGAGGGCCAGGTCCGTGAGATCAAGCGCCTTGAATGATTCCATACCTTCGCTTCCGTCTCCGCAAACGAGAGTTTCCTCTTCTCCTTTTTGTTGGAGCTCGGCATCCAAAGAGATCAAGACAAAGGTGTTGGAAACAGCCTCCTCTGGGTTGCCGATTTCCTCCCTCCTGGTTATCGGGAGCAGGTTGTGTTTTGCGGGAGGTTGCACCCTTGGAATACTGAGTACAGTTTGTATAATCTTGCTGCATTATCGTGGTGATACCCTCCCATAATTGATGAGAAGTATTCGTGGATACAACTGGTCTCCTCAACCTCCCATGGCTCCATCCTGCTAAGAAACCGATTGGACTGAACATCGGCTGGTAGGAAGAAATTCAGTTCGCCTCGTCGTCTACTGGGTAGACTCGGTAGCAGATCTCAAATCGAAAGAAAGCTTTCTGAAGTCTAGCTTGTTTTGTGGGTGACAATGGCCATGCATCATTGCATACCCCTGTGACCTTCATTGCTGTATCAAAATTGAGAAACCCGGGGGGGTCAGGTGAATCAAATAGACGATAACTGGAAGGGATGTATGGAAGCGCACCGAACTGGCCTGTTATGTATCTGTCCAGGAAAGCTTCCACCTCCCGAAGAACCGGATGGCTTGCTCTTTGGGGAGGCTTGAGGGTGTGTATAAGCGAGAGTGCCGTGGTAGATGGCGTCGGGTAGCAGTGCTTCCTGGATGACCAAAAGCCAGACGGTGACGCTCTAGGGAGGGAATAGAAGTCTCGAGGAGATTCCACCGAAGACAGGACCAAACAAGGCAACTCTGGTTCGAGACGATCCAATGACATGTCGGGCGATTCCTCAAGATTTTCATACATTTGATATCGGAGCGTCAAACTCGGCAAAGGTAAACAAAATTGGCACGAAGGAATTCATTCTATCATCGAGCGACGTTATCTAATAAAACAACTTGACCCTTTTTTTCAGTTACCATGCTAGCTTTCGCCAGCTCGTAAGATAGTATAAAGGGACGCCGACACAATACTATTAGATTGGGCGCATGAATTCTAGTCTAAGTTAGTATACACACTTATAGTGGGCCCCATTAGCCGCCGGTCATCGTCCAACGCGATGCGTGATGCGTGATGCGGGGGGGGATGCGCTATGGTCGATCCAAGGGCGTAGGTATGTATCTACCCGCCAGCGAACGCGACCTCCAGAATCAATCCCTCGCAATTCATAAGCAGCCCGTATAAGTCCCCGCCTCGATTCGATGCCACTCCGCATCCGCTCTCCTCTTCTGTCCATTCCCGGATCGGCTTGGACTCTTGTTGTTCCCTCATCTTCATTCCCACGCACCACCGCACCCATAATCTTCACGAAACCACGACAGACTCAGAGACGCACAATGTCGGACGCCGCCAAACCCTCCGCCACGACCCCGCCGGAGGGCAAGTACGAGTTCCTGGTGGTAGTGCCGGACAAGCCCGGGATGCAGGCGAAGCGCTTGGAGGTGCGGCCGTGAGTCTCATGCCCTCCCCGTACCCTACGTACTAATCCATGCCAGACACATGTCCGCTAACTCTTTTTGGTAGGAAGCATTTCGAAGGCTTGAAGTCGTTCGTTGACTCTGGGACTCTCAAGATGGGAGGTGAGTAGTGTAGACTGGTTTTATGCTCAGATGGTAGTAGCTGAGGTGTTGGTTAGGTGCTGTGTTGAATGATACCCCACAGGGCAGTGATGCTACCAAGTGGGATTTCTACGGTAGCACCTTGGTCGTAATCGCTGCTTCGAAGGAGGAGTGTAAGGGTATTCTAAGCAAGGACATCTACTCGACGAGTGGCGTGTGGGATGTTGAGAATGCGCAGATCTGGCCGGTGAGTACTGTCGAGTCCAGGGCATGGGCAGGGTTCCAGTGGCAATGTTAACACATTTACTAGGTCAAGCTTGCTCTGTAATAACCCATGATCGACATGGTTGGAATAGTGCAATTTTGTTTCTCATCCCTACGGTCTCCTTGCTCAATTACGCGGGTTCATCCCAATCAATGCTGCAGTCTCTACCTGCCAGAATCATCCGTTGCCGGCGTACCTACAAACTGCCATGGTAATAACAATCCGCCTCAAAAAGGCTCGTAGCCGCGATTAACGCAATTCGCTGCTCAGAAATGTGCATTGTACAAGCATCGTACACCAAAGCGTGACGACGCTTGGTTAAATTAGTCGTAGACGAACGAACCAGACTCGTTCTCAACGATGGCTGGACTTGCGCTCTATCCGTCGAGGGCTAGGCCCGCAATCCCTTCGTCTATGGGTGGACTTGCGCCCTTCTCCTCGATGGGTGGACTCTCTGGAGGGCCGATTCGCTAAGTCGACTCCTTCTCAGTATTGGCTTCCGCAGCAGCTTCCGCGGCAACTCGCAGTTCGTAATTAAGCTCGAAGCAATCATTGAGTAGCTCCGTGACGCTCCCTTGTCCCTCGGGGATGTCATCGCCAATCATGAATTTTCCATCTTTCCTCATGTTGTCAATCGAGTTGAGCTGCACGCGGTATTAGCATCCCACCACAACCCGCATTGGAGCAGCATACCTTCATGCTGTAAGGATAAAGCTCTCTGACTGATGATACTCCACCGCTTTCTTGGACCTCGATCAGGCAACGCTTCAAGGTCTGCAACTGGTTGTAGTAGGGTAACAAGGCCTCGGAGACTGGCTCAGATGAAATCATCAGATGGTAGATATAGCCATAACTCCGTCTGATGAGGTAAAGAAGGGTCTGCGTTATCGATTAGCATCAATGATGAGCCATCTTACTCGAATCTGCTTGTACGCACCCGTTGCACGTAGAGCTCAGCAGGTCGGCCCATCTCATCAACCCAGTTTCCGTCTGCCCTGCTCTCGTCAATCTTGTCAAGTTGCCGTTGGTAATCATAAAGATCAGTTTCCCGCAGAGACCAGGCCTGGGTCAAGGAGAGTTTGTCAAGCTCGTTCCGAATGTTGACCAGTGTGTTGTAGATCGACTTCCACTGATCTGGAAAGTTTCCGGCCCTGCAAGCGGTTAGTTCTCACTTACACGGCATGAGAAAGAGGTTGACTGACTTCTCCAGCACAATAACCGTATAATTTTGACATCTCTCAAGTAGCGATGACACTTGGTCACTACCTGCCAGGACCTTCCCCTCGCCATCGACAAAGCGGCCATCGATCCTCTCGTTGGCGATTTCTTGCAGCTGCGCTTGAGCTCTATGGATGTCATCCGGTTTGAACTGTTGGGGGGATAGTTAGCACTATTGCCAAGAAATGCTAGACAAGCAGATTAGGGTGGCGTACCGTAGACTTTGTATTACAAGCAGCCATTTGTCGCAGTATAAGGACGAGCCTCTCATGTGTTGCGAGGATGGGGCCAGCATATTCATCCAGTCTCTGTTTCAGGATTTCCAAGGACTCCCGACAGCGATCTATGCGCTTCCGGATCAAAGTCTCAAGGTATGGTGCAGACTCGGCCGTAGGAGCGTGGCCGACTATTGCGGACAAACGCTCTAGGGTATGTGACATGCTCTCGAGGTCTTTCGCCGAGAAGAGGCTGGCTTCAGTGAGGTGATCGAGTAATCGCTTGATCGTCGATGTTAGGGCATAAGCTGCTGGTGCCTCATTGTTTCGGCCGATGGTCATGAAGAATAACGACAGGAGCTGGAAGCAGCTGTCCACCACTCTGTCGACTTGAATACGCGTTAGCTATGTTCGCTCGTCACAACCGGTTACGAGATGGGGAAGGAGACGTACCTTGATTCTCCTCGCTCTTCTGCCCATTTCTTATCTCATTCAGCACTCGAACCTGTTCAATGGTCTGTTTGTAGAGTATCATGACATCCTGTGTGCGGATGTAGGTGGTGCGATCCGATCTCCGGAGCTGCAGCGCATTGCGTATGATGACCAGCTTCTCGAGGACTTGCTGCTCTCCCTCACTGCTAGGAGGCGGGATCTTCGGGGTATCCATCTTACTTCAGGTAGACCGGCAGCTGAAGTTCACGCGACCTCTGAACTCGGAATAGTTCGAGACGAAGACGAAGATCTTCGAAGCAAAGGCAGTTCCGGGGCGCCCCTCTCTCTGTCTCTCTCTCTCTCTCTCTCTTTCGCTGGCTTTCTTTGTCCGGGGAAAAGGTATGAGGGACAATCAGGCCTTCAATTACCTGGAAGATGGATATCGTCCCAATGATACGCTGAATCTACATGTAGTACCCTAGGATATGCGTCTGGGCGTCCAATGACGTGTGAATGAATATCAACCTTTCCGCCCTTTACAGAGGGTTCGGCATGCAGATGCGATGGGGGTCAGCTCTCGGTGTAAGAGGGAACCAATGGACACGGGTAGCGCAAATGAAGATGCAGAAGAAGGCTTGGGTAAGATCAAGAAAACTACAGCAAGGTCAATCCTCGATGAGAATCTAGACTTCTAAGGATGCATGCTCCGACCTGTTCAGTCCTTGAGTCTCGAGAGGCAGCGGTCCCAACCCAACTTGGGCTGCTTCGGAGCACTGCCATCCCATTCTCACTTCTCACTTCCCACTGAGGCGGGGACTCGGTCAGACGTGGGGTAAAGTACCTAAGGTAAGTACCTAACTTGGGTAAGTAGGTAGGTTAATAGTTAGATAGTGACGATGTGGAAAGCTTTGACTTCTGATGCGGCGCTAGTGTTGAAGTGGGGTAAGCCTTCACTCTGCGAAACTTTCGACTTCAAGTTGGCCAAAGCTTCTTGACCCTCTTCTGATTGGCTGATATGAGCCTGAATTATTAGCCAATGGTGATCTGGAAGCCCGGTCAAACACAAATTCCGCTTTCTACCGCTTAGGGCTCGCTTGCAAAACCCCAATCGAAATTTCAAGGTTTGGTGGGCTACCGATCTCGAACTCGACTACAGCGGAATCACGAGCGAATCCAGCAGCACCTTTTCGTCTACAACAATCGCAAGCAGAACAACCACCACAACACATAGTTCTGCTCCTCACACCTACACATACACAATGTCGACCGCTGAATTGGCTGCGTCGTACGCGGCGCTCATCCTTGCCGATGACGGTGTTGAGATCACGGTATGTCAGCCCCTCCAACGAGAAACCGACCCGTGATTAGGAATTTCAGCAAAATCCGAGACAGGACACTAATTGACGGAACTTTGCAGGCCGACAAGCTCCAGACTCTGATCAAGGCTGCCAAGCTCACCGATGTCGAGCCCATCTGGACCTCTCTGTTCGCCAAGGTACGAGAACTACATCTGCAAAGGGCCGGATCACTTCGGGCTAACACGATTGAACTTGTAGGCTCTTGAGGGCAAGGACGTAAAGGATCTCCTGTCGAACGTCGGATCAGGCGGTGGTGCTGCTGCTGCCGGCGGCCCTTCTGCCGGTGGTGCTACCGGTGGTGAGGCCGAGGCTGAGAAGGAGGAGGAGAAGGAAGAGGAGAAGGAGGAGTCAGACGAGGACATGGGTTTCGGTCTCTTCGACTAAGCGATCTACAAATCGACCCCCCTTTCCCGCTCACGACAGTTAAAAAGAACGACCTCTCCCTCATCTATCCTTTCCCCTTTGTACTCGCACAAACTTGCATGGGCTTGGGTTTTACACTAAACACCGCGTACTTTCAGACCGGCATGGCGTGAAGGAGACTATGGCAGAACCAACCGGATGCCTTGGGATTTACGTGAGACTGCTCAGCATATAGACTAATATGATGATGCGCTCTTGAGAGACGACCACAAATCACTGCTGACTGTTCTCGTGGAGCTGCGGGTGCGTGAAATGTCAGAGGCATACATATGACATGCCTGAAATATGCGTAGAAGAAGCTGCGAACAGAACCGACTATCTGTAATGTGTCACTCTCATGACCCATGCCTGCCAGCTCAGTACACAGGCTTCTACCTCCATCTCCCCTGCTCGCGAAGAATATCTATCAGTCTTATGACGAGTTTCGAAGAAGTGAAGTGACGCATGACAGCTCAAAAGCAGCAGAGTATGTGGTAAAAGAGATTGCCACAAAGGTGACGTGAAAAGCTGAGAATGCAGATCTCCGAGTTCTGTGTTCATCAAAAGGGGCTACTCGTTTCTAGTGATTGTGCGTAAAGTGCATGACCTCTCGAGATAACAAGAACGATGCTATGAAGCTCTGACTGCCAATTTCCCCGAACGCCATTTTCATGCAATTCATAACCATGGTTCACTTTCCATGCTGCAAATGCTCGCCGCTTACTGTACGATCAAAGCAGCGCTAGGTACGAGGCCAGCCTCCTTCAAGGTGTTGCCGAAATCAACGGCCTCAAATACCTTCCTGGGAAAGTTCATGACGAACTTATTCACCGTAACTCCGCTCTCCGACTTGAGCATCTCCGCAAGCTCGAAAAGGGTTGTGTCGGCAGGTAGGGTCTTCATGACATTGCCACTGGACAGTTGCAACCTCAGCCGTGCCTCATTATGCGTGGCAGCTGGGCGCGACGCGGCGGGAGCAACAACAGGCGCGATGGGCGCCTGTACGGGAACGGCCTTGCCTTCCCTCTTGGCCTTAGCCTCTTCCGCCTTGCGCCGCCTCTCCTCCTTGTCGGCTTCGATCTTGGCCTTGATCCGCTTCTTCGCCTCCGCCTCATCGGCCTTCTCCTGGCGCTTCTTGGCCGCCTCCTTGATCTGCTCCTTGCGCGCAAGTTCCTCCTTCAGGTCCTGGGTCTCCTTGGTGGCCTTCTGGCGGATCTTCTCGTTCTTACGAGCCTCCTCCTTGTCCGCGAGGGCCTGGTTGGCGCGCTTCTCCGCTAGCTTGGACCGCATTTCCTCCAGGCGGGCAGCCCTCTCCTCCTCGGTGAGTGGCGCGATTTCATCGGTTGACTCTGCGAAGTCGTCATGGCCCGTCTTCTCGGCGTGGAAACCGGCTAGCTCTTGATTCTTGAACTTCTTGCCACAGTCATTGCACAAGATCGACATGGCGACTTGGCCATCACCGGCGGAGGCCACTGAGGGGCCGGTGTTTTCTTCTTCTAGCAGCTCATCTATTGGTGTGTCCTGGTTCTTCTCCAACCAGTTCATTGCGCCTTCGACTGTAGCAGTGTGAGTATTATGATCATGATTTCCATTGGGCTTGAAAAGGTACTCACGGCCTCCGGGCTTCTTCACGGCCAGTTCAGCACGTGACTTGTCAAAGCCCATCTCCAAGAGGGTGTCGAGATCTGACGACATTTTGGTGGTGGTGATGGTGATGGGTGGACGAAAGTGGCAAGTCGGTGGTTGATTGTAGAGAAAGGGTAGAAGACGGGAAGAGAAGAGCAGAGAACCAGAGATTTTATAACGGTGATCTGGGGAATATGATAGATTCTTACCAATATGTCGATACCGAAGTTACCTAAAGTTGAGAGGTTCCCTGTACGAACTCCCGCGTCATTGCCCTGGTTGCCTTTCAGAAACAGACGGGGCTCTTTGGGGTTCTATATCTGGTCCAAGCGCCTCTATTCTATTCACCGCGCTTGTCTTTGTTCGGCATAGTGCGTCCTCACTAACCGGTTCACTGGGGGGATGATCTCAGTGATGTGCTCTCCAGGAATTGAGCACTGAAGCCGAAGCTGAAGCCGAAACGCAAGCCCCAGCGCCAGCCAGCCAGCCAGCCAGCCAGCAGAGAAACCCCCAGTAGCGTACTACAAGCAGGGACACCCTTCCGATGCACCATACCCATACTTGGCCCATGTCGTAGTCGTAGCCATCCTTCATCGACTTTGCTGGCAACTTGCCTCCATTCACAGATACAGAATCCCGGTTTTCTCTAAACAGCATACTTCTCACCACGCACGTTTGCCTGCATGCACCAGTCGGACATCCTTTGAGCTTGTAGATACCAAACCTTTGTCTTGTTGCGCCTGCTTGCTTCTGTTGCTTGCATTCACCTCGGTCGCCTTCCACGGCGTCTGACAAACCACACCGACCCGAACGCTTTCATCTTGCGATTGCCAGGATCGTTCAGGCTACGCATGACTGCTTGACTTCTGGCTCTTCTCAGACTAACAAGCAAATACTAATACCGCTCTGTACCACTCTACACGTCCGACATTGCAACACAGAACACCTGCAGCCATGTCCGTCGAGATTGATCCCCAAGAGCTCGGCTTCCACCGTACGTCATCGCTATCAGCACCATTACGCAACAGAGGCATTACGTATGAGCTTACCTATGATCACAGGGCCTTTCACCGTCGAGGTGTCAGAGGTGTTGAAGATTAGAAACCCCAACTCTTCACCGGTCGCTTTTAAGGTATGGTGCTTTGGAAGAAATGAGACTGGATGGTGCGCAACCACATGGAACGACGGTGGCTAACAGCGATTAGGTTAAAACTACCGCACCGAAGCAGTATGTCCCATGACTTGGCAATACGGAATGGACCCCCTGTTGCTGTGTATAGTTGCTCATCATATCACTTCGCAGATACTGTGTCCGACCAAACTCGGGGCGAGTCGAGCCCGGAAAGGAAGTCGAGGTTCAAGGTACGCAACACATGAGATATGACACTTCTACTCAGCTTCCCCACTGACACCCACCAGTCATCCTACAAGCGATGAAGCAGGAGCCTCCTGCCGACACGAAATGCCGAGACAAGTTTCTAGTCCAAGCCGTCCCCATCTCAGGTGACAAGGAATTCAGCAATCTGGCATCCATTGTGAGCAACAGCCTAGTCTGCTCCAACCCCCAAGATAGGGCTACTCGGCTAACCCTAGAGTAGTGGGACTCCATCGACAAATCCCAGGTCCAGGAGAAGAAGATCCGAGTGGTGTTCTTGTCTCCTGGCGGCGGTGCCAGCACTGGTGCAGAACACCTAGCAACCCCGAATAGATCATCCCTGGCCAATGGCGTTCGTCTACCCTCCCCTGAAACTAGACTTATTTCCTGCTCTTACAAGGTTCTTGTGAATACAGAACGAAGGAACCCCTGATGTCGCACCGCCTGCATACTCCTCGCCGACCGATTACGCCGGACCGAAGTCTTCTCTTGACGACAACGAAGACACGACAAAGGACGAGGAGCCTACCAATTCTACTACACTGGGTGCTGTGGCCGCCACTGTACAGACGAAAGCTGCTGAGACCTATGAGGAGCTGAAGGCACAACTAGGACGTGCTGAACAGACGATTGCACAAATGACCCGCGACCAGGGTAGTTTGAGGCAGAGGAAGCCTACCGGGGTGGAAGGAGATAAGTCAGCGTCGCAGCCTGCCCAACTCGCTCAGCAAGTACGACAAGGGACCGAGGGCGTACCTGTTAAGATCACGGCTGCCCTGTGTCTGCTGAGCTTCTTGCTCGCCTACCTCTTCTTCTAATTTGAGACAGACAAAACAGACAGATGCGATCACGATCATCATCGCAATTAATGTAAAGCAGAATTGTTCTGGGTCTCTCTTGGCTGAGGAGTAGAGAAGAGAGATAGACATCTTGGACTGTGGGCGTTTAACTGCTTGGCTGAGAGATGAGAATTTTGACTGGGAAATTGTCCTGTGTGCGATAAGGGCAGTTAGTCTAATCGAGTCGTAGGAGAGATATGCGGTTAGGAGTCCAGGGTTGGGACTTGGGTGCTAAGACTGGGAGCAAGAAACAATGAAATGCAGTTCGTCCCAGTTCAAGAAGAACGCCTCCGGCAAGGCATCAGTAGCACATCGTAAGACTAAACTTGTACCTTAGGTTGTACTCTCTCATTTATCTATCTGTTGGCGCAAGGGGTCAACTCAACCTGGATGACAAGTGGCTGTGTTTTGGAGGGCACAACTTGCTGTATTGCTGGCAGTATCCATATGACCGGAACATGTAACTTCAACCTCAGGGCCGATCTAGAACGTTGTATTTAGTTTCATAAGCAATGATCAGGCTGCTCCCAGCGGCGACGCAGTTCTCACTGCTCCGCGCCGACCACCGTATGTGCCAGGCTCCGGTTGCATTTAGGGCCCCTGTTACTACAACGTAGTCTTCGAAAGAGACGATCACTGTCTCGAGAGAGTAGGCCCAGATCGATTCACTATAGCATAACGAAACACAAAGCTCCCAAGGGAGTTGATTCTTACTGCCGCACTTCTCGATGTTTCATCTATGCGAGACGGCTCTATATCCCAGTACCTGAACTCCAAAGGACCCACTCAAGCCTTTTCTATATATGTAGAAGAATATGCATAGAAATCTTGTTAAGTCGACCGCTTGACCGCTCTATGCTGCTGAACAAGGCTGCTCATAATTCCCATTAGGTAAGCAACCCTTGCACCGCGATACGTCACCAACTTAAGCCTCTATCTCGCTCTCCTTCCAATCCTCGGTCTTCTTCACGACCTTACCGCCATGGACACCGACGAGCCGTCCGCCCTCCTTCCTCTTGACCCTACAACGGAGCCCGACGTTCTCATCAAAGATGAACTGCCACAACACGTAGCTCCAACTGCGATGCTGCGGCAGGTCGGCGTAGAACTCCTTGGCCATCTCGTGGAGCTTGGGTAGCCTCGTCCACGGCACGGCCGGGAAGTCATGGTGCTCGTTGTGCAAGCCGACATTGTATGTGAAGATGTTGCCGAGCCCGTAGTAGCTGAACGTCTCGGGAACGGGGACCTTGTTATCTGGGTCTTTCTGGGTGGGCGTTACCGTTTCGTAGACGTAGTGCTCGGCGATGAAGTGGCCGGCGAGGGGGTGCAGACTCCCCGCCAGGAAGCTGGAGAGCAGGAAGTAGAGCAGGGCGTTCTTCCCCAGGGTCTGGAGAACGGCGCAGTCGAACAGCACTTGGGTGGCTACGTTGGTGGCGGAGACCCAGGTGAACGGCACGGCATACACGCACATGGGCCGCACGGCGTAGAAGAAGATCTGGAAGGTGCAGAAGAATGCCTTGCCCAGGATGGAGTCCAGGAACACACCCTCCAGTGCCGTCGGCAGATCCGTGTCTAGCCCGTCAACGCCTAGCGATTTGTGGTGTGTCAGGTGATACGGCCTGAAGCTTGCGCTGTACGGAATCCCGATCGGCAGATTGGCTATGATGGCAAATAGACGGTTTGCCGTTGGCGACCGGAAGGCGAGGTTGTGGCTGATCTCGTGGATGGCCAGGAACAGATTCTGGTTTGCCGTCGCGCCGACGACGTAGGCCAGCGCCCAGAAGGGGAGTGAGAAGAAGGGCGTGTTTCGCAGGAGAGAAGCACAGAAGACCTGCAGGGCCACGACGGCGAGGACGACGTATTTCGTGAGCGGTTCGGGACCGCAGAGCTTGGTCACTTCCGGGTGGGCTTTGATGATTGCGAGTCGCCGCGTTCGGTGTGGTTCTTCTGTGTAGGTCCAGTAGAAGTCGCGGTACTGGGACTCGATTGGGTCACGCTGGAGAGCGGCGGCTTCTTCGTTCTTGCTCTCGATGCCCTTGCTGTTCAGCTTCAAGACTCCTGCAGGTTGGGGTCCATTCGCCGAGGCAGAGGCAGTGGTGACGGTCGCGGACGATGTCTCTGACGGTGCCATTTTGACGGTGTTGTGTATTGCAGAGCAGACCTGGGAAGGTCAAATGGGACAGGTTTTCTAGTTTCTAGGGCCACATAGGAGTGTGACAATATAACGAGACGAGACGAGACGAGTGAGGGAGAGGCTTTCCGGCACCTCAAGATCTTGCTTGACCTGCGGTGAGGAGGTCCGTTGAATGTGGCGATCAAATTGTGGGTGCATAGTGCGTCGTTCGTTCGATGTGGGGTGTTTGGCAGATCTCAATTGGAAATTCTGTGCCAATCACTCAATCCAGACCAGACCTTTGGGGGGGCATGCAGGCACCTCTAATTCAGGGGTCCAGTTTGATCGCCCCACTACAGCGGTTTATCTAGGTATGGTTCACGAGTTGGGCCCTTGAATTATTCGGACTTTCTTGTAAGGTTTTCAATATATATTGATACTCTGCCTCCTTCTCGAGTCAGCCGTAGAGTCTTCACACTTTATCTTTGCTGCTCTTCTCCTTGCGATACCCCGTCCCTATTGTCTTCGTAGCAAGAGGTATACTCGCTGTTCCGTCGGGGCTGACTGAAATGGGGTTTCGCAATCGACTTCAGCGGAATTGCAGGTACTGGGACTAACATGATAATCGAGCGTTATTGTTAGAAAAGTACACCCTCATCGTATTAGATGGTCTGATGGGGCAATTGTGAGGCTGGGGCCTGAAGGATATCTTGGTACCACTCTACTACAGCATCCCGACGACATTCAAGATTAGAATAGCAAGGTCTCGTATCATAGAATGAACAGCTGTAAGTCAACCCCTACGGTCGGTTGTAGATCCCAGATGCCCCGTGCCTTGCTACTTTGCCTAACACATATTTCCATACCATTCGACCTTGTCTGCGTATGTCATGTCGGCTCCATTGGGACCGAGGCGAGTGATGTCGAGCGTCCACGAGAGCTCCGAAAAGATTGAGAAAGGTGTCTCGTCAGCCAGGTTTGCTAATTCCTGGGAGCCAACCGGTCTACAAGTGTTAGCAAAGACCGTCAAACTCAATGCCGTATATGAGACTCGAAGACTAAGCCACGATACCATGCACTGAGACGAACCAGGTCTAGAGCCAAATGAATCATAGTCATTCATGGGATGGGGCCAATCACCGGTGGAAAGCTGGATCGCTAAGCCACGCACTAGATGCAATCGGGCATTGAGCCAAAGTGATTCATACTACAGCCAATCAGTTCTCAGCCTCTGCAATGCTATACAGTGTAACATCCTCATGACACCGGCCCTCATGACTCAGGAAATGAGTATATTAGACCTGTAGCCTAAGGATGCTTCGGTGTGCTTTCTCCTCCTATTCCTCCTCATTCATAATCTACTCACTACCTTGAGTCACCGAGCTCGATTAATTGCTCCACAACTTCAGTTCATCAAAGTAACCGACCCTTAAGCTCGACTAGTTATACCTATGCTAGGTGCAACGGCAACTACGTCTTCATCATCCTCTTCCGCAGAGTCATTACTACGGCTTGAAAACATGCAGCTCGCACTATCATACTCTGATGAGCAACTCGTCTCTCGGCGGGCATCATCCCCCCCTTCATCCACAAGCACGACACGGTCCGTCGCGGCACCAGCATTCATTCCCGACGCATGTCTATTCTGTAGGCACGTAGCGACTTCGTCATCCCCTAACTACTCACACATGCAAACGCAACACGGGTTATGCATTCCACGCAAGGAACATCTGATCGTGGATTTGGAAACCCTGTTCACTTATCTACATGTCGTGGTACAGGAGTATAGCGAATGCTTATACTGTCATACCCAGCAAAGGTCTCCGGACGCGGTACAGCAGCACATGGTCGATAAGGGACACTGCAAGTTTTCTATTGAAAATGGAAGTGAGTTCCGCGACTTCTATGACTTCACATCGATAGAAGAGGAAGAGGGTTCGGATTCCCAGACCGAAGAGCAGAGCGAGAGTTGGATGAAATTGGAACAGGCGTTGCAGCCATGGCAACCCAGATCTCCAGAGCCCGCGAGGGCTTCGATACAAGACAGCGAGACACTACGTCTACCATCCGGAAAGATAGTCTCCCGTCGATCCGCAGGTCTTTCTTCTCCCTCACGCAGTCAACATCGTCGAAGGACACCATCTCCAAGCATCTCGATCCAAGCCAAGGATAACGACAGAACCGCAACGAAATCTCCTGAGTTACAAATCGGCAATGAAACGTCATCATCCTCACCACTTCCTCTCACCAAGCATGAGAAACGCTACCAATCATTCGTCGCGCAGCTTTCCAATCTCCGCACAAGCGATCGCCAAGCACTAGCCCATCTACCCGTCGCCGAGCAGCAGGCACTGCTGGCTACAGTGCAGAAGCAGCACGAGCAGGTGGAGCGGGCGGAGAAGAAGTTTGGTGGCAAGATGGATGGGCTGGGAAACAAGAAGGTGATGGAAAGGTTCGTCAATGACGTGCCGGGAGGACGGTCGCATCGGAATCGGTTTCTTGCCCAGTGAGTGGGTAAAGATGGAATGGAATTGTTGATAGCAGTTTATGAAGGGGCATGAAGTGGCGAGTTTGGAAACGGGCGAGGAGTAGAACTTGAAATTTAGGTATCCGAAGACGTAGAAATGGGGTAATGGAGCATATTGCAAAACATACCGTCTGATATCAGCTTTATATAGAAGACATCATTATATTACTAACGGTTTCCATACAATTTATTGGGGAAATCGCTAAGCCTAATGCCCTGTCTTTATAGCTGCTGACCAGCATCGAGACCTATTTTCTAGTTCTACCGACATGGCCTATACTGCAGGTCTTCTAATTCTTTATTTTTGTTCCTGAACAGAGGGCTTGGGACGCTGTGGTACATTCTCCTAGAAGTCACATATCAATGCTCAGGTTGATTAGATCCGTGAAGTATGGTGAAACAAGAAGGGTTGCACATCTAGGTAGGCAAGCAAAAAAATTTGCCCCTTTTCGAACTTATAAAAACCAACCCTAATAACCACCCAATATTCCATTTCCCATCGCCACCATTCCACGCACCCCTGATTCTGGCATTCCCTCCATACAATCGTCACCCCTGTTTGGTGTACCTTCAGCTGCACCAACTTGAGTCGATCTCCCAAAGCGACTCTCGCCGCGAGTCATCACCCTTACGTAATGTCCGAACAGCGCTCAGAGTTGATAAGAGAAAGGATTATTACATAATCTTGATATTGGCTGTCTAGTCGCAATGTTTCCAAGTCACGGCTAGGTCCACTAAGCCATAATATACCAGTAGCAGGCGTTGTACTAGATCTCTCGCTTATGGCCCGATGCCTTTTGTCCATTGGCCAATATTTTTGCCGAAGATGTGAAATCAGACATATACTCATCTTCCGGTGCAACCTCGAAGTCAAATCGGCAGAGTTCCTCTTTGAAAGGAAACATGTACGTGCTCGTGACCCTATGATCCCGTGTCAGTACTTCGAAATTATGCACAAGCTTATTATAATATCCCGTGCTCACCAGCGGTGTTCCTTGCTTGCCTGGTGTTGTTCCAGCGCCTCTTGTCCTTCATGATAGCTTACCAGACAGAACTCGAAACCTTTGCTCCTCTGTATGGGATCAGTTACGGACGGTCCACCAACGACCAGCCGGCCATCCTTTACGCATCCCAAAGTCTTCAGCTTCTTGAGTTCAGTGACGAATGTTGCTTTGTGCTCTGCTGTTACCTCTGGGTGAAATTTGAAAAGAACTTGTTCTAGTCAGCTATGACAGCTTTACTTGAGACGCTCTGCTGAACGGTCAAAACTCACCAACATGTATGAGAGTCATAGCGTGTGATTTAATACGGTGGTGTGTTGGAAGTTCCGGTGCTTATCGAGGCTTCAGAGATGGTAGCAACGGACGAAAAAGGAAGTTCAGGGTTTTAGACTGCAATCTGTACCGAATTGAAGACCTTGGGATCAGCTGAGCCAGAACGTGCATGACCTGTGCCTGCTGATCGGACCATAGAAGATGGATGGAGTTTCCAAGTGTCCTTCGGCTAGTTGCCAGTTTGTGCCACAGTCTCGGTGCAGCTCCGAGTTCAGATGAACCCGTATTAGACCTCAAAATTGGGGTCAGGCCAACTCGTCCGCATACCAATCAGAAAGGCAATTTATGTGCCAAGCTTCGCCACAATATGCTCACGTCCGCTGCAATGTATGTTCTTGTCTTGTACACATACAGCCATCCCCAAGCCCATCGCACTCTACTATGTAATAGACGATCTATAATCGTGAAGAGTAGCAACCGTGTACTGTGGACGATCCATACCCATGAATGCGCGAGTAAGGCGTCAGCTTTCCCGGTAGAGACATTGGTGTAAGTCGACATTTCTGAGTAAAAAGCACGCGCGTTGAATGGAGTCTATCAGATGCGTCATGATTACAGATCCTCCTGGCCTCTTTATTGGAACCAGCTGCAGAAGTTACTTGATTTTGAAAATTCTATGGAAGACGGTCTACCGTATGTCTTACGTCATGAGGAGGGCCTCTCCGAGGCCGAGGCGGAAGATCGCTACAAATCGTCTAGCCATTCCTCGAAGTATAAACAAACATGATCTCCAATACTAAGAGACACCCCTTGAGAGGAAATCGAGTTGACGCCTATTCCATTGCGATTGACTCCTCATGCTGAAGTATTTTGACCGCGTGTGGTTCCCTTTTCAACCCCTGAGTAGAATCAGGACCCTTGCAGGTCAGCATACTGAATATCAAATAACTTCCTTCCCATTATACTTGATTACTAGTTACTCAAATAAGATGGTCATAAGAACGGGTCATTTGGCTTATTGCCATGCGATGACGAGCTCACTATATATATCTATACTGCGTGCATGGCGCCTTGCACTAAGTGTGGTTCTGATCACCGATCCAGTCCAGGTCAAACCAATTAGACATGTCCCCTAGTTCATCCCACAGGAATTTAGAGCTGCTGAACATCCCACCGAAGTTTCCATCCATTTCAGGAGACGTATTGAACGTTGTGTCTTCGGACCGCATGTCTTGTCGCTCGTCTACCCGTAGCGGAAGCCTAGACTCGGAACTATTACCGCGGACTGCACCAGCCAGAGTATCCTTCGTTAACACTGCGAGCTTGTCAATCTTTCCCTGGGCATCCTTGGCTACAGACCATGTCTTGCTTAGGCGGGCAAGCACCTCTGAGCAGTCCCGGATCCTCTGATCAAAGTCGTGCTGACCCACAAGGGATGCGCCACAGACAACATCCCTGGCAAGATCTGATAACTTCAAGAGACTATAAATCATGGTTATTCCACTGACAAATACTAAATACGCAGTGAGCCAGCTATCGATTAACCCCCCGAATCTCGATTGCTCCGCATGAATCCTCAGAACTTCGGCTGCAGATTGGTAACAGCGTCGGTAAGCGTCTAGCGAGGGCTGTGATATTGCAGGAGTGGGGCGGTATAGTAGTAGAACACATTGGTGGTATTTAATCTCAATACATGGTAACAGACGTCTGTAATGACTTGATACAAGAACCCGCGACGAGAGGGTTTCGCGGGCTGAGGCAAGAAGGCCATCGCAGGCGGCCATTGCCTCAGCTTGCCACTGCAGATGGTTCGCCGGCCATGGAAATCGGCACGGCGCCTGTGCTACTCTGTATAACATGAGCTTGATCTCTGCCGTGATTCGATCAAACCTGAAGAAGAAGGTTGACGTCGTGTAGTCGAATGTCATTGCTCGGTCTAAACGACGCCGCTTGGCACTTCCATCGTAGCAATGTTCCGAATCTCGTATCACTGCTTGAGAAGATGTATGACCATGTCCTTGACCACACAGAGAGGAAAGAACTGCGTTAAAGCTCGAAGAGCCCGTTCCTATCTCTCCAGGAAAGTCCACATCAAGGGCTTCGTCTCGAAGATTCAGGGGTCGGCCAAGAATAGTACAAAGCGTACGATCAATCGAATAGGCTGACCAGAATATGCCGCAACGCATATTTTCATGAGTTTCTACGACTATATCGGCAGGGTATCGCCGAACTAAACAGGGCAGACACTTATTAGCACGATCTCGTCAGTCTGTTGGACTCCAGTCTTCTTACGTGGGAGATTCCTCCGCTGCAATCCTAAGTCCACGCAGCTAGCGATGATGGCTGACGATAGAAACCAGGCATTAAGCCCTCCAGGGAACGTAAAGCTAGACAGAACGAGGAGTAGCATGACCTGAATGCCCTGGACCGAGTCATGGAGTTGAAGCGCAACGACGCAAGCCATAGCAGATGCTAGGTACTTAGAGCTTTTCAGATTGATGTTGCGACCTTGCTCGAGCACTCGAGCCCCGAGGGAAGCAACAAGAAATAGCATTGCATCGTCAAGTGATGCCATAGAAGGCGCATCTCTCGAACGGTTGGCTTTCATCGCTAGTAGTTGTTCAATCTTGCCATCTTGGAGGAAAGGATAGGCGGAGTGGAACGTATCGACGTATGCTCCTACGAAACGGCGCATTTCTGCCAATGATGGTAAGGGGGCACGCTCTGATGCTTCCCATGATTCATCGCGTTCTCCATCCCTTTTTCCTTGGGGCATGGCATGCGATTTACTTGGTAGACCCTGGCTTTGCGGAACAGCCGCGTATGTGAGCCGAGCCAAAGTAAACCCAGAGGATGGTCCTAGGTATTTGGGCTCGCTAGCTGTGTTTCCAAGCGAGAGCAAGCCAACCTCGTGTGCTAAAAGCTGCTCTGGTCCTATGTGACTATGAACGGAGGGACTTGGCCTGTCCTGGCGACCGACAGCGGCTTCGGCCGTCCGTCCGCTGACCGCAGCTGGTGAAGCTGTATTGGTCTGCCTCTCGTGCATCCAAGTCACTTCCGGTGCGAGTGGTTTCCCGATTTGCGCTGCACGTATTGGTGACGGAACGTTTTCTTCTGCGACACCCGAAGCTTGGGTTACGACTTGAACCACATCGTTTTCTGGGGACACATGAGAAGTATGTGTCCTGACGAGGTTCTCAAGAAACTTGACGCGGTTTTCCAACTGCTGGGTATATCTGTATGTCGGTCAGCTTGGCCTTGACCGTAACTTCGACGAGTTTCCAGTTAAGTTGTTATGCCTACAGCTTATCCGAGTTTGACGCCTGGTCACATTCTATCCCCGCCTTCTCACAATTAGTGCAAACAGGTAGCTTATTATCACATTTGACCTTCCTAGCACGACACCTGGCGAGGGTCCACGGTGATTAGCGAGTGCAGTGCGCAATACAGGATCCACAGCATATAGATTAGGACGCAAACCTGAAGCAAGCGGGCACGCGGCGGCGAGGCCGGTGCTCTGCCGGCCGTTGGCCGAGTTCAAAATCCATTATAAGATCGGTGAATTGGCAGACATTGCCTTCAATTCAGGCCACAGATGCGAAACCATGGGAATAGCAGAGGAAAGAGCTTCGAGGAACAAGGAGAATGACGGCTCGGTGTAAGTCCGTCTAAGTCATGGCGGCCTGTCGCCGACAGCTGTCCTAATTAGGGTAAAGTCTGGGGGCTGAAAGCGCGATCTTCGGCGACTTGCCGAGGTCTGCTCAATAGAATACCAGCAACTGAGTGATAGACCTTGCCGTACTCTAGGATTGTATGATAGAAGAACGAAACGAATTTAGTGAACTCTGGCTAGTCCTTCCATTCAGCTGGATCAATCATCCTGATCAGAATTAGAGAAACATGTTTTGCCAACCCACCTTCCATGTCCAACCAAGGGATGCCCACACATCGCGGCGGATTTGCTAGAGAAAAGGGCGCTTCTGTAGTTGAAGATATAAATTTGGTGGCAGAACACCTTGTCCGAGCGGACCTTCTGGGAGTGGTTAGTCAGCCAGTGACTTATACACATACTTCGTGAAGTGTGGCCAATACTGACGTGTCACGGGATACTCATGGCCTAGCAAGACTTTACACAGTATTATGGGCAGAGTCAAACGTCGTCGCGCGAACGCTACACATAATCTCACTCATAGGAGAAGACACCTATGGCGGCACGCCTAATTGGCCAAAATGCATTCGGCTTCGTTGTCGCTGCGAAGGCCATACTGAGGTGATCAGGCATATGGAGACCTACGGCATCGGTATGGTAACTACACGCAATTCAACTTACTTGAGAATGGCTACAACCTATTCATCCAGGCTCTAGGGACTGGTATGATCTCGTTTGTCTTTATGGGTTCCGCAGCAGTAGATGTCAGACCTTGGATTGGACATGTAGTCACATAGCATGCACCCCACCGGCTGCGGTCTTCTACGATCTTCTTGGCGTACGTCTTGCGCCTTTGTAAGGATTGTTATTCTCTGTTTAGTGCTTTGAAATCGGTTGGCATTCAGACATATCCTGAAGCTTACGGTTGAGAATTGCATTAAGGAGCCTCAATCTAGTGTTCGCCGTGGAACCATCTTCGTGAAGGCTGTATTATGTTCCGCTCCTATCGATCTCTTACTGAGGTCCCTGCATCTCCCACGTAATCCTGCTCCGTGTTTCTAGGTAGGGAGCGACGGCAGAGCCCAAGCATGATGACGATCCCTCACATGAGTCGTCAACGAACCACTTAGTTTTCGCAGCCTTGAAAAACGCGCACATAAGTGGCACCATACACTGCGCTGTTCGACGTGTACTAAAATGATGCAGCATTAGATATAGAAGGATAGTCTAACAACAGGACTTGATCCGATATCTGCGATATAGCACATTGATGTTGTTCCAGTTACTTAAACCTTCCCAGAAGACCCAAGAACATCCATCATTCTCTCAATAGACTTAGTATACACCTCAACCGACTTTTCCTTAAGCTCAGTCAATTCTAGAGATCCGGCGTGAGCTGTCACAAATGGGGTGTACTTGTCCCTCACGGTTCTGTTCAAGTTGATCTTAACGACGCCGCAGGAAATGGCTTTTCTGAAAAGTTCATCTGATATAGGATGAGTTCCATGCAAGACAAGTGGCACGCCAGTCGCCTTGCTGATTTCAAGAAGCCTGTTACTTGGTGTAAGCCATACGTTCACATCGAAAAGAGATATTCCACCAGGGATTACCGATCCAACTGCCAGAATCTAGCTGCTCCGCCTTCAGGATAGGGGCCATGAACATTGCCGAACGAGGGTGCAAGAAAATGCACGCCAGTTCTCCGCACGAACTCGGATGCATCAGCCGGTTCGGTGAGCAGGGTCTCCATGTCTACCGTGGCTAAGCCGTCTTCTCCGCCTTCGATCCTGCCCAGCTCGGCTTCTAGAGAAATTCCCAGCCTGGCGGCACGAGCTCCACGTCCGAATCCTTGATGCAGTGATCCAAATAGACAGTTATTGGTACAATCGCTCCATGTGCTGCAGCAACCACGTAGTCGACGAAATGACGTCCCTGAAAATGGAGAGTCCATGGGAATAATTGAATGATCGCCGGCGAGCGTTTCTGCTCAGCAGCGCGAATCACTGCCATAACACCATCATTGTTATAGCTACATAGTGTTGTTCTTATCAAGTAGACCATGGAAGTAATGGATTAGGCAAGAACTTACCAGTCAAAGGCTCCGACTGCGTAACCTCCTCGTTGCGCTGCTGTAAGTATTTGCCAAGTGCGGTTATTACTGGGAAATTCGGACGTAGCCATTCTGCCCTGCTGTTCGAATTGTGTATCCTGGAAAGCCGTGGTATGTTTCTTGTCGAGATCATGAAGAAAACCTTCCCTTTACGAAGTCTGAACTTCCGGTTCATTCACCGAACTGGCCGAGATCGTTGAAGATCCGCTCTCGGCGTTGAGCCGAAGGCGGCTGCATCCGAGGCCGACCTAGAAATCTAGCCAAGGAGGCCAGTCTTAGTCGATCGTCATCGCAAACTTGTAGGCGTATGGAGACGTGGTATGACACATGTGGGCAAATGGATCGTGATATCCCCCATGGGCAAAACTAGGGGGATCTTGACGAAGTACCCAACGTTCAATAAAGACCCGCCTCGGGTGTGCCGTGTGAACTTTCTTCTTCGAGGCTACTGGAGTGGTTCGAGTCATGCAACTAGTTTCAATTTGCCTATAGAGTATTCCCATACTATGAAACGACATGTAGCTATAGACCTTGCGTGGTTGTCTCTGGCAGCACTTACCATGACTTCAACGTCCCTCAATACGCGTGATATAGTGGAACTCCCTCTTCTATTACATCGTGATGTGATCCGACTTTCTAGTTAACAACTCCCACATCCACGTCGTTGACCCGGATAGTTTGCGCGGTAAGTGAGATAGCGACCAGTTATGCCGTAACGTTTTTTCATCTCAATTTCCAGACTATACTCTCAAGGCCGCGACGAATTATGACACGACTGAGTTCGAAACGTCACATGGTATTGCCCATTCATCACTGTTCTTCTCAGCGTCTATAACACCAATCAATTTGTGCTTCTCAAAAAGGATGCCCAGGCTGTAAAGGTCAGTAACTGGATTCCGAAAATCTGAGTCGCTCTGGAAGCTTTCGTCGCACTATACGCTGTGATCCCAACTTTCGGTGGGAACGTTGTCACGGATCACTTTGGTCACGCAACACTTGGATTAAGGACGAATAGCACCGCTAACACAGTTGGCCGTATTAGAACAACAATTTTGCTGACATGATTGACCTGGTCCTGCGGCGCCTGTGATTCATCAAGATCTTGGCGCCGTATCAGCAGTCTCTGCTCCTACTGCTATACGAGAATATGCTCGTTGTGGCGGAGACCATTATATATTGAATGAACTGGAGATGGTTGTCTCCGGATTCGAATGGCCATATTCGTCTAGTGAGGAAGGAAACGCGGCTGCTGGACGAAGGCTTATGCTCACAATTTTCGCCATATCAACGGCGTGGCACTTGTTGAGGAGCTCAAGAACTGGGCTGTCGCTGATCACCAGATTCAACGGTTCGTTGACAACCAGCGGCTCTCTGGCAGTGGAACTTTTCTGAATGTTGAGCTGCCGAAGTCTCAGGAACCATAGGGAAAGTGAGTGACACTGCCAGATACGCTGAACTTCTGGCTCTGGATACTGCTCAGAATCTAAAGTATATTTTGTCTACTCTACATACCCATCAAGGCACGTAAACCAACTTACAGTTGAGTGCTTGCCCTTGGGTGCTTCGGATCATCACGCATTATCATCATCGACTCGAACACTAGAGGGGGGGTCACAAAGGAATAGCTCATAACTGTCAAAGTAAAGTGAGATTTCGGGGGTGTTGTATTGCGTGAGGAAATAGCATGCTCAGTGGCCACGATAGAAGAATATTGAACCACGTATATCGGAGTGGAGACAACCCTAAAGGGTACATGATAATTACTCGGTAACGACGGCAGCTAAAAGCAACTACGAGTTCAGTGGAATCCGTCATAGCTGAATGAGTAGAGTGGCTCCCACCCCACGTGTACATGTCTGGTGGAAGTGCGATGGATGAGGTTGACTAGGATACTGAGTACGAGACCGTCTCGTGGTTGAATTCTGCCCTATAACACCCAGTAAATATCCTGCTATTGCCTGGTCTCATCGCTCGTTTCTCGCTATCTGTTTTCCTCTGAAGATGGTGTCCCATTTTTGCGGATAGTATGCGACTCTAGTCTCGTGCACATCTGGCGTCCTTTTCCCAAGTGTTGGTACCTCGGAGGATACTGAGTCTGAGACCTAGCAGCGGTAGGCATAGGCAGAGCCTGCCTCTACTGCTTGTAAAATTCACAGCGCGACTGGTAATGTGATTTGTCGATGTTGGCATTCCACAGCCGAATATCAAAAGCAAAACTATCAAAGTTACATGTAGCCAGTCGCTACTCGACCCCAGCTTGGGCAATCCACTTCATGACGAGATGTAGGGCAAGGATAGTAAACGAGAAATTCGGATTGAGAAAGTGAGATCTGCTAACGTCTACTTAGGTCACATGGTCAACGATGCGTTGTAACTCTGGGTGCAGTAAGCCTTGGCTAGCCATAGGCTCACTCTAGCTCTGGACATGGCAGCATGCACCGTATTTCTAGTTAAGCGGGTTTAGAGAAGCCCACGAGCAGGCCTATCCAAACAGAAGAGGGCACTTGATGCAAGTTGAGAAATCACCAGCCAAGCCGGGCGACAACTAGCAGGGGTATGCAGATGCGTGAGCTTGGTCGTGCTCGACAGCATCGAATTGTTGCCATACATGCAGATTGAAGGCGGCTGCAATTTAAGGCCCAGCTGCCCTGTTCATCGGCTCCTTGCTCGCTTTGCACTACCACGCCACGAGTCCAAGTTGGGTGCCTTAAGTAGTCCCAAGAAACAATAAGCTCAAGAGTGACCAAGATCCACTTATATCCGTCTTTTTGGCCCACTGGCTTCGCATCCGAGATGTTACACGTTCCGTTCAATGTCAACGTGCATCGTAAATTCCCACATCCTTGAGGGATCACGGTGCCCGCTCCGCTTCGACCTTCAAGGTGTAATGGAAACCATGCTTCCATGGGAACTCATGATGAAAAGCTTTCTGTATGGATGCCCACGGATGCCCCTCTTCTGGAGGAGGTAACAGGCGAATTGCAAGATCTTCTGTTGGAGAAGAATAAACGTATGGAGCAGGATCGGGAACACTGCTGGGGTTCTCCTGTTCGTCCTTGTCTGGTCGAGCGGCATGATGCACTTCCTTTCCTTTTCCCTTGGGACTGACTGCACCAATCCGGATCTGCCCTTGGAGGGAATTACTCATAGTCTCCCCTTCCAGAGTACCTTCACGGATCATCCCAGCAAGCCTCACACTAGGATCAAATGAGAGGAAAACCAGGGCTTTCAAAGATCCGGCCGTCTCTCCAGTTGCGTAGATAATGGACCTTCCATCGCCTGCTGCGGTTACGTGCCCGATATGACCAGGAAGGTTAAGAACCCGGTTGATCGAGTTCAGTGTAGTGGGATCTGCCAGCCCTGTTTCCGGTGGCCAATAGCTCATAACGTTATGTTGGGATACTTCGGAACCACTTTCTGTATCCATCCCCCCTTCATGAGTTGTAGACTGGGATAAATCAGTCTCAGACAATCCGTCGAACACCCTGGCTCCAGTTCGTATGCGCAAGCGTGGGGTAGAGGGATCTGACGGCGCAGGGTGATCAACCAAGTCGAGAAAGGTATCACAACTGGGATAATAAGAACACAAGTAAGTCTTGTTCCTGCCGTACATCGCCGAACCATCGTCACCCGGGTGGCACTGAAGAGGTGAACGTAGAGGAGCTACCATGTAATTAGGCCTGTTGCTACTCTGTAACAGACTGGTCATTGGGTCGTCGGGCAGCGGGTCGTTATCACTGGCTCCATCGTCTTCATTTGCCTCGCTACCGTCTTCGTTATGAAATACGACAGGTGTGGTGTAGTACGTTCGCCTATTCCCGCTTCGCCCTGTGAGCCATTCCTTGCGGCACTCGATGATCTTTATACTGCCGGTACTCTCGTCTCTTTCCAGGTTGAGGAAGCCCCAGCGATCGTCGATTGGGCCTTCAGCGTGTTGCCTCCGCCAGCTGTCCCGTTTTCTCATGATCCGTGTCTTCTCAGGATCAAATTCGTTGACCGAAAACTGGAAACAGTAATAATACGAAGTCCAATCGATTTCTTCGATTTCGAACGCCGTCTGATTAGAGCAGCCGAAGAAGTAATTGTCGATCACCTCAAAACAGACGGTACAACCGATCTCGTAGCCAACTACATTAGACAGGTGCATTTTCTCTCTCGACAACTGCCTCTCTTGTAGATCAAAATGTCGGAGCACCCACTTCCTAAAGCCATCTGCGCCAAATTCCGAGTGCGTCCCGAAGAAAAGATGGTCTTGGTTATTCCGCACAAAGATTCGGTTCGCGGATTCAAGCTGTATATTGCCTAGGAGCAGATGCTTTAGAGCGTCGAAGATTATAAGCCAGTTCTGGGTCCTAGGTCTCGCAAAGGAGTACAGGCAAGATGTGATCCCTGCAGCATGATGTAGGATTTTGAACGTGTATTTACGGCAAGTTTCAGACCCAGGGACTGCGTGGGCGACAAGAGCCGGGATGTCCACAACAATTTCTTCATTTGTTGCCTTTTGGACATCGAGAATACGAAGCCATCTTTTTAGGTTAGGGCGATCCTCGATGATGTAACACAACTTGCCACAGCAAAACATGTAAGAGTCAGCAAGTCCGACGATTCCAGCTACGTAGGGAGAAGCTTGGATAATAGCCCTGCGCCTCTTTATCAGCCTTCTGAGCCCGCTAGCATGATGACCATCCTGCAAAGCCTCTTCAGCTTCCAAGGAATACGAAGCTTTCGTCTAGCCAAGATGACAGTCAGCATGAGGTGTCTTCAGCGCGACACTACGAATTGCGTAAGCTCATGAGCAACTCACCGCCAGAAGCAGTCTGCATAGACTCTCCTCCCGAATCAAGAACTGAAAATGACGACTACATGACGCTAGATCGTATATCTCCTCTAGTTTGAGGTCTTGTATAATATATGATATAATTTCGTATGGTAAACGTTGAATCCCTGAAGTCCTACGCGCCAGTGCTTTTGTCGGCTCGGTGCGATGTGGATATCGTCCTTGAGGCGAGGCAAGGGCGGGTCTGAGCACCCATCTCTTGGATGAAACATCGTAGGTATAGACATTCGGCATGGCGGTAACCTTGAATTCCGTTTCTTGGATAGGCATGCCGATCTGGCTCATAGTGGGTGATAAGTCACCATAACCTGCGAAGGGTGACATCTGCCTAGAGGCAAATGTCAGATTGCCAGGGAAGCATCTGTTGTCTCAGTGGGTTGGAGGGCAAGGGCAAAGTCTAGTGTACTTTGCCATATGCCGGCGAAAAGGAATAATGAATCCGTGCTGACCACTAACGGCTGCAGACGGCAATGGTCTTATATGCTCATGGTCGCGGGATCATACCGAAGACAATTCATACAGCCTCGTCGACTAATAGACCGGGCAGCGGCAGCGATCCACCCTCAAGGCTCAATATATACCGATCGAGAGACGAGAGCCTCTTCGACTTGATTTAATCCCATCGTACTTGAACACAACTTCGGCATTTCAGTCTAATTGGTGTTGCAAATGTATCGCGTCAAAGACTCCTTCTCTACTGGAAAACGTATCTGGGACTGTTGCTTTGAGGCTCTGCGTATCCATAGTTGCCAGACTTTCGAACGAACAAGTCTAATTCCGGCTATGTTCAGCTCGAGTAGCCTAAAGGCAAAGAGGGAGGTCGCATATTAGTGCCGAGTATTGGCCCACCATGGTCACTCAGATCCCTGCTCAGATGGCGCGTCTCGAATTGGCCAATCAGCGCGCTAATTAGGAGCCGCAACTGTGGAGAGTCTTGTCCTATCTGCTGATCTCGTCATGAGGTACAGTACAGTACCTAGGTAGTTGCGGCTCTGCTCGAGGCAATTAGAGACGTTTCTTTCCAGTCAATCAGCTGGCCTGCCATCTGACCCGCACTGGCAGGGGGTCCCATGTCTGTGATTGGGCTTCTTTATCTGGACTTTATTGCAGACGAGCAGAGCCTCATCTCGGCCAAGCCTGGCCTCTATTGCGTTTACTTGAAGACGGCCGGTCTGTAAAGCCTTTCCTGTTGGGACGCTTTGCATGCGTACCTACTCAAGCTGCGGAGCTACCATACCCCGCCGGCAAACAGGGATTCGATAGGCCCAATATTGCGTTGTCTCGATAAATTACCGGCATGTCGACGATCCACAAGGCTACGTTCTACCTATACATTCTTGTTTGAATCTTCACTTGCCCCTCCATGCAACACCACACTGCAGCGAGCCGCGGGACGCTTTGACTAACCCGATCATCAATTGTCTACCTCTGCCCTTGGCCAAAGCATGTGTCTGTGTGTGTGACCACAGCCCAAACAGTGCACTGCACAGGGTATGTGCTGGTAGCGAATACACTTGGATGGAGGTATGCTATCACAAGCGAGAAATGAGACATCGCACACGTTCCGCTGCAGCAAGCTCCGACAGCCGCTGATCATTGTTTTGCTGACAATGCTACGTACTATGCTTATGGTAGCCAATACATCCTTTGCCTTGCTTATGGAAGATCAGCGCTATTCGTTCGAAACGGTGCCCTGATTTGACTGACTTGGCATCTGGACAGCTCAGGTGTGGTATTTTTTTATCCTATATGATGGTCAATCCCGGGTCAGACTGTTTCTAGCCTCTATTCGGGCACATCACCGGCTACAGATGCCAGCACTGGAAGCCTCGTGACTACTAGCAACTCCATAATATCTCTGAAGACAACCTGCCCTACTTATAGGACCTAGTGGAGCCTAGGAGCGAAGTCTTGATATACCCTTTTTCAAAGATCAAGGGGATGAGCGCATCCTCGTCTCGAAATACCGTTATATGGAAACCCGTTTACCTTCCGAAACCCTTCCTCCACTAAGCCTTGTGAGGCTCAGCTTGGTGAGGTGGGCGGAACATAACGATAATCACTTATACCACTCCGTATCCCTCCAAACAAAGCTAATTGGACGGGTTAAGATGGATTGTTGCACCGAATTAGGGCTTCGACCAGGTGAAACAGTGAGGTCTCAATGACGGGCTGAAAGATAGGATATGGCTCCAATCATGTCTTTACCTTGAGCAAGACGATATGACTTCAATACAAGCAATAATCACAGGGGCCAGATATGCTTTCCCATGAGTTAACAGAGTGTCATCTGCCAGGCTGGTCAGCGGGCCTTTGTCTTCATCAAATCCGTTTGACATTAGAGCCGAGCTCAATGATCGCACCGAGGGCGTGTATCCACAGGTTGAATGAGAATTAAACCGAATTGGGCCGACTAGTCAAAAATCTGGAACTTCTCCAGTCGTCTATTCGATGTGCTTACCTCGGGCTGAAATTGGGTTTAAGGATGGAACGTTTCGTTCGCTCCACCAAGGATTCCTGGCTTGGGCCCATGCTCTCTCTCCATTGGGGTGGACGAGTCATTTCTTGGACCTAATTCGTCACCTTTTCCGGTCGGATCTTGAGCTGAAAGTGGCATGGCTGGTGGGGTATTGAAAGGCATAGGTTAAATAAAGGCCAAGTCGATGAAGCTGTTTTACGAAGCAAGGCTGAAGTGCCACGGGCCAAAATAACCTGAGATGTTACCTATGTGAGGGAATAAAAGGCGGATCAATTGGTTCACGATAGCCTGTTTGTGACTCCTCCATCCGTCTAGTCAATACCAATGACATAATTGGTATAGGTAGCCTGCAAGTCATCTTGCCAAATAAAACGGCAAGCCATCCTAGCAACGCACAATACCCATGCTAGGAGCTGGCCCGTCCAGATCCAACCAACACGCCTCATGATAAGATTTCAACATATCCTGGGGTCCCAATCTCTCACGATGGTGTGAACATACGCATTCATCTAGGTTTCGGCTCAATACGGCACATGTTCTTGCCCAACTACGGTGTGAGTGTCATGATCAAAACCACCAAATAAGTCGCAACGGGTGGAATCGATTCTCACAAGGTCGCGAATCATGCGACATGAATCGTCTCTCCGGTCACGTAGATAGGAGGGCTGCCACCCTCTACCCTCCCGGGCAACGCTGATCAGTAAAGGGAGCAATTGCAGGTTTCTCACGTAGCCTGTGGCATGGCGGGTCTCCCACCCCATCTTCGATATTCGCTGATTGCGACTCAGGCCACTGGGGCCAGTTAGGAACGTTGATGACGATGTCTGGCTGCCTTCACACGATTCCAGGACTGTGATTCAATTTGTAACGTGGCACGGTGACTTCTTGCCACTCCAGCGGTGAGAGAGAGTCCACGGGATTGATCACGGCATTTCTCGGCTCCTTGGAAAGGACGACTATTGGGTGTCCGAGTCCACGAGTGATGAAGTTCAAAGGAGTTCCCGCAGCATGTTGGCACGAAGCCACTCGAGAGGACAAGCGTCTTACACTGAGTCGGGGTCGATTTCGAAGAGCCATCCAGAGAAACTATCCTGTATTCTTGCGCCGCTTTCCAAAGTGAGACCGGCAAATAATATTCCAGCTCTGGAACTTATGCTAGCCATCAGAGTAGGTAGGACGGCTTGATGTCTGCCACCTCACAGTTGGTTTCCACACATACGAGAAGCGCTCCTAGGACTCCCAAATAGTCGAAGCTTCGAGCTTTGCACCTGGTCAACTTCCATGTTTCACTCGCCCAACCGTATCATGGATTTGTAACCTTCTGCTATTGATAGATACATCGACTTCAAGCTGGATCATTCTGGCTCAGACGCCAAATTGAGCTGCAGCAACAGATTGTTGATGCAACCTGGGGGAGCACGAGGGATGGGTTCCAGGGCCGTAGATGCCGTCCATTCACCTGCTCAGTGTCGCCTTTTGCAAAATTGAACATGTCTGAGTAGGTGCCTTCCCAGAATTTCTTGAACGTTTCTTCCTCAACACTGGACGAAGAGCAATATTTGGTATGGTGCCGCAGACCACGCCCCATGTGTGGGGTTCCAACGATGCATTCACATGAATCCGAGTCGCCATCGTCGACATTCGCTCGCTCTTCTCTCCCTTGCTCATCCTCCTCTTCTCCCACCGGCGCAGCCCGCGTGGACGGCGGGGTCTCGAGCAGATCAAGTAGTGCTCAAGGCGACTGACCAAGTCAATAGATAGCCTCGAGGAAAAATCCCAGTCAAAGTTTTGGAACCAGAACCTTGTGTTCAATCCTGTCTTCCATCGAGCTCTGCGATGCATCGTAGACTCAAAGAAGAAGAAACCCAAAGCTTCAATAAACCCCTGGGGTGCCTGGGATTCTACCTCTATCGAGTACTTTGCACATAGATGGCTTTCGTCGCCCGTCTCCTCGCCTAAATCCTTCGGTAATTCCCTTTCTATCAGTCGAAACTTTGCTAACTCTATGTCTGTACGAAACAACGGGGGTCCCCATGTTATGCAATGGGTACATCATCAAGCACCGACCTGGAAGAGATACCAGTGGCGATGAAGCCGATGGTCGTACCTCTACAACAATCAGGGAAACTCTCGTAACAAGCTTGTCTGTCTCTGTTACACCCTGGGTGAGGGGTGAAAAGCCCTAGGACTCCAGCCATAAAAAACCCTACCTCTATCCTCGACTCTTTACTCCGCCGTCACCGTCCACGCTGACTCCGTCGTTGCTGACGTTCGAATTCCTACAATAATTCATGAGTTCAAGCTCATGTTTAAGCAGGGCAGCTAGTGAGAAGACTACACACGGCATTTCGCCTTGCTTCTCGAATTGAAGAGCGTACATATCTAGAAGACTCAGCACATGGTCCAGAACAGAGTGTATACGATCAAATGCTCACGTAAACAATAAGCCAGCCATTGTAAAAGCTGCCAGAGGAGCCATTATGGTCTACGAAAACAATTCAGCTAAAGATCCTATTCTAGGGACAGGTAGTCCTTACCCTGGGCGTGAGATTTCCCCTGCGGGCCATGGCGAATCTGCGAGGAGGGAGGCAACGTTCACCGTTCAGTAGAGCAACAAACAAATAGTATGGTCTTCATGAGAAGACGCGCGCGATCTGTGGCCAAGAGAAACAGCTCAATCAGATACATCAGGGCCTATCATGCATGTCTCTCGCAAATGATAATTGGCAAATGATAATTGGAAAACACATTCGAACGGTCGCTCAGTTGTGGATGGATCATACGATTCCTTACTGTGGACTTCAGCGTGACGTCTAGTGCCAAGCTTTTTAACAGTCAAGGCTCGCCAGGCGCAGGCGCAGGCGCAGACCGGCGCAAAGATCCCTGTAAATCAGGGACCTTTCCCTAACGACAGGTGTCATCCAGTCGCGGCAACATCTGCAAGCGCAACAATTGTAGTGTGCAGCGGCGGCGTGATTCAATTTGGCAATTCTTTGTTCAGATCTCCCCCTTCCTCACATACTTACTCATGCGGTAATCTTCGCGTACTAAGTACAGACAGTTCCTACCATTACCATGATATGAGCAACTCCCATCACCTACCACGACAATGTCATCTAGCATCCTCACCCTCATAGGGTGGTCCTTCCTGCCCAACGTAAGGCGTATCCCGCTTCCCTTCGACATGAACCATGAACTTCAACTGACAGACCACGCGCCTACCAACAGCTCGCGACCTCCTGGATCCAGTCGATATTCTATTCCCTAACTATCCGCGCCGGCGACCCGAAGCCCGCGCCCAACACACCGCGCTTCCTCGAGCACCGCCGCCGCATCCACATCCTCGTGGTATCGCTGTACCTCCTCTACACGCTCTACGAGGCGGACTACGAGCTCAGCCGCTCGTCGAACTTCTACGCCGACCTCGGCGTGCCGTTCTCCGCGTCCGAGCGCGATGTGAAGTCGCGCTTTCGCCGCGTGGCCGCCCTGCACCACCCGGACAAGGTGGCGCCCAACAGCGGCGCAGGCGACAACGGCGAGCTGTATATGCACTTGAAGACGGCGTCGGACGTGCTCGTCGACCCGGCAAAGCGGTTCGCGTACGAGCGCTTCGGCCCGGAGATCGTGGGCTGGAAGCACTGCAGCAGCATACGCGACTACGTCCTCCGAGGGTGCCAGGATCTGGTGCCGTACTATGGCGTCGCCGCTGCCGTCATGTACCTCCTGGGCTTGCTGGGATATCTGGAGTGGGGGCGCTACTGGCGGTGGTTGACGCTGGTCGTGCTGTGCGTGTTCGAGCTGCATACCGTGACGCGGCCTTCGTTCCCTGGCTTCGTCGAGGTGGTTGTCAATCCGTTGCTGGTCAAGTTCACGGGCCATGCACCGTACTTGCCCTTTCAGGTCATCAGTCTGGCGAGGAAGTGCAGTATTACGTTGTACATTGCGTTTAGCCAGATTGGACCGCTGCTTATGAATGCACCGGGCCAGCCGCCGGGCGTCAAGCGGGGCGACGTGTCGGAGAAGGCTTTGCAACAGGGCCTCGAGAGGCTGGAGCAGACGGCTAGGAGTCTGGATGTCGATGCGGCGCGGTTGATGGAACTCGAGATGGCGCCTTTTGCGGGAGACCCGGGGGCCGTGACTGGCATGAGGGCGAAGCTTAAGGAGTGGTTGGTGCAAAATACGATCAGATCAGACCCCATGGTTAGGGATGCGCTAGGCCGGTCATTTCAGAAGAGACGGGTTGATGCACCCGCTGGTGCCAAAGGGAACAGGTGATCCAGAGAGTATCACGCCACTATTTCATTAGATACCCCGGGCATGTGTGCAACGAATTTATAGATCCTAATCATCACGTAACCCATGCAACATCAACCCAGTGATGCTAGATGCAGCCTTTTGTTTTCCCGAGCCAGGTCAATGCAATATACATCCCACCTCCAAAAAGGATAGATCGGTATTTCGATATACACAGTCAAGCCCCATTATAACCTCTGGCGTCCCCTCGTCTCAATAGGAATAAGACACACCCCTCCAAACGCCGCCAGGATCAACACGGCACTCAGATAGATAGGCAACTTGGTCCCGTCACCGGGGATACTCGCCGCCAGCACAGGTGCCACCAGTCCCGTGATTCTGTTCAAGAAACTGGCGACGCCCGTTCCCGCTCCCCTGACGGGGGCAGGGAATATCTCGGGCGTGAACGCGTAGAGCACGCCGTACATGATGTTCTGGGTGAAGGCCTCGACGCACGTGAAGAAGAGCTGCGAGTTGGGCGTGGTGCCAAACGTCACGAAGAAGAAGAGGAACACGGCCGAGACCAGCGTCGAGATGGCGAGTGTGCCCTTGCGCCCGAGGAACGGCGACTTGTGATCCACGCTGTATGCGGCCAGCAGGCTGCCCGGCACGCCGACCATCGAGATGATGGCGTAGTTGCGGTACGTCGTCGAGGTGTCGGCGGGTGCGGTGGTCCCGTCGTCGTTGATGGGGGAAGAGCCGCCGTGTGACAGATACTGAGGGAGGAAGGCGTTGAAGAGCGGATAGCCCATGCCGATTGTAGCCCAGCAGAACCAAATGAGGAGGGTGGCTGTGCCGAGCTTCCGGTTGCTGAAGAGGGGGCGGATATGTTCGCCGGAGAAGGAGGCGAGGTTCTGTTTGATGATGTTCCGGGTGGAGAGTCGGGTCGGTGCCCGCGAGACGGCTTCAGTGTCTACGACGGCGTCAAGGATCTCCTCTGTGAGCCAGGTCTTGGCTCCGTTTCGGTAGGCAATGCCGTGGACTACGGCGACGGCCTCAGCTTGACGTCCTTGGGAAAGCAGGTACTTCGGTGATTCGAGTAGATGGAAGATAAAAAAGCGTATAAGGAACATGATGAAGGTGGCCATTCCGATAGTCATGACGAACGAGCGCCATCCTACCTCGACCGGTTTGGTCGTGATGAAATACCACGCAGCAAGCGAGGAGGCCAGCTGCCCGATCGGCCACCATACAGACAGTAGCGTCAGTAATGCGCTCGAGGCATCGGGGAGAAATTCGAGGAAAAGAGCGCCATCGACTGGCAGGTTTCCGCCGACGCCAGTTCCCACGCAAGCGAGTAGAAAGCATGTCCAACCCCAGGTCGATGCATAGGCCGCCCATATACCAAAAATGCTCGTGATTAGGAGAGTGAGATTGAACGCAACCTTCCGGCCCAAAATATCCGCACCAAGACCCCAGAAGAAGCTCCCTATACACAGGCCCGCATACAGGGAACTCGTCGTATATCGGACAGTCTTTTCTGACACACCAAAGTCTTGTGAGAGGGAAGGAAGGGTCAGGGACACGCCCTATGCCAGTGTTAGACCTCTTGTCTTGGTAAAGAAGTGTATCATGTTCTTGAACTCAAGAAAAGAATACTTACTTGCATCCACAGGCTAAAGGCAAGTCAGCTTGGTGTCCTCTTCTTCGCACTTCATACCAACTTACTTGTCAGCAAACCACCCAAATCCACACAGCACAAACAACTGCCAGTTATACATCCCCATCCCGATATCCTGGATAGCCTTATTTATTAGTCGTGACTTCACTATATTCAATTAGCCCCTAACCGCTCGTCACTTAACCGCCCTGTGGCCTCTGCCCTATTCGTCCCTGCCTCGCCAGTACGAAAGTGTGAATGACTCACACTCGTATTCACTCCAACCCCTCCCCCTCTCGCCCTTCCTAACCTCCCTCCTTAGCCCCTCAATCGTATACTCAGCAGCGTTCATCTGCAGCATGCCGGTGCCCTCATTTTCGCGATCCTTGCCAGCCTCAGACTCCAGCGCGTCATTATCCCCATCCGCCTCACTGATACCATCTCCTACCTCCTCCTCAAACTCGCATCTCCCAGACCGCGCCGAGTGGCTATGCAGATGCGCCTCCTCCAGCGGGACTAGCACGCCGACATAGTCATGAACGCTTTCGGTGCGGCTCCTGAACCGCCTGGAGAGAAATCTGGACATGGCCTCTCATGCGACTTTCGCTGATCCGCGTCGCAGTTGCAGGGTTTCCAGATTCCACGTGTGTGGTACTTTGCCAAGTGCAGAAGCGACGACTCCTCGAGTCCTGCGCAATAATGGGCCGGGGTGGTCAGCTGATAGATATATACGTAAAATACCGAATGCTGCTGCTGCTGACTTGTGACCGAGGACGGGAACGGGTCAGAGTGTCTGGGGCACCTCCACGTGAGTGTTGCAAAAAGGTGAGACAAAGTGCCGTCGTGCCCCGTGTCTCGTGATTCCCCAGATTTGGGCTTTTTGTCGGAGAATTCGGATCGACAAAGGGGATATTGCGGGGAGCCCTGTAAGTACAATGGTTGTCCCCCAGCCGAAAGCTTCACTGGTCCAAAAGCTCAGCTGATAGATGTGTTAATCTTTCAAACGTTGTCATCTCTTGACGTGAAATGAGAAAAGGGGATTAATCTGGTTACTACTGATGAGACTGGACCGAAAGACCACTAGAACGTGTACGGATTCGTTCAGGTCAGATCTCATAAGCAGCAGAGCTGGCGACTCAAAGACGCTAAGTTAGTCCTCCCGCCTGGGGGCTCAGCTCTTGGCGATTGATCGCCTCAGCGCCAGTGGATACCTCACCGAATCTGCTTTCAGCTTTGTAAGGTAGCATTAGGTACTTACTTTTAGGATACTGGGAAAACGACCAGATCGCGTGACAAGTCGTCATTTGATAGAAGCCTACCCACGGTGTTCATCCTGTTCGAAGTGAACAGTGAATGGATTAGTATATTCTGCGCGTTCCAATAGTCAATCATGTCAGGATGAGCACTAAACCAAACGTAGGCTCATACGAGTTGAGGTTATCACTATTGTATAGTAGGTGCGCTGTCCATCGTAATAGCGTGAGTGTTTGAAGAGCCAGAGGTTTCACACCATTAACAATTGTTACGCTCATTCAGCATTGCCCGTAATCAGATTGTCATGAAGGCCATATTCGCCAGTTATGCAGCAAAGACGCCGTGCCACGCCTTCGTCCCTGCGTCAAGAATCTCCCTCGCCTAAGACCAGAAGGTCCCGTCCTTCCCGCCATGCAAACCCACCCATTCGCCTATCATTTGCCTTTCTGAAAACGCCGGGCTTATACCAAGCCTAGTACTAATATAATTTTTACATGTTTGTGCTCTCACCGCCCTCCAATCAGTTATCAGAGCGCGACCTCTCCCGTCCTCTGCGAGCAAAAGTGATGGGCCGCGTTGCAGTGCAATGTCTAATGAAATCTCAGATTCTCCAGTACTACTTTGGATTCCCAAAGGTCTAGATGCGAAGGCTTCCTCATCCAAGGGCGATGGTGTTGTGTCGTATGTCAAACCGGTGCTGGGGGAGGTATCGGGATTGGTGGAATCCGGTGGTATAGCAGAGGAGTCATGCCAGTGATTCTTGTGAATCAAAGTCCGAGTCCATTCATTTCGTCGTGGCCCGTTCCGAAATTTGAAGCGGTTGTTGTGTGTCTTCCTCAGTCCGGTGCGGCGACTCTGCTGGCCCAAAGAGAGGAGCGACAACAGGCTCGACTAGAGGAGCACTGCTTCGTCCCTACCGTCGTTGCCGCCCTCATTCTCATCTTCATCGTCCCAATCAAGGTCATCCTCAACCGCCTGGGCCTGTCGTTGAACTTCAGCAAGTCCACTCAGCTCGCTCACGTACTCCTTGTCCTCAAGTGCTCGCTTTAGAAACTCCCATCCATCCGTGTTGTATGCAGACAGGATGGGCTTACTGCACGCGCTGCAAGAGGGGTACGACTCGCCCTTGATGATCAGGTTGTTGAAGTCGGCTAGGAAGCCACGAATCGTATGGGGGACCAAACCGAGAGCATGGTCGGGCGGGTCTCGTTGGTAAGATCGGCCTGGTGCGTCCTCCGCAACCGGAGCTGGCGCGTGAGCACCAAGGGGATGTTGCAAAAGACTCATGAGGAGCTCAACAAGCAGGGCAGATGCAATAGCAGCGATGCCGGGTCTCGTGACCGTGCATTGTTGGTCGAGCGTCAAGTCCTTTTGTGACTGGATCATATCAGTACAGTATCAGCCTGCGCGAGTGGATTAAACTTACATCACCTGGTGCAACCACATCATTGCAGAAATAGCAGCCTAGAGTCTTCTCACCTTCGACCTTGGGCTCAGGGCCATGTCTCATGATCACATACGAGTCGAAACCAAGCGCAGCATTCATGACGATCTTACCAGCAGCCTTGCCCATCACGGTAGGCAGCCATCTGGACTCTCTGCTATCCATGAGAAGGAACACAGCGTCATGCGCATCAATCAGGGATCCGAGCTTCTCAAAGTCCCCCTTTGTCTTGTCTGTGACGGGATGACCCAGCATCGGAACTGACATGACATGACCCTCGCTTTCTACGCCTGGGTAGATCTCCTTCAGCGCATCTGCCGCTCGCGTCGCTTTCGGAGCACCGCCATTCAGGCAGTCTTTGTAGTTAAAGAGTGGTTGTCGTACTGGATTCGAGAAAGACACTGCGCCATAGTCGACGAAGGTGATCTTGCGCACTCCCCAACCCATCAGATTCCTCGAGACATAGCTTCCAAGAGTGCCGGCACCCAAGAGCAGGCACTTCGTGTTTCTGATGATGTCCAGGTCGAGATTCGGAGAAATGCGCCACTTCATCAACTTGAGGTTCAGATCAACAGATTGGTCTGCGATCCGGGTAGGATCCATGGACTCAGCCAGGCTGACAGATCTCGGGGCCACCTTGCCAGCAGGATTTCTCTCCCACCCGGTGGGCTTCGGCATCTCAGCAGTTTCCATTGACTCCACGTCATCCATAGCAAGCGGCAGAACAATGCTGCGTGCTTCGTGTCTGCGTGACTGTATGTCACGGTAGCAAAGGATCTGGACCTTTGTCAGATGGAACAGCTGTCGCACCAATACCAGCAAGTTTCTGAGTGGCCAGGCAGGATGTTCGGGGTAGTTCGAAGGGTCCACAAACGCGACATATCTATCTTCCATGGGAACATTGTTGAAGAAGCCCGTCTCAAAGTCACGGAGTGAACCTACGCACCACTTGTAGCCAATATCTTCACCGGGCATGTCGAGTGATGAGCGTTCCTTATCCGCCTCCTCGCCTCGCAGCTTCTTGGCAAGGAAGAAACCGTACTCTCTGCTGTCTACACTATATCGCCAAGTTCCGATCGTATCGACTAATTCAGTGCTCTCGGCTCCGGTGAGGCGACCAACCTCGCCAACTCTCTTCCACTGCGGATCGGAAGGCAAGGTCGGGAAGCAGAACCAATATGACATTCGATACTTCTTCAGGTCTGCGTAGGAGAGAATGACGTAAGACGAAAGCAATGACGGCACCGAGTAGATGGTGCCATCTTTGATCGCATCCCAGATCTAAACGAATCAATTAGTATAGGCCAAGTAGGGCGTAGCGAGACACCACGCAAGGATGGGGGCGCAAACCTGCTTGGCAGCGTTCTGGATCACCTCATTTCTGTCGACGTTCTTAAAAGCGTCCAAGGTATTGGTGTTTCGAATTATACCTTCTGCTCGTACTGAACTCAGTGGGACGCTTCAGTTGCCCAGGTCAGCATATGGAGCGTTATACCAACTGCTGACAGATACATAGCCAGGGGTAACAGGAACTCACTGATGACTAGTCAGAGCGCTGCCTAGAACTTGCATCTTGACGCTGTCGTCGGCTGCCAGGCCTGGCCGCGGCTCGTAGAGTCCTAGGACCGGTCGGGCAGAGTCGCTAAGCTTGTCATGGTCGAGCTTGGATGCGAACAGGGCCGAGTAGAATGGGAGTTCGATCTCGGAGGAGAAAGTCGCGAACTTGAGGGGGATCGCCTCCTTTGGCGCATCCCCAGTAGAGTCGGACATAGTAGCGGGCAGGCGTATTCGTTGGCTTGCTGGGTTAAATCGCTCGTGGTGGTGCACGACGGGTGCGACGAGGTAGGTTCAAGAGCTGGTACGAAGGCGACCGGAAGAGCCTTACTCAATAGCAGATGCGCAATACGGGATGTCGCGAAAATGGATGTTTATCTCATCATCAGCAGCACCAGCACGTTGTCACGGTTGATCGCGGGGCACTGCACGCAAGCTGTTTGTGGTGCGGGGCAGAAACGAGGACGAGGTTGCAGACGAGAAGGGACGAGCTGATACAGTGAAAGTCGGTGCTTAAGTACAAGTGATTGAAAAGCAAGAGGATCACTGGAAATATCAAGCCCGTGAAAAGAGTGTACAACGTCCAAGATGCCAGCGAAGAATACAGCAAGGATCACATGTCCTCGTGAGCTCTAGGAGTCAGCTGTGGGTTCTGGTGTCAGCTTCAGGTTGTTGAAGGATGATGCAAGTGAAGCTGCTAACTGCCCCATGCCATCGGGTCTTAGCGGTCACCTGCAGTAGGCAGCTACACAGTACCTACCTACCTAGGCAGTGGGAAGCTCCTTAGGCCGACCGATGGGTCGATAGTCGGCTAAACTATGGCAGTGGTTGCAGGTAAGCTCTTTTCGCGTTCGGAGGATTGAGGAGGGCTTCTGAATGACCACACTGACAGCTAGAAAAAGGTCCGTAGGATAATGCCAAAAGAGGAAAGCGGATCCAGTTCATGACACTATCAGATTGAACATTTCACGGTATAAGTCGTCACTTGCGGACATGTTGATCGGGATATGCGGCGGTGAGCCACTCTCTCTCCCTTGCCCCCTTTTCACATTTTGAGTCTCTCACTTACACCGACTTATAGCGATATGCGCCGGAAAGAGCACTGTAGCTCAATATCTTATAGAACACCACGGCTTCAAGAAGCTGCACCTGGAAGTTCCAGAGGATGAGAGCGGTCAAAATGGTCAAACTGGCGCATCAAACTTGTCCGAGAGGAAAACAGAGTTTCAAACAAGCTCATCTCTGTCCAAAGGCCTAGCCTATCACCCCAAAACCACACCCCCTACTCACACCTTTCCAACCGCTGACGCTCTCCTGGACTTCGTGACCAAGTCCTGGCGCTCGCGATGGGTTATAACATCGATCCCCTCGGAACCAGTCCTAGATGCCCTCTCCCGCCGCCCCTTCTTCATCCTGATCTCCGTGGACGCACCTCTCACAGTTCGCTGGCGGCGGTACCAATCCCGCTCTGAACCCCCCACTTCATCATCATCAAGCCCCATCTCCCTCGAAGACTTCGTAGCCCAGTCAGACGCCCACCTCTACTCCGCGACCTCCGGCGTGCTTCCCCTGATCTCCCGCGCGGAAATCAGACTCCTCAACACATCCAAAGACCTAGCACACCTGTACGCCACGCTCGGGAAGCTCGATCTGACGAACCAGGACCGCTTACGGCCTTCCTGGGACGCATACTTCATGTCTCTCTCCTCGCTGGCGGCACAGCGGAGCAACTGCATGAAGCGCGCCGTGGGCTGTGTGCTCGTGGGGGCCTCTCGGGGCGTCATCAGCACGGGCTACAACGGGACGCCGCGGGGGCTGTTGAACTGTGGGGAGGGCGGGTGTCCGCGATGCAACTCGGGGGAGGGCAACGGGCTGGCTCTGGCCACATGCCTGTGTCTGCACGCGGAGGAAAATGCGCTGTTGGAGGCGGGGAGGGAGAGGATCCGGGAGGGGAGCGTGCTGTACTGTAATACGTGCCCGTGTCTCACGTGCAGTATCAAGATCGTGCAGGTGGGCATTAGTGAGGTTGTGTATAGCCAGGGGTATAGCATGGATGGGGATACTGCTGCAGTCTTCAGGAGTGCTGGAGTAAAGTTGAGGCAGTTCTCACCGGTGAGTTATTAAGTCCTAATTTGCTTGGGTCAAGGGAGTTGTGCTGACTGTCTAACTTTAGCCAGCTAATGGGTTGATCCATTTGGAGAAGATGGAGCTGTATTGAGAAGATCCATGCCTACCGGGGGTGGCATGAGTACTTCGGAAGCGGTTGTGTAGAAGCGTCAGTGAGAACGATAGCCGTTAGCTGGCGCATGTGAACAGTAAAGGTGCAGATGGAATTGCCATGACGCATCATCACGCCATCGGGGACGAGAGGTTGCGCCCATTTGAACCAGTCATTGTTAACGCTACCCACGGAGCCATTTGGGTACGTACAACGGACGTTAACTGTTTAATGATGGTATTGCATTAGGGAATTAAAGTACAGCTTGCTTTAGCATCAATCGAGATCAGATCACCCTCCTCCGCTGATAGCCATCACCAAGACTCTCAAGAATGAATCGACAGGTACCCAAATGCTTCTCCTGGATAGATTACCCCCGTTACTATCGCAAGCTCGACACCATGAGCCTCAATTGGACGTTCCAGGTTGAGATTCGTATCGTGAAGAGACATTCACTGTCGAATTCGAACACAGGTATCGCCTTACTCCTGAGACTGTCGGTTCTCCTTGGACTTATGCTCTCCAACCCCAACAGCGCCTTCATGTCCCCAGCCATCCCTTTAGTTGTTCTGCGGCTTGCGAGCCTTGCGGGCAGCCAGGCACTTGGAGATCCATAGACCGATCAGACCAGTGGCAACGATGAAGACGATAGCGAACACAACAATAACACCAGCTTCTTGCGAGGCCCAGTTACGCTTGGCAATGGTGCTGTAAGTGTCGCGTGCGACGATGGCGGTGTTGATTGCAGGCATTTCGAGGTCTGAATAAAGGCTTTCGGTCAGAAACTTAACAATTAGAGAAGGGATAGCAAGTAGAAGCGTCAGAGATGCCAATTGATGTCTCCAGTCTTAGTTGATATAAGAAATTGGTTGACAGAAAAAGCCGCATCCAACCAATGTCGAACTACCACAATTCTCAGCAGCGACTCCGGAGTCACCGATTAGTGCTCCCCGTGACATGTTGCGCATAGTCAGGTAGGTATGCGACCTACCGACAATTGGAAACACAGATGTTCCGTTCTTCTAGCATTTCATGTTGAGGGAAATTTCGGCTTACCTTTTTAGGTCAAAGACTTAGGAACTTGAGGTTGTCTTGTACGGTAAAGCTGATCGCGTCTGGTGGGAGCTTTGACCTTTTCGTATGATTAGACTCAAGTTGTCGAACAACACACGCCTTGGACAGGATCTTGAGGAATTGAGTGGAGTGAGATGGGCTTCGTTCAACAAGGACGGGCGAGTTAGGAGGAAAAGAAGGAAGAGTAGGTAGTTGAATGTTTCTCACGGTGAGGAAACAATATGTACTAGCAGCGGGTAGCTCGAGTCAAGAGCGAGAGGAAACAAAAAAGCTTGGCCAAAGCGGGACCCGGCAGCTCTCGCTCTTCGGTCTGCGCGAATTTTCACGGTGCTTTGGAGCAAAACCGCAAGGATTCGCTAGGCCATCGGGTGGGTAAAGCTCCAAGGAACATGACGGTAGAGGAAATTGACGGGAATTTGATGGAGATAAACAACATGGGGTGGGTCAAATGAAACACGCAAGATAAGATACAAAGACTTACAGTACCGGCGATGACTTTTAGGTTAAAGGTTCCAAGTGTTTGAATGGGAGTTCCCAGGGCTTTGCAACGGAGAAGAGGAATCTCTAGGTCGTAACCAGGACAAATATTGGAATGGATATCATCCAAAGGTGAGTGAGGTCTGGAGAAGAAGCGGAGCTTCAATGTTTATGTTCAGAGTCCTTGCCCAGAGTACCTATCATAGTAACTGGTGTCCGAGCTCCAATCTTGATGACGCTAGAGTAGGTCCAAGCTAAGTTTAGGTAGTCGGTACCTGCTTTCTTCTCACAAGTAGGCAGATTGATGAAGTACCGGCAGTCCCATACATTATCATACATCGACCGGCGTGGATTCGCGATTTCTGCATCCGTCTTTGATCTGTGTTTTCAAGTGGGTTCACGACTCAATCAATCCCTTGCCAAAGGAAGGTGCGTCGGCCAAGGGAAGTTGATGTGAAGGTGGATGTATCTAGCATCCGTACAAGAGATTTCTATTGAGCGAGGCTTTGATGCTTCTTCCAAAAGTCAACCCAAAAAGAAGCTTTCGAGCTCCGCGTTGCGACGTCACCAGAGCAATTCCCCCACTTGCCATTCTGCGAGAGCACCTGGCCAGTGCCGATGCTTGGCCGCGCTCGCCGCTGCCGCCAATGGGATGCGTTTACGTCTCTGACCTTTTCAATCTTTACGATTCGCCCACTAGCAACCATCAGCCCCAGAGCCTCGAATGCCGACCCCAGACTTGGCAACATAGATCGATAACAGATATCTAGCCAACGATTGTCGTCCGGTATCGTACGGTAATTTCTGATTCTTTGTAAAGCAGTAGTGCAGAGCTCCTTCTTACGGTGGCATGAATATATTTATAGGTCGTGATGCTTACTGGCACAATGCTGCGGGATCCCCATATTCAGATATGGAGCTCAAGTCTGGCTGCACAGAAGCGGACTGAACGGCTGTTGGCAACGATAACAGTTTTGACAGTCAATAGGTAGATGATATGTGCGACAGTTCCTGTCATCCGGTTCGTATTTTGGCCACCTACGATATATGCGATATACGTATTAGCAGCGAAATGTCCTGCTCCTCGCGCCCCTCACAACTTCGCCTCCTCCTTCACCGTTCCAATCTTTAACTTGGAACCATACTTGTCCAGTACATTCTTGCCATGATACTTCCAAAACTGTTTCGTTGAGTCCTTGCCAGCCATGCGCTTCAGAATCTTGGAACCGCCCGGGTGTTCGTCAATGAAGTCTGTTTAGAGAGAAACGTGCCGTCAACGATGGGACCTCTCCAAGCGCACTAAAGGGGGGAAACACCAGGTTGCGGTATGGTGGGAAGGAAAGCACCTGCGAACAAAAAAACTCACTTGTGATATCGTAAACCCCATCATCAACGATGATGTATATCCCCTTATCCTCCGTTTTGTGCTCTGCAACCTCCTTCTTGGTAAGCGACTTGGACATCGTGGGCTCGTGAATGCGCCAAGTGTGGGCTATGTCTCGGAGCTGCTGTTCGAGCTGGAAGCAATGACAAAAAGTTTGGCGCGACGTATATTCGAGGTCTTGATGATGTTCTATGTCTATCGTCTGCGGAAGTGAATGAAAAGTATGTACGATTCCGCGAGTCCGACTCGAAGATGACAATTGCGACTCAAGCACAGGGACCTCGGCACAAGACCAAGCAGGGGATCGTCTGCCCCCCGACGCTATCTGGCGCAGCCAACCAACAGCCTGGCGCCAAGAAAGACGATGGCAACTGCGCTGCCTCGGCCACCATCAGCTGACTCGCGATCACAGGATCAGTATGCGTATGATTCAGGATTGATATGGCTACAATTAATCGATTCTTGAAGCAAATCGCCGGATCAGAGGGTAATACTCGAGCGATAAACTCGTTTATGACTTTGCGACTTGCTTCTTCCGAAGAAGAGTATTGTACTACACTATGTGTTACGTGAGCGAAACGACTTGAATTTCTTGGTCACACTTGAGACGTTTCTCAGTCAGGTCATTTCTGAGCACCAGAGAATCAACTCGAGGTCTCATCTTTGAGGCCACCTGTAAGGACGATCCGAAGCTCGCTTTCTCGAGACATAGTGAGCAACATCGTTGAAGTTAATCCGCGTAGTCTAGGCCCTCATTCCATCACGAAGCCTTTCTCCATTGCCCTTTTAAACGTATCTGCCCAATGAGCAGTACCTGAGCAATCACTCTGATACCTCTTATCCAAAGCCGTCGGCATCCATTGTTGGATCTTCTCTATCCTATTGTGGTTCTGTACGAAGTTAGCACGTCCCGAGAATCCGGTACCGATGAGACGGTGTCATTAAATACTCACCGAAGGGTGTGTGCTCATCCATTCTGGTGGTCCTGCCTGATTTTGTCTCTCCATTCTCTGCCAGAAGGCAAGAGCTTCTTCGGGGTTGTAGCACGCCTCTGCCATCATCATGAGGCCTATGTAATCCGCTTCTGATTCTTGCCTCCTTCCCATCGGCCGTCCGAACAGGATGTCCAATAAGGATCCGCCGAACAGCTGTGTTCCTATGATGGCGCCTCCCCACAAGGCTGTGAGCAAAACTACGCTGCCCAGTAATATGTTAATACCAATCTGTCCAGACATGCGTTCGCCTATGTGTTCTGCGAGGTTATGTGCGATTTCATGACCTAATACTGTAGCGAGTCCGTCATCATTCTTGGCAATCCCTATGATGCCACTGAAGACGAAGACCTTGCCGCCGGGTAGGACAAATGCATTTGCTTGACCTGCGAGTATCAGGTCAGCACCCCCTTCCTTGACAGCCAACATGGACGTGATACGATCAGGGCAGCGTACGGTTGTCATCAATAACCCTAACTTCCCAATCCGAATCTTCCATTCCACTAACGGGTATAAGTCTCTTCATCACCCGCTTCACCATCCGCGTACGCGGATCCCACTCGCTCAGGAAGCGTCCACCTTGTCTCTCTACATCGTATATAATGCGCTTCACTTGCTGCTCGCCCACTGCTTCAACCGTCGACTCGCTGTAACAGTTGAACCGCTTCCGCCCACTCACTGGCACCGTCTGCATATTGCTGAAGTAAAACACTACAGCCGCCGCGACCGCGAGAAATGCCACCGTGTGGGTGCTAGGCGAGCGGAAGAACCTGCCGATGCCGCCGTTCGTGACGAGCGGCTTCGCATTTTTTAGCTCTTCTTCTGGGTTGTGGTTGTGCCACGGCCGCTGTCGAGGGGGAATGCGGGAGAAGGATCGGGTTTGTAGGCGGCGCAGGATCGGCAAAGCAGGGCGTCGACATTGTATGCGAAGAGCAGGCGCGCTGTGCTTGGAAAAGGTATAGAACGATATGCCAGCTGGGCCGCAAGCCCATGGGAAATGTCTCTCAAGCTTCGCAAGAGCTGCCATACCTCCTAATGGCGAAGCGTTTGTGATCTATGGCAGTGGCAAGTCAGGCCATGAAAAACAACGAGATATCCACACTCAAATCAGTCAGCTGCATTCCTCCATTGCACCACCAACCAAATGTTCGTAAAGGCTTTCAGCACATGTGGGTGACAAGATACTTGCAGTCTCTGTTGCTTACTCAAATACTCAGTTCAGATGCAGAAAGCGAATAAGTTCCAATGATGAGCTAATTGCGGGCCTGCCTCCGAGTCGGATCGCCATCCGCCAACGGTCTTTTCGCACGCCTCAACATCTCACAACAATGCTTATTTACCTAGTTCCCAGGCACGACGAAATCTAAAGTGTAACATACGTCGAGTCCTACTTAATATGTTTCTCGTCTCTCAGAGCGCAGAAATGTGTCGTCATTTCATTACGTTTCCTTAGTGCAACCAGTGTTGCGGCCACGCTCTCGAAATTCTGGTAGCATTCCTACTCACTGTGCTGCAGCTTGCATAGCTCTCCGTACTTCCGCTACTAACATACCATAGCCTCGATATTGCGAACAGTTGGCCATGCGCTTGGGTTCGAGTAGTGTCTCCAAAGTGGAAAAGCAGCGGTCTCGTGCCAGTTTCTAATGTTGGCCGCTTGAAAGCCTCTAGGCGTCGAGTTCTGATGATTAGGATGATGTGGGAACCGATGGCCACAATCTCATGTGCCAACATGACTCCGGGATGATGGTGTGATCTATTCATGCAGTCTACCGAGTGCCAGGGCTTTCTCCCTCATTCTCACCTTCGTCGCCCTGGAAGTACTCAAAAGCTCCGGATTGTCGGCTGGTTGCACGAATGCTTGCACCCATGCCATACGACGGAGACATTCACGTGTGCCCTACTCGGGTTTCTGCAGCGCGATCCCAAATGTTCACCCACAGGTTTAACAAGAGCCAGAATCCTCTTCTGACCCTCTGTTTTCATGTGCAATCGGTCATGAAGACACAGCGGATGTTCCTGTCGCGATAGGTCGCACAATAGTTGGCGGCCGCGCAATGCCAATATGGATAGCTTCAGGATGGTTGGACAGCTGAAGAGGTGTGGGGATATGATCGAACGGTTGAGGTTCTTGTAAAGAAGACAACAACTAAATTGAGCCCTAAAATGATATGTACCCGTTGCAAGACTGTCTTGACGACTCCAAGAAGCCTTCCTCTCCCGAAAGTCGATTGAGGTGTTATCATATCCCGCTTGGACAACTCATACAACACTTTGCAACATTCAATGTGCAAATTCTGTCAGCTTCTATCACGTATCAAGGGCCCGAAGCAGGATGGCAGCATCCGTGAACTACGGTTGTACTCGGCGAATCGGGTATACGCCCGCATTCCGGATCGTGTTAAGACAGATCACGTAACATCGGACCCCCCTCTCCTAGGCATTCAGTCATCAGGTAACAATATGGGTACTATCTCAACTGGTGAGCCGTTGTAGTTTATAGGCATCGTCACACCAGATTACAAGCCCAATGACATAGGACCGCGACTTGTCAATGCTGTAAGGAAGGTTATTGAAGATAGTATAGCGGGCACAACCACGTTAGGGTATAAATACTTATGGGTTGACAAACACCTGAGCTGCTCATCCCTCGCAAAATTAGAACTGCTTACAATTCCAGTGCATCGAGCAACTTGATATGAGAATACAAAGCGTACAGCTTGCTTCGATGGTCGAATCTCTGGAAGTTTATAGTTGACATTGGTAGCTTCTGCTGAGGTTGATTCTACATACGGCCTACCAGGAGTAGGGAGTCGGCTTCGATCTGACCAAGGTCAACTTGCCATCGATGACAAACCCTTTCTCTAGACCTTTCGCTTCCCCTCAGGAGTTACGCGAATCGAAGCGGGCGTCAAGGGCATGGACATTCCAAGAAGGGTTGCTTTCGAACCGTCGCCTCTTCTTCCATGACCAGCAAGTATCATTACAGTGCAATGGAGGGTATTGTTCGGAAGCCGTCCGATGGCCCTTCCAGGCTATGTACTCAAAGACTGGCAATCGAACCCCACAACGTGTCCCTCTCCCTGATCAAATACAGAGGTCGGATGACTCTATTTAATCGGGTTATTTCCTCCTCATGCGGTACCTCGCGGACTACAACCGACGGCACATTACAAGGGTCAGTGATAGATGAAATGCGTTTTTGGGTATTTTGGATCCATTTGTCACATATAAAGAACCAATATATCACATCTGGGGCGTCCCAGTGCTCGGTAAGCTGTTCGGCGGTAAGGGGATTATAAGCTGGCGAGGCATCACGGACAACCTTGCGAAAGGCTCGAGGGCATTCCTAGCTGGGCATGGACCGGTTGGACCGGGCCTAGTCGTACATGCCAAGCTAATTCCAACAGTGACCAACTCTCACTGGAAAGTTTAGCTGCGAACTGGAGACAGTTGACAATGAAGGCGGAATGATGATTATTACCTTGGACACATTCGCAGTGGAAACCCCTGAGTATCGGGAATGGTCCACGAGGCCGCTTACCCGGGGCTTGAAATGTTTCTTTCTTCCCAAGGTCACTCTGGAAGTTGACATATGTAATGATCATAAGGAACAACTTGACAAGGAGCTCCGAGGGCGCGTTAAGTCGTACGCCCATCCCTCGGTACATTTCTACGTGAACGGATTATACGCAATCCTACCCACAAGTAGCAACACTACTTTGTTGTCTCATATCTACATGGATAACGAAAGCATGGACACTCGAACATTACACCGAAAGCAACTGCCAGCGATCCTCCTCGAAGATGGATATGCAACAACTTTCATGGTTTTCAGTTCGAATGCCGAAGATCCTTCAATATCTGTTCGCGGGGGGGGGTTTCTATCTTAAGACGACTTCTGATAGGGTAGAGCACAACTTTATGGGCTACCGACTAGGGGATAGTAGTCTGTCTAAGGCCGTTCCCCAATGCTTGAGGGATATCAGAGATCACGAGAGGAACTCGTGGATTACCTCGCTTGCTGAAAGGGAGCTTAGACTTCAGTGATTAAATTATCCTCTTTGTTGTATTAATGTTCTGTACGTTGAACCTTTCTGCAACACACCCGCACCGGTTTGGGACTGCTGGCGTTGTACCGAAACAGACATTCAGCAGCTATAACGACGTTGAGCTTCGCACATCTCGTTTCCAGCGATCTAGACAGATAGGCAAGTATAATGGTCCTTACCTGATCATATTTATACCGTTCTCTGGAGTCACTACTCATGAACTCCACTTGCAAGTGTAGCAGTCATGGATGGATACCGTCGCCGCCGCGAGTAATGAATATTGTAAGAAGTCGAATTCTACGAGCATAGCGATGACCTGGTGACTGTGATTGCTGCGGTCCAAGAGGTATATATCGATAAGTAGCAGGATATCCCCATTGAAGGTATGGTAGTAGTCCCAACCGTTTTCGGGAGACTCGCTTAAGTTATGCGTCAAACTCAAACGTGTTCTCCCTCCAAGGCTTGCCTCGCCACGGCGGCTTTGGCTAGTATAGCTCTAGCTCCCTCCCCATCCTCAAAGGCGTCGCAGAGGGGCACGATGCGACGTTGATGGTCGTTACGTCCTTAGATGGAGTGACGTGGGACTCAATTGTTCATAAATGGACTGCTACATCTCGAGGACTTGGAAGCTGTGAAGGGATCAAATCTCGTGAGGTTCATGAAAGATCATCCCAGGGTCCAGACGAGCGTGGAGGGTTGATATGGGTACGAATACTCCGATAGACCTGCCGTGTAATCTGGTGCATAAAGAAGACTTAAGGGGCATATTATGATTGAAATTTCAAGGCCACAGCATCTTAGGCTGGTGAAGGACCTCAATCAATATCATAACATAGTTCATTCAAGAAAGTACAGATTATGCAACATATCCAGATGCCACTTCTACGTGTTCCAACCCCTGAAGCTTGAACACAAAAAGCCCGGCAGCCAACACCAGCGCAGCGGTCGTGAGACTGGTTCTTGGACTACCGCTTACAATGACGCTATTACCGCAGCTGGCACCGCTGCAGCCGATAGAGCCGGTTGTGGTGCCCTTAGGAGCGGGGACAGACGTCGGAAAAGTGGTGATGTACTTAGAGCCGCTACTCGTGACCGGGAAGACGGTGGCTGTTACATGAATGATTTCCTTGCTAGCGGACGACACAGGGTGAATTGCAGGAGCGGATGTTGTCGTTATATGCTTTTCTAAAAACAGATCAGCAAACTCCGCAACTTGGGACCCTCTTCCGAGTTTCTCGGCTCATTCCAGCGACACAGTGGTCTGTTCCTGATCGCTCTCACTCGACCGAATATGGAATTATTCAGGAGATCTCCTAAGCTAGCTAGGCACTGAACTTCATCATAACGACTCGGCTCGGGTAGACAGTTTGTTCAACTCTGTTCCAGTCCTCGCGATGCTGATTTGACACTGAAGCTTGCCTGTCAACGACTCACAAGGAACCCAGGTCAGTCACGTTCAATATCCCCACAATCACCTCCGGCCTCCTTTGGCTGCTCTGTGTCGTTGACCCGCCATTCGCCAGGTCGAACTCGATTGAGTGATGACATCTGTCCGACTGGTAGTCAGGTACGTATTGGAGATTCTCGCATGTTCAAGCTGGACTTGGAAACTGAGTAGTGCTAGTGGCATATGTTGTCGGGCCGCACAACCGAACCTAGAAATGGCTGGTAGCAGAGCAATGGCCGCCATGAACTGGAGTGTTTTATTGGCTCGCGGGTCACAATCCAAGATTTCCTCGTCACCAAAAGCTGCGTTCTGGTATCAAGGTTAAGGCTCGTCGGTACAATTACGAACAACTCTATTTGTCACCTTCGATCGCCCTGTGCTGTCAGTCCCATCATCCAGAGTCATGTCACTTCCGCCTTTGTGTGAAGGGATGTTTAATGTTGGTAATGAAGTAGTGACGGGATACCGAGCAAACCAAGTGGTGACTCACTCCCGTGAATTCAACGTAAATATGAGGCATTTGATTGTGAATGCTAATAACCTGCTATAAATCTCCTCAAGGCGACTAGCTAGGGAGAAAAGGCTCGGCCTCTCAACCCTAATTCTGCCCTTTTGCTCTCTATCGACAGAAGATATCTGAAAACACTTCCATGGACTCGACTTGCAGCGCAATACCGCCTTTGGTAAGAGACAACGAAGCTTCTGCGACGCGAAGGACAGCAGACGTAACCCTTGGCAGGACCCGAAGAAGATATTCTCAATTCTGGAGGCCTGTCTGGGTCGTATGCCTCCTTACGATAATCGTATTTATCGTCCAATTCAGTCTTACCCTCACTGATATTCCATCTTCGGCAATCATTCAGGGTTTGATTTGCAATCATGAATATGGAGATTCTACAGCATTTCTAAACCCTGAGCGTTGTGCTCAGGATGTTAATGTTCAAGAAGGATTGAACAATATCGCGATGACTTCTCTTGTTGTAGCAACGCTTCCTCGTAAGTCGGTCTCAGTCTACCCCGTGAATCGGTTTGGTCAAATGGAAACCGTTCACTCCATGTGATATGCGAGTGCTGACCAAGTTCTAGCAATACTGACTGGTTGCCTGTATGGCTTAATGGCGGACAACTTCGGGAGGAAATAGGTTTTCTTCTCCAGCGTTGGCGGCCTGCTGGCCTATTCGGGATGGTCCATAGCAATGGCGACAAATGTCCCACCGATGCCCGTCAACGCCGTCTCGTCTTCAGGCGTGGCTTTACTCGTTGGTGGCGGTCTGAGCGTTGCGGAAGCGATGGTTTTCAGCATGTTGTCGGATGTGTCTACGGATAGGTGGCGGTAAGTACCTCCTATCATCGAGCATCGCCACCTAAAAGCTGACCACGTCGCAGCACGATATCCTTCCAGGTCGTGATCTGTAGTGTGCTACTCGCCGAACTTGTTGGGGCAGTAAGTGCTGAGCTTATGATGAATGGTTTATCTTCGTATGCTCCGTTATGGTGGAGCCTGATCTTCAACGGTGTTGGGCTCTTCTTGGTACTCTTCCTCCCCGAGACTCTTCACATGCGACGAACAAATCCTTTGGAGCGCCCGGAGTCGTCCATACCCATATTGAAACGAAGAGAAAAGATATCGCTACGTACCACGTTGCGAGACGTACGCGGAGTGACGAAAGCAGCTTGGTTCTTCATGCGTGCACCGGACATCCGCCTCCTGATTCCGGCAGCGACCTTCACCCTTCCATTAGCGACTGCTTCAATGTCACTGTTGAGTCGAGTCATACCTGCACGCTCTGGCTTGACTTACAACGACTCCTCCACGATGGTCATTGTCAGGGCGGCAACCACGATCGGTGTGCTCGCCGTCGCTCTACCACTTGTATTCTACTTCTGGCGCAGGCGGGCACCCTTCACTCGTGATTTGACTTTGGCAAGGGTCTCTTGCTTGTTTTTATTCGTTGGTATGGTCATCATAGGCGCTGTGCCGTCTCTCGATGGCACTACTGCAGGCGTCGCTGTGTTTACTCTTGGCGCTGCTGTACCAGGATTGGCTCGTTCCTTATTGTCACAAATGATACCGAAATCCCATCTCGGCATGTTCTTTGGTTTACTCGCGGTTCTAGAGCAGCTAGGATTTCTCGTCCTGGGACTAGCAACGGGTGCCCTGCTCGAGGCAGGCGTGCGAAACGGAGCGGGCGCATGGCTAGGGTTACCGTTCTATTTTTCTGGTGTATTATTCCTGATAGTTGATATCTGCCTCTGGTGTACAAAGGCTAGACCCCTCCGAGTAGCTGAGGATGTCGAGCTAGATGATATGGAGGTACACAATCAAGCAATGAGATCGGACCCTAGCTTGATCTTGGGGAGATCGCACGGACGACATACTTAGGTATCTGGACCGGGTGGATCAGAGACAAATTGAAGTTGAATTTGTTATCATTATAACTTGTCTGGCTTCCACAATCGCCTCTCATAATATGTTCGTCCGTAGAAATCCAACTTCCGTCGTATGCGTTGTGCCGAGATTCTGGAGTTGAGCGTGGATAAGCTAAGAATTCGTGGCGACACATTTCCGGTACTGAGACTGCCAATTGTCGAGATTCATCTCTCAACACTCTATTCAGATTTTCCTGTTCTGCTGTTGGGGTTTACGTTCAAGCGCCGAAAGTATGGTTCGATTCGTTACTGAACAGAACATAGGACTCGAGGTCTTTGGTAGCCGATGCGACCTCAGCAGCTGCCGTCGCAACGACTCCTACTCTGAGTTCGCCAGTGAATGTATCACTAGACTTGTATTCATTCATGAAGCTTATAGGAGTAGTTTCTGAATCAGAGACACGGCCGATTTCAGGTGTCAACCAAACTCTATCGTCTCCTTCTCGACGGCCAAATACCCAAACCGGTTTGGTCATATCTGGTGTCTGACTCCGGACGCTCAGCACGTATTCAACGTTCAAAAGATCCCCGATGGACCGAATAAGAGATAGCCAATTAGGCAGAAAACAGATTTGCTACTGCCTTGGCCCTGTCCCTGGTGGTCACCAAATTGGTCTTAAGGATGTGCAACTCAACAGCGATAGTGTTAGGACGATCTTAAACAGATGGTAATCGAAGTACAGATCTTACGACTGGTGTTGAATACTTAATTGACCATCAAAACCGCTGCTCAAACACAACCCTCTGAGATTTTGATAGCGTTCAAGTCCTCCTGGATGATGTGAAACTTTTCGTACTGTTGTTTGGCTCGAAGAGGTTCGTCGAACATCTTCGGAAGGTATTCATACACTGAGATCGAGACAAAGACTGCTCGTTGGCATCTGTACAACTCCGAAATAGACCGGAATGACAAATAGAAGCAGAAAATCTCCACCAGGGGTCCCCTGAACCTCGAGAACCATGATATGTATCGGTCTTCGAATAAATAGGTATTCCTCAGCTGTGGCGAGAAAATGGCCGGGTGTTTACATTGTACGCTGCGCTTTGCCAGCCAAGGTGTTCAGAGTAAACAGGGTCGCCATAAGATCCCGGTCTGCCCCGTCCATGGTCTGAAAATTCTCTAATACGTAAGTAATCAGATAACACTTCCCACAGAATACTAAAACTAGTAACCGACGAAACCATACTTTCGAACACCAACGCAAACGTGGAAAGGTACCGCCCAACATTTAGACGGTCTACCCCGGACAAGGCGGCGTTCGCTGCTCTGACCTGTCAAGGCCGGGAATGATCCCTGAATCATTCCAATGAGATGAAGAGGCGCGCGGGTCCAGTTCAGATGGTGAGAGACGGCGCCAGAACGGCACTCTAGCTGATGGACCAACTCAAGCATAGTAGGAAATCACTGACGTACCATTAGCAAGACATGCCTTCCTCCCCGTTTCAGAGTTTTGGTGCTTTCTCGGAAACCTTACAATACCAGAAGGGAGGAAGGCCGTCTCTCGATAAAGTAGTAGAGGATAACAAACAACACTACCACTCTGCAAGACAGTAGAGTCCGTAGCGTAACACTTCAATACTATTGGGCCTAGAAATGGCTTCCAGATTGGATCTCAAGGATCTGGGTATCATGAAACTCTTCTACTTTAAAACCACTCCCGGCCGTCTGTGACAGATCGCGGATTCGTTAGAAGTTCCTGAGCCTATGGCCAATGGCTCTGCGTTGAATCGACCAGGCGATGAGTCAGCAGGGAAACCTGATGCTCAATACCTAGAGTACCTTGCACTAAACTAATGTTCATCAACATGCATCAGGGTAAGCAGCCACTGTTGTATGCACCGCCCCCCTATCCTGCTCTGTTCCACCACACGTGTGCGTTCTGGCCTTGTTGGCTATTTCTGGCCTGTGGGTAACCAATCAGAGTTCCAGAGATGACTGACCACCGACGGTTGACGGTTATGACAAACGTTAATTGCCCGTTCTAAAAGTTACCTCGGAGGACTAAATACTTACCTAGGTAGGTAGGTACTAGACCTGGAGCTACCAGTCCCAAAATTCTTCGTGCTGTCTTACTTGTGATGTCTACACGTCGGGCTTGTGACTGATGCGCTCTCTGACAACCGTTACACAGTACAATGACAACAATTCTGTTGATTGGAAAATCTGCCGCGGTGTGCCCAATCTTGCCCGAGCCTTCGAAATTATGAACCTTCTCCTCACGTTTCCGCTGCTTTCAGCATTTCGACATTGGTGTAATCCTATGTTTCCCATGGTTCATGAGGGTAAGTGATAGTGGACTCTTTTCTGCGAGGTGAGTCTGACGCTGGTTGGCATACTAGGCACTAGAAGGTGAGACATAGTATATACCATTATACCGCTGTTTGTGTTCTAGGATTACTAGGGACAAGGGTCAAGGACATACTATTGTTGTCATAGGAGGCGTTGGTCTTTCAGTAATGTGCATATCATGATGGTGGATACTTTTTCATAACCATTTCGACCGCAATGGTGCATTGCGTGTTGTTGCTAATAGAATTGCTCATACTCCGAAAACTCCCGAAACACCTATAGAACGCCGTATCGAGCGGCCCAATCTACACCATGTAAGTCGCCTGTAGTCAGTTCCCAATTCGCCACGCCCGTGTATCCCTCAAAAGTCTTTCGACAACCTGGCATGGTACAAAGCTAGATTGATCCACCGACGGTCCGATCACATGTTGTAACGCGTTGCATCGTTATATATGTATATGTCCATATCGACTCTGCCCGCTGGTGTTGTACCCATGGTGGGGTCAAAGTCTAAGCCGAGTGGTTGGAATTGGGCTGTCGCGTCTTGTTCGCTCTTCAACTTGATATATTCTGCTTGGAGAGTCGCATATGCTTGATTTAAGCCATCATTCTTCTGCCTTGCCTCGTTGAGAAGGTCCTCAAGGTCTTTGATGCGTTGGTCTTTTCTCTCACGGTAAGCCCTCTGGGAGGCACGGTTTTGAGCTCTTCGACGCTGCCAGTGGAAACCTGTCAGTGGGAAACTAGCCATATGAAAGCCCTCGCGATCAATACCGTAGGCACTTACAGAAAGGACGGACGGCGGCGCATTCTTGTACCGGTTCTCGCGTTTCCGCTTTGCCGCGGGCTTTGAGGTTGCTTGCTGAGATGCCTCCGATTGGTTTGTCTCTCCAGAGCCATCTGTGTGCTCGGGACTGGGAGGGTATGCCCCATGATAGGAGAAATCGTACTGTTGCACATTCTAGTCAGACGACCGCGCGATCAGAAATGGGCTTTGACATGCATACCGGTGAATCCATTGGACTTGCAGAAGCTGAAGATTCAAGATGTATTTCTGTGTCGTGATACATATATGGAAGAGCGTTGGAAGGGGATGGTAAGTCAAGAAGAACATCGTAGTCGTCCATTGCAGCACGATACGAGTCTTCAGGTAGCTCTTGTATTAAAATGCTTATACGGGTGCAGACGCAAGCAGCTTGGTGCCGGGGTACTGGGAATATGTATACTGTATCTCGACGGCTTACAGATGTGTTCAGACGGCAAAAAATAGACCGGTGACCGAGGAACAAGAGAGGACATCAACGTTATATCTTTTCACTGGCATCCCCTCCCCAAACGACTCACCCCGGGATATGTACCTAAGGTTTTGCGTGCTGCTTTCGCGGGAGCAATGGTAACGGCCGACACTTGACAACCTCGCTGTGACCCTTGCCTAGTTGCACCCTTAGCCTAGCAGGCGTCGTGCCGAGCTCTTAGCGTTGCAGGAAATCTCCAAGTACCTGCAAGTACCATTCAACTTCACTTTGGGCTATAGCCTGCAAGCGTGATGCAGAATCCTTCGCGCAAGCTGAAGAGGCCCGAGATTCTTTTCGGCAATGAACTCCAAGTGCAAGGGGGCGTGACTAGGCTCCACGCAACACGGGTTAAAACCCAGGGCGGATTAAGAGTGCTTGGGTTCAGGTCACCTACCTGTATACTTTAAAGTATCTTTTCGAGCAGAAGAGGGGGCGGGGGCGCGGCATGGCGGGTCGACGTCGACTTATGTCTCTTTTGCATGAATGATTTTCGCAGTTTGCATGGTACCTTAAGTAAGTACTTTAGGTATTTAACCCAGAAAACATGTCTTATCGAGAAAGTCCGACGCCGCTAGTTCTGATTCTGTCGTAGAGCCTGGCCTATTCGCTCGAAAGGGTAGAATGCTTGCGATGGTTGGGAAGTAGTGCCTGTCACAGAACCATTCCGAACTAATTTTCCATTTTGTATAGAGAGTTTTCTCAATGCCTTGGAGACCGCAGGGATTTACTAGGTAGGAATAGTCGACGTCGGAAAATTCTTGTACCCTATGATAGACGTCATTTCGAGATCACAAACGCTGTCCTACCTGCTTAATGGCCGTCACATACCATTTCGATAACGTTTCTGGGTCGAATATACCAAGGTAGCCCGAGTTCCCAAGCCGCTCGGTTGCAGGGAGCCCGACACAATGGCTCTGGGTTTTCCTCATGTCTGTCAAAGATTCATTGGGTCCGAGGCTTGTTCTTGTTTACCAGGATTCTGTGGGGCCGAAACTGGGGTATTCATCTTGTCGAGCTGAAGGGCGTTGTTTATTTTCAGAAATATGAAGGGTGAAGTAGGTAGTAATGATTGACATAGCAGAGCCCCAGGTCGCTAATTATTCTCAGGAACCCGCGATTGTCCTAGGGGTGGGGATCCACCATAATCCACCAATGCACCTGGCTGACATGGCTATCAGAGTCCACTTAAAAGATCAAGATGCTAAGCAGTCACGGTGACGGTTCATACTATGGAACAAAGCTGTTTCTATTCGCGGACTGTGGGACACTGATGAACACGAGATGTCATGTCTAGGACTAGGGACTAGGACTATGACTGATAGACCCTTTGGTTCTGGAAAAGGAAAGGCCCAGTCAAGAAATACATGGGGATCAACATGCGTCCGTTGACGATGCACGCCTGCATTCTCGGTAAAAAGATAGCCTATCACGTAGTGTCCAAAGTTGAATGGAGTGGACAGCAAGGACCAGTAGCTGTGAGATCTACCAAGAGAGGATTATGTTCTCGATATTAGCCGTTAATTGGCTAGAGCACTTACCATGAGTCTCGTCCATCCCATCTATTTCCGAACATATAACCGGTAATTGCTCCGGCCAAGACCCATGCGCGCAGACATACCTGTAGAAACAAGGCTATTTCTTCCAATGCGGCGTGAAGACTGCCGCTGCCCTTCCATCCCCGTCTATACTTCATAAACTCCGACCATGTCTCCATCCCAACATTTCGCAGATGGCAGCCACGCAGTATATCTTGCACTCGGTATTCGATGGTATGTTCTTCGACTGAACTGAGCAACTGACCTAAAGCATTCTAAAAGCAAAACTTTCGTGTGGCTGAACGCAAACCAGACAAAGTCTATCTCACGAGTTGGCCTGCCCGCTTTCACCTCGTCAACTCAACTGCCCCGTCTTTTGCCAGCTCAATAATTACAAGGAATCCTGTGACTAGTCCTAGGCTAGGTAGTAGGTGTCATCTACCGTGATTCTGCTAAAGGGTAGTTTCTGATAGCAACAGGGAGCATGCCAACTTCTTAGGTTAAGTCGGGTCTTTGGGACCTATCTCAGCAAACGTCTAACTACCTAAGTAAGCAAGTGGGGGCCGCCAAAAGTGCAAGCTTGGGGGGCCGGCAGAGCTCGAGCCTCTGTCGCAGCAACGTCTTGGAACTTAGCTGAATTGATTTCGCCATGCGTTGTTAGGATGCTCTGCCCTCGACTACCTACCTACTTAGGGCAGACAACAGATAGCTTTGGATGCCTGATGCACTGGGTGCACTCTCCTATAGCCAAACGGAAGCTGCCTACCTAGGTAGCTGTCGTTCCTCGACTGTCATTGGGACGTCGATTTGCTAAACGTGATTGGAATTTCAGTCACGACGGCGAGCACTGAACTTAGTCAGGTAATGGAGATGAGGGACTATTCTCGAAGCCGCTCTCTTTTCATTGGACTTCTGCGCCAAGGTCTTGCTTGTCATGTTCCTCCTTGGTTCGCATGCGCCTGACTCGACGACAAAATTGAGCAACGAAATCCACCAATATCTGTCCCCACCGAAATCTACTGTGTATAGGGCTGCCACGGTATGTGCCCAATGTAGAAAGCTGACTGCCAATTTCACGAGGGGGGTGGGGTTTTGCGGATGTCAGCTGTATCGCTTGCCATGGAGGGGTCGACGAACTATACTGCTATGGGACAAGGATGGACAAGTACGTACAGGGTACAGTAGCGGCGTTTAACCCGCTTCCAAAAATACTTGACCCTGTGATTATAACTACACAAGACAGCTCTCAGGGATGATAATGGTTAGGGTGGCGCTAGGTAATAAGTACCTTACTCATAAATATGTGTGATAATTGATCTAGAAAGAATCACGTGAGCTCTTTGCCCACCCTGATCGGTTGTATCGACTCATACAGTCTTAGAGAGTAATATACCGTACAAGTACGTATCAGTATTTAGCGCGACCCTAATCATTATCATCCCTGAGACCTGTAACCACTTCGACAGCAAGATCCTGAGACCTCACTTGGACCGATTCCCTTTCAAGTGTCAAAATTCAATACTATCGCCTGTATCCCACTTTTCGAGTAATTGGGGGTCCGCGGTGACCTAGCAGGGCGCTCGTGAACAGCACTGTTAGTTTCTCCTATTGACTTCGCTGCTACCACGGATGGGTCCTGTGACATCAGACTAGATCGACTGCATGTCGCCGTGAACCGTGGTGATGCCGCCCTCGTGTCGCTTCAATTTTCCTGGCACGAGCTGCCAGATCCGAGGCCTTACGAAGTTTGGGTCTCTACAGTGATATCGATCCATATTCTTGTGCCTACTTTTGCATCTAAGATTTATGTGAGTAGAAGCCGCCTTATCTCGAACGCTGGGAGTTCACCCTGCCTTTCCATTGGCTACGTCTTATCACGGGAAGATTGCAGAATTCGACCATGCTTCCTGCCCGTAAGGCTGTTTCAGGGGGGGTCCAACAAGCTTCTCTCACTGACACGAATATGGCTCGGTTTCTATACCGACAAACTCGGTATGCTACTCAGCAGTTCCTAGTTCTATGAGTCTAGACATATAGGGGACATCTCAACGGTGCAGTACCCTGTATAGCATGACAAAATGTAAATAAACCAAAACAAACTTGCTTATGTCACCCTGTGGTACCTGTAAGAGCGTCTCTGGTCTAGGCCTCTGTCTATGGTCCCAAGAACGCCCTCCCCCCTCTTCCCCATACGGAGGGTGCGAGGTGGGAGACTATTCTTAGCTATGGGCTTGTCTTTCGGTAATCCAGGGCCGAAAATCTCAGCCACAACGCTTCCAACGACCCGCCAACCTGTCGCCGGGAATTTCGTACGAGTTGAGTTATTTGTAAACCATCTGGCCAATGGTGTCTCGAAAGTAGAGATATTGGTACGCAGTCGATCGTCTTGAAGCCATGGGATGTGAAATACTGACTAAAAGCTCGCGGATCTACCCTTGGGGGCCTCTAGATTTAGCAGCGGAAGTCCGCACGCTTCAGGAGACATATCGGCCAAATTAGCAGAGTATCATCAAGTACCTATCGTCGGGAGTTTGCCCGAAATTCCCTGATGACTGTAGAATCCTAGGGCTGAATTCGCGCCCTGGTCGATAGGTGCGTTTACGAGCTGATCAGAATCGTGGCGTTCGTACCTTCTTCTGATCACCACCTCGAGATAAGATAGCTGATAAATTCGCAAGTAAGGCAAGCTTTGTCGGTATTGTAACAAATCATCACGCCACGTAGGACCTGGGAGAAGAAAAGAGTTCTGACAGAAGATGCTACCCGTCCAACCATTACGTTGGCGGGCTAGAGCATTGCGGTAGTACGACATGTAGATACATCTGAAGGGGCAAGTGTGGGAGGAGCAGATCTCGCAATCCCTGTCTCCGCCAATACAGGAGAGTACCCCAAAGTACCTTAGGGATATAGATGCAATTAGTAGTTAAAGTTGCTACAGCACATAAGCTTTCCTCACGCCCAACGTTTTCGTTGGCTTGGCCGCCAAAACGCTCAGCCTTACCGGGCTTGCGCAGCAGAATAGATTGGACACGAGAGGAGGAGGTTCCAGCGGGAAAGAGGATCGGGATCCACGGAGGCGCAGTCTCGTCGGGAGGAGACCGCTGTTCGCGGGGATCGGATTGGTCCGCGGGCACCCCCGAGGGTCTCAAATGGCGGACTTGACTTGTAATAACCTTAAGCGCACCTACATAGTGCACTGCGGGAGGCAAGCGGAGAAGCGCGATCAGGTAATCATGCCGCTGGGGTAGATATAACGGGATGTCTTGAACCTGTCTGGCAAGTATTGTGTAGCGGCCGGCACAAATGGAGAAACACCGCTCGCGGGAGAAGAGTCACGCTAATGACTATTTCATTTAATGTCCCATGCACAATCAACGCCCCCGACAAGGGCTTATTTGGAACCTCCGGAAGCGACGTGGAAGCTGAGCGGGCTTGTCTCCGCCGTTCCCCGCTAGCAAGAGTTCCCATTGGTCCACAAGAATCCTGTCTTGATGCATGGAAATACGGGCTAGATAAAGTCCTCGAAACCATGGTCAACGATGGCGAATTCGCCTTTTCCTCAGAGGCTTTCTTCATCACGAGGCCCCTACATTGACAGTGGATCCCGTCAACGGTACAAATCCAATTCAAACAGCGGTGTCTAGGTTTCCTCCAGCAGCGAGATGATACGTTTCATAGCAAATAGCCACTGACAGTTCAACATAGGGAAAGAGGCCACGGGCTGTGGGAGCTAAATGGCCGGGAAGAGCTCGCAAGCTTGGGATCTTGAACCACTCAGCATTGAGCGCTGTCGAAGCAAAGCGGCGCCGTATCTACTTTATGCACTGTAAGGGCAAGGGACAAACAAGCGACATAGTGAAGCTACATAGTAGACCAGGCGAGGACACTTGCCCTGAATCGGAATCTCCTAACCGCATATTCCATGCCAGCCTTATGCCGAGTGCTGACCGTTTTTCAACCTAGCGGTTTAACTTCTAGTAGCCGCAGCCGTTTCCAAGGACCGGGTTCTGTGGGTCCGGATGTCTCGTGGCATCGTTGGACCCCAAGGACCTTTGAATTGAGACCCTTTGTGCATATGGCGGAAGTATAAACCTATGCGCGTCATTCTTTGCCGCCTTTCTTCTGATCGTGGCTTTCAAACGACTCGATTGGTGCCGTCGTAAAGAAAATTACCTCCAAACTGCATCATCTTCAACGATAGCATGACTACACAACGTTAAGCTATCAGGCTACGAATGGCCCACAGTCAAGTTCTGTTCCTAAGTCGAGTGATGCTACAGGTATATCTTATATCGTATGACTCGGAGAAGAGCTTCCGCTTCCTCTACGGCTCGAGTTTGAGGCGTCAGATATTCACAGGATGCAAAGCAGATGCCCCTTTGTAAACACTATGTGACGGCCTGTTCGCAGTCATCCAGCATTGGCTCGCGTTCTCGACTGAGTTCCAATACCAGACTCGCTTAAGCTATCAACAGTGACCTATGAGCAGTTTTCCTGATGGAAATCTGCAATCGTTTCCCATCCACTCGATAAGTGTGCCGACCTTACAGATACAGGGGTTGCTTAACAGCTCGCAGCTTTTTTGACATATACCGAGCGAGTGAGTATGTTCCAATACTTGACCACCTCGAAAGTTGATATAATTGAGTCGATCGAACCTCGTAGCCGACCCTTAGCGCCAGAACTGGCAAGCAACGCATAGCCACGACGAGAGTCAATTAGCTTGCTTACGGCGGCTGAGTGGCAATCACTTCCGGGGGGACCATGACGCCGCCGCCGAAAGCCCGTCTTGAGCTTGACTCACACCTGGCGCAAAGGCGATGCGTTTGCTCAGTGTCAGACTTTGCTTGAACCTCGACTTCGCTTCTTCCATGTCTCCGGACATGGCTGCAATCTCCCCCAGGTTGCAGAGAGCGACAGCACATGCTTCGTCACACTCTTCAGTTCGGTCTTCGCCAGTGACCTTGGACCCAGTTGCGTGGGCTTGCAGCGCCCACGATCGTGCGCTCGCTAGTAGCGATGCTCTCGTGGGCTGGGCTTCATTACTGGCGTCTGTGGCACCCTGTGTAGACGCTGTGATTGGCTGTTGGGCCAAGGAAATCGCAAGGTTGTTCACTGCAAATATTGTCAATTTCGAGGTATTGGGACCATGAGCATGGCCGGTCTTGAAATCTGCAGACGAAATCATGGTTTGACTTACTGAGAACAGCGGCGTGGCAAGTCTTTGGAGGAGATAGCGTTAGAGCCTGAAGGAAGAGAGGTGCTGCCAAGTAGTGTTGCGATTTCGATTCGTAGTGGTTTCCCAAAGCTGCTCCCAAGAATCAGCAATCCCTCACATAAGGCCAACACGCAATCCTGCCCTGGCGGCTGAAGTAGACGGCAGTACGAAGACTTACCCTCCAAAGCACCCCCGATCTGCTCAGGTGTCATCCAGTCCCCTTCGCCCTCCTTAGTGCCTTGACTCTGTCGGCGCTGTAACTCTTTCAAGACGGTTTCTACTGCCCAGACAAGACGCTCACCAGCTGATTCACCTTGGAGCACATGCTCATCCGCGTAGAGTTCTCCTAGCTTGACGCTTATCCCGACTGACTTTCCGAGGACCCTGGTGCGTTTAGCCCACAAGTTCTCTAGTACCTTCTCTTCAGCGTTTGGGTTATCTTCGCTCTGCTGCTTTGGTTCCGGGCCCCCAACCAAGTTCCCGGCCTTGTCAATGAGACCATCGCGAGTACTTTGCTCCATCTTCTCGACCCACCGTCTGCAATCACGGAGCACAGCCTCCAGCACGTCAATGGCGTTGGGGTAACTGCCGATCTTCTCTAACCATGCGGCTAGCTGGATCTTGATCCCCAGCACCTCATCTGAGAATGGATCAATCCCTTGTTGTTCGCATTGCTCCAACGCAATTTTGTAGTATTTGAGGGCCAACTTCGGATCCGGACTATAATTGCTGTAGTACAGCGCGCGACGTAACGATCTCGCGATTTCGGGGGGGAATCGAGTGAACTGCTCAGACTGGAAATAATGGAAGTAGGTATAGACTACGTATACAATGATGACGGATATGCCAGACAAACTTGCAAAGAACCGGTGTCAGCACTCTATACGGCATGGGCAAGTAGGATTAGGGGTAGGTATCATACAGGACAATCGCGATGACAAGCTCCTCCGGACTCTGCCGGTACAACTTTCGTAAGTTCTGCCCTCGAAATGCGCCGAGTAACGGACGGAGGGTCAAGCTCTGTCGCAAGGCGTGAAGCAGCAGCTTTGTCGATGGTACCGGGGGTTTCTGCTCACTTATCTTCCTACCCCCAGAAGAGGATTGGTGTCGCCGCTGCTGTATACCAAGACACACCACAGAGCCCGAACGTTGGCTCTTTTGGAACGCCGACTTGGTCAACGGTCGAAACTGGGGCAGGGGAGCGATTGCCGGCCGACCAGGAGGAGGTCTCCAGATCCCATTGAGAGGTCTGATGATGTAAATGCGTACAGCAGACATCTTCGATGTTACCACCGGTGCAGGGCGGGTTCTAAAGTGAAAACATTTCAGACGATCATCTACGGTGATGGGTTTCTTCAAACAGAGTCTGCGGCCTTGCTGCTGGTCAATGGATGACGATTGTCCGCGATGTATCTTTTTTTGCGCCCGATAGCTACTGGGAGCTTGGAGCTCTCAGCGATCCCTACCTGGTTCAACTTCAGAACGAATCGGTCTATGCAGTTTGGGGTTTTCTAGTGTAGCAGTAGCTGTTAAGACAAGACATTTACTACAATTATATTTTATGTTACATTTCGTTCTTTAAGTTGAGCTGAAAAGTAGCAGCTTCTTTCCATGATATTTCGCGCCGTGGGAACGCCACCTATTTGACGCCAACCCTTTGAAGCTCGAACACGGACGACGGTTTCGGCCCTGTGGATATTTGATGCACATATCCAAACGGAAACTCAGCTCAGTGCATATAAGGTATACAGTGTCTTTACACCCAAAAGTTATAAGTACTCAGAGAACACCAGTTCAATATGAACTTCCAATCGATCTTTCATTCCCAACTGATGTGTAAGAAGCTCGTTATCGCAGATTGTGGTGCACTTGAGTTGGTTTGACGGTACTGCATTTTGTACGGTTTTCAACGATATTCGCGACCTGGGTTGAGGCAGCCCCGCTAGATTGGCGTCGCCTCATCTGAAGCCATGGCATTGACTCTGACACCGACACCTCGACACTCCCTGCAAAACACCAGGAAATTATATACACAGTATTCAGAACTACCAGTATCCGAAAGCACACTATTCAGAAGATCCTACTAGGATCGGATCTGGCAACTTTCTTTCGTGGATACTGTAATTGGAAGCATCTTGCCTTTCGTCGGCTGTCGGCTGCCTGTCCTTGATCAAGGGCCAAAAGTCCTTACCATGGCTGCAAAGTTCGAGCCCAAGGTCCCTGTCAACCTGGATCCTCCCAAAGATGACTCTATCTCGTTGGAGGACTTAGCCAAAGCAGATGGTACGTTTCTCCATATATTGGCGATTATGGACACCGACTTCCCGACTATGCGAATGTCGATGTGCTATAGCAGGAGAGATCTGGCCAGATACACCGCGTTATTTGCTTCTTGTACTCTCGTATTCAACTTAGGTGCGCTGCTGACAGAACCCATAGGCACCGAGGGCAAAAAGTGCTATGTTGCAATTAAGGTAATTCAGCCTCTTTACAGTTTGTCATCCACTTTAAGACGCTGTTCCTTTTCAATCGTGAGCATAGAGAGTTTAGAGATTCATTTGAAGCTTAAGGCAATTTCAGGGGGTTGACTTAGACTGATTATCACTTTACAGGGCAAGGTGTATGACGTGACTGGTAACAAGATGTACCAGCCAGGAAACTCATACAACGGTAAGTTCTGCGTATGCTACGAGCGTCGAGTCGATTCACGCTAGTCTTCCCATCAGTCGGAATCTCAATCTGGTCTGGGTTGATAGACTCGAGAGATCTCATCTTTCGTAATTGGTCGGGAGGCACAGTTGGATCGAGATGTCCAGTTGTGGTACCACAGGTGCCGTACGTATGTTTGCTAACACATCTGTAGTGTTCGCTGGGAAGGACGCATCTAGGGCATTGGGAAAGACATCGACCAAAGCTGAAGATGCCAGGCCGGAGTGGCAGGACCTGGATGACAAAGAGAAGTCAACTCTCAATGACTGGATCACCTTCTTCTCCAAGAGGTACAACGTGGTCGGTGTCGTCGAAGGTGCAACAAATATGGAATAAACGTACTCGGAACTCTCCGAGATCAGAGATGGCAAATTCATACGCAAGTGACGATCTTGGAGTATCGTGTTGTGGATCTTGTGGTATGCGGCTATACCTACAAGGTTGCTTCCCTTCATGCGCTTTCACAAAGGACCAACACATCCGACTATCAATTCATCACTCTTCAAGCTTAACGAAACTTTATACTCAGGAGGAACATCATTTCAAATCTTGACGGCCCACGTGTCAGAAGCACATAGCCGCTTTGCAGCTCTTTGGCCATTCAGATCTCAGTACAGGCGTTGGGAGAAGATTCGTCATGGTTCTCATGTTGTTTGTTCTTGCTGTGTTACCACGCAACGTCTTTCTAAGCGTGAGATCTAGAGAAGTCCAGATAAATGTGCAAAGCACGGGTCTGGGCGTAATCCCAGCGGTCGCCAATCAATCGTCTTGCCCACAACCCTGTTACAAGCCTAAATGAATGGCGAAGGATTTTTCCGCTTCGTTCGGCTGTCCCCTGCTGCTCCTCTCCCACATCAGGCCATCCACCAGACTCCTGCGTGTGAATTCAGGGTCTTGGCCCAGAAAATCCTGGAGTTCGTAGCTCCCTATCTGAGACGAAGCCCAACATGGCAGATGCCACAGCACGCCACTGAAACCACAGTTCAAAACTCGAAAGCTCCAGTGATTGTGGATTGGTATCGCAGCACATTGTACCCTCTCTATTATTATTCTTCTGGCTACACATGTAATGTGGCATCCCCGTCATCCGATGCAGTGTTTCCATGGAAGATTCAGATGCAGATGGTTTGTCTGTTTTCTGAAATGTGAGACCAAGGTTTCCAGTGAAGCCAGTCCTGCTTTTGGGGCATTCTTTGTGCGATTGTCACTATCCGGAACTGCATCCAGCCAACAACGACGAACGGCAGGTGCGTGGCAGTCCGCAGCTAGATCATGCTATGACAACCATGCCACCCAGTGTTGCAGTGGACGACTTGGCATGGTCAACTGGAAGCTGTCAAGTTTCTTCGTGATACATACCCTGCAAGACTTTCACGGTTGAGCTTATCCCAGGTCATCCCATATAGGCATCGACTGTTGTGACGAAGATATTCAAGAGCACAACGAGCAACAGTCAGAAGCTTGAATCAGTCCGAAAAGGTGACAATGGACTGAACAAAGATCAATGGAGTCAGCCTCAGAGGCTTGTCCTTTAGCTGACATTCAAATCCGAACTGTAGTTTAGCCCGCTTGTCCGGGACTGGTTTGACAACGATGTTATACCTGCTTGGTGCTACGCTGCTTGTACATTTCTGAACTCTTCTATAGCCTTGTATGACCCTTCTAATTTTCGTGTAACAGTATCGTCACGTCGTAAATCGCTAACACGCCATTGAAACCCCTTTTGGACGTCCTGAACGCTGACGAAGCAGCGTTGCCTCTGTCTTTGCCTACCTTCGCTCGGTTTCTGGGGAACCGGCGTTCAGGTATCCCCGTCTGCGTTCTCTCTTGAAATGAGCGTATGCAGCTGTGCAAACTTGTAGCAACCGTGATAAGCTCCGATCATTGGCCTTCTAAGCCAGCAGAGATGGTTGAGATGCCTGACCATGGGTCAGGCACAGGTTCCGGAATCCAGCTGTCTAACGTCGACGCCTTCGTTGCTGGAGATGTTCGTTGTGGTACGAAGGGACGCCCCCTGACAGATGCCAGATCGCTCTGCTTCCGACGTCGAACCGGTAGCCATCCGAGAAACATGAGTCGCAAAGTTGGTCATCTTGCTTCCAGGACTCTCTTAAGACCTTGACACCCAGGCATTGGTGGTTTGGGTCATTGCGAGCGAAGTGGCAGTATGATTTCAGGCGGACGGTAGAGTGACCACATTCAAACAAGAACTCTTCCCAGTCGCACATCGTAATTTGAACCTAAATTGATGGCAGTGTGGTTGATTGACGAGCTTAGAGAATAACGTAGTAAGTGATGGGGACTTAATATTGGGCTGTTTTGAGGTAACTCGCGATGTATTGGGAATTAGCAGCCGTATTAAGCAATGCAACTTGGCTCAACCTGAAAGTTGGAGTGGGTGTCGAAGCTGATGGAGATACGTTAAGTCTAATATCTTTCTTCTCCTAGAACTATACGCTCTTTTATAGCTTCGTGTTTCTCTTAATGCTCATCAGGGAGGGCGGACCTGGCATCACATTCGCAAAGGAAGCAATTAGTACTGGCTTCTAGAATCATGATGCCAGATGAGGACATCAGCAAGATTGCAGATCTCACACGAAACCTGGAGACCAGCTAGGAGCCCGCCAGGAAACTTCGGAAAGCGACAGGTATCTGTGTTGCATTGCGAAACCAACACGCCAAGAGTCTCTTCTTTCCTTGACGGCGTAGTACTGTCCTAGTATTTTGACACATCACTTCGTGGAGCGTGGACTTTGTGACAATTTGCTGGCCCGAGTTTCGATGTTGAGTCAGCATCGATTTGGGGGTGAGTCAGCATCGATTTGGGGGTGAGCCCGCAGATAGTTGCAGAGATCATTGGACAAGACCTATCTGCGTAAGTACTGATTAGTTGAGATCCAAGAACCTGCGGCGGTCATGCAACGGGTCGAAAGTAGAATCATCTCCGAAGATTGAAGGCTCGGCCATTCATATACAAAACTAAGATCATTGCCACAAGCAGACAGCAGAATGTTTACGCGCTCCCGTACGAGTCTGAAGATCTGAGAACAGAGATCATGGGACCGTGATAGTAACATCAATAAGTGACAGCTCGGATACATTCAGACAGCTCAGATACATTCAGCGGGTACTCGCTGAGAACATGGAAGAGCTAGGGTTTAGATGAACCGGTGAGTGATCCCGAGTACCAGGTAGCAACATTGTTTGTTATGCCAGCGGCCAATCAAGATAGATCTTCATCTTCCCACAAGACTCATAAAGAGCGCCAGCGGTACGGGCCGAAAGGACGAAGTATTCGCAAACATGCACCTAGGCTCAACACAGCTAGTTGGCATGCAGAGCATATTGAAATGTGGCATCTTACTCTTGCAAACAAGATAGACTGTTTGTCTGAGATGATGGCCCGATCCCGTTGCAGAATTTCAGTCGCCCGTACAGTTCTGCAGAGAAAGCCGCGCATGGTTGCTGGATGGGTAAGGCCTATCGTCATGATGCAGTTTGGTCCGTGTAGCGAGGAGATCTCTTGTACATTTCCCACTGGAGCGGTCGAAAATAAGGTGATCCCACGTACGAAGACGACTTGTTATGATGGTTAGTATAATGCTACTAGCATAGACAACTGGCTTCCCGGTATATGCCATGTCAGCGGAACAGGAATAATATGAATCTACGACTTATCATGCTATTGGAAACTGCCAGCAATCGAGAGCAATGCTTCCGCTCCGACCTTTCAGGGGAATATATGTCTCAAATACGCAGTCCTACTCTAGACGTTGAACGAACTATGTCGGCAAATGGATAGCTATAATATTCTCTTGATCCTTGGTTTGATGATCACGTAGGTTGTCAAGTCTGCTTTCGTTATAAATGAAGTGGACGGGTTCATTGAGCTGCAGATTTGCAGAAATTCAGGGCATCGTAATCCGTAGTAAGCCACGGCAAGGAAGATGTCTTTCGGTGAAAAGCGGCGAGATGCTAAAAACTACTCTCTGCTCTTCCTCATCTTGCTTTCGCATAAGTAATCCGAACATCACATCCTCAGTATCCTCTCCCAGACCTACCATTCAGCCCCAGATTGACCCTAGTAATGGATATCAGATAACAATCACGGACACGACCCGATACGCAATTGCTAGAAGCACGCCACAGCTGTTAGATATGCAATATCAAGAGTGTTCTCTCCCGGAAGGTATCTTGCTAGCTGACTGCTGCAGAACCTAGCGCTTCGAATGCTCGTAGGTCGCACTGATTGAAGACACCTGCAACGCCTGAACCGAGATAATTCCTACCTACTTAGTCTAGGTGGCATCAAGCCACCAGACTCATGCACCGATGCCATCAGCGTTCCCGAGATGGCCACCGACGATACCGCCTGAAAATCCATTTAGTTTTCCACCTGAATTTGGATCACCCCAGTGCCCGGAGTATGGCTCCCGAGCTCTGCGGCAGCTCTTTGTAGCCATGTCACGTATTTTGGGCAGTCGAGACCGCTTGGGAGACGTGAATAGGCTGCACCGAAGAGTCAACTTAAAGCTCCGTCCCACCAGGGAGGGTATTGCACGGTCATCGCTCGAAGTCGCTCGACTAGACGGAAGTCATGGCGACAGCAGCAACGACTCTGCCGGCACATTTGTGACGGACAAAGATCGAGGTATGTCCGTTGAGACCCTGCATTGAATGGACCAATTGAGTTACAGCGGTCATGATGCGACAGGAGATCCGTCGATACAAAGCTCTCCCTTCAGGCTGTCGTCAGGCAGTAAAAGCAACCCCGCATACGCAGTTGACCGAGAACTTCCTACCTAAGTCATGGAACCATCGAGGAGGACTGCGATCAAGCATCCAAAAATGAACGTCGTCGGTAAAGTCGGGAGTTCTTGAAGCAGGTCTTCGAGTTTCGAATGGCCTCACTTCAACCGCGATAGAGATTGGGTGCTGAAAGTAGTCAACCTACAGCGTTTAATGGCCACAAGGCCCCTTTTCGGGCAGCTCATTGGCTGGATACGTATCTATCACCAGTCCGCCACTGCTGCGAGGCAACCAAGTGGTACACATTCGTCACCGAAAAAATGCATTGAATGTCTCGGATTGGACTGGCACAACTGTGTCCGCCTCACTCTTCGTATCGAGCATGGCCGCCTTAATATCAGGCCTGTTTCCTGTTGCTATCGTCGATCGATATTCTGAGCACCCGCAACTGAAACTCTGCAAGTTCTGCTGCTAGGCTTTGCCGGCTAAGCTGATTCTGGATGAATGTACCATCTATCCAATGCCTCTCTAATCCAACTAACTACCTAAATCGACAAGCGATTGTTGTCACTCATCCATCACATTTGCTTGCGCCCGGCCCGCAGCAAACGGCGCAGTTGTCTTTGCTGGCAATTGGTCTTCCCGAGACTTGACTGCCCCAGCATCCTCCGCTCTGTCCACGTGCCCGCTCATGCTCTCAGAAGTAGATAGTCCGCACAATCAAGCAAACACCCAGGAGCACTCGAAAATCTGCCTCGCCGGCGCTGCAACCTGTTTTGATTGTCAGTCAGCCTTTCAATGTCATTCGCATCCCCACCGCCCATCTGCGCAGCATTCATCGTTTTCTAAAGCACTTATCTGCCCCATTTGTGAAGGAGTGCAGAATGGCAGCCTAAATCCCCCGCAAACCCTTCCGCATCTATCTATGCGAAGAGACATCAGGGCTAATCCGAGCGATCCTTAGCTATTGAAGGCGCCAGTCCTTCGCCGTCTGGTGATCGAGATCCCTCACACCAGCAGTCGACCACCTGGCGGAAGAGTCTCCGATCCACCTCGATCCTAAGGGCGTCCGACTGTGGCTGAAGACAACCTGCACGATCAACTCTGCTTTTGCGGCTCAGCTTTTACATCTATGAGACGGGCAATCTTGCAACTTTGAACTTGCCACTCTACCATGACTGACCGGATGCAGTCCTCGCCTGGGCCGGGTGATGAGACCAGCATGGAGAGCCCCTCGAGGTCCGCTGAGATGTCCATGTTTTCCCGGTCCCATGACTTGGCCGGGATGCCGGAGATGGGCGTAGGTTTGCTTCCGAGTTCATTTGCGTCCGACCGGGAGCTGCTGAATTCATATGGTCCTGTCCGGAATTTGCCTTCCGACCCCCTGGCTCAATGGTATGAAAGGAATGATGGTCCGTGGATACCCAAGGACATAGCACCACCCCAAAATGGCGAGCACAGTTCATCGCGCATGCAAGATGTAAGTGTGAGAGGCCATGGACTTGTCTTCGCAGGATCTTATCGCGAAGGTATTTCGCCGTCGGAATGCGACACCGTCCCACCAGGAATCATGCCCTCTGACTCGGGATATGCGAGTAACGGTGCTAAGCAAAGTATTGCAACTGCTTCCGTCTATGAAGACATATTAGACCGGAGTCAAGAAACCCAAAGTCTCGCAGGACAGTTCTCGGATTTCCATTTCCAAGGTTTCGCTGGGGACGTCCCAAGGCCTTGGACCCAGCAACAGAGCCAGCCCCTTTTGCTTCAACGGCCAAGGCAACTAGGTGGGAAGGAGCTGGTCTGCGAAACTTGCAGGAAAACCTTAAAGACTAACTCGGAGCTCAAGTAAGTTGACATGAGCCTGTACTATTAGCGGAACATATCGCTGAGCTACCTGCCTTTAGGAAGCATAGACATAGACACACCAAACCATACGCTTGCGATGTGCCCGGATGCTCACGTATTGAAGGTTTCAGTACAACGAATGATCTTGACCGGCACAAGAGAAGCGTACATCCTGACAAGTCCGCTACGGGGAATCGTTACCGTTGCCCGCATGGAGCTTGTAGGAATAAAGAAAAAATCTGGCCCAGAGCAGATAACTTCAGAGCCCACGTCAAGCGTGTGCATCAGCAGAAAATTCTTGACGATGAATTGGAGCACTACATTCATCGGTATGTAGTATAAGTCGTCGCCTCAGACGCTTTTACTGATTCTACACGTCCGTAGGAGACCCGTTGCACCCCTTAACGGTCCGCGGGATGTTTTGCCTGATATTGTCGGGTTGCAAACGTCAACCGGCGAATTTGATTTCCAGTTTAGTTCTAACATGGATCCGAATTTCATTCCAGGCTATTGGCATCCGGAACCATACCATAACGCGGTGATCGATCTATCCCAAAATGCACCTACAGAGGGCGACCTGCGTCAACCCCAAGCGGGACCCATACAAGGGGCTGTTCGTCGGACCGCCGCCGCCGCTGAATGCGGAGACCAGACCAGGAGAGATCAGTCAGAAAATGAGCAACAAGCCCCGTCTTCTGAAGTTTCGGATGTGGCCTTTCATCTCGATTCTTCATCGGAGCGGGTCCGCTGCGTACCTAAGCATTCTCCATCATTGGTTTCCGGGCAGAGGGAAGAAGACCTCTGCAGCCCACAGTATGTCACACCAGAGACACTAAGCCAACATGCTGGAAGCACGTTGCATACGCCAGAAGCTGTAGTGAAGTCCTCCAACGACATTGTACAGTCATTGATTTCACCAACTGGGTCTCACCATCTTCCGCAAGGACCTTCACCTGTAAATGGTAATTCGGAGCCTGGGCATCATTGCGAAGAACATGACGATGGGAAGACTCCTGACACGCTGGAAATTACAGGTTCAACGGCAGCAGATGTCTCTTCGCTGGTCAAAGACCCAGAGAAAATTAGGCAAATCCTCGAAGCTCTACAAAGCAATGGGCTCCTGAAGGAGCTCGGCTACAAGAAGGAAGCTTCGCCAACTTCTGAAAACAAAGAAACGGAGTCGGTGCACAGTCAGCACCATGAAAACCATAACTCCTGTCCTACTTGCCACAAAAAGTTCGGCCGACGGTGTGAACTCAAGTACGTGCAAGCTTTACTGGGAACTTCCTCGTCCTCTACTAACAGTGAAGCAGAAAGCATATGAAGCGGCATGAAAAACCATACGGATGCACCTTTCAAGGTTGTAACAAGCGATTCGGCAGCAAAAATGATTGGAAACGACATGAGAATAGCCAGCATTTCCTATTAGAGGTTTGGAGGTGCGACGTCAAGAGAAGCGATAAGCCTGCAGATACATGCGGCAAAGTCAGTCACCGTCGGGAGACGTTCAAGCAACACCTGGCAAACAGTCATCATCTCACTAGCAACAACGTCGAGAAGAAGCTGGAAGAATGTCGCGTGGGGAGGAATTGCGAAGCGAGGTTCTGGTGCGGATTTTGTCAGGAGATCATCGAAATCAAACAGAAAGGGCTCAATGCATGGACCGAACGTTTCAATCACATCGATGATCATTTCGCTGGTCGCAATGAAATGCCTAGAAAGCAGATTGATGACTGGAAGAATGTGGACCCCGAGGCGCCTCGGGTTGTCGAGGTCTCTGGATCCGACTCTGAGAATGGTGGTTCTCCGCCACCGTCAATACCGTCCATCAGCATCTCGATTGCGACAGGCAGTGGCACAAATAGGGAGATTACTCGCAGCAGTGGTCCGAAGCGGAGAACCGACGATGCGGACGATGTTCATCAGTCTAAGCGGACGAAGAGCCGGGCCCAGGCACCCGTCACGATTTGTGTGAGTACAATTCCTGGCTACAATTATACTGGGATCTGACCCAAGTGCAGTGCCAGTGCGGCGAGGGCAACACCCGCAAGACGAGCCCGCAATGCATAAGCGGCTCATGTCAGCACATACTTTGCAGTAGCTGCACATGAACACCGATACCCGATTTACGCATCACGAGTGACGTATTTTCCCATGTGTTCAACATATAACACGACTTTATGCGAACATGCCCGTTACGTTTTCACTGCTATATTGATACCTTGTATACACTGCCGGTGGAGCCGTAAGCGGCATACTGGATATTGGGTCTTGTTCTCTGGGATGGCTCAAGGGATTCACGTTGTTAGCAGTTTTGGTGTACCGGGTGCTCTACCAATGACTTGAAACAATATATGATCGCGCTCGCGAATACCTGCACTTTGATTAGGTAGTTTCAGGTGCACATCCTGAGAGGGTTCGATCTAGTAGGTTCGCGTAATGGTCAACACAACTGGCCCCGATGGCCTTGTCCCATAGAATAACTGAATGGCTTGATGCAGGACAGTGCATACCCGACCATGCAAACGAATTACCAACGACAGCTCGAGAAACATGGTCGAGCGATCCTCAGGCCAGCAAACGTTTCGAATGGAGCTCAGCTGCGGCGCCTTCGGCAGTGTGTAAATACAACAATCTGTACCTAGCCACCTCCAAAGTCGCCGTTTGAGGGGGCGATGCTGACATTAATCGATCTTCGGAGGCTAGGAAATGGATTGGACGCTCAAATTATGCTCCGTCCCTCCACAATGCGGGCCATGATCCTTCCGGCCCATCATTCCAGGTCGAGGCACGATAACATGGGTGAAAGTGCACTTTGGGGGCCATTTGGCTTACATAGGTATGTACCTACTTACCTGTACCATGTACGCCAGCATTCGGCAGGATGCCTTGGGCTCCAGCAATCCCACCATCTGGTCCTTAGCGGAAACTCGGTGACGGCATGCTAGGCGTAAACGTAGTATCCACATCATGAATTGATGGGGAGACGGCAAGGCAACCGGCAAGCCATTCGCGTCGCGAGGGTGAGTCAAGAGTCGTCCAACCTATGATTGGAGGGGTCGATGTGAGTATATTGTGGCCTCATGGCCTCACAACGGGGTTGTGGTTGCCTCGTCTTGGCGAGCAAGTGCCTACCGACTCGGTCCCTACCTAATATTACATAGTAACTAGTTCGGTACCTAGCCTACCACAGTGGTTCGGTGAGCACAGACATCACGCTCCAACATGAATGTGGAAGAAATAAATAATTGTACAGTATTAAGAAGGCTTAGCGTCGGTCATATCTCACAACCACTCGAACGTTTGCTTGTTGGTTGGGAGTCGGGACTGAGCTTGTTCTATTTGTCGGAAACCCCCGCATCTCCCCTCAATAATGGACTTTAGTTTTGTCTCGGAAGCCAAGGTTGGTTGTTGACCATTTCTCAACACAGAAACGCCATGCGGCGCCTCCGTGGGCCCCAAGCCAAGAGGGGAGCAAGCGACCCTGTGTGGAAAAGGTAGCACGCTCAGAAATGGCAATGATCGACGCCGCTCTTCTTCGCGCGAGACTCTCAACAGCCAGAGACAGCAGCCATGGCTTCAGCTGTCGAAGGTCAGTCGATCGGTTACGGGGGAGCCATCAGGGGGGGGGGGGGGGGTGGAATGTGGGGGCTAAATCGAAGCTGCGAAGCTGGCGGGACAGCTCGTTGGGATGGATAGCTACATAGGCAGCTACCTGGGTAAGTACCTAGGTATGCACCAAAGTACCGCGCGTTCTTACAGCGTCGAGGACCAGCATCCCCTTATCGATCCCGAATTGCCAGCACTTCGATCCTGGCTATCTCCCAGGTTGATGGTCCGATCAAGTGGATGGCGGTCTACTGTACAGAGTATCATTGATCTTAACCATGTCAACAGATCGGGGTCCCATCCATAGCAGTAGTGGCCTTTTCCTCTCCAACATCCCTAGTGGTCGATTGCGATTGGCCTGAAAACGACATCGACGGTCGGCCTGTTGGCCTATCCATTCCGCTATGCAGCTGCGAAATCACACGCACACGCTACTGCCATAGTAAGTGGCCGGGCGATAAGTAGGTAGATATCCACTCAGGCACAAAACCTGCTTGGCTGGTTCCAGATCATCGTCGACATCACGAACTTGTGACACAGACTCGAGAATGCAAAGCGCACTAGTGGATCTCTGAGAAAACCAACGACCGGTTCTGGGGAACTTCTGCCTGGGTACGGTACCGGACAGTTGGTGCCCAGCGTGTGCCTCGCGTCTAGAACAGCCACCCTTCACTGCATTTGTCGAAGCATCCGATGAGCTGCTGGCATTTTTCCACTTCACTTCTCGCACAAGTACCACACCTCTCCGTCATCTAGAAATACTCAGTAGCAATCTAAAGCTAAGGAGAAGGCTTGTCATATCCATTGGTTCTCGTTACGCTCCATCCAGCGTCCGTCTTGTCGGTATTGGACGTCTATCGACCTCTTTCACGTGTTGCGTAGTGGGAAAGAACCTAGTTGAGTGTCAGCCGCCAGCTCGCTACATAGTCCGCGCCCCAATGTCGCAACCGCGTCTGTTGGAAAGCAAGTATCTGGTACTCTGATACTCTGGTACTTGTGTATGCCGGTTCATAATGCTGACTACTACATGGCCATCCTCAAGGGGACAACTACCAACATCAGGGGTCTGCATATGCAGTAGAGATGTGTCGCGGTAGGCGCCAGGTATGGAGGTGGGAGGGAAAAAGCAACCATGCTTCCAATAATCTTCGCTCACCCACCAACCTGATCCGTCCTAGGCCTTACTCGGGGTACAAAGGTACTTTGGATGAGGCTCTGCGTGGATCCTATCCCCCGTCCTCTCTTTCGAGACGAAGAGAAAGAATGCGCCCCGATCTGAAATGCCGTCCCACATCCCAGTCATGGTTGGAATAGTTAAGCTCGAGTCCTCTCGGGGTACTTTACTGTCCCTGACGCCAGTGCTGCAGTCTCGCTGCTTCGCCTCATAGATGCCTATGATATCTTGCCTCTTTTCATTGAAAACTACTTCAGTCTTGCGAGCATCCAAACTTACATGCCTTTACTTAACCCCGTCAAGTCCCACTGTCGTATGCAGAATCTAGCATAGCAAAATAAGTCACGGTGGTGGTGGTTCGCCTACTTGAACATCTTGTTTCCACTAGAGCTTAGTAGCTGTCCGGCGCCGTAACACCTACATGTCACATTCGAATTCCTATCAATCCCCTGAGGTCGGCCAACAGCAACTTCGAGCCAATTGCCTCTTCTCCTTGTCTGTGCAATCAGTCGATAGACACTAGACTCGCAACTAGGACGCTCGAAGAGGAAGCAACAGCGATCATGCAATACACAACGTTCCAGTATCCCGGGCCAATGCCGTCGTCATGGTACACAGCTGGTCAGGCAATGGAGACTGTCGACCATGGCCACATCGATCCTGATCTGAATAATCCGAATGCTATTCGTGGCCCGGATCCTTGGAATCCTCATCAACCGGTGCGCTCCTTGACTGGTCACGGAGAGCACCCTTACCTGGCACACTCTTACATCGAAGACATCTTCGGTGTCAATGGGATCAGAAGATCTGACGGGACCGCCCCTCTTCCATCTGCTTTGCTTCCGAGACAAGGTTCGCCACCTGAGCAGCCATCGTCCACGTGCAGCAGTGCTCTGAGTCCACTTGGTGAAAGCGACTATGGCCTCGACAATGCTCCACTCACGCCTCAGGATGATGTCAATCTTCCTCCTTTCTCGAGTCAATATGATGCTTGGGGCTCGCAGGGTCAACTCTTCCATTTGACTGGCTTGACGAGCGACTACGTAAAGCCGGGCGACGTGAGTTTCTACCAGGAGCCGATCCCAAACTATAGCGAGGAAAAGAACCCCGAGTTCCCTCGTCGTGGCTTCAGCATGTCTAGCCACGGTAGTAGCTACGATGTGAATCATGCCAGTCAGCTTGAGCAAGGTCGACTTGCCTCCAGGGACATGAGTCCAGCCGAGGTTTCTCACGACATCAAAGAGGAAATATGCATCCCCGATTTCAATCAGAGTGGGACATATCCCCCACTCGAGTCCGAAGACGACCAGAGTATTTGTGAAGAAGTCATCGAGATTCCTCGGAGCGACGATGTTGACGATGAGGATTACAAGCCACGTGGAGCACACAAGCGGACGAACTCGAATGCTAGCCGTAATCCTCGCAGTCGCAAGCGATCTAGCGCTTCGCAACCAGCCTCACAAGGTAAGAAGCCGAAGCTCGAGCCAACCACGCCTATTGGCCAGAGGCCGACCAACAAGTCGAATCAAGGGGTCAAACAAAGTTTTGCCTGCAATGAATGCCGTGATATCGCCTTCAAAGACGAGAGTGGGCTGCAGAAGCATATCAAGCAACAACACACACGCCCGTTCGTATGTATCTTCAACTTTGCTGGCTGCGATTCGACCTTTGCCAGCAAAAACGAGTGGAAACGCCACGTCGCTTCCCAACATCTACTACTGAACTACTGGCTTTGCCACCAAGATGCCTGCGCAAAGCTCTCCAACACATCCACCTCCCCAAGTAGGGCGACTGGCACGTCCCGCAAACGTTCATCGAGCTCAGCGCAGTCGCAGATCAACTGCGTACCCGTGCTCCCGAACGGAGCTATCTTCAACCGTAAGGATCTATACACTCAGCATCTCCGAAGAATGCACATCCCTCCAACCGTCAAGAAGCAAGTCAAGCAAAGGAAGACGGTCCCTGAATGGGAGGAGCGTATCAAAATCCACCAAGAAGAGGCCCACAAGCTGCGTTGCGGCCTTCCCTGTCACATGGAATGCCCAGCACTCGGCTGCAACGCTCAGTTTGACGGGCCCGGTGCCTGGGATGAACGCATGGAGCATGTGGCTAAGCACCTCGAGAAGGCTGCCAACGGGTCCGAGAGCGCTGTCCACTTTGGCGGGGAGAGCGACGTGACGCTTATGGAGTGGGCTATCCGCCCCGATGTTGCTGTCGTAAAGGGCGACGGGAAGGGGAAGTGGGTACTTAATAACCCATTGAAGCCAGAGAGGAACGCCAAGTCACAACCTACCACGTATAGCGAAGAAGACGCCGAGGGTGAGGATGAGTGAAAACCTGTACAACACTCCGAATTCGCGCCTTTTTCGTTTGATTGCATATCTCCTAGTCGTGTCACGGCTTCTTAGTACGATGTCCGGAATCGAGGCAGAAAAGGATTTCACGTTGGCTCAATTTTACTTCACACATACACTAGGCGGGCAACAAACAGTAGGACACTCTCTTGATAAGGAAATATCAAATGGTATATAAGCTGGCCGGCGAGCCGCCAATACGGGCAAGGGCGGTTGTGTCTAGAGATTCGAGATATCCCTTCATTATGACTGACGACACTCACATACCCCTATTCGTAGCTTCATGTATTGAACTTGAGATTTAGATCCCGGTAATTAATATACTACCCCTATCATTGAATTTCGCAGATACTACCATGATCCGCTTTACCTCGAATTGATCAGGTATAATTGCTAGGCCCGCTCCTGTTCCGAAGCAAGGTTATTTCATCGCGACGTGAATGTTGAAACGAGTGCTCGGATAGGATACGAAAAAGGGTCGTAGACCGAGTAAAGGGTTCAGTCAAGCACTATTGCGTAACTACGCTTTTACGGACCTGGAAGCATCAAACCGACAATAGATGGACAGCCGTCTCATGAAGGTCCAGGGCTGATAGTCGCATTTCAAGGCACCCTTGCTCAAACAGTAGATCTGAGCAAGGGCATACCCAAGAAGCTACTGCATACTAACAGAAGTACCGTACCCACAATCTGCAGCTCTGCCACCGCAGTCGTAGGACAGTAGGTAGGTAGTCCTGCGCCGCTGGGCTGAACGAACTAGGTATGCACGCGCTTGTTAACATCTTTAATACTATCGATATCGCGCTGCGCCCCCATAGTCGTGCAGGTCTGCCAAGGACGCTTGTTTCACACAGGAGAACCACGGCGCCTCCCTACTCCAATCACACAGAGCTGGCTTCTTGTCCAATCAACACACAGACTGAACGCCATTGCAAGCTCACCCCGCCAAGCTGGAAATCCGTACAAGGCAGGTGCTGACACACGATTCCGTCTACCACTTTACGCGCAGGCGCAGCGTTGCAGTCGTCCGGACTAGCTTGATACCTTCAATTTGCGGTGGAGACCCGTGTGTGCCTGGATATACCGGCTCACGTACTGGGTACTAAGTTGGGCTGGAAGCTGAGACCCAACACTTCGAACACGGGTAGGACTATGGCCGATCCAGCTCGCTCAAGCTTTCATGAAGGCATTGGATCTTCGACGGAATCAGATATCGACGGTACCATAACGAGCTCGCCAAGTCGTAGGTCCGGTTCGAGTCCCAGCCAGGAGCCGTGCCTCGATCCAAGCGATGGGCGACCATCTCGGGACTTCGCCATGCCTGTGAGCGAGCTAGGTGTCAACCACCTAGATCAGCATGATATGACTGAAAACGGCATGGAAAGGGAACTCGATCATCTCCACTCTGCCTCGGCTCCTGAGCTGCATGCTGGTCTTGGGCGCCTAGAAGCAACTGGGGTCGTGCCAACCTTGGAGCCCTTGTCCATTCCCAAAGGTACGGATCCGATACTCACAGGCACATGTGATGTGATGGTTCCTGGTTCCAAAACCATGGACGTGGGAATGCAACCTCCGGCTCGTGGTCCGGACTCTGTGCTGCCTCGTTGCTCCAGTTCCTCGACCAAAGGCAAGCAAAAGCAGAAGACAGTTCACTTCGAACTATCACCTGAACGAGAACCAGAATCCGGCCAAGAAGATATCAACGAGGATAGCATCGAGCGTCCATCATTTCCAAACTTCCAGCCTCTGAAGCCCGGTGATCCAGGCTGGGAGACTTCGGCAGACAGGCCGCCAGTCAAATTACCAATACGATTCCGGGATGCAGTTGGAAGGAATTACGTCTTTCCTTGGGAAAAAGCCAAGACCTGGAAGGTAGTTGCGATCTCGCTTTCGGTTATCATGTATCCCATAAGGGTGTGTTTGAATAGACACCCTAAAATCTACTTAGTGTCTGCACCAATGCACGGATCGAACAGTCTCTTTGACGAACTGCCATTCAGCTTCTCGTATGACGCTAACGGCAAAATAGGGCATGGAGCGCTTGATCAAAGCATGTTTCATCCACGTTGAAATAATCGGTACTCATGTAGACCAGGGTCATTACGACCTCTTTGGTATTTCCGAACCCTCCTTGGGCCTCTTAAAGAAGGAGCCGGTCGTAGGCTCAGGACCAGATGAACCAACACCATCAGCTTCCTCATTGTCGTCTGCAGATTCCGGTAACAACGGCACATCGACGACAGGGCCTTCCGAGATGGCTGCTCCAACCATACCTTCGTTGACCCCCTCCCCACCAAGCAACAACCCATCATCATCGTCATCAACAACAACAACACCACATGCTGCTCAACCGCAGGACAATCTCATATTACATGTGCCAGTCGGACCGATCATCCTTCCAGAGCTATGGGATGAATTGGTCGTGCCAGGTATGTTGGTGACGATGCACATGTGGCCTCTGTCACCTCCTATCGGTGCTCCACCACCACCGCCACCTCTTCCTCCCGCTGGCCCGGCCGGTCGGGGTCGTGGACGTGGACTCCCCATAGGACCTACTCAAGTGGGAATGCCGCCAATGCCAGTTCCGCATAACAGTTGGTTCGGGCCCGATCCGCGGGTCGTCGTTTTCAACGACATGGCCAGAACTAGAGGCAAGACGAAGAGGCGTCAGGGAAACTATTGAACGCATAGGGACTCTTCTATTCAACTCGTCAGGGGTCCAGAACGAGTGACAATATGAGTGTACTTTTACAGGACGGAAATGCATGTCTTGAAATGGTTACTGTAGTAGGTATGGTTGTTCCCAGGATAGGGAATCAGCTCACGTCGTACTGGTATTGAATTCGGCTTACAATGTAGGGCGCATTTTCGTTATGATTCAACAAGGAGCATTTTTGGGCTTACGGCAAAGAACGCTACGACTTACGGACTTACAATTTAACGTATACCTAGATTGATGATCATCACATGTTTTACAGATTAGAACCAATTTCTGTCATAGTCTTTTCAGCGTGGGATTTCAGAGATTCTCAAATGTTCGACATACGTCAAGACGCCGATCACAGTCTTAGGAGTCATCTGTTACTCTGAGAATAGAGCAATATAATTCCACGTGTCATGTTGGTGACCTCTCTTGCGTCATTGTTTACCTTGATGATCCCTGACGCCATAGGCCTCTCTGCCAGAGCCTCGTGGGTCGGGATCATGACCATCCTCTGCGTGCAAATACGAGGTGTTTTCCCATCAATCGGGATGGAAATCTTGTCCAACATGTAAAGCTGTGACGCGCTAATGGGATCTCAATCAATTCGCGCAGAAATGCTTCCCCGAATTCATGGTATCTCTCAGGATGTTAACTGCCCCTCGGAAACCATTACGAGCATCTTGATTGATGCAGAGGATCCAAGGTAGGCTAGTATTCACAGTATTGGCAATTTACTCGCCTACACGCCATGGTGTTCCTTTACTGCGCAGTATGTAAAGCCTGTCAACTTATAGGGATGCTGCCTTCACCGGCCGAGGAGTGGGAAATAATTATGCTTGAAGAGAACTGTATGACATCATCGTGGATAAGTAAAACTAAGACTTAGGACTGTACGTGAAAATAAGCTAGCTGAAGACAAAGTAAGTCTTTGGTTTTGATTTGAACCAGCCGAGTGAAGTAGGGAAACGCTTGTCCGAATGAGAGTGCTAAAACTATCAAATCAGACTGGCCATTACAGTGACAACGATGTCTGCTATCTATCGTCAAGTGGACCAGGTGAAGATGGGGGGGGGGGGGGGGGGGGGGGTATCGACTTCTTGAAACTCATAGTAGTAGGAGACTATAACTGCTTGGCAGCCTGGGCGGTGTGCTGGGCGATCCTCTGCCAAGTCTGAAAGGGAATCCTCGAGAGAACATAGTTCGCCAAGAAGTGGGCCCTCATATTTGACTCATCTCGTAGCAGAATATTACTCCTTTGATGTTACGTAATCTATATATCAACTTGAGACCTTTGTCAGCTCATTAATTGGGCGACCACAGAGCTCTGATAGGTGAAGAAGAAAACAGGGAACAGGCTTCGAAAACAAGAACCCGCGACATGGGAGAAGATATCCAGGCAATTACTCAGCATACATTCCAGACGCTATGTCTTGTCGCAAAACTCAAGAGAAACGGAGGCTAAGGCGGGAATGGCTTGCAATGTGTAAGAACCAGCTTCAAGCAATTGCTAAGTGGCAAACGCCATTACACCGCTGACCGACATGTCAACCCAGAACCCAAATCTTCGGATACTCGCCCTTCCGTCGTCGTTGGTCACGCATCGATATCCTGCGCCGTTACCCTGGAAATACCATCTGGATTGCGGCAATTTGTGGTTCGTGACGGTACACAGAAAGATGAAGTCACGCATGTGATGACGCTTCACGTGGGGTTGCCGAGAGTCTTGGAAGTTATACCAAGCCACGACGGATAAGTTCGTCGACTTGGCCGTTCGGTTGACGCCAAAAGTATCTTACGCCGAGACCTGCGAGGTAGAACTGTAATATGAAGCTCTGAAGCAGGCCAATAATGGTTGAGGATTCCTTGGAAGATGGAGTTAACGTTACCCTCCCCCGCATCATCCATCTTGGCATCTTTCGGGGTTGAATTGTCGGGCTTGTTGATCGGGACCATCGTTTGCCTCCATCGTGGGTTGATTTGCGGAGGAGTTGTCAAACCCTTCGAGACAAAGCCGGCGCACAAACCGGGCGCTTTCCCCGCAGAGACCGGAGTGGGCTACACGGAGACCGCACCGCTTGATCCTGCTTCAGTCCTTTCCAGACGGCGACCTACTTGGACTCGATTGTGAGAACGTGCACAGCTCGGTTAGGGATGTGTTGAACGGCGATGCCGTCATCTTGTTTCTCTCGTGACATGACGTGACAGGATTGCAAATGATTGACCCACAGCCAAGCAAAAGGAGCTGGTCGTAGCCCCAGATAGCATTCGACACCATCGTTTACCAAGACGGCCAAGACTGCTTCTGAGACGCCCAGCCTTGCCACGGCCAGTCGTCCGTTGGCCACCCCATCAACCACCAGTGCGGAAAGTTCATGGGCAGGTAGATATCGTACAAGAGCGCGAGCCCCGTCTAAGTGGTCGCCGAATGTTTTCTACATGGGTATATTGACCCACGGAAAGTACAGAGAGCGAATCAGGAGCATGTGTTCTCGCCAATCAAGACTTCAAAGCTGACAACTGATCCGCAATACACCTTGTCTAAACCTAGTATCCCCGTGGCTTGGACTGCACGATCCATCGCTCAAGGCGAGACTTGGGGTTAGGTGGCGGGGTGGACGAGAGGGTTCTGGGGAAGGCAGGACGTCAGCCGGGGGTATAAGTCGTGCCTTTCTCGAAATATAATCAGAGGGCGCCCGTCTTTCTTGCAGGTTTTGTGTCGGCTCTTGGGCAGGGATCTTTCTATGAAGTCTGTCCTAACTCTTTAGCCACCTTCACGACGGAGAGAGAAACTTGTAAGCCCACCATCCTTCGTTGATGACTTCTACCCAGAACATCAAACAGCATTCGGCATCAGGTTTCTCGAGATGGTCGAGATACTAAAGGTCGACTCGGCCCACCAGTAAGAGGCTTCTCGGGCTTGGTCAAAATCATAACCCATTTTGACTGACTTCTTGGCAGCCAACCCAAGGGTGTAGACGGGGATCACCTCGAGCATGGCGTATCTGCCATTGAGCATGTCAATCTGAACACTAATCTTGAAGCAAAGTGAGTATTCACAAAAAGCAACCCATCTTTACTAAACTGCTCGGGATGCCTCACACTAGACACGGCCACTGATGTAGACTTGCACCTAGGATCAAGAATCCTCTCAAGGGAATCCCTCGTGATCAGCTTATGCGCGACGTTGAGGCCTTCGCCCACGAGAAGGGTCTAGTTGAACACATCCCGCTCTTGCGCAAGGGTGCTCTTATTGCTCAAGACCCAACCAAGTATGAAAATATCGATGGCGACGAGGCTTTAGATGAAACAGAGAAGAAAGTTCTTTTGGACGAGGTCTTGCACAAGTGGCGCTTGCCCCTACGACTGTTCCTGACCATAGCAACCTGTTCGATTGGTGCTGCTGTTCAGGTCAGTATTCAGCACGTCTACTTCTTGTGCATGCCGACTTTGAGTCCGAGAGTGCACAACCCATAGGTCTCACTCTGTTGAGTAGACCTACTCCTTTTTCTACTCCGGCCACTTCTATGATGTACCACAACTAACCTCGCAACGTGGAATAGGGATGGGATCAAACGGGATCAAACGGTGCCAACATCTTCTTCCCGGCTGTCTACGGTATTGATGGCGATGATGCTCGTTCCCGACTTGTAAGTGCTTGCTCTTGTCCCTGAGGAAATCGGATTCCGACCGACTGACCGTAATGACCGCAGATTCTTGGAGTTGTCAACGCTGGGCCTTATCTTGGAAGCGCTTTCATAGGCTGTTGGCTCTCCGATCCTATCAATAACTGGTTTGGTCGTCGCGGTGTCATCTTCCTCTCTGCTCACTTTTGCATCTGGCCTGTGATCGGCTCCGCGTTCTGCAACAATTGGCAACAGCAGCTTGCCAATCGTCTACTCATGGGAATCGGAATGGGTGTCAAGGCCTCAACCGGTTCGTACTTCACGTCGCCAACAGACTTTCTGCATGTAAGAATTAACAAACGCCAGTTCCGATTTACGCTGCCGAGAACGCGCCAGCTTCCATCAGAGGCGCACTTGTGATGTCTTGGCGTAAGTATTCACCTAATCGATTTGGAGGTCAAGCCGGGATGTTGACAGTACCGTAGAAATGTGGACTGCCTTTGGTATCTTCCTCGGTACAGCCTTCAACCTAGCGGTCTTCAATACAAAGCACAACTGGCGTCTTATGCTTGGAGCTCCCTTCCTGCCGGCTGTGCCACTTCTATTCCTCATCTACCTTTGCCCTGAGTCTCCCAGATGGTTGATGAAGAAGAATCGATATGCCAAAGCTTGGAAATCCATGCTGGTCCTCCGCAACAATCCGATCCAAGTCGCGCGAGACATCTACTACATCCATACCCAGCTCCAGATCGAGATGCAGCTTGCCAAGCAGAGCAGCTATGTCACCAGGTTCACTGACCTGTTCACCGTTCCGCGAGTGCGACGAGCCAATATCGCTGCTTTTACCGTCATGATTGCGCAGCAGATGTGTGGTATCAACATCATTGCATTCTACTCTACCACTATATTCAAGGAGGCTGGCTATGATGACTTCAAGGCGTTGCTCTGCTCGTTCGGCTTCGGTGCCGTTAACTGGCTATTTGCATTCCCAGCTTTCTGGACCATTGATACCGTGAGTCTATATCACTAATCTGACACGAATGCCGATGTTGACCGAGCACAGTTCGGACGACGATCTCTGCTCCTTTTCACGTTCCCCAATATGGTAAGTTACTCAGATCTACAGGACAACCATAGATTTTGACAAGCATTGTAGATGTGGACATTGTTAGCCGCAGGTTTGTGTACTCTCTTGGAGTTGTCAGAAATCAGAACGGGACTTGTCGCCCTGTTCGTTTTCATGTTCGCAGGTTGGTTTTTCTGTTGCTGGTCCAGTTGTTCTAAAAGGACTAACATAATTGCAGCGTTCTACTCCCCTGGTGAAGGGCCAGTGCCTTTCACTTACTCCGCTGAGGTCTATCCCCTATCACATCGTGAAGTCGGGATGGGTTTCGCCGTAGCCACATGTCTCTTTTGGGCAGCCGTGCTCGGAATGACGTTCCCGTTCTTGCTAGACAGAGCCGGCACAGCTGGTGCCTTCGGGTGCTACGCTGGCTTCAACGCTGTTGCCTTCGTTATGATCTTCTTCTTGGTACCAGGTAAGGCTTCATGCGTTCACGCTATGCCGAAGAGTCCGAGTCCTCACCCTTTATAGAAACGAAGCAACGTACTCTCGAGGAGCTGGACTATGTTTTTGCAGTCCCCATCAGGAAATTTGCCTCTTATCAGATCTTCCAGGCCGCACCGTATTGGTTCAAGCGATGGGTTCTTTTCCAGCGCAATGCTGTACTCGAACCCCTTTACCATCACGACAACGAGGAGCATTACGACGCATCAACTGCCCGTGAAAGCCCAGCAGCTTCTGAGAGTGAAAAGAAGGCTCTGTGACGACTTCTGCCACCTCTAGAGCGATTCGCGATCTCTGACCGATGAAGTAGTAGAAAGATACAGGGACGCAATGGCTTCAGGCGATCGTCTACCTTAGAGAATGACTATAATCTAATCACAGCTTTTCCGAAGTTGAATGTGTGCTATCATAGTCATCATGCTGAATCAGAAGTTCTCCGACGTCCATTATCCGTAGTGGTATGCGTTCCCGATTCCCATGCCGTCGGAATGGTACTTAAGTGAAGCAGTACAGAATACCTAGTTTAATTCTCGACGGTGATTCCAGGCACCAACGTTAGTCGCTAACGGCCTCAGAGACCGCCCTAAATATAGACTCCAATTTGCTACAAGGCTCATACTAAACTAAGATTGGGCTTAGTGTCTTTTATCGCCCCAGATGAACCCCGCTATCCAGCTCAGCTTAGCCATGTCAGACCAACAGAGCTCACGTCAAAGTCGCTCAAGGGATCAATCAATATCCTGTTTATAAATCCCAAATATTTGGAAGACCAATTGATAACCTAAAGACTCCATCGTATTCATTCCAATTTCGACTTCCTGGATCAGCACTCATCCGCCACTCTTCTCTGCATCTCTGGCGCTGTGAGTCGGTCTCGTACAGCTTTCACTGTCACATCTTAAACTTACGTCACAGCTGTGAGACGTCAGATCCAGGAACAAACCAAGACGACAGTCTAACATAACACAACCATCGAGTCTCAAACGTCTCTATTCACCAATTGCTGGCAGATATTCAGAAGGAAGCCTCAACCCTTCAGTTACGCATCATGGATTCCTTCGCGAAGCTCAAGCGTCGCACGACTGATCTCATGGAGTCGGCCTCGAAGAACCTGCCTTCCATGCCAAACATGTCGAACGTGAAGATGCCGAACATGCCCAACATGCCTAACATGCCGAATCTGAAGCCCAGCTCGTCAATGAAGGGTACTTGGCAATACATCTCGATCCCGCCACTCCCACGCTCTTCCCACTCCGTCGACGTTGTCGCTGGCTCGGCTTACATCTTCGGCGGCGAGGTCGAAGCCCGAAAGCCAACTGATAGCGATATGCACATCATCACCCTCCCATTCAGTGGTGCTCCCGCCGACTACTACAGTGTCCCGGCCAAGGCGTCAACTAAAACGCAGTCCCCGGAGACCTCAGCTCCCATTACCGAAGAGGAGGAGGAGCCTCTGGCGGATGTTCCCTTGGCCTCGCCACCAGCCATAACCGCCGAGAACCAGAGCAGCAGCAGCAGTAGCACCGCCGACAAGGGCAAATCGACGGACACCTCGTCCGAAGTCCCGGCCCCGCGAGTCGGCCACGCCACCGCCGTAATCGGCACGCGCATCTTCCTCTTCGGAGGGCGTAGCGCTTCCTCCGAAACGCTGGATGAGGCCGGTCGAGTCTGGGTCTTCGAGACTAAAACGCACACTTGGTCGTATTTGAACCCTCTTTCCGACAGCCTGATCCCGCCCCCGCGCTCCTACTTCGTAGCCGTGGCGACGGACAAGCCCCGCGACTTTGCCATCAAGTCCCCGCGCCGCACCGAGAGCTGGAAGACGTGGGCCGAGGGTGATAGCGCCGAGGTGGGCATCCCGCAGCGGCCGATCGCGGGGAGCGTGGCTGCCATGGCTACGGACGAGGAGGACGCTGGATTTGGGACGTTCATCATCCATGGCGGGTGTCTGAAGGACGGGAGTAGAAGTGGGGATGTGTGGGCGTTTGATATCAGGAGTCGCATCTGGAAGTCGTTGCCTGATGCGCCTGGCGTAGCGAGAGGTGGTGCCGCGCTGGCAGTCGCGAAGAGTAGACTCTACCGATTCGGTGGATTTGACGGCACGAGTGAGATCGGAGGACAATTGGACGTCCTCGAACTTGGCCTTCAGCAATTCGATGACGGTGCCAGTAAAGGCGAAGTAGGCGTCTTCGCCCGCGGCGACTGGATCACTCTCGCTCCTCCCTCACCTGCTCAGATCCCACCCGCTCAAGAAGTAGCCCAGGAAGCCGAGACGGGCAAGCTCGTCAACAGCAGCAGCAGCGAGGAATGGCCAGGCGCCCGCTCCGTCTCCGGATTGCAGCTCGTCATGGGCTCCCAGGGCCGCGAATACCTCGTCCTCCTGCTGGGCGAGAAGTCGCCCTCTGGCAACGGCCACGAGGCCGCTGGCACCTTTCATAGTGACGTCTGGGTCTTTCAAGTCCCGCCTCTAGGGATGAGCGCCGCGAGTTTCAGGGATGCTATGCTGCAGGCTGTCGGACGGAAGACGGGCGAGGGCAAGTGGAGTAGGCTGAGCATGGGGCCGTATGACGACGAGGAGGATAAGGATCATGAGGGACCCGGGGCTAGGGGGTGGTTTGCGTCCGCAGCCATGGGCGACTTGGAGGAGGGTGGGGTCGTGCTTTTCGGTGGCGTGGATGAGGGGAACAGAAGGCTCGGGGACGGGTGGATTTTCAGGCTCGGTGGTGCTGGGAGGTGAGGAAACTCCGGGCAAGGAGGGGAAAGAGGTTAAGAGAGCCTCGTGTTTTCAACTAGGTTACATCCAGGTGATCTATGCGTTACACTTGACTAGGACTGTGAGAACGGAAAATGCTTGGTATACGGCCCCATTTCTTCAACGCAGGAAGGAGACCGCCGAGAAATAGAACCAGCTATCAAATGCTATATTCTGAGGTATGCATCTCGAATGACGGTTGACTATGTCGTTGCTGGCATGCCGGCATGCTGACAAGCGAGTCTCGTCTCTTTACTGCAGCTACCTCGACTGAAAAAGGCCACAAGGTTCTCACTGACATACCGCTAATGACTCGACAAGTGCTTGATTCTGATGTATTGCATATCGAGTACGTCTAGGTGAAGGTCGTATATTTGGGGCAAAGGAATGGAAAGCATCATCATAAGCATAGCCAGAGAGGCCGGGGAGGGAGGATTCTAGGCGTCGAACCTGGTGTTTTGACAGAAGCAATATAGCTAGAGGTCGCAGGAGCCCTGTGGATTACGGATGGTATAGCACTAATATGCCCGAATCTAGTCCATGGACCATGCATGCATCAAGAGGACGTAGCCTCTACATGGATCATCTGGGCCAATCAATATACATTTCTTATGTACAGTTTCCATCTAAACACCTCATTCCTGTCTTGCCCTTATCTAGCACTGAACTCTACAGATCCGATCTCGTAGCCTCAACGCCCCAAGGTTCACTCTGCAAGTTCGTCTGACCCTTACTGTTCTCACAAGTCTGGCGGCCGCTCAGCGGACCCGGCGCGGGTACCTTGGCATTGCTGGCGCTGCTTCCTCCCGACGTCGCGCTCTCCTTCAGGGCCGTCAGCAGCTGCTTCGTCGTTTCGGGCGTAAGGTCTTCGTAATAGTCGTCGTTGATCTGGATCATGGGCGCGTTGACGCAGGCGCCCAGACACTCAACCTCGATGAAGGTGAACAGGCCGTCCGGCGTGGTCTCCCCTTGCTTGATACCGAGCTGTTCTTTGATGGCTTTGACGATGGAGTCGCTGCCGCAGCCGCCGAGTTGGCAGGGCGTCTGTTATTGAGGACTCGTCAGTGATTGGATTCAGACCGTTGCACCATATGATCTCTTTATATTCCTCTATCCATCTGAGGAGGTGGTGAAGCTTACCGTAGTACAAGCCTGAACATGGTACTTTCCGACGGGCGTCCGGTTGTACATGGTGTAGAAGGAAGCGACCTCGTAGACACGCATAGGTGGCATTTCGAGGATGCGCGCCACCTCGTTCATGACGCTGATGGAGGTGAAGCCGTGCTGGCGCTGGCCGAGATCTAGCAATGGCATTACGGCAGCCTTCTTGTACTGTGGCGGGTAGCGCTTGACGAGCTCGGCGATTATGGTCTCATTTTGGGAAGTAAACTTGAACGGGATGTCTGGGTTGTTGTCGGGTGTGTTGCGGTGCTGTTCGTGGCGAGACAATGTCGTTAGCCTAGGTACTGAATCCGAAGGTTTGTTTGGGATGGTGACTCTGCTTGCTGTAGGTGGAAAACAAGCACGCATCAAGAAGAGAGCCCCTCCAAATTCATGCAGCTATAATTCTCACGGGCAGAAGGTGTTGTCGTTTTAGACTGTGCTCGAGTAACCTACCACTGCCAGAGTATCACTTCTCCGTGCTGGAGCTGCCGTAAAGGCTCGAATATGAGGTCGTGGGGCTCTCGAAGCCGACCGAGCGGCCGTTCTGAGCAGCAGAGGGCTTATTTTCGAGGCCATGATCTGTGTTGGCGACTCAATGGCTGGTGGTCGAGATGCTACTGAACTCTTTCAAAGTCGATGTCGTGTGTTTGTTCATGTCCATGGCTCGAAATGACGGTTGACATTCCAAGTGGGCCCGTGCGTCAAAGAATAAGGCGATGATGATTGGCTGACGGACGGTGGGTCGCTGTTGCCTCACCTGAGGTGCAAGACTTGACGCTTTGTCGAGATGAAGCTTGCAGCACCTGGAACTCATACGCTCTTAGATGCTTGTCTAAAACTCCCACAGCGAGACTCGTCATCTCTGTATTTATGCGTCAAATGGAGATATATCAAGCGAATAAGTGCAGGCACCCGCTCGAATGCACGGATAATAATACTCCTGGGTCTTCGAAGCAGTCCAATGTGGATGGACGGTCATGTCGATTACGACTATGTATTCAGTACTACCAAGCGTTGATGCCTCCTTTTTTTTTTTCTTTTTTTTTTTTTTGGCTCACATACCCCCTTTTTCTTGACCAGCGGCTAGCAGAAGCGCCACCTAACATTCGTATCTAGTCTGCCGGTTCTTGAACAGCCTCCTCCGGCTTCTTCTCCGTGATGGTGTCACCGTTTGTAGGCTTGGTTTCCTCAGCAGACTTGATCTCCTCAACCGGCTTGCTTTCCTCAGTAGGCTTGGTCTCCGCCGCAACGGCGATCTTATCGCCAACAGGCTCCTCCTTTGTCTTGGATGCACCGCCTTCGCCAACCAGCTTCTTGACGGCGTCGACAGTGCCAGCCGGTCCACCGGCCTCGGAAATCAAGACCTTACCGGCCTTGTCAACCGCAAAGACACCACGAGTTGTGCCTTTGGGGGCTTTCTTCAGGCCGATGGCTTCGATCAGAGCTGCATTAGGGTCGCATAGGAGTGAGTACGGCAGCTTTTGCTTTGTCTTGAAGGTGGTGTTGGCCTTCGGCGAATCTGTGGACAGTCCGTAGATAGCAAGACCACCTGCGGTAAGTGGGTCGTAGCTGTCACGGAACAGGCAAGCTTGATTGGTGCCTTGATATGTGAAGTTAGACCTCCGAGTAACATCGTGTACCCCCCACAATGCAAAGCAGGTCAGATGTGAGAAGGGATCTGCTTACATCCGGGAGTGGAAGCCTTGGGGTAGGTGAAGAGAACAACTCCGGACGTGCTCTCCTCGACGAGGGCCCTGAGAGTAGTCTTCTTGCCATCATTGGTCTCGACCTCGCCACCGAAATCCTCGAGAGAGATGGTTTCGCCGACGAGGGGCGCCTTGGTGGTCTTCTTGGTGCCATTGGACGCGCCCGACGTATCAGGCTTGCCCGTAACAACTTCCTTGACCTTAGAAACGGCCTTTGCGACCTTGGAAGGCTTCTTAGCTGGCCGCTCCGGCACAGGCGCAGGAGCTTTGCGCTTACGGAGCTCGACAGGCATGGTGTAGTGACTCGGGGGTAAGAGACAACAATCTAAAAGCTCAGCAATGATCGCAAGCTCCTAGCGACCACGATGATACAAGAATGAAGCAAAGCGACTGGGGTACGGGTGGAAGGCGATGCAAGCAACGTTGGGTGAAGGTGAGCTTGACGTCGACTGAGGTGACAGGTAAACAGGAGGTTGTCACGGGCTCTGGCCAATCACAGGGCGCCATGACGGAAGCTATCCTGACCAACAGGTGGTGGCACAAGCCTGCTTGGCTCAGCACACTCTTCCTCTATTTTTCCCGCCTTGTTCCTATGTCCGAGATGCCGCTCGAGCCATCTGGAGAAAAGGCTGGCTCGCTTGGCTTGGGCTTGGGCTTGGGCTTGGGGAATTGCGACATGTGTGGGGAGGGGAGGTCCGTTCACTCCTAGGCTCTAGCCAGGGCCAGGGCCAGGCGGGCAGGGCGGCTGCAGGGCAGTACACACAGTACATACAAAGGAACGCGAACGTGCTTTCCCGGTGCTAAAGTCAGATTGGGCTTGTCTAAGTTAGCGACTCCACACTGACGAGATCCAGCCTTAGGGAACTCAGATCACAGATTGCTTGGCAACGAACATATCAATTATGATTTGCAGTGCCTTCCCGGTCCAAGTTCACTTACGTTGCTTTCGGTCAAACACCTTTTTACATTCTCAAGGTCTGGGAACAATAGTAGCTTGCTTTAGATATGTAGTGAGCATTGGTGCCCTCTGCCACATGATTTGACGATTGTTTCTTCCCATAACTCAAATTCAAATTAGGTTCAGAACCCATAATCCAGCCTCGCAAATTGTACAACTGGATCCGGGGAAACATTGTCAAGTAGGTGCTCCCAACTTTCATCATCTACGACTCGTGTAACTGTATATTATGACCAGTGGTTGTCTCTAAAGTCAACGATGGCTACCCATCCCAAGAACTTGCGATAGCTAGGCTCGATTTTATTTTGGTTGGTACGCTCCTCCCGTGCGGACGGACGGGTGCGGACGGATGGTTGTCTGATCTTAGGCTCTCTCATGTCAGAATCAAGCGTGGCAAGACGGCCGCATTTATGCGATGTCTCAGCTCCGGTCTCGTCAATGACGGTGATATAACCTCGATTATGGGGGAAAGTGTTAGACCATTACTTGGGCTCGATACACGTGGTTTTTATGCGAATGCACCACGGAAGGGGAGGTATTGGCGTCATTTGTGTCATGACGATTTGCTCCGATGGTGGGGATAGCTCGTGTTCGGAAGACACTCAGGTTTCGTGACGTCGTTGGGTCGCGAAACATGTGAATACTCGTCGGAAACAGATTCTCCCCTGTTGAACAATGTGTCCTCAAACCTCATGGCGACGAACTTGCCTACGGTTGTTGAAGCCAGATTTTTCTGCCGGTTATCATGAGGCTGTTGCAACCGACCCTCTTCCACGACTTCCGTTGTGAGTCTGAGACCTTACGGGACCTTGTGGATGGCTGTCATGATTTTCCATCCATGCTGGGAGCAGGCCGCGACAGTCGGTGGCTGTCATAATGCCATTGAAAACCCAGAAGGCCGGCCATGAAGACTTTCGTCAAGCAAAATGTCTGGATCCACGCGACTCGTACCAGCGGGTCCAGCGCTGAGATGAGTCGGAGTTGGAGGACGGTCTAGCTGTTGGAGCTATAGGGACAATAATGTTGATGACTTTTTGCCTCCTACCGGCAACAGATTCGGTCTGCCAAGTATAAGACACCCAGACGGCGACGACTGTTGTGTATACCAATCCCTATCAAGACCCCTAGCTTGTTCGTGTACTTGATCGCATGTCACAAGTGCCAAGACCACAGGGAGTGTTGATTGATAGTTGATGAGAAAGAGAGGAGTAGCAAGGAGTACTGGGGTCATGATTTGCCCACCACTTGATCGGGGAGTTCAGACGGAGATTGGGCTTCCTTCGCTCTTCGCCTGGCAAGACCAGCTGCTGCTTGAATTCGGGTAAGAAACGAAGCAGAGCGAGCTGTGTATATGCCCCAAGTGTCGGCAACCTTTTGTTTTTTCACGCCTCCGGCGAGTATTGACAAATCGTATAGTTCCGATGTTGTACGCTGAGGAATCACCTCGCCAATTCTGATCCGCGTTAAACTTGTCACAGCCCTAGAATCCCTGTGATTTATTAGCTGACCACTGCGAATATTGTAATAAAGTCTATGTTTCAAGTGACATGCCGTCTGTCATGCGCGCTTCAAGGTCCTAGAAGTCTACAACAACACGATCCCACTTTGTAGGAATTTGCGGGTCATGGTTAGTCCATCGAGGATTCGAGGCTTTGAGGAATCTATAGTGAACTCCACGACCTGAGCAATTGCATCCGAATCCTTCTCTAGGCCTTCGGTCCGCAATGCATGCCATGAAGGTAGCTTGATGCACCACTTCGTCATCCGTCTCGGAGTCTCCGTAGCGTTGATCTGCATTGTTGAGCTCATGGCATTGCAGCATAATTTTCGACTGATTACCGACAGTGAGGTCTTCATATTTGATATCGTAGTCCTGTCCGGTGGAAATTGAGTCCAGTGGGTGCTCACATCAGGCTGCTGGGTGAGCTCGCGTTTGGGGTGGTACTCACTTCGTATGTTCCTTGTTCAATGCTCATCAGTTGACCCCCGAACCATTGCTCACGGCAGAGGTCCGTTACCTAGGCACTCTCAGGTTTCCAATATTCGTTTCAAGTTGCTGGCTCGCACCAGATTGCGCCCTGAGGAGCTCCCTCGATGAAAGCTAAAAGACCCAGTAAGAGGCTGGTGCAGCCCCGATTCATTTTGGTATATCCCGCTGCTGGTCCCCGCTAGTCATGTGCTGCAATTAAGTGGAATACAATACACAGGCTTCCGTACGTCAGTCCGGAAGTCCCAGAGCCCAAGCCCCTTGATGGCTTATTTGAACCGTTTCGATGATTTTGCTAGGATCCCTCTGCTTTAGGGTAAGTAAACTTAGAATATCATCTCAGTCTCCGCAAGAGGGGGGTTTGCTCCTCCTCAATATTGCGGGCCCCAGCAGTGTAGTTTCCTTGGAACACTATAGGCAGAACATACTTTGATATATGCAGATACCGGGCACCTGCTGTAATCCTGTTAACGTGGAACATCGACAGGCAAGGCACAATTGGCAGATTTCGGCTTGAAGACAGATTCTAAGTGCGGGTATCGGACGAGACTGATTCGTGCAGATTGAGTAGGTTTCGCTTCCGCAAGGAGAGTGCCAAGCACGATGGACCTTCCAACTGGATCGATGTGGTTCAATATTGCTTTGCCGAGGCAATATAGGCCAGTACGAACAAACAAAAACACATAGCGTTTATCTGACTGATCCTCCCCTCCTCGTAACCGCCCTCGATAATCTTGCGTCTCCGGTCCATGCAAACACCTGGATGCCAGGGTCTACTGTGCGGGAACTTTTTTGGGGATTTTGGTGATTTTAATAGTTACTGCCTAACATACAAGTATCCCAATAGTACTCTGGGACTTTCGCGAGACTTGTAACGGCGACAGAACAAAGGCCAGTAGCCCAAGAGCTAGTCGTGGTTTTCAACTCATAGTTCCATGCCTTATTTGTAACACTGTTTACTGGGCCGCGAGTAAACGAAACTCAGGGGTACTAGAGGCTCCCTAGAAGGACCCGAGTCAGTTGCGCATGGTCCGAATGTGCGAAAGCAAGAGAAGTGACGTATGCCAGTGCGCCTGAAAGAGTGTGACCCTGGTGCCGGGTGTCAAGTGCTTGGATCTGCGATCGTGGTTCCGGGTTGAGCAACAGGAGAACTTCCGGCCCGGTTGTCCAAAGTACCACTAGATGCGGATGGCGGTAAATGAGAGACCGATAATGCTTCGTCAGATGCTCCTGTTGGTCCATTGCTTTGCTCTAAAAGCATGATGGACTCGGCGAATTGCTGGTTTTGTGAGCATCCAGCCAGCATTCCAATACCGTACTCATTCATACCGACACCAGGTCCTTCATATGATGTCTGGCTTTCTTCTTGATGCTGATTCGAGGGACCGGGCTCGTACCCATGCGCGTCCGAGGTTATTGCAGGTTGCTGGTTCTGGTTGTGAGCGGCTCCTTTCTTAGGACGACCAGTGCGCACTCCAACTGAAGCGGACTTGGCTGAGATTGCGAGGCGAATCTGGCTTTCGGTGTAACCGGTAACCTCCTTGATGCGCTTCTTGGACATCGCAGCATCGAAATAGAGCACCCGGACCCGGAAGCGCTGTTCCTGGTCAAGATGCTTCGTATGCAGTCCCTTGTCCCGAACCATCCTTGAACGTGGCGAGTCGCAAACTCCCCACAGCAATGCCAATTCGTTTTTCCTTCGTCGAGCCTTTGGCTGTTGAGCTTCTGCCCAACCTTCAAAGAGTGCTTGGGAGAGACCTGAAGTCGAATCGAGGCTCAGGTGGGTCGATGGAGCCGAACGCATTCATTGTGATTGGCTAGGAACTCTTCAAATTCCGCCGCTAGCTTTGCCTCAACGCGGGAAATTTCCGTCGCAATTCACTTATGGGCGAGGCCATTCATTGTACTGACCTCGTACATCACCGCATGTAAAGCTTCGATTAGCACCCTCGGTAGGATGTCGGCTTCAGCATTGGCGCGGACGCTGCCGACGTCCTTAAGCTCCCGCACTATATTTGTCAAATGTATGCCTGCGCCAGTCAATTTCACCGAGCGTAGAGCTGTACTCAAAGCTCTCTGTACCACCGGTAACGCCCCAGATATCGAGGTCTTCCAGAAGCTCGAGGTACATCAGATCAATTGTATATGTATCTTCTTAGGCATGATACTTATTGTGTTTTTTACAGGACAGCTCGTCGTTCATTGCTGTGACGGCCAGCCCCGGAACTGCTAATGCGCTCGTTAACGACTCCCCGTTCAAACGAATCGTCCATTTGCAAGACTCGACGGCGGCTACGACATTCTCGACAACCGCATGGGGAGCTGCTTTCCGGAAGACGATCACCGATCCCATCAACATCCAAACTTATGGAGACTACACGAAAAAGGAACGCCACAAACCGGAGAGAGCCAGCCTAGGACTCAACAGCAAGATCTTCACCATTCACGTGTTTCCCGCGAATCCCACGTACAATCACAAGCGCGCAGTTGGGCGCAGCCCCTTACATGGGCCCTGGCCTCCCAATGCTGGTCGGGAGACCTTTATTTCAGCTGCTCTGAAGAAGACGATTCCTGCGAGTGCTCTGGCGCCTGCTCTACGTAAGTGGGAGGCTGGACATCAATCAACTGGCGACTTCATGGGATTCGAGGCCGAAGGCGCGCCAAGTCTACTCGGGGGAACTACACCGGGACAGTCTTTCATCCAGGAAAGACATGTTGAAAGGAAGAACGACGAGGTAATTCCGGACGTCATGAAGAGTTTGGCTGCAGTAGCCGATGCCAAAACTCGCCAGGAGCCCCGGAATGTCTCAAAGGCACTGTCTTGCGGCGACACTGAAGCCAGCCTCAAGACACAGGACGAGGAGCGCATATCACCCTCTCTGTTCAAGGAAGCATCTGAACCTGCTGAAGCGCAATCCCCTGAGGAGCCGTCTTGGACTTCAGAAGAGCCAATCGGAGGCAACGCTAAATCTACCAATCGAAAGGACGACCCGAAACGCTTGGATCCCTCTGTATTCAAGGAACTATTTGCGTCCTCGAAGCGATAAGCTGCACAGCACTTGAAGCGTGGGCACCGTCCTCTCCATATGCCGGCTGATGATCCGATGACTCCTGTGCGCAATTAGAGCCGAATGCCTGAGCGCCCAAAGCGTTGCAAAAGACACGATATCACATCTTGAGCGGTTATAGATAGGCTACGAGGCTTGATATCTGGCAGCCTCGCCTGGCGCGCATATTCGGCGTAGATTGACTTGAAGCTACTGTAGAAACAGTACATACTAAACCGGATGGCGCCTGTCGGAGATTAAGACATCCCGTTACTGTGTACTATGTAGGCCCAGTGGGTGCCGACGCTAGTACCATGCCACAGTAGTATTGCAGAGAACGCAGAAACAAGGTGCCTGCTAGCCTGCTAGCTTGCTGGGGCAGGTGGGACGTTGGTGGTTTCGGATCTATCTTCCCCAGCTTTTACATACCACAGTATGCGACAGCAAGCTACGGGAACGTACCAAACTCGATGCCAATCTGACGCAGAAGATCCAAGGAAAAGCGAACACCACGTGGGAACCAAACACTTGCGATCATGGGTACGGTACCGTACAGTACAGTACAAGGCGATGTCCGAATCAGCAATCTAGAGCTGTGCTTCTACCGTCCAAGTTTTGGATTGGTATCGGAAAACCGGATCGCTGGTGCAGTATCACGAGCCATCACAAGTACCGTTTGATTTGACTCGACTTGGCCGTGGCCCGGGACATGCCGTCATTTTTGCAGCATTTCTTTGGTGCTACTGTAATCAAGGAACATTGAATTCTAAATTGGTGGGGGCCACGCTGCAAGGGGCAATTGGACTAATTACACAGTAGCCGGACAAACTCTACGTCACATCCACCCGTTAACCATTCACTCACGCGCGCGAAGACACCTCATCTGGGGTAGTCTGTCCTGTCCGCATCCTGCCTGATATCAGAATCCGACCAACGGGGCGAGGCTCGTTGCCGATTTGCCGTTCGTCACTGCAATTTACTGTATAGGCCAGTCCCTGGAATTTTATTACCAGAAATACCAGGTTACTTGATATGACGTCGGATTCAGCTGCCAATGGAAATACGGCACATAGTCAGGAAATACGGCACAGTCAGCGCCAGCACCCACCGTCGGTACGACGAACCATCAACAAACCACCCTCCCCCCCCATGTCCTGGCATAAACCCTGTTTTGGGGTTGAGACGCTGCACTGAACAATGACAGGGTCTTTGCCAAGTATCACGCCTGGCATGATATGATCGCCTTCGAGACTCGTGTGTTTATATGTCTTGTCCCTCCACCGTCGCTCAGCTTTCCCATCCTTCGTTCGTACGACCCACGAACACGATATCTACATCCAGTAAACGTCTCTCTGCGCCTCAGCAAAAGCTAGTGTCAGCACCTCCCAAAGGATATTCCAGACCTCGCAACTCGCCAAAATGGGTCGAACAGGCTTCTTCCACCACATCGGGAGCTTCCTCCTCCTGGTTGCTACCGTCCTTTTAATCGTTACCTGTATCTCGGCACCGGTAGTACACAACCTCTCGATGCTGAAGATCAGCCTCGACGGCGAGGACAATGACTTCCACCCTGACGTGACCTTCGGCACTTTCGGATATTGCGTGATGGAGTCCTCGGGCGATTCATGCTCGCGCTCGCACGTCGGCTACGACGCCGCGTCAGTTGTTGAACAAAACAACTTCCACGTGTCTAATTACAAGGCCGACACGGTCAACGCCTTGACCAAGGTCCAGGTCCTGCACCCCGTCGCCTGTGTCCTGTCATTCATCGCGTTTCTGCTCGCGCTCGGCGCCGGGATTGTGGGCTCGTTTCTGGCGGCCCTCGTGGCGCTTCTCGCCTTCCTCGTCACGCTCGTGGTGCTCATCACAGACTTCGTGGGCTTCGCCATCCTCAAGAACGCCGTCAACAGCGTCGTGGGCTCGAACGCGCACGCCGAGTTCGGCGCTGCCGCCTGGACACTGCTCGCTAGCGCCATCTGCAACTTGTTGGCCACCGTCGTTGTTTTCTTCACATGCTGCAGCGCGAGACTGCACAAGAAGAGGAATACCACCAAGACCGAGCGGTACGACGACGCGCCCGCGGGCACTACCCGTACCCGCAGACGGTGGTTCTAAGTGGCTGCCTCTCCGGCCACTCCATCAACGCCATATGTCTGCGAAACTACTTAATATGAAGGGCCGAGAACTGGAGCCAAGTCGGAGATGATATGACAGCAGGACAGAGGAGAAGATGTCCAGGGATTTGCGAAACAGCTTGCGCGGCGTATCGGAATGAAATTGGCGAGTAGCATTGTCCAGATTGCTCTTTGGCGTTCAAGGACCGCTTCATGATACCACAATTGTTAATCCGTTCAAACAGACGGGTTGTACTACATGCCTACTTATTATACCTCATTGATTACGGATCAAGAAAACTAAATGCATCAATCAATCTACTTGATCCTGTAATGTCCCCGTGATGCCATTCTGTTGGAACGTCTGTACAACAACTCTATCAATAGGTTCAATTACCGACGCGGTGATGAGAAGAATTGTTAGTATATAGCGGTGTGTCAATATCATCGTTTCTATATTCGCGAAGACACCTTAGCCTCCACTCTAGTGACATACTAACAAGAGATTCTTTGTTGGCTAGTCACGCAAGCGCTGACATGTCACATAACTTGATCACGGAAGAGGGATGAAAGCAGGCGGAGCGTTGCCACGAGCCAATACAACGCCTTCGTATTATCAATCTAAGCCTACAGCGACGTACATTCGAGCGAAATCCACGGCCTGTAGTGGAAGTCTGCCTATCCGCGGTTTCTAGAGGTCTCGTCGGCTTTACTCTATACTCAGACGAAGACCATGACCAGCGCGTTGTCCTCAGTTCCGAACTGAAGCCTCCTTCAAAAGAGGCGCCAGGATACCTGCAAGGAGCTCGGCCACAAGCAACTAGCCCCGTTCCAGCGTGTGGTGAAGGAAGAAAACCAGGCTTCATGTAGACCACACGCTATAAGCAAGGGCGCGGAACCATGGTGGGCCACACTCAGCGTTTTGCAAACCGCCGGGCGGGCTTCTCCCAGTCGGCCAAGGCCTGCACCTAACGCCGCCTCTTCTTGCTGCCGCGCTCTTCTTCCTCCAGGCCACCCTCGCGGTCCTTGCGCTTGGCCTTCTTCTCGAGCTCATCCCAATCCTCGCCTTCTTCATCGTCATCCGAACCCTCCTCCGATGCCTCAGCGGAAGCGTTGCTGTCGAAGTCCGAGTCGTCCTCGGATGACTCACTGACCGCGTCAAGCGCATCACTAAGTTCAAAGTTAGACTCCTCTTCCTCCTCACCGTCGTCCTCATCATCACTATCATTGGCGAGGAAAGCCCAACCGCCATCGACGAAGAACTGGTGCGTGTCGGCCGTTACTGTCTTCATGATAGTTGGCCAGTTGAGGTTGAGTGGACCCTCAGAGTAGGCGATGTCGGAACTGTCTAGCCATTCCTTTACGTGATCGAGGGATTCTACAGGGATAGTGTTGACGTGCGCAGGTGGGCGAGTAAAGTCCTTGAAGATGAAAACAAGATCAAAGTTCTTGAGGCCGAATTGCACACGTTCTAAATGAACGACTTCGATGTCATCCAGTGTGACGACCATGAAAGGAGGCTCCGTAACCTGGATAACACAGTCCGTGGTGGGCTGAATATACACATTACTGCGGAATGGTACACCATTGAAGCCGAGCTCTCTGAGCGGCATGTCGACCTCGATAGACTCGTTTTTGCCAGCCTCCGCAATTTTGTTGGCAAAGGTCTGGAAAAGGCGGTCGAGTTCGGCACGGCGGCGTCGTTCTTCTTGCTCAGCCTCGAACTCGTCTTCGTCGCCATATCGGTACTTTCGCTTCCGATTGCCAGTCTCATCGAATTGGATATCCGTAGCTTCTCTGTAGAACTGGATATCCTTGGTCTTCTTGTTCTTACCACCTGTTAGGATGGGATCCTTCAGGTGTATGTGGATGACAACGATAAGCTCGTGCGCGCAAGGTTGGAAGAAGAGATGGCGGATGTTGGAGAAGAGCACGTCAACTCGCTGCTGGCTACTAAGCGGCGACTGATATCGGATACCGTTCTGGTGTATCTCGACCTTGCCAGGAACACGCTTGCCTTCCATTGCGGGACGAAGGAAGACATTGTCAAGTACTGCGGGACGTCGATCTGTAGAATGTTAGCAAGGCCGACTGAGCATCACACCGGACGATGAACTTACTTCGGATCTCGACAAGTTTGTCCTGCTCAACAACATCCTCCATCTCCTTCTTCGCCTGCTCCTTCTTGGTAGCCTCCTTCTTCATGTTCGAGATCTGCGTTGCGATCTCTTCGTATCGGTCACCATCAAGCGACCGGAACGTCAAACTTCGAACGAACTGCGCCGAGGCATCCTCGAATGGCTGATCATCCTTTCGACCAACACCCTGACCAGGAGACAGGAAGTTGATCCTGAGGAATGACCAGTCTCCCTCATCGTTCTTGCTCGCATTCTTGATGGTGTGGATGTGGAACGGGACTGGTCGTCCCATCACCGGTAGAATAACTGTCGAATTCTTCAGATCCACGATGATTTCCAGATTCTTGACCTTGGAGGGGAACTGGTTATCTCTCTTGTAAGACTCGAACTTCTTGAACTTTTTGACTTCGGTGCCGTTTTGATCGCTAGTAGACTCGGCAAACCTGGCCAGTCCCTCTTTCTGTTTCTTAGTGGCCAACTCCTTTTGGTGGTCTCGGCGCTTCTTCTCCTGGTCCTCGTCAACTTGGGCGGTGCGCTCTGATCTCAACCTCGTGTTGGTGATGTTTTTCGTAGCAACAGCACCAACACGAGAATCCTTCTTCTCCTTCTTAGGCGTGGGCTTCTCCTCTTCCTCGTCCTTGAAGAAGAACGATGTAGCGTCCAGCTCAGTCGGCGCATCACCGGTGAAAACCACCGCCTCACTAGAAGTCACTCGGATGGTGTCTGTGATGACCAGGGAGTAAGTCTTGCTCAGCTTGTCCTGTGGTTGGGGATTCTCGATGTCCTGGAAACCGGTGGTAATGCAAAGAGTCATGCCATCCTTCAAGGTTCTCGTATTCTTGGCATTCAATAGAAGGGTGGTATCCTTGCTCTCAATGCCAATACCAGCACCGACGTTCTTGAGGAAATGCTTCTCTAACTCAGGCTTCTTTGACTTGATCAGGCCAATGGCTTTTTTGTAGACATCGTTGACGTTGACGCCATCCCTGATCTCCTTCAGGACAAGGTTGTGAACGGCGAAGAGTAGTTTGTAGTTACTCTCCTGGGTCTTGTTCGGATCGACTAGGAATGTTCGGGCGATGGCTGAGCTGTAAGACTTGTATCGAAGACCCATACCGGCAATGATGATACCAGCGTGTAAATTGTCGTCAGTCGGTTCTGACTGGAGTTTCAGGTCGTATTTGCCTCCGCTCTGCACCGCGGGACCGAGATACCAGTCAAGATTGCTAGAGTCGAAGTCGGATGGTAGCTTTTGCTTGTTAGGGAGCTCAACTGTCTTCCACCACTTGGTATCGTCGAGCTTCTGGTCTACCTTGCCAGCAAGTGCGCTGTGTTTGACCTTCTTCTCCTGATCGAGTACATCCGACATCTGGTCGAGGAAGTAGGGGTTCATCAAGGCGACGCAGGCCTTCGAGGCAGTTCGCATGGCTCGCAACTCGGTCTCATCCTTGACAGAGAAGGCAGCAGTAGAAAGGGCCACTGCGATATCGGTCTCTTCGGCATCCTTGCACTTGTCGGCGAAGATCTTCTTCCATTCGTCGACGAAGGGACCCCTCGAGGTATCTTTGGTGAGGATTCCGACCTTTTTCTGGAGCAGGGAATGGTTAGTATGACTACGAATCGCTGCCTAGAAATGCATGACTCACGCCTGCGGAATTGATGGTGTCCGCAATCTTGAGGAAGAGCTTCTCGTTCTCGGCAGCGTCTTTACCTCGAACGAGGACTTCGATGGGGAATCTTGCGCCTTTCAGCTGTTCAAGATGCTTAGCTAGAAATAAAGTCAGCCCATGAGCCAGGATGTGCAGATGTTGTTCTCATATTCTCCCATACCCTTCTTCGCGGTGGTTACGATGTAGAGGCAGTCTAGGGTGACCAGCATTAGGGTTGTTGGGAACTCGTAGCCAAGGAGCCAGAACTACAGCATCTGTCAGTTTGCGTTCTTGTAAACGGGTGCGCAGATGGGGTTCGCTTTGGGCACGTACGTGCATGGCATTGTTCTTGTGAAACTCGGGGTTCTCCTCGACCTTGCCCATCATGATCATAATGGAGGACACGCCGCTGAAGATGTGGTCGCCGGCGCGTTTGTCATTCTTCCAGGTAGTAATGAAGTGGTTGATGCGCTCCTGGAAGAGCTTTCCATCGATCTTGATATCCGCCATCTTGAGGGTTGACGCGAGCGACCGCTTTGATGGAGGAAGATGGTCGGCGATTTCGATATATGATGGTGATGCGGAACGTGAGAAGGCTGCACGACGAGAAAAGTGCTGAGCCAGGTTCCTTCGGTTCGCTTCAGTCCAAGGAGCGACGCGAAAAGAGTGGGCCTACGTGAAAGCTCGAGCTTGGCGCGTCTGGAATTTAACTCAATGGACTGCAGATGAAGTACTGGCTGATAACCAAATGCATCAACCGCGCTGACGGTATTTCAATGACGCCTTAGAATGCGTCTAACATTCATTGAGAGTGTGATCTTTGTTGATGCAGTGTACGAATTGTTTTTGAGGTTCAAGCTACTTGTCGGGATGAGAGTGAAGCAAGATATAGTAGAGTGAGCTCCAAGAAAGCACAGCTGCTTTAGGCAGCCAAGGCCAAATATAGAGTCGCTCAGGTTAGACTTTGAGCAGAGCTCAGCTAAGATGATCTGTACAAATCCTCACAGTAGGCAGGCTTTCGGTATATACTAGATATTGTTCTATCGGCATCTAGGCAAAGATAGCCTGCCACAGAGGTGCAAGGTATTCATGGGTACGGGTCGTCTACCACAGTACAGCACACGATTTTGCCTCTTTTCACCTTGTACTTCGTTCACCACGCAATAGACTGCGACGGCGATGGGGGTGAGTGCATTTAGCTTTCTCTGGGCATGAAGGGTATCCAAGCATTTATCTATAAGAGTGGACACATAAGGTGCACTGGTACATCCTTCATACGGTACGAATATCTTTCCAACTCGACGCGCTGTGGTCATTTCTTGGAGATGCGGGTACAAGTACCTAGTATCATACGACGTAACATCACTCAGTTCTCGTAGTAGAGCATTGTCATATCACTTTACTGGCCCAAAACATGTACCAGGACCACTGTCTCGGTTCTGGGGTAAAGGTTTGGGTAACGTATCTTCTTACGGCTTCGGGGCCTCTCTGGTCGTCCCATATACCTCTTGAATCTCTGGCAACGAGTACATCCTTAACAGCCACTCTTGACAGTCGAGTATTGGTCCAAAGGCAGCTGAGAAAATGGATGCTGCCTAACCCAAGGTCCAAACTGCAAGCCAACTGCAGTCCCTCCACCGGGGAGAGCACTCTCGCCGTCCATTCTCTCGAGCTATCCCTCAAGAAAATTATGACAGCGGTTGGTTTGCTCTATATATTGGTTGGGGGCATCTTCGTTCTTGGTCAGGTTGTAAGACCCACGCAACCTGATGAGCACACCACGTTGTCTTCTCCGAACTCCAAATTCCAACGGGACATCAGGTAATTATACCAGTTCGTCTGCCATGTAATCGGTCCCAGCGTCGTCAGCCGGAAAATACTCCCATTCCAGAATCCGCAACATCCTACTCGCTCTTTCCCCCTATCTCCAACCTACCGTCTTTGTCACAATCCCTTCTCACGTGATTCATGTAAGCTTCAGACTCCCGACTGACCACTCCGGTGTTAGAGTCCTCGAGGGCAGGCACGCGATTGTTCCTGTCGAGCTTGAGGAACTCGGTGCACTTAACTCCATTGTCCGGTTTCTCGCCAATCCCACATCTTGATTATGTAAGTGACCTTTGAGGAACTCAAGAGCCACTGCGATCCTGATGGGGTTGAGCCCCGTGGCATGGGCATGGTGAACTAGAGATTGGATGTTGAACACGATAACTGCTGTCTTCTGGCTTTCCCACTTGCACTGAGTATAGCAGGTGAAAGAAAGCTAGTACGAAAAACCTCGCAGGGTTGTTCTCAATCTACCAACATGAATATACTTGGACCATTAGGTTATACCCGGTGACCAAAAGATCTTGATTCAGTGGAGAAATCAGAAAGTCAGCCGGCTGCGGGAGCTAAACTCTGGTGATAAGTTGCGCGAACGATCGGGAGCTGGATCCTGCTTTCCCAACCTGCACTCGTGGCGGCATCACTAGCGGATACAAGCGCACCTTTTCTAAGGCGGTCCAGCGTTTTGTCAGAAGTCAAAGAAAGCTCAGCCTGTATCGGAGCGTGAACTTACCTAGAACCAGCTTCTCAAATACACCCACAACACCAGCCGCGACTTCAGCAATCTCCACTTCTCAATAAGCCCTTTCCTCCCTCCAAGTCCTCCATATCCCACGTCGAACTCACAAATCATGTTCTCCTCTACCGGTCCAACCATGTAGCCGTATGCGTCATCAACTCCATACTGTCCTTCGCCAGATACAAAGATACAGCCTCATGCAGCCTCTTACATAGATTCGTGTCCACCATTCACGGGTTCGAATGTCTGATACGCCGAATTGCCCCGTGTCAACCGCATTGGCCGCTTCCCTGATGGCTTTCGCAATTGACGTGGGCTAAGGCCGTGCAGCGATGGCGATCTTGGACTACCCCGCAGCCTATACTCTTCGATGCGCTGATTATGAGAATTGAAATCCCGGATAGGTCGGTGGCATGCAGGGAGATGAAGGGGTAGTTGTCGTAAGCGTTGCGTTGTTGTGAAGCTTGGGGTCACTATGTAATTCAACGGATCTGTAATGTCTGCTATATTTACTGTGCAAGTCAATAGATCGTAGGTAGAAAAAGGAAGGCGGTGAGATGATGGGATGGGATCATGTTCGTCTGAACCAGAGCTTGGAATCCTATCATATAAAACTACTTAGACTACCTGGACAGGTTTTCTACCACAGAGATCGGTGGAATGAACCAAGTCTAAACCAATCAATGGGACCGACGGTGCGGTCCTGTGGCACTGTCGACCTTGGCTTCAAGATAGGATTAGTATACACGCGACATGTCCTTCTTGGAAGTGGAATCGTCGATGTCAGGTCGAGTATGCGACAGGATCCGCAGTCCTATCGACGGATCAGATGTGCGATAGCCGAAATGGGTAACTTGCTTAGTGTTGCCGCCGAGGGTCACTTAGCGCAGTACCGGGCCGCGAGCTTACGGTCGGCTCTTTGGCCTGTTTCTTCAAGCAGAAGGTTAAGTATGGTGATTTTGGCGACGATTCGTGCAGAGGACATCGCCGCTGCCTCTATGATGGATAATGATATCGAGTATCGCATCATAGCATGGTCAGCCCCGACTGTGGAATTACAGACGTCACCACCTGCTCAAAGTACCGAGCACTTCAAGTTAGTCGCGTGAGCGTGCTGTACTGCGCCAACCACGAGACATGATTCAATACGAAGTTGACTGTGCAGAACCGTTGATATCTGGGCTGTAACTACTCCACTCTCTTAGATGGGTCGTCATAGATAGCTAGAATCTGGCTCGTTTTGAGAGAGAAGTAAAGGCATCGACTGTAGGAGTTTACCCCGAAGCATAACTTACTGTGTAGGAAGGTAACATAACAAGAGTTACAGCATAGTATCGTACAGAGTGCTGATCAATGCAACAAAAAAAGGTGTAGATATAACCGTAGCTTTATACTCATGGTGTTGTTGTGATATTTGTCAGAATCGCAGGTGGGTGGTAGTCCGAATATAGACCACTCATATTCCACCGTATGAATAGCTACCTGGATGACGACACACTGTCATTAGGTACTAAGTATGCTTGCATGAGCAGAAATGGCGGGGTGATTGACCGTGCATCTCGGTCTTCCTCCAAGCATCCGGCATATTGCAATCTCAGCTCAGGCTATCATAGCGGGATCGTGCAAATGGGCTGTACGAACAACGCGACGAGTTACTGTAGATCGAGCTCGTTCGGAATGTTGGATGGCCCACAAATACTTGTCGAACACGCTCCTGTATACTCCGTGGCAATCGACTGCCTTTGGCAGCGCAGACATAGATACTCAATGATCATCAACGTCTGCCACAGCCCGTACGTAGAGCCGGCTGGATTGTGCTATGGACCATTTTGTGAGGCTGGCTCAATAGGAAGGAAGCTGACGGCCATGTTACAACATTATCAAGAACGCCTTGAGTGGCGAGAATTACTCATGACAGAGAGAGACTTGACGTCGAAGCCGCCATCAACGAGTCGGTGGTGTTCCATCGCCTAGTTTCAAGTTTCAAGTTTCTGAAGAGAAAGTAGGTCTTCCAATACATCCACAAAGGCACTCTTATACAGTGCATCGTAGCGGCTACGTGCAAGGTTTACGTGGCCTGAAGAGGAGAGCATCGCGATCCGGCAGAACGAAATGACAGGGTCTGGGACATTTTTGCAGCATTTCCGTGGCCTGATCCTTGTTGTCTTGTAAATCTAGACTCGGTCGATGGACCGAATCCTTGTCCCATATTTCATGGGGATATCTATGTGAATAGTGGGCACTCTGGGATCGCTGTTTGTCCACCTTCGAGATACTCCACATCTGGAAAAAACCATTGCTAGGGTCTTCTCCGAAATCCAATCTCATTCGGTCTTTAAAGCTTCATTGAGAGGAAAATGTGCATAAGCAATCCTCTCGGTGATTAGATGAATATGTTCCTTGTGCGAATTATGATGCAAATTTCACATGCACCATTGGTGTGCTACCCTCCGAAATCTGGTCATATTGTACTTTAATTAAGGCCTTCGGTCAAGCATAGGTACGTACCCAGGCAGGAGACAGAACCATCACCACACGGTTGGAAACCACTCGGCTGTTCTCACCCAATTTCCAGAGCCAGAGCCAGAGCCAGAGCCAGAGCCAGAGCCAGAGCCAAAGCAGAGCTAGCGGGTGTCTAACCCCGATTCCCGTCCCACCGGCGATTTTCCTCCCATCTTCCAGTGTCGATCAGCACTATCAGTGCAGAGCCGCAACGTCAACTTGTCTTATCCATTGAATTGGTAGGTATTCAAGCCACGGGAACCTAAGGCAGTTGTTCTATTGTCTCCGTTGGAGACAGACAGACAGTGCATCTAGGCGTTCCACATCCCCCAGAACGTTGGTCGTAAGGTTCCGTTTTAGTGGATGTAAGCTTCGCGTGGTCAGCACGGCGCTAAACCCCAACTGGCCAGCACCTTCAGCAGCTGCACTCGCACCCGATTCTAGGCCTGCAGGAGCGTTGCGGACACAACCTCCAATCTATCCTCCTCACTCACAGTTTCCTTTCCTCGACTTTCATCAACGGCTTCAGAGGAGTGGAGGGTGATCATAGCCGTGGTCGTTCCATCGTTGACTTGCTCGCACGACACTGCCCGCTCACGGAAACGAATCTGAATGCGACCACGCGCCACGCGACGCCGGCTGACCCTTGGATTGACTATCTCATCTAGCACGCCCAATCTGTCGGCAATTCAGCAATCGACGTTGCCTTCTGTGGATACTTCCACCATCGCGCTGTTTGTCTATGCTAGGGAGCTTTAAGAGGCTTCACTCGAGATACTGGCAAAACAAGAGGAAGAAAGACCGTGGAGAATGCCTGGAACAAGCCAACTTTTGGACTCCGTGTCATAGTCTCCCTGACCCGACGCCATGAGAGTTGCGATCCGGGAGCAGTTGGCAGCTCTTGTACTGTTCGCTGTACTCGTTTCGCTCGCCATTCTCTCGATCCCGACCTGGATATATGTGAACAAATTCGTGATTGGCGTCGAAAACAATGCCTTGGCTCTCGCCGCATCCTTAAAGGCCGCTTCGATATCCTCCGAGATCGAACTGTTGCAAACCACGACCAAAACTATCTCTACCCGACTACTGATTCAGGCATCTTTGAAGAGTTTCTATGCGGGTAACACTTCGGACTCGAACTGGGTCAATGCCAAGGCCGACTTCCAGAGTGCGCTTAATTCTGGCAGTGATAGCGCCGCGAACCTGCTCCAAGCGCGCTTATTCTCTCGCAACACGACAGGAGATCGTAACGGCTTACTGAATGCCACTACTCCGAATCCGAGTACAGTCGTTTTGCCTTACGCCGCCCCTAATGGATCTACCATCTACCTTGGTGATACCGACCTCGGGTACCCGTCGAGTCTGTACCCGAACATCACATACTATCCTTCAGATGACCCAGATCCTCTGGTAAATGGCTCGACCCTTGTGATTGCCCGGCCATTCCCAGATATCAGGATTGACAGCACTGTCAATGGACTAATATTGGGACCCTTGGTCATCAACGCAAGTTACGCCTTGATGTCACTGACGGTTCCCATAAGAGAAAACCAGGATACAACCGTAGTGCTGGGTTATATGACCATGGTGACCGAGACCACGGCGTTGATTGGCATCATCCACTCTCGCGAAGGCCTTGGTAATACTGGCTCCATTCTTGTCATTGGCCCCGATACACCTTGGAACCGTTTTAGCAAGTATAATTTGCCCGCTAACGGCACACATGCTGCTGCTGCAAACTTCTCCGACGTTGATGTACGATTTGTCTTACCGCCGGAGGCTGTTGCGGGTCAAGCCGACAGACATTCACAACGCACCTTTCTCGATGGGACCTACGGCGATGTCTTCAAAGTAAACGCCTATCCGGCTGCGTTCTGGGCGTTCGTAAACAATAACTCGGCACCTAACAATGCGAGCAGTACTCTTTCGACGACGAATGAACAGGGGATAGATGTGGCTGTTGGGTATGCTCGGCCACAGACGAGTCTGGTCAACTGGACTTTGATTGTCGAACAGGACAAGAGTGAGGCGTATGCCCCAATCAATACGCTCCGAAATATCTTACTGGGCTGCGTCTTTGGAACTATTGGGATTGTCGTTCTCTTGATTGTCCCTTGCGCTCATGTCAGTGTAAAGCCAATTCGCCGGCTGAAATCAGCCACAGAAAAGTCCGTGGCACCGCCTGGTTACGACTTCATGGACGACCTTGACTTCGATGATGATGACGATCCAGACCACCCTGCATCTGCTGGCGTCTCAAGCAAATCCGAAAAAGGCTGGCTGGCTGATATCAGAAAGAAATTACGAAAGAGACGGCGGCCTCCGGCTTCCGAACATTCTAGTGATCCGCGGAGGCGTACATTCAAGATTCCAGGCAGAGTTAGGGATCACAAACATTATGTCACTGACGAACTTACTGAACTTACCACGGTCTTCAATGACATGGGTGACGAGCTCCTCAAGCAATACAATTCTCTCGATCAGAAAGTGGCTGAGAGGACAAGCGAGCTTGAGATTAGTAAGAAAGCCGCAGAGGCAGCCAATGAGAGTAAGACGCTCTTTATTGCGAACATCTCACACGAGTTGAAAACCCCCCTCAACGGTATCCTAGGCATGTGCGCAATCTGCATGGAGGAAGACGACATCGTAAGGATCAAGCAATCCCTAAAAACTCTTTACAAGTCAGGTGATCTGTTGCTTCATCTATTGGAGGATCTGTTGAGCTTCTCCAAGAATCAGATCGGACAACAACTAAATCTGGAGCAAAAGGAGTTCAGGTTGGGCGATATTCGGTCGCAGGTCCTCACAATTTTTGACAAGCAAGTCCGTGAAGGCAAGATCAATTTTGCTGTCGACTTTTTCAGTACCGATTTGGATCCTGGGAGAAGCCCTGAACGAAATAGCTTGGAGATCTCCTCCTATTCCAAACTGCCAGCCATCGGTCCGCAAGGCACGGGCAGGCTGAAGGACATGTGCCTTTGGGGTGACCAACACAGGATTCTGCAGGTTATCATCAATCTCGTCAGCAACAGTCTGAAGTTTACACCGGCAGGAGGGAAGGTCTCCGTCAGGATCAGATGTGTCGGTGAGGTGGAGCAGGGTATGGACGAGAGTAGGACCTCCTCGTTCTCCAGGGGGTCCGTCCGTCCAGGACGCAGCCGCCATAGGATGGGATCTGGGTCCAACCACTCCGCAAGCTCGAAAGGGACGACGACCCCTGATCGATTCAAAGGTGGTACAGCGTTAGCGATCAACCCAATGGATCCCAAGGCCACTCCTCATGTCTTGATCCGTGAGAGATCACCAACACCACCGCCACCCAACGCAAAGTCGTACATGTTTGAATTTCAGGTGGAGGACACGGGTCCTGGAATCCCCGATCATATGCAGCAGCGTGTTTTCGAACCTTTCGTACAAGGAGACCTGGGCTTAAGCAGGAAATTCGGTGGAACCGGCCTTGGTCTAAGTATTTGTCATCAGCTCGCGAACTTGATGGGGGGTTCGATCGGCCTCACGAGCACCATCGGCGTCGGTACTACTTTCACGATGCATATTCCTCTGAAATATACGAAGGATAGGTAAGAAAAGCCCAAACTCGACTACGTGGTACACCAACTAATTCGATCAACAGAGCGTCCAGCACTGCCTCGAGTAGTATGAAATCCAGACCGCCGAGCATAGCTTCAACTGAAGGAGGAGAGCCTCGTCACAACTCGATTACCGGCACGACAGCGGAAGCCAAAGCTACTGTTTTGGACCAGCAACCTCGACTTGTTGGTTTAAGCCAGCCTTTCTTTGCAACACACCCACAAACCAAACCCAAACCCAGCACCGAAGATCAATTTAAGGCAATTGATCGCGCTATGGCAAACAAAGAGAGTGGCAAGCTTCGAGTACTTGTAGCCGACGACAATTCAACCAACATTGAGGTTGTTAGTCGGATGCTCAAACTCGAGGACATATATGATGTCACTATAGCCAAAGATGGCCAAGAAGCCTATGATCTGGTCAAAGCAGATATGGACAAAAACCTTCGGTTCGACGTGATCTTCATGGACATTCAGATGCCTAATTTGGACGGTCTACAGAGTACGAGACTGATCAGGAAAATGGGTTACGAGGCACCTATCGTTGCACTGACAGCGTTCTCGGAAGAGAGCAATGTCAAGGAGTGCATGGAGTCTGGTATGGATGAGTTCCTTGCGAAGCCTATTCGCAGGCCGGCCTTGAAGCAAGTCTTGAAAAGGTTTGCTACGATCCTTGAGGAACCTGAGACTGCTTCGCTCTACCCGAAGACGGAGAAAACAGCCAATGCAACGCGTGCAGTAAAACCGGACAAACCGGCAACTGCCCAAGCCCCGAAGGAGATAAATGGCGCCCTTGTTTCGGCTCCTACGACTACATGACGCCTACCACTTTGCACAACCTGCGACCACATTTCACTACATTTATTACATTCTCCAAGCCACTGGAGACGCATCGTCTACGGGTGGTCATAATGCCACCGAGCTTTTGTAATTTAGAAGTACGACTCACGGCTATCTTGATCTGAGCTCGACCACAGGCGAAACAACACAACGGCCTGACGGAAGGCCTCCAACGGGAGTAAAAAGGACCAGCACTGGCGTATGGCGTTTTATGCGATATGTTTCCACAAAATAGGAACCCGGGCTGATTATTGTCTTTATCACACCTACGTAATCAACTTGATGTGCCCCCTCGGGGATACTTTGCAGCCTTTCAACGTCTGATGAGTAGTCCAGTTCATGGGCACGGGGGGCAGGGAGCTGGATTCGATGATCCTTCGCATGCTCGATAGAGAGCAGTCTGATGTGGAGTTTGTCAAGGAGGTATGCGACTCGTTACATATGTCGCGCTGACTTTGAGGATTCATATTTACCACCGTAATGCCCAAAATGAAACGGACATGCCGTTCTGGCTGTCAGCCTTTCCGAGTATCATTTATCCCCTCAATGCACTGCTACACGACCACGATCTTCTACTTGTGAAGGTCACCATTGTACCAAGTAAACCTGCAGAAATTACTGGGTCGCTCTCACCACATAAGTTGCCTAAACAGGTATCTAGCCAGTCCCAGTTCCCTGTGGTTACTTAAGTAGCTAAGTTGTTACTAGACCAGGTAGCTGCTTCCCATCTCTTCCAGCTGTTATCAATCACCACGGCCTAGCTGTGTAATGCAAAGTTTAAACGATTAGATTAAATACTTTCCCCCAAGCTTCACACCCGGGACACCTCCCCACCTTTCCCGTCACCTTTATTTTGACCCGTTACCGGACTGCATCGAACCGATGGACTTCCTTCGTAGTCTTGAGCCACAGTAGCCTTCATCCACAATAGAATACTGTCAGACGACCATGAGCAAGCTCATATGATCGGGTATCGGCTACATCGACAATTTTCTTCCGCTTCGCCAATCGACTTGGACGATACGTTCTGCCACGTACATTCCGATGTCTAGACTTCTGTCAGACACTTCTTTTTATAGGAAACAGTGGAGAAAGGCGAATGAAGGAAGGCACGGTTAGCGTCGTCATTCAAGGCTGAGAACCGCTTGACCCGCAGGGACCAGGAACTTTGCACAGCTCAGCCTCACCAATGCCAGCGCATGATTTCGTTCTGCTGTCTTTACATCTGAGACCGACGCGAGAAGTGGCAGAAACATATCGGACGTCCCAAGCCGGAGCTGGGCAAACGAAGCCCGCTCAAGATAAATACTCAAGTAGTCGCGATTACATGTGTCGCCCATGACCTTCGCTTGGCAAGCTTGCATCGACGCGTGTAGGTGCCTTTGCGCGCTGGTACTCTTACTTGGTGAAGTACTGTACCTACTTACTCACTTACTTAAGTACCTACGCTGACAGGATCCATGGATCCAGGTACGACAAGCTTGTGACCCTGCCACCGTTTGTCAGAAATTAGCGTCCCCATTTGACCTCATTCTTCGAATTGGGCCAATCAAGCCCCTTTTCCAACTTGATTTCAAGGTACTCCACTCCGTCTTGGTACGCATTGCATCGTCTTTACTTTCGTTAGCCACAATTCCGGATCTGATGCGACAGCCTGTGACTGACTGGCCTCTGGTATGAGATATGGCTGAGCGCTCCCAAGGTCATGTGGGTTCTGATGGAGGAAGTTCCTCAAAGTTTCTGACTTCGGGATTTTCAAGAAAACATGCCTACCAGAGAATGACCTCGGATGAAGGGGAATTTGACCTCACAGACTTCAGCTCGTCGCAACAGGTACCAGTCGCCGGGCTCCCAATGTCCACCGACAAGGCCGAGTCCCCGACTGGCAGGCAGTCTCCCGCGGGTCTTGTAGTGGGCGATAGAGCTGTCTCTCCAATGACGGTTTCCGACATTGAGCAGGACATCTTGCCTACGCCGGTGATTGCAGTGTCACCGGCGCTCCCGGGTGCGGAGTCGACAGACGTCCCAAGCGCAGTGCCGGTGCCTCGAAAACCAAGGCAGACTAGATTCAAAGAGATGCTTCGGAGATCGATATCATCATCGTGGGAGAAGAATCTCGGATCATCGCAGTATGAGGCTACTAGGGATATCTCGTCTCCGCAATTCTCGGACACTTCCGGTGGTTACGATATAGGGCCATCCCCAATAGGATCACCAGGGAAACCGCAAGATCCGAATTACCTTCATCCAATTGCGGAACATGACAATCAGCAAGGTTTGGAGGACGCCGACAATCACTCCTTAAGATATAGTAAGGTTCTCTTATCAAGTATGGCCACTGTAATTAACACAAGATAATTAGCACAAGCCCCAATGGAGTGCCCCTCAAGGCGTGATGTTCACGTGCGCCGCTCGAGTTGGCTGTATGTTACACTGATAGTCTTATCTCTCTATTCGACTCTCCTCAGCGGTCTCTGGTTCATCGTCTCTATTGTGCAGCCAAGATACGGGAAGGGGATTTCGTCGAGCAGTGCCTATAACGTCGCGCCATCTACAGCCTCGCTTGTGACTGCCCTTCTTGCCAAGACTACGGAGTTATCTTTCGTAACAGTCTTCGTGGCCTTCGTTGGCCAAGTTTTGACCAGGCGTGCGTTCATAAAGCAATCCAAAGGCATGTCTCTCGCCGAGATGACGATGCGCAATTGGGTTATTCAGCCCGGCTCTCTCTTTACACATTGGGAAGGCATACCCTACGCCGCGGGGACCATAGTAGGCGTGCTGACACTGCTCGCGACCATAAGTGGGATATTTTACACGACAGCATCAGATGCGATGGTTTCGCCCAAGCTGGTGTTTGGAAACTGGGAATACCAGGAGCTTCGTGGGTCAGTTAAAGCATCCTACGCCAACCCGTTTTTCGTTCAGGAGACCTGCACTACACCTATCAACAAAACCATTGACGAATATAACGCAGCCCCGTCCTGTCTAGACGTGTATTTCTCGGGTCAATCATATAGGAACCTGCTTGGGTTCATGAAAACGTGGCAAGATCTCGATGACAACGGAACCTCTTCGGTGGGCGCTATGGCGGATAGACCAGTAGGGACCGCGCTCCTATTCGACAATACGACCATGTACTCGTCGTGGATCGAGGCTGAACACAGTGACCCAGCCAAGAATATCGATGCTCATGCGCGTCTAATCAATAATGTCACTTTGGCTATGCCACATCCAGGGGTTTACTCCGCCGGTACAGACCCTATAAATGGTGTACTACAGCCGAACGATCTGTCGGGTGTGGGAGAATACCAGATCAGGGCCAGCGTCGCCTCACCGGCCGTCAATGTGCTCTGTGCAAACATCGCGAAGTCGGATTTGGCACCTCTGGTCTACACGACGTGGCCAGATGCGGATAATGAGGGCACGGAGGTGCCAGGTCAACAAATCGGAAACGACATGTGGTACGAGGAGGTTCCGGTCGCCAGCAAGGACGAATGGCTCAATTCTACCGTTGTGGACGACGTCTTCAAATGGGGGAAGAAGTACGGGCGCCGTCCCCCGGTATTTCAGCTGGTAGGCCATCTACAGGCGTGTTCTCATCGAATGAACCGTGTTAACGTTACCTGCAGTATCCATTGGACTTCAACATGATTACCAACACCAGTGTCATCGGATCTGAGTCAATATATCTTCTTGCCAAGTCTGGTGCAATCGAGGATTATACTCTCTGTCAACTGCGCTCGTGGCTCACGTCGAAATGCTCGACTCAATTCAACATATCGGGTATCGCTGGTGCTCAGATGAGAGCACACTGCGAAGATCCTAATGATGATGACGCATACGCGCATTCCATACCAAATCTACCTGATACCCCCTCGATGGACTGGAAGAATATGGCCGATCAATGGCGACTCAGCATGGACCTTAACGGTGGTGTCACTAACAACAACGCCTCAAATGCTCGCATAATGACCAATATGATTTTGAGGTCGGCGGAACTGCCGCCCCTATTGCCCTCAATGGCGGAGGCCCTCGCCGTGCTTGCCAGCTCCACACTCGTGATCGGATCTCTCCAGTCAACTTATCGTCCATATTGGGACGCCAGCTATCCATCACAGGAGCTTGATCCGGGTGTATACGAAGCCTTCAATTCGAGCTTGAAGATGCAACAATACGCCTCGGCACACACCGCGGACTGGCAAGCCATCTTTTACCCAGTGCTGGGGCTTGTGTTCTTGATCAATGTGATCTGCTTACTGTACTTGTTGTTCGTGTATGGGATGGTCACAGACTACACCGACCCACAGAACATGTTTGCTCTGGCGGTCAATTCGCCACCAAGCCGACAGATGCAGGGAAGCTGTGGGGGTGGTCCGAAGTCGAGGGAGCTGGCCGTGCCGTGGCGGGTTGGGTACGCTGAGTCGGCAAACCACTATTTCTTCGAAGAGGCCAATGATAAGCCATGGAGAGGAAAGTCTAATGAGCAGGCTTCGGCTAGTGGTACGGATTTGCTCGCCGATGGAGGTTACAGAAGTAGTTATAACCGGTTGAGTTCGAGCCGCACTTGGCTGTGAGACCCGGCGAAGTCAGTTGGGACCTCAAAAGTGGCATTGGGAAGTCGTATGCATAGCGCTGGTGTTTGAGTTTGATTTTCTAATCTAATATAAGCCAGGCAAGCTAGAGGCATCTCGCCGCATTGCAAAATTACGATGAAGCAGATTGATATGCACAGCAATCCAGCCAATTGCTTTGGCAACTCCAACGTCATGTGTAACAGCAGCGCCATGATTCACAACGATCAGAAATTCCGTGTTTAGGTGACCGGGCTTGCCTCCCGACGTGCATACTCCCAGCTTGATGGCCGCAGGTGTGGAGCATGGTATCGGCACTGTGTACTGTACGACGACGCAGAAAACTCGCACAAGTCCAAGGATGAGGAGTTGTTACCAAAGGGAGAGGAGAGCTATGCGGAAGACTAAAATCCAGGGGCTTTGTTCTCGAGCTATCTTAAGGACTGATATGTCCGTCTCTTGCTCAAGTCCCTGGCGCAAACATCGGTGTCCCACGGTTCAGTGGGTTCCTTTTCAACTGGAATATGCTGAGGATATGCGACCCAAAGCACTCCATCTCCCGCTCATACGTAGCTCGAAGATGATAATTGCCATAGATATCTCGAGGAGTACGTGTGACTTTCCTGTAGCGGCGAGCGACCCCGGCAGCTCCCCGCATCCGGGAAAGTATTCAATCCGAGCGGCTTCCGAGCTCGGGATCTAGGCTCCACTATCGCCCGAGGTTATCACTCACATTCGCGGGGGGCAGGACCTTTAAACATGCTCAACACTCTCTTGACGTCTCCCATGTCTCGCATCCTCCGTTTAGAACCCCCATCATCTCTATACCGCATCTGCCGAACAAATTGCCCACACATACCCCTAATTTGCAACAACAACAACAACAACAACAACAACACCCCTCACTACAAGACCTTCAGAACCTCCCACCCCGCCAAGATGCGTCTCCCCTACACCCCCGATCCGCCCACCACCACCGACACCACCGATCTCAGCATCATCTCGCGGATCCAGCAGCGGCGGGCTCCCCGTCCGCTGCAGCCCCTCGACCTGACGCTCCTGCACTCGCCGCCCGTCGCCGACGGCTGGAACACGTTCCTGGGCGCGATCCGCACCAAGACCACGCTGGCGGCGTCGATCCGCGAGATCGCCATCTCGCGCGTGGCCGTGTGCAACCGGGCGTGGTACGAGTGGGGCCACCACGCGCCGCTGGCCGTGCAGGCGGGCGTGTCGGAGCCGGCCATGGAGCTGGTCAAGGCCGAGGACCTGGGCACGGTGACCCCGGAGAGGCGGGCCGCGGCCGGGCTGGGCGATCGCGAGTGGGCCGTGCTCCAGGTCACGGACGAGATGACGCGCAACGTCGCGGTCAAGGACGAGAGCTTCGCCGAGCTGCGGCGCTTCTTCGACGAGAGGGAGGTGGTCGAGATCGTGGCTACCGTCAGTTGCTACAACTGCGTTAGTCGCTTTCTGGTTGCGCTGGATGGTGAGTTCTTCCGTTGTCGTGTCTCTCCCCAAGTTCCAATAAAAATGGAAGCTGGAGGGGATGGAGGGGATTTCACGAGATATATCAAGCTAATGCGGCGTCTGTGCAGTTGGTGAGAGGAACGGACTTGGTCCAGATGTTGCGCATCATTGATGATAAAGTGGAGTTTCCAGCGCCGCGACAATTGAAGCTTCTGGAGCACCAACAACTTGCAGGGAAATATAGACTATGGCAAGGTTTCAAGGAACATGTGCTATCCACCAGGGACGGCTTGAATCACGCATCGCATGGAATTGCAGAGGACACATTCAAAGGTGGGATATTGGTAGACCGAAGTGTTCACATTAGACTACGTCCAAGCCACTGTCATGTCCACCGCATGCAAATCAGCGCGCCCAAAGACCCCCATACAGATTTCGAGCGTACATGCAAATAGACCATTCCAACACCATTACCTGATCCGAGAATCCAACATTAAAGCAAGTAGAGAATACGTCGAGTGTAAAGGCCGGAGGTAGGGTAGGGTAGGATTGTATGTAAGATGGGACAGAAAAAGAAACCAAGGTTAAAATGTGTAAATGTAAGTGCAAGTGCTAGTGACAATAATGGGGGGTATCTAAGTTCCAAGTGGAGTAATCCAACTCCGTATTATAATAGGTGTCTGTTTTGGTGTAAATGCGTATCAGATGCTGGCGTATCTCGTTCGTTTCAGTCATTGCCCATATGCCATGGTATGTGAATGGTCGTCTGTCGTGTCGTGCGGTGTTGATAATCGTTCCAAATAATTCCGCATCAATCTTCCCTCGTAGACTTCAGGTTGAAGGGCGATGGTACCTTACTCATAGGTGTGGGACTCCCCAAAGGGGACAAGGTCGGAGAACGCAGGGTATCTTCGGACCGCATCGCATTCTCTATCGACGCGTGTCTCCTATGCATAAGCGGTGATCTCTGCAACTCGTGAACCACGCCCATCCAGCCCATGCGGTGAGGTGGTTCGACCTTCTCGCTATGTCCGACAGCTTGCATCGTCAACCGACGTAAAGGTGGCTTCTTCTTGATACTGTCGGTTATATTCCTCGGGAAACCGGGTCGTGGGGCTTCTTGTCTATGTGCCACTGCCGCTTTCTCCGGATCCCTCGCCTTCGGTGCCGTCTTCTCAACCTGCTTGTCTCGCTGGCTCAGTGACGTGGCTACGATGCCCATGTAGACGACCAAGAAGCGCGTGCGCAACAGATCAAGCCTCCGCACCCGCTCCTCCAACTCTTTCCGGTGTCCCCGCCACAGTATCCTCGTACTTGTCCGCAATGCTGTGCCCTCCTCGGTAACCAACAGTGTGTTCAGGTGCTCGCGCAAGTCATCGCCGCCCTTCTGGATTTCACGCAGCAAACGACCGAGGCGCATCTTGTCCTCCAACCGCTGCACCCGCGCGACGTCGCGGTCATAACTCTCGTTCTCTTGTATGGAAAAGTCTACGGCATCAACGAAGGTCGTGATCTCGCGCGGCGCAGCCATATAGGCGGTCGAGTGGCTGGCGACGACCTGCGCGACGACCACGAGCGCGAGAAAAAGGGCGGTGACCACTAGAATCAGAGTCCAGAGAAGGGGTGTTGGTGGATCTGCCATGTTCGCTCTGTTCTCTTATTGCTACCGTTTCATGGTCGTACTAAAATCTGAGGGAAAATCGTAAAAAGCGTAAAAGGTCATGCAGGATTAGCCACGTCAAATTGTACGAGGAGGAGGAGGCGAGGGTGATGACGTTCCCTCCGAGTCCCTTTGTAGTTAAGAGACGAGCCGCGGGATGGCTGGATGAGAAAGCGCTCCGGCGCATTGTGAATCGTACCACGGGTTGAGCGGGTACACCGATTATCGCCCTAGGCTTAACCCCTAACCTGGGTACCCCCTAACTTATTGCCCCTGCCCTAGAAAGATGCATAGTCCTCCCCACCCAACCCAGCGCCAAACCCTAACTTAAGATAGGTATGTAAGAGACATCTCAATAGCCTCATGTCTCTCAATAGCCTCAGCAGCCATACAGACCATCGACAGCTCTGGACCTGGACAATACTCCTTCGTCATTCCTACAGCTCTTTCTAATCTGTACCTTGTGCTCCTGTGCGAACATGCAGCAGGCCCGGTATGCACTGAAGCCCATCAACCCATTTGGGGCTTTGGTACTATATTGACGATAGGCGGTGAGTTTCGCAAGTTGTTGGGGACCCGAGAAACTGGGGGTTTGCAACATTCATAAATAGAAGAAAGAGTCTGTGAGAAATTAGGTCGGGGACTTGTCAATGCTTTATTGAAAGACGGCAGGTAATTATGCTTGAAATATCTGGCTTAAACGTGTCTCCCTAACCTGCCTGACGTCGTTGGGCTCAGGGAGGCTGAAGTCTGGTTCCAATGATGGCGGGGCAAGCCGCTTGCTTTGGCGTTGCACAGCTTCGACCCAACCAACTGAACTCCAGTCGTAGCTAAGCTTCCTCGTCGTCGCCATAGATCTTTCTACACTGCTATGACGACTCCCTTCCAACACCAGCCGACCGACGCTTTACCGTCATGGCGACAATAAACGACATAGTAGAACCGATACAACCTCGGCCCGCCTCATCCCCAACGACCACAACCACGACCGCGCGCCATGAATTCCCCCTGCCCCGCACCCTCACGCACCCCTCCTCGGCAACGCCCCTCCTGATCACCCAAGGCGCTGAAGGGCGTCTCTACCGCACGACCTACCTATCACCTTCGACTCCCTGCGCACTCAAGCACCGCCCCTCGAAACCCTACCGTCACCCGCTCCTCGACGCCCGACTGACACGCCACCGCATCCTGTCCGAAGCCCGAATCCTGCACAAATGTCGGAGGGAAGGCGTCGCCGTCCCGGCGCTGTACGGGATCGACGAGAGCGAGGGCGTGCTGGCCATGGAGTGGATTGAGGGGCAGCCGGTAAGAGTGGGCGTCAATGAATTCCTGCGGCGGCGGAAAGAGGTCCATGGAGATGGTGAGCATGTCAAGGTTGAAGGGGGCGGTGATTTGGTACCGCTCATGAGACGGGTCGGGACGGCGGTGGGGAGGCTGCACAAGGCAGGGATCATACATGGGGATTTGACGACGAGCAACATGATGCTGAGGCCGTGGGAGAGGGGGCACGGAGCTGGTAATGGACACCATGCTTCGGAGAAGGAAAGGGGGGAGGAAGAGGGATTGCTAGAGGGTGAGATTGTGATCATTGATTTCGGACTTGCGAGCCAGGGCACAGCGGATGAGGATCGGGCTGTGGACTTGTATGTCCTGGAGCGCGCCTTTGGGAGCACACATCCGCGGGCAGAGGGACTGTTCTCGGTGGTGTTGGAAGCATACAATGGGACGTTCAAAGGGGCGCCGGTGGTACTCAAGAAACTAGAGGATGTCAGGATGAGGGGGAGGAAGAGGAGTATGTTGGGCTGATCACGGAATAGACAACCTGACAGAGAAAGTAATTGGTAGTTAATCAAGAACTAGCGAAGCGAGATGTCGTGCGTTTACCGCAAAATCACAGTCATCTATAGCCAATCGGTAAAACATGCCACCAGCACCAGAAATGCTATTCAACGCAGGCCAACCAACTCTGTCCGTAGGTGTGTAGTGGCGGAAGGCTTAGCTTTCCTCCATCAGCTCTGCACCAGCAAAGTATCCCTTATTCTCGATGACGCCCCGGTCCTTGACAAACGCCGTGTACTTGACCACCCACTGCGGAATCAAGTTTCCCTTCAAGCCATCATTTGTACTTTCGTCAGCCAGAACACCGGCGCCTCGGACCCCCTGTCCGAGCAGTTCTCTCAGGGTACCACTAGGCAAGATATCGGTGCAGTCGCTGTGCGTCAGCAGTTCAATACTCTCCTCCTTGGCTAGCGTCGTCAGGGGTGGTGGGACGTTGCAACAGTTCTTGATGTTGATTTGATCGACAGCCGGTCGAATGTTGACTTTCTTGATGAAATTTGACAGCTTCTCAGTGCCGAACTCAGCTATTCCCAGTCTTTGTATTTGGCCCTCCTGGTGTAACTTCTCCAGTGCGCTCCATGAGTGTACTTCCTCTTCGTCGTTACCCATGGTCGAATTCATCTTGTCGGCTTCCCACTCGCAGTCGCCCTCGAACGACATGCCCGGGAATGAGGCTATCAGGAGATCAACATCATTGACCCCCAACTCCTTCTTGACTAAATGTAAGGCTGCCTCGACATATTGGGACCGCTCCGAGGCCGGCGTAGTTGGAAGAAAGAATAGCTTAAGTGTGATCTCATACTGCGTTCTTTCCTCTTGCAGACCGGCGCTTGACCAGTCAATGCGCGGCACGTACAACGTCGCGCCGTCCCTCTCTGTCCATACTTCTATGGCAGGTCGATCGCCATTTGTATGCGGATGGTGGCCGTTCGTTCCATTGCCGTTTCCGTCTCCGTTTCCATTGCTGGAAGCAGCGGCGTAGTCTTGTTGTGCAGCGAGAAAACTGCTTCGGAGGGAGTTGGTGAATTCGAGGTTAGAACGATACTCTCCGGGCTTCCGGATGATGGAGGGGCCGCCTGAGACGATGTTCCTGATCACGCCATTAGTGACGCGGATTTCGTGGTTGTATCCGAAGCAAGATAATGCGCCGAAACGTACCCGGTTGATAGGACAATTCTAGCCATCGTCTGGGTTCCTTTCAAACTCATTGAACACGCAACCTCTATAAAAATAAAAAGGTAGCAACCCAGGAAGACTATGTTTATGACTAGTATCGAGGGAAGAAGTCTCTATCCCCGGACCGCGATAGAGATGGAGGGGTAGAAAATATCTCCGGGTTTCAAGTGGGGTTGTGCCTGACGCCGTCGTAGTGAAGGAGAGACTGTGGGAGAGTTAGTTGGTTGGTCTAGTCAAGACTTATTGCTGTAGCTTTCTAGGTGTCCGAGTATAGGGTGAGATGTAGACCTTGTTCGGAGAAAGGCCGATTGATACCACAATGCAGGTCGATGGGGAAGCACCGGTTTACGGACTTTGTTGGTAAGCAACACGCGCAGGGCGTGAACTGATATTCGCGCGCTATGTGTTAACGGAGAACAAATATAGGTATCGTCATGGTGTCTGGCACTTGCCGACTTGAAGGGTGAAATTCTCAGCTATCAGATAGACTGTCATCGACTTTAGTACTTTTGCTGATTGCCACTGTTCTTCCTCGGCTTTTGCATACCAAAGCTACTTAGCCTCAGCTTCACACGTCCGAGTTGTAAACAGGTGCGGGCAGATTAACACCAAACCCACGAGCTACGGGTCTTGCAGGATGATCACGAGGTTCTGGACTCTGTGGTTTGCCAACATCCTCTGTGACTCCGTGGGGTGAAGTGTGCCATCTGCATGCCACTGACGTCGAGTCCATCATGCAAGTCAAGCTAAAGTAGACTTTCCTATCCCGTGGACTTGCAGCTGCAAAAGGGTCCATGGATGTGGGGGTATACTAGACAGAACTGGCATGCCGGAGGTCTAATGTGGTACTGTACTGTAAATACTTGCAATCACCGCTGTGCTGTGGTTCGATTCAAATCTTCGTTACGAGAACTCATAATTCAACGTGACCAGGGTGGTGGAGTTTTGCGGGAGCAGTCACTGGCTGATCGGCTGAAGTCAGTCTGGTGTAGTCTAGATTACCTACCTGCCTTAACCTACTCACAGTCAGATCGATCTCGACCTACAGTACCTGCAAGCGCAGACCACGTGCTGCATATGTGCCAATCCTGCAAGCAATCCTCAGCTGACTCCTGAACTTGGAGGTGTCAGTTCCGGCGGAAGATTAGCGCCGCTCCGGGCTTTTCTTTGTCCTCTGTCATCTCCAACCTGCCAGCTGCCCGCAGACTCGTGGCCAACCATTCTGTCGTCCGTCAAAGTTGCAGTGAATTGGGTGAAATTGGGCCCACCAAGCAAAACGATTTACTTTATTTTCACACAAGTCCGTCCCGAAGAGAACTCTGAGCTCCCTTTTCCTTCCCCTAGTGGCGGTGCGATAGCATCATCATCATCATCATGGCTATCAAGTATGGCTCCAACAATCTCCGAGAGTGTCGCCCACTAGCTAAGACCATGACAACAGCTACCTCATCCTGCTGTCCAGGCAGGGCAAAGTCCGTCTCGCGAAATGGTTCACGACCTTGTCTCCCAAGGACAAGGCGAAGATTGTCAAGGACGTCTCTCAACTAGTCCTCGCCAGACGGACTCGAATGTGCAACTTCCTCGAGTACAAGGATACGAAGATCGTCTACCGCCGATATGCATCGCTCTTCTTCATCGCCGGCTGTGACTCGGACGACAACGAACTCATCACCCTCGAAGTCATCCACCGATACGTCGAGCAGATGGACAAGTACTATGGCAATGTGTGCGAGCTGGACATCATCTTCTCTTTCACCAAGGCATACTATATCCTCGATGAGATATTGTTGGCAGGCGAACTGCAAGAGAGTAGTAAGAAAGCAATTCTACGATGTATTGGACAACAAGATTCGCTGGAGGATATGGAGGTAAGCTCGCGGCTACGGCTCTTCTCTCTTGTCCTTCTATCAGAGGGGCTCACCAAAGTATCGGTGATCACTGACACTCAATTCTTCGTCTATTCAGGTCGAGGACGAGGTTACGAAGATCATGTAGCGATTCATATTGTATATCGTGCTAGAGGTACGGGGCATCAAGGCGTTATTGCGGCTCAGGCGTACAGGTTCTCCAACATGAGATGCGTGGTCATTGCAACTGCTAATAAATACTTATTTGATGACTTCACAGGATTCGGATGACATCACTCAAGCGTTGAGAGAAGAGGGGTTCATCTGAATACAGGTTTGGGGCGAGGAGAAGCTGCAAGTGAAATGGTTTGGACGACCGCACTCATACAATCTTGATACGAGAGGCGCTTTAGGGAGACTAAACCGGATGACTGTATCTCTAGAGCCCGATATCTGGACATTCGTCCTGGATAAATGGCATATGCGCGGGGGGCGACCAGCAGCTTCGGTACTTGAGGCACACAATAACGCTGGAAGCAGCCGGGAAGTGACGACAGACTCATGTTGAGATGATTGCTGATTGAAGAGCCATTGAAGTTCCCATACTCATACCCCATGAACCAATTTACGCACCGAGACGAGACAAAGAGAAGTTTCTTGCTCGTGCCTTCTCGCCGTTAGCTCATTCGTTTCGTTTGAACCTTTATGACCCGGCGCCTTGTGTGAGAGAGGGTGAAGGTGGAGGTGGAGGTGGAGGAGGAGGTGGAGGATTCCCGCCCCCAAAGCGAGGCCGCCCCATGGAACCGGCTGGCTGGCAGGGGGCGTTCCAAAGATATGCCCGGCTAGACTGGCACTGAACGGGATGGATGGTCAGACAACACCAACATCCGGCTGACTGATCGTCCGTCTAGCTAGTCGGGAATGGACGTCTCTCCACCTTCTATCATCCCGCCTGATTCCATTCTCCTTGTTCACTCCCATCACACCAACCGACCAGGAAACCGACTTTCGCATCATGTCTTCTTGTCTTTCTGCCTGCTAGACGATCATCGTCTAGCCCTATTCATTTGGACTGATAAGCAGATACCGAGTCAAGCCGAGTATTGCGTGTTTGCTTGCATTCACCACAGGCCACGGCGCATCGTCAGACATAGAGCATCACACAGCACACCGAGATATCCACCCAGCCTTGGTCCTACTGTTTACGAAGCTAGGATTGTATCATCGTGATTGGCATCGCAACTTGACGTATACTCGACCGCTCACCATTGGGCGACAACACTCCTTGGAATAAGCCACTAGTCCAGCGCGCATCACCACACTCATAGGTCTTCCATCCAATATCACGACATCGCGGCTGCGCATTTCCAATATGAAAGTGTGTTGCGCATTTTCGAAGCCTCTCTCGACTTGCGAGCTGACATGACTGATCTCTAGTTTCTACCGCTCCGCGACTTCGACACCGTCACCTCGGCCCTCAACTTCACCACACCCGACTGTCGGGTCACTGGTGGATGCGATCTATACACCACAAAGGCCGCAGGCTCCGACAAGAAGCTGTACAAGTCCATCGATCAATCGCTTGAGTCGCGACATGCCGCACTCCTCAAGTTCGGTGCGTCTCTGTCGCCCCCGCAGCGGCAGCAAATGGCTGCATCGCTAAACCTGTCGCGCTCAAGTCCCTTTGGTCCGTTGTCCGACATCTCGAGCCGCCGCACCTTTGCCTATCTGATTGCGACCTTGAATGCGAGCCATCCCGATTACGATTTCTCCCACGTTCTGCGGCCCTCCGACTTCCGCCGCGAGCGCAACCTGCGCCGTGCTATGGCAGCCATCGACAATACAATGAACAGCGTGCGCCCGACATCTTTCTTGTCTCCTAGCGCGACCACCTCATACCGTGCCTATAGTAGCTCGCCTTCGGCCGCTGTGATAGGTGGTCCGGCTATCAGTAGTCCAGCATGGGGTCCTCAGATGTGGGCCATGATAGATAAAGAGATGAAACTCAAGGATTGCACCTGTTTTGCCTATCAACCCGCCGACGACCCCTTCGACGGCGAAGAGGCGGCCATCTGGCGGATGCACTACTTCTTCTTCAACAAGAGCCTCAAGCGCGTCGCCTATCTGTTCGTCAGAGGTGTACCCATCGTCGTGCACTCACCCGCTCTAAGACCCAACACCGTGAGACGTGGCAGTAACTCTCTCGTCAAGTCGTCGCTCGTGTCGGGTGCGAATAAGCGCGCCAAGTTCTGGCTCGGTGACCAGTTCGCGGACCGTGTGGTCCAGAGTGACGACGATGACTACGAAGACGACGAGGCCGACGCCGTCTTGTGGGATCCAGATGAGGATGTGGAGATTGATCCACTGAACGATCCGAGTAGCCGCGAGGACAGCGAGGATGAATATCTACAGAGCGAAAGTGAGGATGAAGAGGATGACGTAGATATGGCGACGAGTCCCGTCCGTGGCGTCAGCGAAGATATTGCAGCGAGTATGGAAGTCGATTGATCGGCTCGTGCGGTTGTTCAGGCTGGAACGCCTTGACTGATCGGGCCAGATCCGAGGAGACGTGGTGTGCCATATCTCGAGACCGCTTCTGGTTCTTCAATCCTTCACGTCTTGATTTCTTGTTGTAAATGAATGGACTGTATAGGAGTTGCTCTAATGCTTTCGGTGGCTCGGCGTTATGGTTGGTCTATGCTCTGGATTAGGGAGAGCGTGTGATGAGGCGCTCTATACCCCCAGGCTTATTGATTTTGGCCTCGAATTCAGTTTTGATTTTTAGTGGATGGGCCAGGAGTGAGAGAACTGGCCTCTACCGCAATGATACGATAGTTCAGGAGTGTACCCAAGGTTACCGCAAACGGTCGGACTGGTACATGGAAACTCCAGTTTCTGATATGCTGAAGTGCGGAAGAGTGCACATCGAGACAACACATGATAAGCTAATGATGCGTTGAATTTGAATACATCAATTCCTGAAGCAATGGAATACTCAATTAAACTCTTGGATTTTGGCGTGAGACCTGGACATGACGTACACCGTCCGCAGTTATCATACATGGGTGATTGACGTAATAACCTTAATATTCACGGGCAGTGATTGATTGATTACCTGGGGTCAGCCTGCGACCCTAAGATATGGATAGGCATTTATAAATTAAAGGCGATCGAATTGTTGGTCACCCTATGCAGTAAATACCATGTTGGTCAGGTTATATCTTAGAGTGTAAACCCGAGGAGCTGTGAATAAATTGCTCATTCAGTAGCCAGTCATGAGTTTCTACTTGAGGGCCTGACAAGTAAGGATTTTCAATCTACCTCGGACATACTGCTACTTGAGCACTGTTTGCTACATAACTGCAAATATATCGCGCGGTGATGGGGAAACACGAAGTGTTCTTTGCCCCTTACTCATAGAATTTAAGTTGATGCTCTGATACAGAAGGCACTGAACGCCGACGGAGGATGAAGCCGGAGCATTGCATCTCTCACCATTGCTCCCCGACCACCATCTTATTAGACAAGTTCGTCCCTGATCATATGCGGGTAGCGTTCAGAATAAACTCAAGGCGCTTAGGTTCTGTATCTCCGTGCCCGCTGCAGCTCGCTACCACCTATATGGAAGCCAAAGAGATCTACCTGACGCTGCCATTCTCTTCACGTTAGAGACACGCTGAAACTCTATCGTACAGTGCAACCAAGCAAGAACGACCGCGCGCCAGACCGGCATAGAGGCAATCTACACTCTTTGCTACCACCACCTGCCAAGCTACCTACCTAGGTAGGTATGTAACTTGCCATGTCGCCCTGCCATTCTGGGAGGCTTGTTCTTTCCTCGGGAACTCAACTTCTGCTGTGCTGAGGTTGAAGCCGCCCGGTCTTGTCTCTGGCTGGTTCGCCAGTGCTTATGCCATGCGTCTTCCATGGCTTTCCCTTGATCAGAACACTGTCTTGGGATGCAAAGCGCAACTGAGCTGCAGACTCTGCATCAACTCGGGATGCTCGTGGAACGTACATTTGACCGTGTAACGCGGGAAATGAGATCTTTTGTGATGGTGCAGACTTCTATCTCTCTCTGTTTACATGCGTGGCCTCCAAGGCCTGCCGACTGTATCGGATTATGCGCTCTCGCTATCTCAAACCATCCTTGGTAACTAAGCGTTAAGACAGTAATTGCGGCCTTTGTTGGCACTTGGCGAATTGCATGCTCATCTTCACTGATGCGGTGTGTCACTCATAAGCAGCTTGTGCCTTTATATTCAGAATGTTTCACTTGCAGAAGATGAAAAGTTGAAAGTTTGCTGAGAAAAAAATTTATTGTAAGGAACGTAAGACTCATCATTCATCGGCCTGATCAAGCTGATTACCTATATACAAAGCCGCAAGCGGCGAGGCTCCTGAAGAGGACGGGTCAACAGGAAGAAACGAATGCCCAACCCCCCCGGAAAACCTGCTCGCATTCTATACTGTCTCATCCCGGAGCGCAGCAGATTATATACAATCTCCAATCCCGGGGTCTATTTACACAACCAAATCAAACTTCGACTCCACCGCCAGATCCATTATATGTGACCGGACATTTACTGGCTGGACTCAAGGCCGCGAGCGAATCGCTTGCGGGCCAAGTTGTACTCGATGGATCGCTTCTTGGCAGCAGCGCTCTGGGTGAAGGCAACTGAGCCACCGAAGGGGCCTGCAAGCGCAGAGTTCTGCAAGCGTGCGACACAGACACCCTCAGCTCCACCGACGGAACCCGAGCAAGTCATGCCAGCGGGCATCTGGATGGCGACGGGGAAGTCCATGGTGGTGGCGCCAGATAGACCACCGATGCCAATGCCCGGGACGTCCTGGGTGACGGTGGCGGTCTTGAAAGCAGCGGGGTCGGTGCCGCCCGAGGTGGCGTCGACAGCGGCCTTCAGGGGGCCGGCACCGTCCTGGTTGACTTGGTGGAAAGTCATGGTGAGAGTGCCATCATCAGCGGTAGTGGGCATGCCACCGGCGGCAGCTCCAGTGGCAGCCTTGACACCAGTCTCGGAGGTACCCTTGGGGGTCTTGGTGCCATCGCCGGCAGCAGCACGGACAGCGAGTCTGGCGTAGCGGGCCTTGTTCTCGGCGTGGACATCACGAGCCATCTTGGCGGCGGTTGTGTTGCCGCTGGCACCATCCATGAACAGAGCTACCATCTTGGCAGCGTCGACGGGGCCGCCACCGTTGGTTCGGCCGAGAGCGGTAGCCTTGGAAGTGCCGATCTCCTTGGTGCGGATGATGGAAGTATCAGCCTCGGAGCCACACTTGGGTGTAGCGCAGTCACGAGGAGTGCCATCGGCAACAGAGAGACCGGGCAAGTTGACACCGTTGGCACCCTGGACTTCAGTGATGACACCGTGGGCGAAGACGTTGGTGACAGCGAAAGCTGCGATGAGGATGGCGCTGGCGTACTGCATTTTGACTAATTAAGAGGGGTGTTTGGAGAGATTGGTGTGTATAGTAGTTAAGACTCGTAAGAAGTAAAAGACAGATTAATAGGAGCGCCGGGCTCTGAAGCAAGGAAGGAGATGGTGGAGAAGATGGTTGAATGATTGAAGCTTGATGATGATAGAAAAAAAACTCCTTCTTGGCGTGGAACGAATGTCCATCTTATAGATTTCTTCTTGGCTGACATGACAGCGCTTGGTAAAGCTTGGAGTACTTGGCGACCTCAAAGACAGTCCCGTCCCTTCCTCGAGCTGCGCTTTCGTTTGAGCTCCTCGGCTGGAGATGTCTGGAGTCTGCAAGAAGTTGTGATGATATCAGACGAAGCAGTAGTCCGACGCTGAGCTAGGGATGCGCTCGATCCGGAGGCGGCGGCTCCAGAGCGTTCGCGGGCCCGCACTCGACGGCAGTCCGAATGGGCTCGCAGGAGTCGTTGCGATTGGTAGAAGAGGAAACGACAAGGTGTCTGTGCCGTTACGTCGAACCGGTGGGTTCGTGAACAAAGCCCCAATCAAACGGGTCTTTGCCTAATGCATGATGCTCTTGCGGGAGATCTCTTTGTAGCGGAGGAGATCTGAAGATCATAGGACACATCGTAGGGACTCCCCTAGCGCCTGACACCCGGGCTGTGTTGTTTCTCTGGAGTTTGAAGCCCACATGCTGTTTTGGCGCTAGGCAGCAAAGCTATCTCGATCAGGAAATAGTTGCTTATCATTCAAAATGTGAGTGGCTGTAGCGACTCAGGCTATGTCTCTTTGGGCTCACTAGCTGGAGAGGAGACAAGGGTAGCCCTTGACCGGGTCGAGAAACGCAACTCGAGGATCAAACGTGAGATGTCTGACAACTCCATGGGGTCGCAGGACTCGGACCTCAGCACCGCACTGAGCTTCCATCCAACCCCACGACAAACAAGATTACTGTGCAGGCAAAGGCAAACAACTATGACTCGGACCCTGAACCAGCGCCGTGTTGCTATGAGGAAGGAAAGACAACAGGGAAGCGTGCACGCTGAAAGGAGTGCCGCACCATATCCGCCCGGATCCGTAGAAGAAACCCCTGGGGGATGGTTCCCCCTAGAGGAGGGTTCATAGCGAATTGCATGATTCCAGCGCCATGAAACCGGCCGGTTCAGAAACGCACAGTCGGCTCGGGCCAGAAGCGGGACTGCGCCCCAGGGGCCGTTAGTACTCGTCCGTATACCAGCCAAGATAGTTAACAAGTGCGACGGGGCTCACTGACGACACCCGGTCCTATGGTCTTCTGGTCAGAGACCTGACAAATCGTGGGCTCTTGGCAGTTCATATTTTCCGAATGTTCGTCTCTATCACCCTCCTGGCGGTCGCTGACACTGGATGCCCAGGCTCTGATAGTCCAACATCTTGGTCTGATGACGAAGGGAGGCCGCCCTGCAGGTCCCTCTAATTCCGGCACCCTGGACTACAGCACTTCACCTTTCTTTGCTCTCACTCACTGAAGAGCTTGGTCCGACCGGCCGTTCGACAATCCGGCGGCTTCGCCTGGTATGTTACCACATCACGAAGTTTTCCATGGCGCGAGCTAACTGAGTAAGCACGATTGGGCAAGATTCGCGTGCGTGAGCAGCTCTCCAGCAGGATGTGGGTCTAAAGACATGACCCTCCGGGACAAGACTGCAAGTAAAGCGCGGATAGAACGGCAGTATTAACCAACGGGAACGTACTATAACATCGCAAGTCCGCGATTGGACACGAAAGGCTCTAGATGCGGCACTGCACGATCCGTCTAAGTCGACATCCTCGATTCAAGTCAAGTACGAGGCTTCTGCACACCAATGGGAGAAAGCGTGGTAGGCGCGCCGTCTCTGGTTGCTGTTAGTCCATCCATCTTCGCTGACTTCGGGCCTGGGTATCTCGTGTTCATTTAGCAGTCTGATAATGGGGAAGGCTGCGCCCGCCAAGAAGGTCGTTTTGAGAACCTGTTTCGCCTAGCTCCAGGACAACACCGCTTATCAGCCACGACAAGAATGCGATGAACAGATTCGACATGAAATCGGTACCATGAGATGTGAGTATGCCGACTTGCTTGTGATTACTTTCGCATCGTGGCTAATTAATTGTATGACGGTACCAGACGAACATAATGCCAAGAAGCGTTAGTCTTTCGCATGCGATTCGTTCGATTGCAATCTGGCTTGCGGATGCAGAACGACACGGCTCGGGCCACGGCCGACCTACGCCAAGAAACGACTTAGCGTATAGCAATAACTATACCTACTAATGCTGCATCGGAAATATGAGAAACAGGGGCTCATTCCTCGGTGGGAGACAACTAGGATAGTTTTCGAGGGATCTTGGGTCGTACAGAGCCTGCTATCACCTCACCAGCCATAGCCATGCCCGACCCCAGGCGACTAGGAAGGCGGGCTATCAGCTCTTGGGTAACCTCAAATTGAGGCAATTCATTTGCTGTCTGTCTCCGTTTGCCGTGTGTGGCTGTGGGCTTTTGGAGAACAAGGTGGAGAACTTCTAGGGGCCCCCTGCTCCTCATCATCATCATCATCATACCCCACACCACACAACGGGGGGCTCCCCAATTCCCGTCAAGCTCGCTGAAGCTTCCGCACAGATGCAAACATGAAACGCGTCTCGTAAAGCTTGAAGCATTCCAGAAGGCCACCACCTTAGCTTAACTCATAAGCCAGAGAAGCGGTCGCTGGGAAGCATTCTGAGTAATCCACTCAATCCCGCTGCTGCTTGGAACGGCTCCTAGCGTGATGCTGTGGATTTCCCTTGGTTCGCTTCGGTCGTGGCATCCTAGAAAGCAATAGTTCAGATTTGTGTACCGTTACACACGATCTCGGGGCTGAGACTCTTTAGGGCTTTCCTCCTTACTTCTAGCCTATGAAGGACAGATACGATACGGATGAGAGAGCTACTTAGGTCACAGTGCTACTCGACCTAGAACGATGGAAAACGTTGGGGGGTGAAGTTTTGATCAGTCAGTTGTCACAACGATCCAGAGGAGCTGCTGCTTTCGACACAAACCCTTGGGTAAAACTCCAAAGATGACATTTAGCCTATACCTTCTGGATACGCACACGAACCAAACGAACATTTGTTTGATGAGCAGTTGCTAGGTGGTTCCGCACTCCGTGCTTCCTGAGCTGAGAGTTCCGGCAGTGATGGCCACCTCGCCAAGGATTAGTACGCTTGTAACGTCGCCCGTGCTTGAGCGGGACGATGGAGACGGAGAATACTGCCACTTACAGGGACTTCACTATGATGCACCCCGTGATGAATTCGCTAGGGTAAAGGGTATGATCGTTGGCGTCTAGGCCTATTCCGGTATGTAGGCCTCGGCTTACCTCCAACCCCCCTCCCCGTCACCTCCGCAATCACTCCTCAACGCCAGGCTCCGTAGTCATGCGGGGATTGCATCCCTTCACGATATATCCGAGGGGTATGATGTGGCGCGCGGTGAACACATAGCCAATCATAGGGCATGTTAGTCGAGGGGGGCTTGCAGGATCTTTGGGTGCTCGTATGGATTGAGCTCAAGGCCAAAGAACTGAAGACCACTTGATAAACGAGTGACTACCACACAGCCAAAGCTCCATTTTACATGAACTATGTCTCATTCTTTTGGTGATGTATGGACTGGAAGAAATTCAATGAACCCCGGGGTTGCCTGTTTATGACCTCTCACAAAGTAGCTATACGTCTTTCTTTGTCGACGATTGCCGAGTCTTTGACGCCTTTTGAGTGAACTCCTTGAATACGCCCAAGAAGACCCTAGCATCGTAGAGACGGTCTTTGCCATGACCATCCACAGCCGTTGGAGAACGGAGATCCCGGAGGTATCTCTACCTCGATGGGTATTCGGCTCCTCTTTCGATCCTCTATCAGACCAACCTCAGTTCATTGACCCCGAAAGACCTGATACTCACTTCCTCACACTATCCCAGTATAGACTATGGTCGAAGAGGTTCGCTCTAGGTCTGAGGGAGGCTGGTCTGAGGCCGGGTGACAGGGTGCTGCTCTTCTCGGGAAACACGTTGTTCTCGCCAGTCGTCTTCATGGGCATCCTGATGGCCGGAGGCATTTTCACCGGCGCGAACCCGAGTTTCGTGGCGAGAGAGTTGGCCTATCAGCTGAAGGACAGCGGTGCCTCGTTTCTCATCGCTGCCGATGCTAGCATGGAGATTGCTCTAGAGGCCGCAACGGAGGCAGGCCTACCCAAGGACAGAGTTTACAGTTTCGACGCAACGGCGCTCGATGCCACGCCGGGCAAGGCACGCCTCGGTACGAAGCATTGGACGACGCTCTTGGCACCGGAAGACAAGGCGGAGCGCTGGGACTGGGTTGAGCCTGCGAACTCCAAAAAGGCTACTGCATGCCTCAACTACTCCTCGGGAACAACCGGCGTACCCAAAGGAGTTGAGATCACACATTACTCGTATGTCGCTAATGGAACGGGTGTGAGTGCAGTGGTAAAGAGGCAACCCGACTTCGAAGATTGGGTGAAGCGTGCTCGGCAGTTATGCTTCCTCCCCATGTATCACGCGTTCGGCCAGACGTACTTCATCTGCAACTTTCCACGCCATCGGATACCGGTGTACATTATGCCGGCTTTTGACTTTGTCAAGATGCTCGAATACATACAAAAGTTCCGGATCAGCGGTCTCACCTGCGTGCCTCCGATCATAGTAGCCCTGGCGAAACATCCCCAGGCACGTGAGTATGACTTGAGCTCGATAGAGTCTCTAGGTTCTGGGGCAGCGCCTCTGAGCCAAGAGATAGGCGACGAAGTTACTAAGCTCTGGCCACCGGGTGCTGTCAGCGTCAGACAGGGATGGGGAATGACAGAGGTCACCTGCACATCGCTGAGCTGGGATCCAAAAGTTGAAGAACCGAGTATGGCGGTGGGGGAGTTGATGCCCAATTGCTCCGGACGACTCATGAAGCTGGACGGTTCAGGGCCAATCACCAAGGCAAACGAGTCCGGCGAGCTCTGGGTCTCAGGTCCAAACCTCATGAAAGGTTATTGGAATAAGCCAGAGGCGACAGCGAATACGATCCACGTTGACACGGACGGTACACGGTGGTTGAAAACGGGAGATATAGCATATGTCGAGAAATATGGTGAAGGCGGTCTGTGGCATGTTGTTGATCGGCTGAAAGAACTGATCAAAGTCAAGGGAAACCAGGTCGCACCTGCCGAACTGGAAGGGGTGCTCCTTGAAAACAAGGCTGTGGTGGACGCTGCAGTTGTCGGGGTTACGATCAACGGCGAGGAATACCCCAGAGCTTATATCGTGCCAAATCCAGCCTTGAAGACCTCGGAGAAGGACATTGCGACTTGGATGCAGAAGAAGGTCATTCGATATAAGTGGCTAAAAGGCGGCGTGGTTTTCGTGCCAGAAGTCCCTAAGAATCCGGTAAGTCTTTAAGCATGATGGTATTCCGCATAGAGTAGATTCTTTGACTAACTTGGGACCACTTACCAGTCAGGGAAGATCTTAAGGAAAGAGCTGAGGGACAGGGCTGCAAAAGAGGTTGGCGACAGGAAGCCAACTGCCTCCAAGTTAGCTTAGCCCTCACTCTTCTACTTGGCTTTCGAATTGCCGGTTCGCCTATCACTTCGCAGACCATACGCAGGTTCGATATAACAACAGGGGCTCGCGCAAGACTTCATCCATAGAGATACAATTGGGTTAAAGATACAGAGCGCGCGGGCATAGCCACTCACTATGCCAGGCTGAGTCAAAATCAGGGTTCATGAGAGGAAGTAGCAATATAAGCCATGATTACCGCCTGGTGGGATCATATATCAATAATTTTCATTCAGTACACAACGCCTTCCACGAACTCGTCTTAGAAACAACATGATTGTACATACAGAATGCTTCACTCAGTTCGTTCCCTTAACCTCTGGGCAGTGAAACTGTCGTGAGCCATTATCTCCCGGGCAATGATGTGAAGAACCAGTGGCCTTGGGCTTCGGACAAGAAATGGGTCGAAGCAGGATTATGTGGAATAGACTATTAGTTTTAATGACTTGAGATGAAACGTGTGCAAAACCCTGTTTTCGTATTCTCATATAGCCATAGCCAATTTCATCCTCTCAGATGGTGTTGAGTAGAGATGCCCAGCATAATGACAGCTGAAGATGAAACGGAGATCAACATGCCAGCACTACCCACAGGTGGCCCTCATAGCTACCATTCAACTCCCAATACACAGAGTCTCATCAGCTCCGAAGACCATCCAAATATGAGAGTCATACGAGAGAACAGGAGTTGATCCTCAAAATCCCTTACGGTAATGGTATCAAGCACAGTGAGGTCCTCCCAGGACTGGTCGATGAGGTCACTATCTCCGTCAGAGTCTGATCTCTGAGGCTTCTCAACAGCCCCGAAGAATAATTGTGTCCAAGCGGTATCCCTCCAAGCTAATCTAGCAGCAGATAACGTACCACTCTCATCGATCATGGCGCCTACAATTCGAGGATTCAAAGAAAATTCTCGTTGCATACCGCAGTTCTTACAAGTTCCAAGAGGTCGGTTGGCGTAAAGTGCAATCCCGCAACTGGTTGAAAGATTTGGTAAGACGGGGCTTCAACCATTCTCGCAGAGTACTCACCACTCAGCAAAGCACACCATTCCCTTGCGCCGGCTCTCCATCAGATTCATCTCGATGATGACCACATTCAGTTTTCCGGTGAAGTTGACGCTGAGATCTTGGCGAACAAGTTCATCAACCTCCGCTATGGTAAACAAGTCCTTAATGGGACCATTGACCGACGCTTCATCGTCCCAGACTTCTTCAGGGAATCGTGTCAAAAAGCTTTCCTTCGTGGTTAGGTCCTTGACCTTCTCACGCAGCCAATATGCCTCTGCGAACGCCGGGTCCACGTGAACCATCGAACTTAGGCCGATACTAACTTCCGCCGAAACTCCACTCTTATCAATAGGACGGTCAGAAACTCTACATTTTGGGCAGGTTATGAGGAGAATCGTCTGATTTGGCAAGAACGACTTGGCCGACATGACGTGATCTCCCCACAGCGTGAGGACTGATGTAGCTGTGTCGTCAAAGATGCCGACCTCGACCAGATCGACAGTGCCCTCACGGTTTCTCGGACGAACCGTTTTTTGAGGTCCAATCGAACGGACGCAGACGAGTATCTTGCCGTCGCCCATGTCATAACCGCCAGCGACGAATGTTTTCAGCGTCATGAGACCAGGGACATAGTCACCCTGCTTGGGATTCAATCCCAGTGGAGTTCTGCACGAAGAATCATCAGCAGACGAAGGAGAGTCTTGGTGGAAAATCATGTGTGTTGCTCCATTACGACTGGGATACAGCGTGGTGGCGCATGTGACGGATGTGAGATATCCAGTCTTAGTCTTTGTGGCATCGGTGATATAGGTTGCGAATATTGTCACCCGGTGGCCAAGTACAAGATTGCAATCCAGTTGCTTGAAGCAGCAAAGCTTAACCTGGACGCCGTTCAGTATCAGATGTAGATACTCTGTCATACGGATACTTACAGCGATCGCTCCCGTGCCATCGCTTACCACCAGGAGACATTGACCTTCAGACGGTCTTTGACTTGAACCAGTGCCTCTTCCTACAGACATGGAAAAGTTTACGATTCTTCCAGTAATCTGGTAATTTCCTGGGCCTGTCTGAAGGAGTATGATTGGACACTTCTCATACTCTCTTGGAGGCGTCCAAGGGCATGAAAGAGGATGAAGTGTCGCGGAAACCTCAGAAGACGTAAAACCATCCCCAGCAGCTTGGAACGTTGAATCATCTGGGGAGGGGGTCGGCACCACCTCCTTTTGGTAAGATGACAGGATCGATGGAAGTGACTCCATTGTTTTTTCCTGGGACAAGACCTCGCCAACGGATCCAAGCGCTGTGCCGGTGAGAGAGTGGCTCGCAAGTATGAATAGGTATGGGAAGAAGTTCGGTTATGGCACTTTCGAGATCTATCTCGGAAGCAGAACAACTCTGTTTCGCGTGCAGAAACAACCTGATCGTCCTTGCCAGTCAAGGTTGCCACTTGTTATGTATTGTTACTAAGTACCTACGTATGGGAACTCGCTCGAGGAAGGCACGTCCTGACTCCTGGCTCAATTTGGCAACTACCCAACAAGCGATCAGTTTCCGCCCATCACATCCACAGGGCAAGAGCTATAGTGAAAGTCGGGGTACCGCGAATACCATCGAGCGATGCCTATCTCATGCCTACCATCAAAGACGCGCACCATGCAGCGAGTCTGTCTACCTGCTCGAGTAAATCTCGGCGGGTTCTTACATCGTGCCGCCACTCTCTTCAGTTCCACCGGCTCGTCTGCCAGGTCTTGTTATTATACAGTTCTTTCTCCGCTATATGTGTGCCACCGTGGCGTTCATTTTTGTGTGTAGAAAGTTGCTTCTATCGATCATGCATCAGTGCCGAAGGTAGTCCTGTCTAAATCCCCGAACTTATCATACGAGACACCATCGTTGGGGAGCTGCAGCAATAGTATAACGGCGTCATTCGCCACAAAGTGCAAGTCTGAACCTCCCTTTCATTCCCGGCCCGTTCTTCTCGGCATGTGATCATCTATTCCTGTATTAGGCCAATCCCTTAGTTGTCGTGTTGTCGTGTCCTCAAACTTTCGCTCATAGTTCCGTGCCCGCCTTTTGATACAGTCACTTCGCTGTTCCTAATTGCGTGAAGCCGGTATATAACTCGGCGTTCGTGGAGGCGCGTCTTGCACCCACTCAGATCTTCGGGGTTGTAGTCTCAGGTTTGCAATAACCCGCAATAGTCGCATATACGGCTACATTCTACCAACGTATAGGAATCTTGACAACCATGGCAACGTGGTAGACTAAACTTCACGCTTCGAATGTTAGATTTACCAGGGCTAAACCCGAGAGACGCCAGATACGACTGCATGCCGCCAGAATGTCGGTCCGGTGCCCGATACTACTGGACAAGGCTATGACCTGCGTTCATCTAAAAAACGGATGCAGGTTATCGTCAGTATGTCAGCATTATCAGCTCTTTCCAGATTAAACCTATGCATGCCAGAGCTAATGATCACCGCAGTGTAGGAGCACACAAACTGTAAAGAAGGCAAGCGCCCTGCCCACATGGGAGTCACTGCTTGAAGCAATGGGACAGCGTTGTGGCTGAGCTTCGAGTTTTACGATAACACTTGAGCATGCCGCAGTAACATAGCCAGCCCAAAGGCGTGACTATGTTGGTGGGAGGTTCATGACGCTGGGATTAAATGATGAAGGGACAGTACAGAAGTAGATAATAAGTGTGCTCTATGCTATACCATCGAATACGGATTACTAGCTAAGTACGAAATTCTCCACTTTCGGATGAATGCTTTAGCAGGGCTCATATATTGAATACTACTTGTTTAGATCTATGTAATGAGTGAACACGATCGGAGTGAACGATTTTCAGGATGTTGAGATCCGTGAGATATTGCCGTTGAGAACTTGCAAAGGTAAATCCATAGTCAATGATCGTAAAACAATCGCAAAGAAACTTGTAGCGACTGACGACGATCACAAGTCGAGTGTGCCGTGTCTGCCAAATCGCAAGCCTGATGCGGGCCGAAACAAAATCCCCTGAAAGACACATTCAGCTTGCCAAACACTGCATATATGCCCCTCAGAATAGCTTATGCTCGAGAGTCATGTCAGACTCAGGCTCAAGCCCAACACAAGCCCTGAAGATGTTCGTAAGGGCACCACGCTGCTTGGCGAGGGCATTAACGACCGGGGTTCCGGGGGGCGTCAGCGGCGCTTTGAGCATATAGCTGAGGATGCTCAGTACGCTGTGGAAACCTCTGTAGTCTTGGGTCGCGGCCCCGTCGCGAGAACTGGCCTTCCACTGGATGCGAGTCATCATCTCTGCCACAATGACAAGGTCAATGATCAAAGGGGAGGCAAGCAAAGAGTCCTCGCAGACGTTGAAGATCGAGATGGTTTGATGACCGCCGAGGAAGATCTCAGCATAGTACTCGTCCATAGCCCGCTTGTTGTCGCCGACTGCGGGCATGTACTTGATGACTACAGTGTGGTCGGGGTGTTCGCCTTTCTTGTATAGTACCGAATTGGCCTCAACCATGTCATCCACAACATTGGACTTTGAGATTTCCTTGGAACGGAACTGTTTCTGCGAGCTCAGGTTCTTGCCGTCGTTGTTTCCGAGATGATTGTAGCTTGCGATCGAGGTAAGCTTGATTCCGGCATTGATGAGGAAGTCAACCAAAGCAGACTTCATCTTCGTTTGGCCAGACTTGAAGTCATCACCACCAATGAAGGCGTCGTACTTTTCAGCTAGTTCGATGACACCAGGGACGAAAGTATTCTGCGGTGACCCGTTGATGAACGGTGCCTTCTCAAGAATGCAGGCCACGGCAAAGACTGTAGAAGGTGAGACTTCGCTATGACCGTCTTCGATAGCCCTAAGTAAATTGTCGCTTGTGTCATTGACACCTGGGATGATGTCCGCATATCGCTCAGTGTTGGCAGTCCACATGACTATGACCTTGTCTAGAGCGTTCTTCGTTTTGAAGTCTCTGATGTCCTCACGGATCTTCTCCACATGAGCCATGCAAGCCTTGCTTCCCTCAACTACGTTGTCTGCTCTATCCACCTGGTTGGCAGCGATGAAGTCCGGGTAGTAAATGGAGGGGAGAGGGACCATCTGTGCCATTTCTTTCTTAACCTGAGCTTTGAGAGTCGGCTCCAGGACTGCAGCTCTATCCATGGCCTCGGAAAGGTTCATGCCAGATATGTCCCTACGCGATCTCACGTTAGTTACGCTCCTTCCAAGAGGGGAGGGAAGGAACCGGCAGAGATAGGTTTTGAGGACCATATCATCCTGTACCCGTCGAATAAGAGGGTTACATGCTCCTTGCTTCAAAATCACGCAGGAGTAAACTCGATTCATCACTTACCATCCTCCAACAACAAGATCGTTCGGGTGTACCATGGGAAGAACATCATGGAAAGGAATGTTCACATCCCTGTTAGTCCCCGTCTCTGTGCCGAGCTTCATAGTAGATCCCATAAGAACCGAGCCATAGTAATTGGCAGCACGCGGCCCTTCGCGGGTGTCCCAGACTAAGCTGCGGCGATTGGCTAAAATGCCAGCAGTCACAGTCGTTCCGTTATTACCACCCAACCCAACAAGCATCATTCCGACCTTGGGGACTTTACGGTCCACCTTGAAGTCGTAGATGGTTTCCTTGGGAGTAGCAACATATTTACCGTTGGCATTCTTTGCAACACTTGTTGTACGGTAAGTATACTTAGACTGTATCTCGGAGTCGGTATAGTTGACATTGGGCGACTCCACGACGAACAAATCCTCCTTGATAGGTGTTATGGCCAAGTGATGACCATTGATGTGCCCATCCCCATTCGAGGAGGCTGAGCTGATCTCGGCATGAGGCGCCATTTTGCTTGACGAGCGCCAGAAATTTAGACAGCAAGGTCTGACCCTTTATGGAGTAAAGGGTGAGTCCGCTGCACCACCTGGAGAGGCAGAGCAGCGACCTCCTCGATGGGGATTGTGGACGCTACAAAACGTGTCAGCTACAGCTGCTCATCTAGAATGTATGAACGCATGCATACGAGTTAAGTAAGTTGGAGAACGTCTTGACGACTGGTACGACCGCGACCCGAGGGTGCGATCAACTAATGAGTTATAATGAGGCCGATGAAGGCAATTTCAATGTTTCTTATTCAACTCGGGCTGTGTAAAAACCGTGAGCTCACAAGTGACAGATTAGATGGTGAAATGTCCCAAATGAAGCGTAAGTCGCTCTTCGTCTTTTTATAATATAATAACGGGAGCTTCGGCAACCACGGCTTGACCTACAGACTACTAGGCTTGATCAAGATAAAGCCAACATTCACCTGCAGTAGTAGCTTATCAAAATTTCGCTTGAGTTCGAATGTAGTCAAATCTCTAGGTAGGTCGTTATCACATTTGGGTGTCAATTGCATGCGTGTCGTGTCTCCTGGCCCACCCATCACACGATTCTCAAAGAACGAGCGGGGTTGTCGACGCAATGATTGGCCGGCTAAGGTATAGTTTGGAAGGCAACACTAGCGGTCAACGAACGCAGTTCGACCTCTTACGCAGTAAGCTGTGCGATTTCGGGCCGCTGGGCAACGAGGTTTCCAACGTGCTGCTGTATGTTGCGCGAATCTACACAGGAAGGAATTATAGAAGACGTGCCCACTGATCCAGTCCTCCAAGGTTAGCAGACCTTTGAACTCCTGAGGGTCACCGGAAACGGGCACGGTATTGGGGTATACAGCAAGCACTCTTGCTTGTAAGTCTTCGACCACCTTCAACAGGAGACAGAAATAGGGTCAAAGTAGAAGATATACTACTCAAGTACACAGCAAACTCATGACGAGATATCAACTCGGAGCGGAAAGGTGCACCACTTATCAGACTGTCAGGTTAGACCGAACATCGATATCCTTCTCTTCCGTATCGGCATAGTTGATCCATCTTGACAAATATCAACCTACTGAGAGCGTGAAGATCGCCGACTCGGTAGATTTTTGTACTTTACAGTAAGCATGTCAATACTCTCGGCGTTGAGCAGTTGAGCCTCTTACTTCGGAAGCTGGCGCGTAGATTTCCCTGTAAATCAGGTTCGGGCGTCAAGTGGAGATTTACGAAAATATACAACAACAGCAGCCTCAAGTCTCAGCCAGCGGGCCAGCGCGAAACAGTCTTAGCTAGTGTCAGACATGCGGGCTCGCCCGCTTACGAAATCCAAAGCTAGGCAAGCCTTTGCAGCAATTACCAAACTACGTATAGGAATGATAGCGAAATCACCAAAACTCTGGAGTTTTGATAGTTCACAATAGAAGGAGAGGTATGTCTTCTCAGAATCGGGTTGTTATATAACATAGAAAGTTACTAAATCGCAAGTTTGTAGCCTGAATTCTATGATAGATTGAGCTGTGTCCAGTTTTCTCGTATGAAAACTGGGCAGGACATGGAGAATTCGCGGGTGGTATCCGCATAGACTCGATGAGCACCGTAGATCGCAGATTCTCATTAACACTGCATGGGTACTACGGTGACAACCCAAATGACGGTCAGTGGGTCATGAGACGATACGGAAACTGGAGACAAGTCTAATTGGTATTTCATACGTAGGTACGTTAGGTAGGTAGAGAGATACGCGCCAGACAGGAAGTACGGAGACGAGTTGGAGGATGTACTACCACGGTGAGGTAAGACGCGTGAGCTGTTTCAGCAACATGCCCTGGAGTGTGTATAAGGAGAAACGAAGGCCAACAAGGCCGCTACTTAGCTTACTATCACTTCGGATTCCAATTCCTATTGCCAATGATATTTCTACGAAGCCTATCTTTCACGCGAGTCAAGCGCCGGAATGGTGCTACTATTGCCTGCGTCATTCTCACGATACGAGGGACATTGACGCCAAGAGGTGTACCAAGGGCATTTGAACAAGCGCTAGTCTAGAACACATCAGAGCGTTATTTTTGGCTTCGAGAAGCGTCTCAGACAGATTGCTAACCTGAACTGTCTGAACGAATGACACAGTAAGCATGTAAAGCGGGAATGTATGACAGCTTTGCCCCTCTCGAGGTCCTTAACCTCGTCATCATGTTTCGCAGATCTGCTCATGTCAAGTGGGAGATTCTGATCAACCTGGGGCAAGGCGGGTGATCTCTTTGATATGAGCGAACAGGGTCTTCGGTAACGATAGTCGCCGCAGGTCTGAGAAACGGTTTGGCGGTGGGCCGTTTCGGTGGGCCATTGGGTGCTCCAGATTGCGACGGATCTTGAGATGCAAGAAGTGTAATCTCTGGCTATCGCATCAGATAGACAGCAGGACGTATCAAATGCACATCACACTGGCGCTTATTGTAGACAGCACATCATCGTGGAGAAGTCTGCCGCGGCCAGCAGCTGACCACTTCTTTCGCTAGCGAATGACGGCGTCAAGCAAAGCAGCAAATGAATCGAGGCGCCATGATCCGAAACAGGAAGCATCTCGAAGCCACCCAGCCGCATATGGCATTGCGCAAGGGTCCTGGAATGGGTTGCATGAGTCTCATTGACTGTGGGTTGCTGTGCTGCAGAGTTGACGTTCCATCTTGCTATTATGTAAATTGCAGCCAGTGATTACCTAGTTACGATAAGCTGCTGTCTCCACGACGACGGTAGGTTCATTTCAAGGCTGATTGCGACAATGTCGAAGACAGTCACATTAGGGTCTTATGAATCAAGGGTACAGGGAATAATCGGGAACTCTGGTATGTACTATGGTGGAATTGAAGGGGAAAGACCAATCCAAATGGGAGGATAATGCACTTCAGCGCCTTGCAAGACGCCGCGAAAGGGACCGAGAGGGAATTCATTTGGGGAAAGGGGCAGCTAGAGCTGCAAGGTACCCGTGTATCACCTACCTTAACTTAGGTACTGTAGTAGGCACCTTACCTAGGTAAGTAAGTACAGTAGGTGGTCGACCTGTGGTTCTCCAGCGTCTCTGTGTTTCCGTATCGCGTGGAGAGTGGCTACTTTACCTACCTAAGGTACAGTAATCAAGTTGGGGGGGGGGGGGGGGGCCGCGAGATAGTGAGCTCGCTTTTATAATGACGGTACACCAAATGAAGCGAACCTTTGGTGTTCCTTCACCTTCGTGCAGTATGTGAGATCGTTCTGGAAATGCAGGAACTTCATCTTCATCGTCTCTCATACATCACATCACATCACATCACATCACACCAGTTCAGACCAGCTGTCCCTCGGCTAAAGATCAAGTGATCGGCAAGAGAGACACAAATTGGGTTATGCTTCGACATCTGCATCCGCATCCGTGTCACCTCCGCGCTCGAGATCTCGCGGGGAGACTGTAAGCCGCACAAGCCCAATGCAGGGACACTGACAGGGCAACCTCGATCCATTCTGGCTAACAGTACTACGTACATAAAGTAGTATTGGAATGTGGAACCCCATGCCCATTCCGGGGTTAGCCAGCCATCACGAGAACAGCAAGTAGCAAGGACAGGCCGTCCGTGCAATCTGCGACAAGGAAACAGGGGTCCGACCGGGGTACATCAACACCACCCACAGTTCCGAGACGGTTGCCGCAACAGCTCCAAACCCTTTCACCGATCTTTACCACCACTTGGTCTTCGTCTGCGGTCTGGCATTGTTTCTACACCAGCGTTTGCACTTCGTCAAACAAACATCCCTGAAGCCACCGCTATCTGTGGCAGCTGTCTCTGACATCAACCACGGCACGCCATCCGGATCGGTAGATTCAAAGATCTCGGGTCCTTGTTTCTAAAACGCCGAGCTCTGGGTCCTGCGTAAAGTCATCGACCCGTGACATTGGTCTCTTGGAGGGGTGGAGTTTGAGATTTCGCGCCTTGAAATCTTGTCATACAGGACTGACTCTCTTTCCATCATCGCGACCAGCAAAATTGGGAAAAACGTCATACTCTGGAGCTGACACTGTCGTCTCATCCGCCGTATAAACTGCCGCCAGGGTTTTACGGAACGTCCACAACGAAGGGAAGGACTTCTACTCATCGAATGCTGGGGCGAAGCAGATATCGAGTTCCTGAAGAACGGAGAAGGAAGGGAAGCAAGCAGCATACTAGCCGAGATGGCAGGATCATTGCGCGAGTCGGCTTTCATGCCGGCCATTAAGTGCTCACAATGTGGAAACGAGATTGAGATCTCGAAGATGGGAGAGCATATTTGCAGTGGCTCATTTGCAGCAGAACGTTCGTGGTTCCAAGGCAGCGTCTCATATTACAGCTAACCATTGATTCAGCAGCACCTCCCCCGCCAGACGTTCTGGGCGGTGCCTTTGCTTCTCTAAAACAGACAGTTTGGGGATTTGGTAGTCGTGCGGCGCCACCTGCCGTTGACACGTCTGCAGCAAGTATGATTCCCAAGCAACGAAAACGGTTGGCTCGTAGAACTAACCGTCCTCTCAGACCATGCTTTCGCGAGAACAGACGACTTGACACCAGTGAGTGCTTCAACTGGATCTAGGACCATCTCGCCGAGGACACCTACTGGTCGACTGGGTGCCGAACCGAACAGCAATGATTACTTTTCACCAGCAATAGCCGACATGACATCACCAGGGCGAAATGGGCGACCAGGAGGTTATGGCGGGTTGGGGGAACCACAATCATATGAGCCCGAGACAATGTATGGTGGTTATAGCTCAAGTCCGCAGAAACAACCACAGGCTGCGCCAAGCGTACTGCAGAGGATGAACACTATTGCGCCGGGTCCTTTTGAGATGAGCCGAAGAGCAAAGGCGAAGAATGATAGAGCGATAACCCCGGAATCGAATGCGGATGAGGCGGCGAGGAACGGGTATGGCATTCAGCGCCCTTCCACGGCAGCATCTTATTCATCGAATAACAGTGGCAGTATGGCGCCTCCACGTGTTCCACGAAAGAACGGATATGGCGGATTTGGACCGCCTCAGCGCGACCAGGATGACGAATTTGAGCCACGGCCGATGAACGCGACTCAACGTTCTGAGACGTTCCCGAAGCAAAGCCAAAATATGTTTACTGAAGTGCCTGCACGTGCTCCTTCTGCACCAGGCACCCGGCCGGACCGGTTACGAAGGCCTACTAACGAGAATACGGAGCGGCCAGTAATGAACCAGGACCGGGAAAAACGACCGTCATTCGGGATGCGCGACACTTCTAAACCGCCACCGCCGCGCAAGAGCTTAGTACGACCACCAACGGCCGGCCGGGATTCGCCATCCATCAATCTAGCCGATGAGTTCGGCGTCGGCAACCCATACCACGCTCCTTCGGTCTCGCAATCGTCCAGCAATTCGGGCTATAGTCAGATGTCGCAACCGAGTCAGCCGAGTTCCAACTCGAGCCCGGCACGCTCAATGGGGTCCCGGCGGACGCCATCCGACACATCCAATATTGATGCTTTGATGAATGATCTTCAGTCATCCATGGACTCGTTGAAGCCTAAGGAGTTATTATCAGCACCCAAGCCTACGCCAATGGATAACGATACCCGCTTTAGCGACCGTCGGGCGCGACCTGATGATTCTAGATATGATCCGGCTGTGCAAGGTGGACGGGCATCACGACCCAGGTCACCCTTAGCATCGCCACCTTTGACTGAGATGTCATCTAGGATTGATCCTGCTATCCAAAGTAGCCGAAGTCGCGACCCTCCACCTCAAGGTCACAATAGAAAGCCGTCATTGGGTCGCTCACGAGGCGACTGCAAAGCTTGTAAGCTCCCAATCACAGGCAAATCAATCTCATCGGCAGATGGTCGATTGAGTGGCCGCTACCACAAAGCTTGCTTCGTCTGCACGACTTGTCAAAACCCCTTCACTTCTTCAACGTTCTACGTACTGGATGACAAGCCATACGACGGTGAATGCTACCATCGACTCAATGGAAGCTGCTGTGGTACTTGCGGGAATGGAATCGAAGGTCAATACCTTGAGGACGAATCTATGAGCAAGCACCATCCTGGCTGTTTCTGCTGCGGTGACTGCGGACAGGTTCTGCGGGACGGCTACTTCGAGGTGAATGGCAAGGCTTACTGCGAACGGGATGCCTGGAGGCGTATACAACAATCTGCCGTGACCAAGGGCCCGGGCCGCGGCGGAATGAAACCACAAACGAACGGTCGTCCCTTTGGTCTACCGAGCGGTAACCGGCTTGGCCCTCCCGGCTTGCGACCACGCATGGAGAAGAGAATGACGAGATTAGGCATGATGTGAATGGCTCTAAGCGGTGTTACATACCAACACCCCTAATGATGAAAGCCCCTTCTTTTGTTGAGGGACCTTCGACTTCGAACACTATACTGAAACTAGGACGTTATAATATTCATCGCGAGCACAAGGTCGGCCTTTTGGGTCTCAGAAGCTTGGAGTCTATTGGTTTTGGTTCAGGAAACCGCGCTGCCTGGCATATACCCAATATTTCTTTTCGACTATATACCCCTTGATGTGGGTTTCCCCATCTACTTCATTCATCGGAGTACTATCATTTGCGGAGGCTTGGGCACAGACAGCATTGAAATTGCGTTGGACGGGATCAACATGATTCGAAATAGGGAGTTTGTTCGCATGGCATGGCATTGCACGGCATGCTCGGAACCGCTGATAGCCGTGATGGCGTGTGCCGCATGTCTCATGATGATGGGAAAGACATGGTTTAGTATTATATTCATGTCAGGGTGGACGCTGCACGGAAACTGCTGTAGATGCATTCTTTACAACTTACTGTGTAGAGCAGCATAGCCAATTATCTGTTGTCATGCAGATGTAGTAATTTCAAACAATCTCAACATTCCTCATCCCTCCCCTTGAATTCAGAGTAATACGGCCCGAACGCAAGACAATTCGTGTCGTGAGATTGCCCTCCGGATAGCTGCCGAACGATTGGAAGCATCTTTATTGCAAGGTCTATCTGTTTATATTTCAATTGCTTGGTTTTTTCACAAAGTATAAGTACGTACAATCATTGGAGTACATTAGCCCGCAAGGGATAATTGTGCATCCAGAGACCCGACGGCACCACCGATCCTGCAGGTGTCAATATCTTACCCCGGCTGTCTGCTAACGAACGCCACCGGTAATTGTTCACGATGTAAAAGATTTGTCTTTACCGTCTTCTGCTCCAGTCGGAGATTTCCTTTCCAGCCTATAGACACTCGTGACAGGTTACCTCGATTCTCAAATTCTCCTTGTATCCTGTTCCAGATGAACGAGCACCACGGAGTACGAAGTCACGCTAGATGAGATACGAAATGAGCCTTCCATGATACAGTAATCATAGCTTTGCATAAGTGTGGGCTTCGTATTCATCCACCTTAAGATACCAATAGCATAAACCGGGTTTTCGTGATTACTCACTTAAGTATGTATCGTTACCTATCTGGATGGGATAATCGCAACACGCTTTCGACATCCGCTTGATGTTCGAGTATCATACGACGCCTGGGTTCTCTTCACCCACTCTGAAAGCACACAGTCCAGCTGTGACGTCTTGGCAAGTGAGATACAGAAACCTATCAACACTTACTATGGCGTAGCCGTGGTACGACGGGCGTCACACTTTAGCAACTAAAGATTTTTGGCGTAGCGCAGTCAGCAAGAGGTCCAAATTCGAAACTGACTGGTCACCGGAACGAGAGGCTTGAAAGTTGTACCCAAAGAGGTTAGTGTTGAAATGTGAGAAACACGGCTATGAGTATCGATTGGTTACTTAAGGTATGTAGGACTCTCAGGATGTTGTCACTGACGATCTCCTTGGACATCAAGTGTTAGTGGTAGCTGATCTTATTCGTTCGTGCTGTGATTACAATTCTTGGGAGACGATGAGAGCTGTCACCGGGGGTCATGAACGACTTGTTCTTGACCCCCTGCTAACAATGAGCAAGCAGAGGGTCTCTACTTCGAATAAATCGTACCGACGAAGCGTTCTATCTAGTGTCGAGAGAGACCGTTGAATCTTGCAATTAAAGTAAAGTGCTGACCGCTCAGAGGTCTGATCATCCAACGGGTCACGACAGGAATCTGGTTCCTATCGCAAACGGCGACAGGTACAGTATCACCGAGCTCGGGCATGGGTAGCGCATCCGCTCATGAACATCGTCATCAGCCTAGCGATTGATGTAAGTGCCAGATTGGCTGGTTTTTCCGAAAAGCGGTCCCCTGGATGTCTCGTTTCAGCTTCGTTTGCACCACTCTCCATGCAGTGTCTAAGTTGAACTTGGGGGCGGGGTAGACCGTCAGACCGTCCAGAGCCCTCAACGCTAGGAGGAGCGCTGGGAGGAGCACTGGGAGGACGTTTCGCACTGATGAGATAGGGGTTCACTAGCTTATCTCCTCTACTTTTTAGTAGCTCAATAGCCTGAGATAAGCTGGCCAGGTGGCTGTTAAGCCTCGACGAATTCAGTCAGAATACCGGTCCGTCGCAGAAGGAATTTATAATTGGGATTATCTGGGCCATGGTCTGTTGGCCGCTTTTACGACACGCACCATGCGCTTGACCGTGAGGCCTTACTATCGTACCGCTGTGCTGTACAAACGGCCTTAGGCGGGCTGCCTGTAAACTGCCAAACGTATCACGAGGCATCGGGGACGAACAGCCACTGAACGCTCAGATGGCATGGCCCACATCGACTGCTCGTAGAATTAGATAGACACCTGCCAGATGAACAAGTTGCATAGGCCCAAATTACGATTGAGGCGTTCCACGAAGAAGCGGCTGATCTCCCATGGATTGCTTTTGATAGTCAATGGATCCTAGCCCGGATAGGCGAGTACAAATTTCCAACCATCCACTTTTCAGTTGATCGCTGCCGGCTCACGATATGATTACTTTCCCGCCTACCCGTATTTCTTCCACTCTAAAACAACCTCCCATTTCTTTCGTTCTCGTATTCCTGGTCGCCCTTCGGTCCCATCTTCCCGACCTGCTTTCATGGATTTCCGTCGTTGAGAATTTAAGACCAGCCTTCTGCATCGCTGTCGACTTCTTTGAGAGAAGTCCGTCCGTTCCTTACAAAAACCACGATTGTCACGACCTTCGCAAGAGCTGCTGCTCCGCTAGGCAACACTACACAATCCTCCATTGCGACTAAGCACGATGCGTGTATGACGGCCCGTCTCGTACAAACGGCTTCGATTACGATCGAGCGCTCGGGAGGATAAGACAGTACATCGTGTTCCGTGTTTCACGGGCGTGGCGGCGGGGAATGATGTTGGCAGTCCAGCCGCGCCGCCTATTGTCGCGGCCAAAGAATCTGTTCGTATTTGCCTTGTTGGCCGCAGTCCTTTATTGGACATTACTGCACAGGTCGTCCAGCGGATATCATATCGTAGGATCGCAGAGTGGACTATCGGAGCATCCTGCGCCTCCGCTACAAGTTGCGCCATCTCTGAAGGACGGGCACTCGGAACAAACTCCGTTGGAGGAGGACAAGCTGCCTGGTAAACCGGCGGGCAAGAACCCACCGATTGACACGTCGAAGGGCGGCTCGAATTCAGGCAAGAGTAGTCAGGAATATGCGGGACCCAGTGACTCGACCGGCGATGATGAGGACATGGTCTACACTGATGAGGAGAGATTGCAAGAGGCACATGAGCGGAAAGAGAAAGCGCTGCGCACCCAGTTCGAGAAAGAAAGTGAAGATTTAGCAAAGTAAGTTCGGTAGCGTAACGTTCCTGCATCCTTTCGCATCCTAGCTTTGAAATCTAACGGCCCCCCACAGGCAACCGGATGCAGGCGCCCTATATGGGAACACTCTCGCGACTCTGGTCAACAAGACGTCGCCTCGCAAACTGCGGTACGAGGCTGCATTAAAGCCCGGGAAGGAGACGACGGGCTTCAGTCCTGACAAGCCTCAAGTCTATGATCCATATCCTCATTACAATGGGAAAGAGTGGAAGGCTACGAAGAAGGCCAGTTATGTCGCTTGCGATGGACCAGATGGTGTTCAAACGGAGGATATCATGGTCTTCAAGGGCACTCCCCATGGATTCCCCCAGCCGGGCTTCGGTGGCTACGATGTACTTGATATTGACGGGAACCTCTGCTTTGAGCGAGAGACCAGACTTAGCCCGTATGGGTACTCGCAGAAAGGGGGCTATGACAAGAAGCCCTCGGATTGGAGTAAGGTCAAATGGGGTCAGTTACAGGAGATGTGCGCTCGAAAGAACAAAGCTCGGTTCAACCTGCAAGGACCGCAAAACCCCTATGTGGATGGTCTCTACAGCCGGGCTAATTCCACGGCGTCTACGATCGCAACAGATGATGATTCTGGCTCCAAGGCAATCTACGCATCAGAGGAAAAGAGCACCAACGACGATATGAGCCGAGGGGGTAAGTCGCAGCAACCAGCCAAGTCCCGCAAGCCCGTGTCGCGTCGGAGAGGCTTGTTCGCCGGGCAGTCAAAGCAAAGCGAGGACATCGTCAAGGAGGAACGGACTGCTCTACTGATTCGTACATACACTGGAAAGGAGTATAGCGAGAACGACAAGCAAATCATCCGCTCGCTCGTGACCGAGCTTGCCTTGCGCACGGGTGGCCAGTATCAAGTGTTTCTCTTTGTGCAGGTCAAGGATACTTCCATCAACATCTGGGAAAATGACGAGACCTACGAATGGACGCTTCATCGTAGCGTACCGCCCGAATTTGTCGACATGACCGTTCTTTGGAACGATGATGCCACGCTATCTACGTATCCGAAGTTAGGCTACAAGCAAGCCAGTGTTCATGTAGCGCAGTGGCTTTCCGTCCAGAAATTTGCGCAGGAGTTTTCCGAATTCGACTACGTCTGGAATTGGGAGCTCGACTCCCGGGTGACTAGTCATCACTACGAGTTTCTCGAGAAGTTGGTGTCATTCGCGAAGAAGCAGCCGCGTCGGGGGTTGTGGGAACGTAATGAGCGATATTACATCCCTTCCGTGCATGGCGACTACGATACAGATTTCAGAAAGGAGGTCGAGCGCCGTGCTGTCAATGGCTCAGTATGGGGACCTCCAGAGTTGCCTTTCATTAACCCGATCGGACCGAAGCCACCAGTCAAGAATCCTGAAGACGACGATTACAAGTGGGGTGTTGGCGAACAAGCCGATCTCATCACTGTTGCTCCTATCTTCAACCCTGTCAATAGTTCGTGGATAGGTGCAGACGATGTCTGGGGATACAATGACTCCTCTCATTCCTCTCTCTCTTTACCGCGAAGAACAACAATCATTACCCAGTCCCGGGTTTCGAGGCGTCTTCTTAACATCATGCATGTAGAGAATCTGCGAGGAAACCATATCTCCTCGGAAATGACAACACAGACTGTCGCATTACTACACGGGCTCAAAGCTGTCTACGCTCCGATGCCGATTTTCTTCGACCGAGCATGGTCTGGGCAAGGCTTGGCAAAGTGGTTCAATGGCGGCTGGGATGGCGAGAGTGGTGGTATCGGGAGCGCAATGGGCTGGGGCAGAGAAGGCCGATTCAGTGGCAGCACCTGGTACTTTCGGGCTAATCCCCCGCAAAGGCTGTATATGAACTGGATGGGCTGGGAAGATACGAGCATTGGTGGTCCGGAATGGGAGGAGGTCCACGGCCGCCCATGTCTGCCACCTATGCTGCTGCACCCGATCAAGGACGTCGTCGAAATGGAGCCTGGTCATTCGAGCGAGTCAAAGCTGCCTTACGCTTGAGCAGGCTCTTCGTGCTTGCGTCTTATGCTAGCACGAGCAAGTCGTCCCAGACTGTGCCCGGGGTCTTGGACCAGTATGTCAGAGCGAGTATTCACTCAAGGACAGATCACCTACCACTGGACATCTGGCGTTTGCTTGGCATGACCGCGCTTCTAAACTCACGGGTAGTGCAAAGCAACAAGCGATGCAAGCGCCTCTAAGCTTCCAAGCCTGAGGTGTCGAATCTGGGATTTGTTCATCAGTGGCCGTGGATGATCTTTGCTAGCTTGTCAGTGTGCAGCACGGCAAGTGGCCTCGTACCGCTCCTGTATTCATTATTCAATCTTGAAAGAGTGGTGTGTGAGACTGACGATGGGCCAAGGGAGCGGCCAAAACTTCTGCGACGAGAAAACGGTGTACAAAGCTCCCACAACGGGAATGAAAGCATTCAAGTACGAACTCATCATTGCATTGCACGGCGTGTTGGTATTACATGGGAAATGGCATTACATTTATATGCATTGAGGGAGAAGTCTCAAAGACTCACGATCGTTTGATGATATCCATTGTCTTTGATCATTCCAAGCTCTTGCTCATCTTGATTTATAGACAATACTCTGAATTTGACGAATATATCAACGCAAGCTTACTTCTTGATGCGTCTTCGATGTGATTCCTTATGCCGAAACCTCACGAGTCACAAATACTTCATGCGGGCATGATTACAATGATGTAGCGCGCCTGCCGAACCGAGGTCGGACGATGAGGCGTCGGTGAAGATTAGTGAGCAATGTAGCCATCAACATATCAGAGATGCTAGACGTAGGCAACCTCCGGTCATGGTCGATCCAAGTAACCGAGATTGGTAAGGACACTGACAGTGTATCGCAAGTCGAAAAACCGACCATGCCTATTTCCTTTCGTTGCTCAACAGTCATTCGACGCCCGATTTTCTCTATCATCCCTCAGCGAAGGGGTATGACCACAACGAGCAGCAACGCAAGCAACGAATATTATGCGAGCCGGTGAGATGGTAACAACACGAGCCTATGCTCTTTTTTATGATTAGGATTCACGGCTCGACCTCGTTAGTCATGCTGCACCAATGCAAGACCAAAATAACTCCCGTGCGCTACTGCTGCACCATGCTCTAATCCTAAAGCGAATCAGATAATGCATCAGCAGCTGCGTGCCCTTCTCCGGCCGCAAGTCGGAATTACCACATGTGTGAATTTGTCTAAAGAGAGTGCTTACAACCCCTATGACCAATTTTTCAAGTGACATGACGTTGGGATAAGCACCGAAAGATCGATAGATGGTACGGAAACAAGCTTTCGCTTCTGACGCCCTTCGCGTCCTGAAGGGCGCAGCTGCTTGGCGAATTCTCATGATATATGCGCTCTAGAATTCGTGATGGAGATGAGAAATAGCTCTGGTCAATCAATGGCTCTGGTCAACGACACAGGTATCATGTATAACACGAGCGTCGGACACAAGCTTCCGGCCAAGGGGAGCAGCATGCTAGGAACCATCGGCGTTAACACGCCGTTCGTCATCCAGCTGAATCTTACTAGGATTATAATGCAGCCAGGTGGCTCAGTCCCTATATAGAATCATATTCCAAATTTGAGGCTGAGATGACATAATGGTCCGACGGTGTACCATGACACCTAAAGAATGGTTAGGGTCGATTCTACGTAGATAAGGCGGGTTAAGACGTGATAGTGGGTACTTCCCCAGTCAGACAAAATGTAGGCTCCCACTCCGTGGCAAAGGGTATTTCCGACCCCGCCGTAACGGTAGGAGATCCGCTGGGCATCAGTAATCCCGTACGCGCATGGGCTTCCTCTGTCTGATTCCACGTGCCATGACAGGAGGTTCCAGGTCGTAGGTTGCAGGTCTTACTTGGCCAGCTATATCGTATATGGATGGGCTAGATTTGGTATACTCGATGATGGGTCTCTCAGGGTCCTGGGATGGCGATGGGCTTATTAGGAGGAGGTGACCCGCTGAGGGTCGTCATCATTCGACCATTATTCAGTCGAGCTCCACGACATACATCGAAGCTGAGTAGAAAGTGGCCAGGGAGGCGGATTGAAGAATAACGCCGCTGAGCTGCTTTGTATCAAGTTTCGACGCTCCAAGCAGTGCTTCAGCCTTAGCCCGCAATATACAGCCGTGATGGCGGACGCTCAAGGCTCGGTGGACGAACCGCTTATGCCGCTCCGTCGCCAGCGTGCATGCCTTCCATGCTCCAAGGCCAAGGCCAGATGCAACTTCCGGGACAATAACGCCGCCAGCGGATGTGAACGGTAGGAATACCTCCTGAGCCGTGCCACAACAAGGCTGCACTCATCGGGACCCAAGAGACTAACATGAGTACAGATGCAGCCGAATGAAGGTAGAGTGCGCTCCGCAAACAACCAAGGTCCTGAGAAGACCGAGACAGCTTAAACCGTTTTCAAGGTGTGTTGTTATTCTGATTCTGATCCTGTGTCGTATGACCAAAACGCCACCCCTGCGGTCGCGCACCCATCCTTGAAGCTAAACATTACTTCAGTCGAGTTGCTCCGTCAAGGCAGAAGATAGACGACATCACGTCGCTCTCGGAAGCCAGCTCCAATAAGTCTTTGTCCATACGTGATGATGTTGATGCCGTGGGCGATGATTCGTCTTTGCGAACCCCATCTTCTATCCCTACGCCAGACTATTTGGACAACAACTCTTTCCAGTCTTTTGGCTTAGACACCTATGGCCATCCTTCTCCACATCTCGACCTTCCACCGTTCTCGACACCACCGGTTCCCAACTATCCACCGCCGCCTAGTCTAGACTATGGTGGAGTGAAACCAGCGAGTCCTGGGTTTGGATTAACTTGGAATGTAGCAGAGCAAGCAATCTCTCTGTTCAAGACGAAATTCACCCCCGAGTTCCCTTTCGTAACGCTCAGTCACGAGATGTTTGCGGAACAGCTCTACTTCGATAAGCCATTACTCTTTAAAGTTATAATGCTCGTGGCTGCACCTATCACAATCGCGAAGCAGAGGGAGATCAAGCGAATGATCAGCCGCTATATCGGCCAGCATCTTTTGGTCTTGGAGGAGCGGGAACTAGACCTCCTTCAAGGTTTGCTAGCATTCATCGCATGGTACTTTCCTCCAGGAACTTGGTCGGCGTGCTAATACTGACTATTGGTCAGGGGAAACCATGGTTTTCATCTGGACCAACAGAATACACAACTGATTTACCTCGCCGTTGGACTCGCCCATAACCTCGGGATCACACGCTTTCCACCTTCATGCACCCAGATCATTAAGCAAGCAGCCAATCCGGTACATGTCAATGGCACAGTGAACGGGCGTATTTCGAACGCTGCGGTTGATACCTACCATAGTCTCGAAGAAATGCGTGCATTTCTTGGGTGCTACTACATCACCTCCATGTGAGTTCCCCCAGTCTCACGAGCATGAGGACACTCATTAAGAGTCTCAGTAACTCGTCCCAATTTGGTCGTTGTAACTCTCTCAGAAACGATTACGTAGACTACTGCCTAAACTACGTCGTACAATCTGCCGATTACTGGACGGACAGCAATCTTGAAAAGATGGTCCAGCTCCAGCTAGTTGTTGATCATACATTGAACGCCGCCCTGCCGGCAGATGATTCTGAGCACCACGAGTCTCTAGCTTGTCTGGCGACTGATCATCTACGGCCAGTACGTGCCCGGCTTTATAATATATGCGAAACCTTCAACCATGACCAAGTACAATCAGGTCGGTTTCGGCGCCATCCTCTGACTTGGTAGCCATCGACTGACGCCTGTAGCCACGTTCTGGTTGCACTTCAACCATGCACTAGTGCGACTTTACGAACCAGCAATCTGGACCCCGTCCTCGCCTACCGAACTTGACTCATTCTGCCGATGCCAAAGCCTTCTCTTCTGTCTACAGGCCGCGAGATCCTTCTTCACCGCATTCCTGATGTCGAGTCCTGAGGATTTGCTCTCCCACTCGTTCGTCTCGTTCGCGGAAATGGTCACCGTCCTGGTAACAGCATCGAGACTCCTTCTCCTCAATACCGACGACTGGGACCTCGGGACCGCACGGCAGACGCTCGACTTACCGGTCATTATGGACCAATTGGCTACGGCGTTCACGAACGCGAGTCTGTTGCGAAAACAGCGTGCTCTCGAAAACGTCGCAGGGGTTACCATTGGGTTGGAAGATTATCCCGACGACGAGAAGGGCGATCCCTTCCTGCAGTATGTAAAGAAAATCAAGTGGATCAGGGTCTGGTTCCAGAGTCGGCTCGCAGCTGGAGGAGCAGTTCTTCCTGATGGACTGGATGTTGCGCTGCCTGATTTATGGTCCCTGGATGAGAGCGCGAGCAGCCAGTTCTGGTTGGGCTTGACGGGCAACTTTAGTTGGAGTATGTTTAGCTTCTAATGGATTTTAATGGAAGGTGTGGTGGTGAACACGGTACCATGAGATGCCACCCGAAACTGATATATCTAGTAGTACACCAAGTGTTAAAGCACCATTATGAGTGCGAAGTCTGCGTTTGAGACGACTAGATTACGTTGAGGGAGCGTACGTGGTCGAAACTTGCATGCACTACTTATCGATATCAACGGCCTTCACGGCACACTCGTTCAGGTCCGGCAGCTGATCAAGAACTATAACAGAAATGAGCTGGGAAATTCAACGCAAGCTAGCTTAGTCAGCTTCTCGGCCCCTTCGAGGTTACGTCAAGGCTTACAGAGATGATATGCAAGGATGGGTAAAGGTGGCACAGAACCTCAACCCCGGGGATATCCTTTAGCATCCGATCGTTCTTTCAACGTACGAAGGTCGCTGCTGGCAAGGCGTTATCTGAGGATGTTGGAAGTAGACTACTGGGCCATTAATAGAAGACTTGGGTATGCTTATCATTGCCTAGAAGCTCAACTAAGTACAATATAATGACTTCTAACCGTTCATTGAGCCAACTTCATCCAGTTGATATTGGAACGCCTTATGCGTCCGCTCGAGTGGACAAATGACTTCTCTGGCGCTTATGGGTGGGGTACCCGCGGCTTGTTCTTCCCGATAGTCAGGAACACGATGAACTTAAGAGTCCCCCCAAGCCGCCTTTAAGTGTACATCGCGTCCAGACACCACTTTGGCTGTAGTATGTGTGAAAGGCTCCGGCGCCGTTTTGGGCGGGAAGACAGAACAACCCTGGTATCGTGTATGCTTCGAACCCTCTGTTCAAGTATCCCACCTGCATACCATCAAATGCGGCGGCAATACCAGCGTCGGTGGAGCATTTCTTCGTGACTGCAAGATTACAGTAAGCGAAAGTTTACTCAAGGTTGGACTCACACATCGTCGTAGGCATCCGCGACCTCGGTATTTCTGTCTGCCATGATGGGTATCGTAGCCCAAGTCTGACAATTTTTCGTGTACTTGTTGAGGTGCTTGTTGTGGTATGCCACAAATGTCTGAATTCCAGGTGCAGCAAGATCGCCGTTGGAAGACCTGGGAAACCCTCCCGTATTCTGCGCGTATCCTCGGGTGTTCTACGATACACCTTGACTTTCAGGCCGTTCAGTACAAGAGGCCGGTTTCCCAAGACTTTGAACGCAAGCCACAGAACATCCCGAGGGGTATGGTATGAGACCTAAGGAAAGAGTAGTATTGGTATTTCCAAGGTGCTACACGTCAATAGGTAGTAAAAGCTGATCATATCTACGGAACAACGACGTTATTCTGTAAACAGTCAAAAGTCTTTGGTCCCGACCACAGTCATAGCCAATGGTGAGCTCTGAGTAGAATTAGGGGCTCGGTGCTCTTCGACCAAATAGTGAAGGCTGAACATTATCCACTTGAGAATAAAATTCACTAGTGCGCGACTTGCATGGGAGAAATTGCAATCCTCGCATTTTTAATACCGATCCTGGAAGACGCAGCCGCAGGGCAGGCAAAACCGGGGGCACACTGTCTTGCTCAAATTCAGATGCGTTGCTGCACGCAGGATAAAGTCACACTTGGTAATCTTTGGGCCGAGTCCTTAGCGAAGGCTGGGATTTGCAGAGAACGGAGGGGTAGTACAGCGAGACTGCAGGTGAGTGTAGAGTGTGATGACACCGCCTTTCTATATGCTTCAGCTAAAGATAGAACTCTATAACATCAAGGGAGGAGGATGCAAACATCACCGTCTTCATTTCATTATCTAATAACGCAGTACATGTATGATGTACTTCCACCCTCCTCACGAGGGCGATCGAAGTAGTAACGGTAGTAGTTTCCCTGCTCCCCAAGACTTGAACACATATTCATCCCTTTCGTGTTTTCCATCTTCAGTAGCTTAGCGACTGCTCAAAGAGCTGACTTCAATCAATAGTCGCCTTCGTGCTGTTGAACCCCATCCCCGTGTCCTGAAAAAACCCTGGGCGTGGATCGGTCGTTTGATGAGTGATATATAGCAAAGGGAACGAATGATGGCGTAGAAATAAAAAGGTATAGTGCAATGAATCCATCGCGTCTCGCCTTGCTCCCGTATGCAATGTTGTTAGCTCCCCAGTGACCAGCTTTCCTCGCTAGTTTGACTTCCTCATACCTGCACAATCGTGCCCGGCAACAAAAAACAACACGATCTATAAACTCCCCACATGCCGTCATGCGCTCTGAATGAAACACAGAACCACGGTGTGTTATACTGCTTTCAGACTGAGCAAGTAGTACCCAATACTTTCACGACCGTGATTTCATAACGATGCTGTAGCAATCCTCGTCGAGCCCTCGTTCACCGTTCAAGAGCTCACAGCCCACCTTCAATTCATCCCGCGCCAGAAGCGATGGACCGAATGCATGCACCTGCTTAAGCTCGTCGACTCATAGCGGCCGTAGCGCCAGCCGATGCGAGGTCTTGCTTGGCACTAACACTGCGACCCGCTACACGGGGCAAGTTACTACCGCCCAAGGTGGTTCCTGAGATTCCGCTTTGACCCGTGCTCGTACGCTTGCTGCCGGCTGCGGTGAAGGGCCCGGTCATGGCAGAAGCACGCCTTGACGGAGCTGCCGGCTTGTGTGGTGAGACACCACTTGCCTCGCGAGGTCGCAGAGTTGGTCCTGTCTTGGTGGCCCCTGGTGGCTCGGGCAGAGGTCGTGCCGTCGATATGGTATTGTGGCGCTTAATCGGAGATGACTCTCGGGTCGCAACTCGCGGGACAGCTACAGAGGAAGTCTTCTGGCCAGAGATAAATTCGTGACGGATAGCCTCTTCCGGCTTGATTCGTCGATCCGGATCCCACTTCAAACACTTGGTAAGGAAGTCGAGGAACGGCTCATCGTCGCATTTTAGTGCCTGCTGGAGAGTCTTGGACGAAGGCCGGCGCCTCCGGCCCTTACTAGACACCGTCAAGCGAGGCTTGCCCATCGAGTCAAAGAAGAGCTTTTTCCGTGTACTCTTTTCGATGAGGTGCTTCTCCGGTGGCCCGAACACCTCCATAATACAGGCCAACTGCTCCTGTTCGTTCTCGCCAGGAAAGATGGGAACGCCCGTGTACAACTCTGCCAGGATACAGCCTATACTCCACATGTCGATGGGCAAACCGTAGGTCATACCCAGAATGACCTCAGGCGAACGATAGAACCGGGACTGAATGTAAGTGTACACCTTCTCGTTCTCAAAACAGCTCGAACCAAAGTCGATGACCTTGATCTCGGAGTGCATAGGGTGTCGAAGAAGTATATTCTCCGGTTTCAAATCGCAGTGGATGACCTTGTGCTGCTTCAGTAAGCAGAGAGAGCTGAGCATTTGCTTGGTGAAGCGTCTGATAAGTTTCAGAGAGAAGCCGCGGAACGCATTTGACTTGATGAACTCGTAGAGGTTCATGTCAAGCAGCTCTGTGGAAATGCATAGATGCCCTCGGAAGTAGAAGCTATGGGTGAAGTTAACCATACTATGCTTATTCTTCGGATCCCACTCGCGGAGTTTCTGGAGTATGTTGACTTCGACGAGAGCCTGTTGGTGGAACCTCTTCTTGTTGCGGATGATTTTTACTGCGACAAGCACGCCGGACTTGTGGTCAATGCACCTCACAACTTGACCAAAACTTCCCTTTCCTAGCACATCCACGATCTCGTAGCGATATGCGAGATGGTCACCGGCAATGATCGTATAGTCCCCGCGATCATCATCGTAACCAAAGTTCGGTGTGCTGGCGCTCATATCACCGACCACCTTGGCTGCATTCTGGGTTCCACAGAAGTAGATATCGCTGTAGTCAATAATCTCCCCCCTCTCGTATATGTTCAGCATAGCAATGCGTATAGCTTCCGGCGCGTTGACTCTTTCCTTTGGTGTAGCTCTCTTACGCAAAGCATCAAGAGTCTTCGCCGCCAATTCGGTTTCTTTTCTCCTCGAAGCTAGCCTTTTCATTTCGTCCTCGGCCACAAGATCATCCTTATCCAACTCAGCTGTATATGGGTCTTGCTTGATCGAAGCCACCGATGGCCGCGGTCGAAGTATTCTCTGCATAGAAGCCGCGGCACGGGAAGTCGTCGAAGTCTCGATCAGTGAGCTATTACCGACATCTAGTGATCGCTTCGAAGTATCATGCTTTCCCTTGTCCTGCGCCATGACTGCATTGAGGCTAGATGCAGAGCTTTTTCTCCTTCGCGATTCTAGATAAGAACCTGTGGATGGCTTCGATGCATGGCTTGGACTAGGACCTTTGATTGAAGCCAATGTCGCTGAGATGGGGATTCGTGGAGGTGGCATGCTTTCCTGATGCGCATGGCTACTACCATGATCCACTGAGCCATTCGCAGGATGATTGCTGCTTTTGGAGGTACTTCGCTTCCATGACAAACTTAATTTACGTCTTAAAGAGCTGATGGATGACGGTGTTTGGGGGTCTTCAGGACTCGACAAGGGCGGTGGTGATTTGCTGACAGGTTTAGCTAACTTCTGTGCGCGTGGTCCCGTAGGCTTCTGCTGTGGCCTTGTCTCAGTAATGACTTCCAGCGGGACTGTCTTGTTCGTATCTCCACTCGTCTTGGACCTAGCAAAACTGGTACCAAAACTACTCTCACTCTTGGGAACGGATGATGAGAGGAATGGCGACACAGTAGGATTCCGTGACTGTTTATCACCCGCACCTCCGGACACGGAGTCAGATGAGCTTGTCGTATCCGCCTCATTCGGGCTGCTCACCCGACTTTGACGAACCGAGGTGCTGCTCCGCAGATTCGGTTTCTCTGGATCCCTGTCTTTGTGTCCCCGGGAAAAGAAGGTCGCTTTCGAAGCTGTCATGGGAGTCGTTGGGGTCTTGGCGATTATCCTACTTGGAGGTGGGCTCATCTTCCCAGCGCTGTTCCCTTGATCTTTTAGAGATGCTATTTTGGCTGCTGTTGGTGTGCTTAAAGGGCCTAGATTGATAGGTGGGAGTCTAAGCGGCGCTAGGTTCTTCTTCTTCGATTGACTGGGACCAAACTTCTTCTCCGAATCCAATCCGACCCCTCCCATTGTAGCCCTTGATTTCCGGGTGCTGGCCTTGCTGTGAACCTGACCAATTGGTTCGAAAGACGGCGCATTAGACAGTGTCCCGGTTGAGTTGCTGTGTATACTGCTCGCGTCAAAGGCATTACTAGCCTTTTTCTTATCGATGAAGGACAGGTCTGATGGAGCTTCCTTTGGTGATTCGTAGACTTTGGGGATCGCAGGTACCGGAGGCACATCTTCCTGCCCTTCAGCGGGCGGTGGGTTGTTGTGAATACTCAAGGCTTTTGGTGCAGGTAGCCTAGAACTTGAGGCGCTCTGACCGATACCACCGGTACGTTGTATTGAACCTGTCGAGGTCCTGTGAGTATTGAAACTCGTAGCAGAACCAACTGATAGCCCCGAGCTATAGGACTTCCTGTTTGGATCAGGGGTGGTCCTCGAGGACGATGGTGTGGACGTCTTTCGTGGGATCATGGAAGGCGAGCGCGAATGGGCTCGAGTTTCCCCGAGGGTGGGAGGTGGCGGCGCAGAGACGACTTGAGAAAGGCTTTGTGATTGATGCATAGACATACGCTTCATCCGCTGTGCATCGGTAGGTGAGATGGTCCTAGCACCTAGTCCAGTGGCATGGTTTCCGTGTCCAGGCATCACTGACTGCCTCTTCGCGGAACCCGTGGCTGACCCTGCACCACCTCTCGGAGACCGTGGAAATATCACCGACTTCCGGCTGCCGTCCGGGGTGAGCTGACTGCCGTTGCTGCTATTACTAGTAGAGAAGTTGGTGGCCGATATCCTTGGCGGAGGTTGGACCGACTTGGCCTTGATCGCCCGAGAAGGTGGGAAAATTCTAGTCCCATCTCCAGTCTGCGAACCGTTGGCGCTGCCGAATATCTCCGTAGATGTGCGGGTGCTAGAGTCCCTATCCGAAGCATGTGCCGTCAGACTCGGTCGCCGTTTCTGAGCCATGCGACTTCCGTAGTCAGAGTCAACAACACCTGGCCCAATCGACTTCCTAGGTGGCTTTCCCATGGTGGCGTTAGGGTTAGAAACAGGTGGATAATGGCTTTGGCGTCTGTTCCTCATGGCGGCGGGTGCAGTTGGCGCATCTATAATATTCGAGGAAGAAACCGATGCATTTGCCCCCATGCTTGGTTGTCTGTTGGACGTACTCGGCCTCCTCAATATAGACCCGGACCTCGTAGGCCTACCCCCTGCTGCCGCCGCATTCGGCGTAGGGTTTGCCTGGATGGAAACACGCGTGGTGTTTCCATTTTGGGTGATGTTCGGCTGGTGACCAGCCGCCATCTTGTCGACCAGAGGCTTCTCCTCAAGTATCGGCCCTTGACCGGTGGGCGACGGGAACTGGGTCAGCTTGAACTCGGTCGAGGCAGATTCCAGGCTGCTCTGCAGATCATCGAAGCTGACCGAAGGCAGAAAGTCAAAGGAGCCCGTGGTGGTGTCGCCTAAGTCACTTTGTCCCCCTCCCCCATTCCGACCAAAGGAGAACAACGAGTGATTGTTGGAAGACGAGGCACTCAGCATTGGACCGGTCGAAGTCGAAACCGTTCTCGTGTTCTCTGACGTCGGTGCCAGCTTCTTTGCGGGGTTGATGTTTTCTTTGGCACTGGAGTAAGTCGATTAGAGTTAGTATCAATTTCATCTCTGACAGACCAACACCGCATGGACCCGACGTAGAGATTGAACGTACGATCTCGTAAGAGAGTGGGAGGAATTCGCTGGTCTCGGGCCAGCAGGAACCTTGTGGTCCCTAATCATAAGTGACTGGTCGCGGAGTCGATCAGGCAGACTCGGCCTGGTATCTTCTGGGATTGTTGGTCGGGGTTTAGTAGGGTCGACAGATGCGACACAGAACTAGAAACACACGGTCGGTCCGTTCGTCGTCGAATGCGGTGTGTGGTATGCGTGTCGATGTGCGGGTTCCCCTGAATCTGAAGCCACTGCTGCTGCTGCCGCTCCTGTGATAGCCGTGCAGTAGACCCGTCCCGTCACAACGGTCAAGATCTCAGTCCGGCTAAGGAGCTGAGTTCAATCGACTTGGCTATCGCATTTCGGGTCAGACGCGCCAAAGCGAGTTGTGGTCGTCGGCTGTTATGGGTTTTGTGTGGGCAAATGATCGGTATACCAATCTCGACCAGGAATGTCGAGATCAAATGGCACTGGGCACGCACGAAATGAGGTTGGTTGGATGTTTTGTTCAGGAACAAGAAAATCAGAAGGTCGAAGGTGTCGAGGTTGCAGGTCCCCACTCAAAGCACCTGTTGTAGATGCTCTCAGTGGTCCAAACCCCGTTGCTTCTTGCAGGCCGTCCGTCGCTAGGCGGGATTTGATATTGAACAATTGCGATGAGTAGACTGACAATCCCTTGACTTGACTCCAGACAAGTCACGTACAGTATCTGGCTGGCAGGACAGACTTGATACTGCAATCGGTGGCATGAACGGTCAATCTCTATCTCTGCTCACCTTCAGCGGATGTCACTCAATCAAGTATTCGAAGGCAGTCAGTCGCCTTCTGACGGTGTCCGCGTGCGCGCTCGACTCAGGTCTGCGTCTAAATGACCCCTCTACCTGCACAGGTCAACGACTAGATTGCAGTAGTCACTTCAACTCAAGGCACCCCCTTTTACATGATTGAAGTGCTAAAGTAGGTAATTAGGTATGTACCTAAAGTAGGTAGCCTGCAAGAACGGCTGCACGAGAACTTGCAGGTGTCCCGTCCCACCGTGAAGGATCTGCAAACGGCGTCATTTGCCAGAGACTTGATATGACAACTACCTGCACCGCAATATCTGACGCGCTCGACTATGAATCCGACAGACGTCTTGTCTTGCCTGCTGGAGCCTAAGTAAATTCAGTTGGATTTGTTATTCAGCAAGCACTTGCTTGTAGTTGCTTTGACGGAGTTTGTGGCTGGTGTTTGTTCTACACGTCGAGTCAGATATCTTAGGTACCAGTTCCGCTTACTTCATTGCGTTTTATCCATACTTAAAACCAGTAATCGACACCTTCTGTATCTAGCTCATTACGCTATTAATTCCCGGAGAGAACTGCTGTGAACTCTTTTCGAGACCGCATCTACAGGCCCATGATTCACTGTTCAATAATAGCTCTGAGCGGCATCTCCCAATTCAAATGGTTTGTTGATGCACGTTCCTGGCCGTGGGCAAATAGCCAACCCACATTGAGAACACGCCGCGGGTCACTACTTTGGCTGCAGCAACCCTAACGAGGAATGGATTCTTCAAATCTTGATGGCCCGCAGATGACTGGCCGGGAAAGGGGTTTAGGCTTTGTCCCTGACTAGAAAGTGGGACATCGTGGCCGTCTATGCAACGCACCTATCAAGCCAAGCGGAGATTATCTTGCTTTGTTTTCTTAAGCGCAGTTCATTATGATTCTTTGTTCGTCGAGGTCCGAAATTCCATAACGCGTCAGGACCAGCGCGTCTTCGCAGATTCTGCTTCCAGAGCAACGTCTTCAACCTGTGACAATCCTGAGCCTTGACCCGGCTGAGAGCAATATGGAATCACAATATTCAGTGTCGCAATATCAGACGCCTCTGTCAAAATTGCTTGCCGGAGCCTGACGCACCCAAGCGACACGTGCTGATCGGAACGAATGCCAGCGGCACAGAGTTCGCCTAGCCAGGTTACCATACTTGTTGGAAAACAAATCCCCTTGAAGAGACCACGGTTCCGAGACCACCAAAGGCAAGCCCAAACACCGAAAGCCACTTGATGTCAGTCTAACACGGTTGCACGGGATCGTCGGGGTCTTTGACTCTCCCCTAATACCCCTTTCAACTGTTTATTGGAGTCTCCTCCTAGAATACATCCTCTAGCGTCGAAATCCGGAGCATCCGGTAAATTTGAACACTAAGCCCGTAGCGGGCCGCCAGCATTAAGTGCATCAGCCTTAACCTTAGCCCCCGTGACTTCGAGGTTTGACGCTTAGTTGCGTTTACATAGCTTCTCGTGAACCTGTCATTGCACAAGCTCAACTCAACTATTCCCAGATGACCCGGATCGAATGATACGGATAATTTTCAGTCCGGCCTGGAATGAGTACGTAGGTTGTCTTGAAAATTTGACCTATAGTAGAGTAGACATAGGACGATACCAAAACCTGTGTACCTTTCAACTGGCGCAATGAACTCCGTGCTCTTAGAGCGGGTAACGCGTTATGATCTACTTTTTGAAATAGCAAACGATCCGCCGAAATAACCGAGCTTCCCCATGGAGAGTAGCAAGACATTAACGTCTGTTAGATTTATAAAGTACGGCATTGCTGCACCACGCTTCCGTGCGGCTCGCAAGCAACGGTGATAGAGTGCTCAGCGGTTACAACATCTCCTATCAGACCTAACTTCAAGATGCTTTGCAAGACGCAATCAACGAGGGGGAACAAATCGACGTTTCAATACATCATTGCAAAGGTCCAGCTGAAGGAATTCACCGGATATTATTCTAGCCGGTCTCGCAGAGGCCACCAAGCCATCCAGGGGTACTTTCTTTGCAAATGTGTGGATGATTATAGACTGTACTTCCTGTTGTTCTGTGCTAGACTCTTCCCCCAAGACCAACGCCTTGGTAGGTTATAAGTACATGCTGTAGCCAGATTGCGGGTTATGTAGGGCAACTTTGGCGGCATGGGCGACTTCTAAATACTTCTGACTTTGATCGCAGCGGACTTTCGATGGTCACGACCAAGACATTGGAGTAGTTATCTGACATACTCCTCTGTGGTCTTTGGACGGAACGTCCAAATTGTGCACTTCGAATCTTGGCGGTTCCACTTCTCGTATATACGTCGAGAGCGCGTCTCAGGATTTGTGCGAATATTCATTCGTAGGTATGAGTTTCTCATGGCGTGTTGGCCTTGCGACTTGGTACAAAGCAGGAAGCTAAGTATCTATCAAAGTTCTCAGATCCAGGAAAGTCCGCAACTGCAACGTTCGGACTCTCCTGGTGGTGCGGCTATGATCAGGTTGGAAAGAACAAAAGGTTCAGGAAGTCATCTTACTTCTCATTCCCTCGTTTATGCCCATCACACGCACGTCTTCCTGCATAAGTCCGAAACTACAGACTCGATCACTGGTCGCGAACAGGATTTAGCTACTCAACTAGGTATTGAGCGCCGCATTCTTCGTTCCGGACGTCAAAGCCAGAGAGGCTTTTCTATTCTGCGCGGAATCTGGAAACTTGAGCTGCACTTCCTCTAGTCTCCCTTGACTCCACCCCGGAGCTGTTTCGACGACGGCCAATAGGTCCATGATACGCAGCGTTCGTATACTGGCGCACGTGTCCGACAACACCGGTGTCTCGGCGCGATGACTTCTGGCCTAGAGCAATGAGTTCGGTGGCCGTGTCCCACGCGTCAGTAACCTCTTGGCGGCAAAGTACCCAGATCGTGTACGACAGTGCGATTCAAGCACGGCCTAGAAGCAGGGCCATCCAGATGTAGTCGAAGTCGTCCATGGCGGCCATGACATAGCCGGTGAAGACCGCCCTCATGACTAGCCTCGTGGAGTTCTGCACCGACAGGTCGGGTGGCCGGGGAATATCTTGAAGGGGTTCACCCACACGCACCATGTTTCGAGCCTCCTATTCCTCCCTTATGGTCCAATCCCCAAATTCCCACTCGCCGAGGAGCTTGCTGGCTTGTTGTTGAAGGTGGCTTCCGATACGAGACTGGCCGTCTACAAAGAAAATGAAGCGCCTCGAGGTTGTTCGTCCCACCAAAGCTCCAGAGATCTTTTAGGGCCGACCATGAGTCTACTGAGCATGTCGTTACTGTCCAGGTACTGTTTTCGTCCTTTCTTATCAGGATGATAAGAAACTGGGCGTTGAAATTATCGCGGGGGAAGGGGATAGAGTTGACATTTGGGGTCTGGTTAGTGATAACAATGTTCGACTCGGATAAGTTAACAACTCTCCTACTGGTTAGGTACTCGCGAATGCCTTGTGAGGTATTTACGTCTAAATTATCATAGAATCCCTCACTCTTTGCACTCCCAGGTTCTGGAACTGGTACCGGCATCGTGTCGTTTTGGCTTTCAGCCGTAATGTTGGTCGTCCAGCCGGCCATGCAGGCACTCCGTACCAGAGGTATGATGGTGTCCACTCCGAGTCTCATCGTGTTCGCACAATCCAAGTAACCGGATAATGGTGCCTATGATGGTTAGTTTCCTTCCGGATACACGAGGGCGGGACGGAGCATATTGTGCATGACATCTTGTGACGTGACCTATCATCTCTTGCAATGCTGTAAAACCGCTTACGTATGCTCACGTCTTGTACGTCGAACTGTGTCACGGGCCGGTCGGTACCCGCCTACCAATCGTTCACGCATGATTTCTCTACCTTCTCGAAGAGGTTCTGTGAAATAACATCGCAAGTCAAAGTCAAAAGGTGTGGATGCGGGTCTTTAAGTATATGTATGAGATGTCAAGTACACGAGACCACTTGCGGCCCGGCACGATAAGCATCCACGGGTATGCCAGGCTGTTGAGTTCCCATAAAAGACCCTTGCAGTCTGGGGTTCATTCTAGGCCGCCGATTGGTGCTCACATCGCCGTACAGACTGCAGCGAACAGGGTTAGTCGTCTAAAGGATTCTCACCCTAGTCCCTTGTAGCAGATTTGCATGTCTAGGGTTGATCTCCTCACATGGTATCCTGTAAGACTGGGTAGATAGGGCGTCTCATGAGTATCTAGCCTGAGTTTGAAGTCTATCAAAGTCGATCAAGGCTTGGGAGGGTTTGGATAAAGAAAGTTACTTAGACTACAAGAGAATATGGGCAGATCTGCCTCCCCTTCATTTCACACATATTATTCCCTTTGCCAATGGCCGTTTCTTCAGTATTTAGATTTCTTGAAGTTTCGATTTAGTAGATGGTGTAGTGATTCCATCGGCACCTCTTGCTTTTATACATATCCCGTAGAGCTTCAGCTGAGCCTGTGACGTAAATTCTCAACCGTCTACAATATCTCGCCCTTTTCCTCGTCTCACTGCTGATAAGACCCTCCCCTCATGCTTCTTTCTCGGTCTTTGCAGTCTTCTCTTCTCGAGGAACACCGTATCCATTCTCACTTGCTGCACCATCATGACATTCTTTCATCTCTTCTGCCGTAGCTCTTCCCCCATGGCGCGTCACAGGAACAACCGCCAAACTCCCAACCAAGCCAAACCCATACTAGTAGCAGCGATTCCGAACCGCCGGCTGCGAATGCCGAACATCGATTTACTAGCCAATATCTTGGCGCGTTGCTTCTCGAGTTGTGACGTGCCCGAGATGTAGCTGTAAGCCGCGAGACCTATGAATGCGCCGCCGCCTATCCTTGCGCCATAAGAAGTCAGCTCAACCGCCCTTCTCAGTTGTAGTTGTTCTTGCGGTCAAGTAAAATGGAGGGAGAATTGCTTTGCGCGGTTGGAGAGACGATAACGAGAGTGGCTCCGAGCATTGAATTGAGGGAGTACATAAGAGGACCTGAAAAGGGTGTAGGAGGCTAGAATGATGGAAGCGGAAAGGTGAGAACGTACCAACGACACGACACGGGAGACAGTCTTCGCCCCGGTCGGCTTTGAGAAGGTTGTCAAGCTTCTCCGGCTTGTCGAGCTTGTAGGGCGTATCTACCTCTTTGGCCATGGTGGGATGTGCGCGAGGGTCCGGCGCAACGTCGACATGAAGTTCACAATTGGAGAGATCGAGAACTTGAAGGTTCAACATTTTGAGCTTCGAGGATGGGTCCACCACGTTAAAGATGACGCTAACCGTAAGAGGAAAAGAGCTCGCACCTCACGCTTCATGTATACAGTAGTCACCTTTTAGCCAGCGAACCCTTTGCTGTACATAGGTCAAAGGGGTAAAACCCATACTGAGTAGTGTCTCCACGTCCAAGATATTCAGGTTGCACTAGGTTCACCACCCACAGTCTCTACAACTATAGCTTGAAGCTCCCGCTCGAGATGGCCTTGACCGCCTTCGCTTTATTGCCTTCCATATCGAGGACCTCTCCCTTCTTATTGATGACCTTGACACCTCCCTTCTTGAGATCGCCAATTGTCTGCTTCTGTGCCTGAGCCTTACCAGACAGCTTCTTGTCACCAATACCACCAGCCTTGCGTATTCTTTCCTTCTGGCGTCTGCGTCTCCTAGTCTTCTCCTCGCGGCTCAGTTCTTGCTTAGCAACAGGCAGACCACTCTTGGCAACCACCTCTCCCTTTTCTGCCGTGTCATTGCCAGCCCTGTACACCTCCTGGGGTGCGAGAGTGTTGTCACCGCCGCTAACGCCTTGTGCAGTAGCAGGTTGTGCGTCTTCCATGCTGACAGTCGCAATGTCTGCTACTACTGTAAGAGAAGGTGCTGTTGGCCTGGGCTTATAGTGCCAGCTGCTGAGCGCGTCAAGCTTTCCGCAGACGTCTTTCCACATCTGCTCGACCTCCTTCTCCTCTTTGCCAAGCTTCTCGTCTGCTTTGCTGACGTAAGTATCGGGGTTGGTGTTCTTTACGTGCTCCTCTTCGTATAGTTCCGCAAGACTCTGCTTGCCCTTGGTGTCATCCAACTCGACCAGTCCACGTCGCGTATTGGAAGAGGAATGGGAGTCAGGTCGTCTTTTGACGACCTCGTCAAATTCCTGTGCTAGGATTCGTCGCTTGATCATATCCTCGATGCTCTCACTTACTTCAGCCGTAATCACCGGAACTGGTTTGCCAACGTGTTCGAAGTCGAGATCTTCCTCTAATAGGGAGTGCTTGGGACGATCTGCTGCCCTTGCCTCACCTGCCAGTGCCCATTTCTTCTCAGCTACATTGGCAGCCTCTAGTTTGCGAATCTCCTCGGCTAGCTTTGCTTGCCGCCTCTCATGAGCCGATCTTCGAGACTTGGGATCACCAGCAGAAACGTCAGAGAGTGCACCTTCCGAACCATCATGCTCTGATTCATCGTCGAAGAGATCGCGACGAACGCCGGCCATTGCGCGTTCCATGTCATCATTATCTGGCTCAACTGTGCGTGATTCCTTGGCCTTTCGTGGTTTCCTATTCTTGGAACCCTTCTTGGAAGGAGGTGCGAAAAAATCCTTGTAAAGGATGTCATTGGCGTTGAAGTCCATACCATCCTCCATGTCATCTTCTGCCTCATCTGCTTCCAAGTCGCTTTCTCCTTCAGGTGCATCCAAGTCCATGTCCCCAAAGGTCGGGCCACCCTCTTCATCTTCATCGTCCTCATCATCCATGGCAAAGTCGTCTTCAGTATTCCCATTGGTCTCTTTGGACAACTTGCTCCTCCTGGCGGGCTTCTCTTGGAACGGATTAGAGTGCCAGTTGATCTCTTCGTCGTCGCTTGCCGCATCTGTGTTGGGGTCGGCTTTTGCATCTTGAGCTTCGAAAAACTGGGTTTGCTTATTAAAGGTATCAATGGAGAAGAACCCGTCGTTTAGACCATTCGGGTCTTCTACAAAGTCTTCCAAAGCTTCGTCTTCGAAGTCGTCCTCGGCCTCGTCGTAATCGTCGAACTTGCTATCCTCTCCTTCGAACTCTCTTTCAAGGTCGTCTTCCTCATCCTCAATGTCCTCACCGTCTTCGTCTTTTGCTGAAGCATCGTCCAGTTCAGCTTCATCATCAAGCAGGCCTTCCAGGTCTTCAGCGGAGTCATTTTTATCATCGTGATCTTCTTCATCCTCATCGGAGTCAAGTTCAAGACCACCGTCTTCATCAAGCTCGAGTTCGTCTGCAAGTCCATCGACACCATTCGTTGCGAGCTGGTGACTCTCCTCCAAATCCTTCAATGCGTTTTGAGAGTCTTGGAGAGCACTTGAGATGATCCTTCTTGCCTGCTGCCAGACCTGTCCACTCTCAAAACCGTTGACATGTAACTTCCGGATTTTGAGAACGTCGCCCTTTATCGAAGCACCGTCGGATCGTTTTCGCTTCTTGTTGGCCTCCTTCTGTCTTTGTTGTTGCTCGTCGCTAATTTGGCCTGCGTATGCATCCAAGGTCGACTTCGCGAGTTGCAGTGAAGCATCGGACACGGCGGGAGTCGGTTGCAAGAAGCCATGGCGGTTTCCCAACTTGATAGCATCAAACAGAGCCGGCGTGTCGGCTGCTCCCGATGCCTTGGAGGAATCGGTCAATGAAGAGAGAGGATTCATACCGGGAGCTTGTGTGAGTGTATGGGATGACGAGGACGAAATACTGGCCGTTCCTGCCATGATACGGTTTCAGGATGCAAAATATCTGATCTACGACGAACACGATGGGTTCTTGGACTTCAGAAGGAAAATCAAACCTTGCCTACTATGGTACAGTTTGGGGAAAAAGTTTCGAGGACCCCGCCAAAAGACGACATCAATTTTGATTGGCCAAACTCTCAAATGCCAACTGAAACCCCTGTCGGTCTTTAGCACGGTCTCGATTTTGCCATTGACGTTCTCAGTCCTGCCCCTCCAACCCTCTTCTCATTCAAGCATCTATTTAGGTACCTAATTGTCACCAGAGCTTCGTCGGATTCTAGCTGACGATGCACTCCGCAGCACGACCACCATGACAGGCGTGATAGAGGCGCTGCACATCTATGATGAGCACAAGCGCGCCATCTTAACTCACACCTACAGTTCACGTCCTCTCTCAGCCGCTCATCTACTGCCACTCTACCTTGACCACCCGGCCCCGCGTCCGAATCTGATATATCTGCCAAATACAAATCCACCAACTTTGGTCTTCAGCCTTACTCATGCGGACCTACTATATCTAGCTACTACATCCTCAGAAATCGAGCCGCTCCTGGTCATTGAATTCCTTCACCGTATAATAGACGCGCTCGAGGAGTTTCTAGGAGCTCCAGTTCTAGCACACAAGATTGAGGCAAACTACGATGTCGTCGCCCAACTCCTCACTGAGATGTGTGATGCCGGCACCGTTAGCACCACAGAGCCGAATGCACTCAGGGATGTTATCGAGGTAGAGGGCATATTAGGAAAACTGTTGGGAAGTTTGAGTTTGCCTGGCAAATCACCCGGCTTGGCAACAAACTTCAGCGCCTCGAGCAGCCCATCGTTGTTAGCACAGAATGCGCCTGCACTGCCCTGGAGACGGGCCAACGTCAGGCATACGTCGAATGAACTCTACGCCGATGTAGTCGAGACCCTGACGGTGACCCTGGCGCCCTCCGGACGGCCCATCGCTGCCTTTGCAAACGGCACCATCGCGTTTACATCCAAAGTTTCTGGGGTCCCAGATATCGTCTTGAGTCTCACAGGACCTTCGGGAAAGCATAACCTAGGAAGCGTCATGGATTTGCCTGTCTTCCATCCCTGCGTGCGACTCAATCGATGGAAGGAGAACCCGGGAGAGTTAAGCTTCATACCTCCAGATGGCCGTTTCATACTCGCAGGATACGAGGTGGACTTGTTGCCATTCACCAGTGGGAAGAGCGGGAATCTCGGCTCAAACAATCTCAAGCTCCCGCTCAGTCTCGAGGTCAAAACTGGTCTAGGTGCGACCGGGTCGGACTTTGATATCCGACTCAATCTAAACAGGATATTTGGTTCCGTAGGTCCATCGGGTCCATCTAGTAGAGGCGGAGCATCTGGAGGCAGGGGCTTTGGCGGTGGCCCGCACCCGGGCACAGCTGCATCTCCTTCGTTACACGACGTGATCGTGTCCGTTCCGCTACCTTCGGATGTTAGGAATCTCACTGACGTGCGGCCGAGCAAAGGGGACGCGACCTATAACCCGGGAGACAAATCTCTAGAATGGCACATCCCAGAGAAGGAACTCGCTTCCGGTTCATCCTATTTTAGTCTCAAGGCAACTGTGCTGGGACCCATGACTAGGGAGGATGATGGGGAAGACGATCCCACCGGCTTCGGTTTCGGCAAGGATTACTCCTACGATGAACCCTATCAAAACACACCGGAACCAAACGCGGCAAAGAAGCAAGGCGGAGAGGACGAGAAAGACGCGAAGAGGGTTGCGCAGAATAAGATACTGATGCCCAGCTCTGCATCTGTCAGCTTCTCCGTCAAGGGATGGATACCGAGTGGAGTCAAGATCGAGAGTATAATTATTGACACCAAGAAGAGTCGTGGGCTCGGCGAGGGCATTAAACCATACAAGGGAGTCAAGTATTTGACCATCAGCAAAGGAGGGGTTGAAACCAGATGTTAGTGGACTCCGATAGAGAATGCATTGCATGGCTGGCGTTCGGGCAAGTTGGGCATGACAGGGAGATAAGGATGTTGTAACGCGTAGAAGAGCTGGCAGCATCGTCCTTTAACATACTAGGAGCTTCGGGCCACTATTTCCAAGCTTCATTTTCTGGGCAAAGTTTGATTTCTAACTTGCTTAAGTAGGTAGGTACCTAGAGACCCGGATTTGGGGCTGATGCCGAGACGAGAACCCTAGCTTCCCCGCGGCTAACAGCTGGGTCTCTGGGGGACTAAGGTGGGGTGTTAGCGGGTTGGAGACCCTTTGACTCTTCCATTTCCTTGCATCTCAAGGCCCAAGTTTCCAACGTCAATCTTGGCCTCCCATGATACGTCGAGCTTTAAACACGACCAGTCCAGGTCAATGAGCGTACATGATCATCGCCGCAGCTCAGTTCAAGCTGACGCACGGCGATGAGCGTCTTTGCTTCACCAATGTGCCGGCGCGCAGCCGGCTGCCTTCATCCTCCTTCCATTAGTCCGATTCGTAGCTTGTACGGCGTTCGAATAGTCTCAGCGACGTCATCGCAGCTCTGCTTCTCCAGAGAAAATCACAGATATGGGTCAAGCATGAGCAAGAAGGCAAGGCCGCGAACTGCTATCTTCTTTCCAGGTTCGCATCAAGTTCCTACGAAATCCTGCTTACGCTTCAAGACAGCACAGAACTAACGGATCGCGTCTGACACACAGGTCAAGGCGTTCAAAAAGTCGGCATGCTCGCCCCCTGGCTGGAAGCCTTCCCTCGTACCGCGCAATCTATAATAGACGAGATCGACTCTCTTATGGGCTACAAGCTCTCGTCCATCATCCAAGACGGGCCCTCGCGAGTCCTAACCGCAACACCGAATGCCCAACCCGCGATAATGGCGACCAGCATCCTAATCCTACGGATCCTAGAGCAGGAGTTCGGCTTCAAAGTCTCGGACCGCATCGACGTCTCCCTGGGCCACTCTCTAGGTGAATTTGCTGCCCTTGTCGCGGCAGGCGTGCTTTCATTTGAGGATGCTTTCTATATGGTACGCCAGCGCGCTGAGTCCATGGCCGAGGCGACAAGAAGGGCCAAGAATCACTGGGGTGGAGAGTACGGTATGGTCGCCGTGGTTACGGAGTCCGAGTATCTCACCTCATTGACCGCGGCCATCGATGATTTCGTTGGATACCAATCCGCAGGTGCGAGGAGCGATCATGCTGAGGATATACAACCTATCGACCAGGTGCTTATTGCAAATATCAACTCGAAGAACCAGATCGTCTTGAGTGGGAATCTCGAGAAGATCAAAGAGTTGATCGCGCATGTGCGCCAGTTCCTGGGACATGACCCCAGGGCTGTGCGGTTAAGTAGCGATTCGCCCTTCCATAGCCCCATCATGCGGCCCGCTGTGTCAGTGATGCGCGATCTACTCGCGGGAAAGAGCCGGGTCAAGGGCCGGGAGGATGAAGATGTGGTCACGTTCCCCGGCGATATACAGTGTGTCAGCAACGTCAGCGCTCGGCCGTTTGGGAGCAAAGAGGCGGTAAAGGATTTGCTGTCCAGACAGTGCCTGGAGACGGTTAGATGGTGGGATAGCATCAAGTACCTGGATCAGGAACAACGGGTTCGAAGGTGGATTGGCATTGGGCCCGGCAAAGTTGGACGAAACCTTGTTGGTAAGGAGGTCGGTATGCGTGGGTTCGATAAGGTCAAGGGGGGTGGAGTCTGGGCTATTACCGATCCGAATGAGATTGAGGATGTGTTAAGGGGACTGGAGAAGACGGAGTGTCTGGATCAGGAGGAGGAGGATATGTGATAAAAGGCATTGTCTGGTGACAAGTTGTATGTTTTCGGTGAGCAGTGGAGCAGCAAGGCAATTGAGTCGTGTAAATCTCAGGCTGGAACTTCCAAATAGAGTGTGATAGACAAATGGGCGGCACGTAATGATCTGCGTATTCAACAAGTAATGATTATGTATATTTTGTCCTGTACACGTCACACCTACCGATCTTGTTCATCACAAGCTGCCAGTCTGATAAGTCGCGAGAATTGTAGTGCTCTTGCAGGCGGTACCTACCCCGGATTATGCGATCAGGGAGTGGGGCAATCTGGAGCTCCAGCCGGCCGGGCCTCTAAGTCCAACTTCGGCTTCCACAAAAGTCAAACCCAGCCCTTCTTCTCTTCACCAGTAATTCGCGTCGCGATGGCCACAGCGATACCAGCCATAGCCTGCCTAGGCGTAATAGGCCGAAACGTACGTCCCTGACCCTCAAACCCGTAGTTCTCATCCTCCAGTTCCCTCCCATCTATCACCCATTGCCGGAAGGCAAACACCACACAAAGACCTACTTCGTGCATAGCTCTACTTGCCTACACGAACCCTTCAGCAACAATTAACACAAAACCAACAGAACTCGCCCCTCCACATAACCATCCTGCCGACCACCCGCGACCCGCAGACCGGCGCCCCAACCCCCCTACGAACACCCCTCCAATTCTCGCTGCTCCTCTCCTCGACACTCGACGTGTTCGAGTCGCGCGCGCGGCACGCCAGCACTTCCAACACGCTACTGAGCGGGGATTTCGGCCTCCTGCATGCCGTGGACGAGCGACTGGCGGCCTACGGTTGGGAGACCAACACCGGGGTGCGGTTCGTGGTCGTGGTCGACATGCGGGGGCGGGTTCTGGACCGCAAGGCTGGGGCCGCGGGGGCGGCGACGAACGCTGGGGTCGGACTGAGGGACGGCGAGCTGAAGGTCGTGTTTCGCGCTGTGCAGACGGCGTATGTGCGGTTGTTGCAGAACCCCTTTTATGATCCGGATGAGGTCGCTGGAGGCGGGAATGGGGTCGGCGGGAAGAGGATTACGAGTCGGAGGTTTGGGGAGGAGATGAGGCGGATTGGGGAGGTCTGGGTACCCGGGAGTGTGAATGCGCTTTGAGTCGTAGGGGATGATGGGGGCGATTACGATGGGCATTCTACATGGCTTTAGACGGACCGGCACGGAATGGCATGCGTGGAGTCTGGCGTTCAAGTCCAAAGGGAAAGACAGCACGATAAATCGTTAATTGATTCGGTACTATCTTCAAGATGATTCTGACGTTATTCAAACCCGTCACTCGAGCTGGCGCTCCCACGACTCCTAGCAAACCTATCATCAGCCCTCGCGCCGCCACCAGGCTTTGTCTCCTGACCTTCTCCCAGCATCGTCTTCTTTAAATATTCGACCCTCAGCCTCTGCAATCCAGCTGGTTCATCGAGCTCTTTACTTTCTCCCATGGCAACGTCCCCTCTCGCTGGATCGTTCTCTGAAATCCCATTTAATCGCTTCGCAACACCACCCCCTTCCCAATGCCTTGCCTCCACTGGCAGAGGAGTCCACCACTTCCCCTCCCTCGCATGCCACCTCGCCCCGCACAGCTCCCATAATCTACTCGCGGCACGTTTATATGCGAAGCGCTCGTCTTCGCCAGTGAAGGCACCTGTATTGCTGAAGTCTGGACCGAGTCGCGGAGAAGACGATTGTTGGTCCAGACCGAAGTCAGAGTCCTGATCCGGGTCGTAGGTCGAGATATTGGGCCGGAACGGCGAGGTCACGTCTTGATAGGCTTCTGCTATTGTTTCGGGGAGAATGGCGTCTGCGTCTACGACTCCAATTGCTTGTGCTGCGGTTATGGGTTTGAAATTGGAGTCCGGCGAGGTGGGATCGGTGGTGGAAGGTGAAGGAAAGAGTCTAGCCTCAGGGAAGAAGAGATCATCGGGCCCAACCTCGGCCCGGACGACAAGCTTACAGCGTGCTTCGTACAGGGCGTCCAAGAGGGTGATCAGTCGGCGGGCTTCGTTCTTCTTGAGCACGGTGAGGGTTGGTATCCTGTCGATGATGAATGTGTGAAAGGTGGATGCCATGGTTATGTAGTCCGCGGGACCGTAGGCTAAGACAAGGTCGGCGAAACTCCAGTATGCGATGCCATTGTGTTGCTGAGGGATTGTAACGGTGCGGCCGTAGATGGTCAAGGTTGAGGATTCCCAGGGGATCGGTTGTTGAGGATAAGATGTGAGTGTTGCTAAAGCGTCGTTCCACGCCTCCTGGTCCGATAAGCGAAGGAGAAAGTAGTTCCTTGGTGTTTGAAATGTGATGTTCTCGTTCAGCTCTTCAGCCTCAAGGCCGCCACTCAGAGTTTCTGCTGTTGCGTCTACCGAAGTGGACAGCAAGGGAGTTTCGGATATCGCCACAGTAGGTTGGCTTGACTCCTCGACTTCTCGCCTCCGCCAATCTTTCCCTCCCTCCATCTGCCAAAACTCGCATCTCGCCTTCAACACCTCGAGAAATGATGCGAAGTCACTAGACGAGCCGAACAGCTCTCCCTTCGCCCTCCTTTGTCCAAGACGCAGGGCCTTGCCTATCAAGCCACCAGTAGTAGAAGGTGGGACATACTGGAATCCGGTTGCCTTTTCCAGCTCTTCTGGCATCCGATTTGAACTTGCAACAAGGACGCCACCAAGCTGAAAGAAAACCGTAAACAGATTACTCAGAATCTTGCTCGCTGCCCTGTCGGGCAACTGGAACTCGTCCAAAAAGAGGATGGGCGATTTTTCAATCATCTCCCGGGCCATCCATAGCAGAGAGTATTGTTGGTTGTCGCCACCCAATTGCGGATGCGTCTTTCTGTAGTGCTCGAGCTGGGAGAGCGTGTATAACATGAAGGTATTGAAATGCCACCTCCTTTTACGGCTTGTTGGCAAACCATCGGCAAGAAGGTCCAGCAACATGGACTTTCCTGTGCCTACTTCGCCAGATAGGAAAAGTCCTTGGGGCGAGTTGATATTGGTAGCTGCCTCATGGCTTGTGAGGACTCTGGTCAGGGCTAGAGTGTCCTTGGGTTCTGTTCGAGCCAGAAACCGGGCGAAGAAAGGGTTCTTTCGGATGGGGTGGCTCTTGACTGCGAGATTTCTGGAACCATCTTGTGTGCCTAGGTGGGATTCATCCAGGGCATTCGACAATGCCTTGAGCCTCGGCTGGTATTCAACAGATGGTGAATAGTCTTTCAGGCGATGATATATCTTCTGAAGATGGATGGCCAGCCTATGCTGTGCGGGGTCTGGGGAGTACAAGCCGGTCGCAATCAGAGACTGATATTTATGCAATGGATCGGTGATAGTGACAGCCCGTGATGTTAGAGATCGACGTCCTATAGCCCCAGATGTTGTTACCCATTTCATCTTGAGCACTGCTGTCTAGTGATACAAAGCTCTCACTTATAACCCGTTCTAAGACCAAAATGAATAATGACCTCCATGGAAAGTATGTGTCCAATGGATCTCTAGGTAAGGTTAGGTCTCACGAAATGAGTATGCTATTCAAGAGACAATAGCTGTTATGGTTTGTGATGGAAGTGGGTAGGATGAACTGCTAAGAACGTTGAGGTCATCACTATTCGCTTGCGGACGCTTGTTTGGGTACCTATCTACCTAGTGGTAGGTAGACAGAACCGCAGTGAACTCAGGTCACTGGAAGCTCCCCGAATTCCTCATGTGGATACGCAACCTCGTTGAGGCTTAGCTCGCGTTAAGGCCCAGCTGTGCCAGCCAGCCTTAAAAAAGCATGCGGAATTCTGACTCGTCGCTGGCTGCAGCCAAAAATTCAGTGTCAACAAGGCCCGATACCCAATCAGTAATAATAGTAGCTGCGTGAAGGCTTCGTCATTTTTTGCTAGCCAAGTCGACTGTATCGTGGCCTAGCTCTTCGCAAATCCCGTCATTTCAACCCAATCGGCCACGCGGAGAATTCCATCATCCCACAATGACTAGCAACTTGATACATCAATCGGCACACTGATAGAGTCATTCTGCATCGATAGCAGCCTCTTGACGACCCGTCACCTGGTCACCTCCCTCTCCCACCTAACCTCCGTCCCAACCCGGAATACCTCAGCATCACCACGTCGCGATGTTTTCCTCAGTAAACAACGGTACCGCAAATGGCGCGACCCCAGCAAGTAATACACGTAGCCGACGGCGACCGCGACCTCTGAGTTCCGACAATTCTGTCCAACAACCGAAGACTAAACGGGCCAGGATCCCATTGAGCGAGCAGACCTTTGTGAACCCAGATCGCATGAGTACGGAGACATATGAAGTCAAGTCAGCGCGACCCTCGATCGACCTGAAGCAAGATGGCGTCGAGGCTTCACCCTCGGTCAGGAAGGACCTCAGTGTCCGGTCGAAAAAGGCAAAGACGGGCGATCGCACGAGCAAGGGAGATGGAAGTGTAGTACTGGTATGTTTGGAGCTTCTATGGGGCACTGTTGCCGTATAGAGTGCTAATATTTATATTCTCTCAGACAAGTAATAATGCCTTCGTTGTGAGCAAGCTCCCAGCTCTGCCGGACCGACTTCGAGCAGATGCGCAAAGTGAGACAACATCTCCCCGACACCTGCAGCTACTGCGTTCTCTGTTTGCTAACATGAATACAGGCCGGCAACATGGCATCGTTGATCCCTTTACAGGCTATGCTCTGAGCCTTACTCACACTCACGCCGTTGTATGGTTGTACTCATCACCTACACCCTCACCCGAGTCCTTCGTCTTCAACCTACCATATCCTTCGAAGCACCACACCGATCCGTTACCACTAGGAGCATTAGTGTCGCCGTCAGCCTCGTCCTCTGAACCAGGCTTGGTGGTTGTTATGCCCAACAGCGGCAAGATCACATACTGGGAATCGATATCGAGCGCGACTACCTTTGATTTCATGCGCGAACAGCGCAATGGAGTCGAAGATGGTATCCCCGGGATATGGTCAAGCGAGACCGTCATACAGATCGTCAACGCCGAGTCTGCTGCAGGATTTGTTTTAGCCTTCAGCAGCGGTCGCATGGCCTATATGAGTGTGCGGGATGCCCACGGTCGACCTCAAATCTCGGTACAATTCCTACGCACGAGCCTGGGCCCGTCGAGTGGAGGTTTATTTGGCAGCATCCGACATCTGGTTTCTCACTCCTCCATTCAAGGCGACATCGTTGCGGTGAGATCGGATCAATCATCGAAACAAGGAGAGCGGACAGTAATTGCTGCTACCTCCAAGGGCCAGCTGCATGCCTGGAGGATCCATCGTGGTGGGCATCACGATCTTCTTACCGAGTTCGATGCCAAGGAGACTATGGTCAATGCCATACTCGACCGTGACCAAAATGCGACAAGGTTTCCTACTGATTCTTTCAAGGTTCACGACTTCACCTTCGTCCCCAAGGGCCTCGAGGATAAGTATTTGGAAATGAGCCAGCTGAGCCAAGATTCCGCATCCAACGACTACCAGCATTTGCTCCTTCTGACCTCTTTCACAAGCAAAACTACAAGCCGTTACGCTCTGCTCGAGGTGCTTCTACCCAATGGAGCTTCGCCGGACACACCTATAACCATTGGTGCCGTTAGACCCATCAAGAGCTATGCGACACCTCCGGATGTTCATGCGCTGGCTAAGCCAAGGCTCTATCTACCGAGACCAGCTGTTGTTGCTTTCCTGATCTTCGACCGCGCGGCTGTCATAGCCTCCGTCGCCAGAGTTCCGGACTCTCCAGATGCTCAGATAATGGAGGATAACCACATATTGCCTGCGACGTATGAGGACGTGGTCGACCTTAGGGCAGACCCAACACTCGAGATTGTCGGATCTGGTGTTGAAGAGCCCCAAATACAAGGATCTGAGGAGCCTCGAAACCAACGGGTCAGAACCAAGAATCCTGTCGCTGTACTTCTAGTGCGTGGGGCAGGTACTCTCCGAATCACAACCACAGATGCCGAACGCTTTGCAAGTGAGAAACCGCCAAAGATCACGGCAAAAAGCAAGCTGGAACAGGCTGTCTTCTTTGGTATCAAAGAGGGAAATCCTCTGGTATTCGACGTCCCGCGAGAATTGCCTTTTGATATCAAGGAATTGACCGATGCTGCCATTGAATTGAGCCATGATATTCTGAGCTCTAATAGTCCTCACCTCACAGCTCTCGCTCCTCAGTTGGAGAAAAACATGGAAATGCGGGTTGAAGCCCTGGAAAAGCTCATGACGCATCTGAGAAGCCTCAAAGTCGATCTCGATCGAGCAACCAGGTGGGAACTGCTTTGGAATGCCGAAAAGTTGCAGGCTGCTCGGTTCGTTTGGAGAAAGCACGAGAAGTTCATGCAAGCTCGCCCGGATGACTCCAAGAAAGACCTCGTCGCGCAAGTCGTGGAATACATCCGAAACGAGGAGAAGAACCAGCCAAATGTTGATAAGGGAGAAGTCGATCAGCTCCGTCATTGGTTCGTTCACGATTCTCACCGGATGAATCTTTTCATTGCTTGGGCGTATGAGGTCATCAAGTACAACTCAAAGTCCAAGCTTGACGCAGCTGCGCTTACCCGGCTGATCTATGAGGCAATCGAAATCAATAATGGCGCCATTCGTGATGCCATGGAGTTTCGCAAGGGGCATCTTGCACTCTACGGACTGCAGGGCGAAAAGATGGCCAATGGCATTCTCTCCGATGACTACGCTGGTCTACCAAACCCTTGGACCGCTGACAGGTTTATCACCAATAACCTGAAACGCCTGGTCGAGCTTGCGACAGAATGGGTCGACAGCCACTACGATCCTGATACGTCCGTGGGTATAGAGCAAACCCTACTTCAACAAATACGTACCAAGCTCCCGCCTCTCACCGAGGTTTACCTCACCGCTCTCCAGGAGCTATCCCGATGGGCCCTTGCCCAGGACAATCCCAGCACAGTCGCCATAGGGCAGACCTTCGAACAGTATTATCAATCGGACCGTTATGAAAAGGTGGTCGCATTAGGCTCGTCGGAGAACTGGGATGCTGCATACAAACTTGCAGAACAACACCAGTCTTTGGACGCCCTGGCGGTGACGCTAGTAAACGAAACCGATTTACACCGGCAAAAGCAGAACAAGGGCGACTTATCTCCAGAAGAAGCCCAGCGTCTACAGGATCTGCTTGATGCCAAGGACACCCAAGCTCAAGGCTATTTCGACAAATATGGCGAGGCCTTCGCTTTCGCCTTCTACGAATGCGTGCTCAATGTCGTAGGCGTTGAAGGCATCCTCGACTTCGAGTCCGAGAGTATCTACAAAACAAGGTGGCTGCGTACACATCCCGAGCTTGCCAAGATATCCTGGATCAATGATATTATTTCAGAGGATGACGTCGTACATGCCGCAGACACTCTGCTTCAGCTGGGCCTCAGTCGCGAACAACAGATCTGGAACAAGAAGATCGAGTTAAGTTTGGGCAAATTGGCCCGCATGGCTGAAGCATCACGTCCCTCCAGCAGAGCTTCGGTCGGTGTGCAGGAAACGACTGTCAACGCTGCTATCGCGGATGCCGGCGTTGAAGCAATTGATAAAGAGCTTGCAATCATCAAAATTCAAGATCAACTCTACGCGTTGATTCGACCTAGAGTTAGTAATGCGATTGACGAGTCGGCAGAGTTACCCTTGGCGGTCGAGTCATTTCCGGCCAAGGTGCTCAAGAAACACAAGATCTTGAGCGAGCTCTACGAGGACGGCCTCGGTCAACTCTTGAAGCATCAAGTCCTGGACCCGCTCACGCTCATTGATATCCTCACACTGATTCAGCTCCCACATGACCTGAAAGAGCTCATACCCGATCCGCTTTACCTTGCCGTCGAGGTGGCCAATTCAGGTCTTACCGGCGACGAACGCGATCAAGCTGAGCGACTTATCTGGAGAAGGTGTTATCTCCGGGAGGATTGGACGCGGCTCAACAACACATCACTGAAAGGGGACTCGGAAATCGAAGACGCTCTGAGTAACACCGAGCTGTTCACGGTTTTCTGTCTTCTCTACAATTGTAAGTGCATTACATATAGATCACAGATGGCGAGCTAACACTTTTCAGCACAAGAAGGCCCCGACGGGAAAGGGTACCGTCGCTGGATGCCAAAGGACATACTTGGGGTGTACACCGAGAGTCTCGATAGACGCTTTAACAAGTTCGACAAGAGCTACCGCGAGAAGCTGCTGGAAGCCATGCGATGGGAGGATAAGGATCTACGGAAGCATATTGACAAACACCGACTCGAGCAGTGGGCGAAAGATACCCGCAAGATGGCTGAAGATGCTTGCGACTATCAGTACGACCAGAAGACTGCGGAAGGCGCAAACTCACAGTCTCATCCCCTGCCAAAGAGTCTCAATGGGGGTGCAGTGACCTGTACGCATCCGTGATCATCGGGCAGACTTGAGGGGGAGGGAGGAAGCAGGAGCGTATTCAAGGACGAAGAAAATCGGGGTTAGTCATTGAAGGAAGTGTATAACACCACCTAGTGAACCCATTGTCGGTTTATATAATCATGTTTGGCGGGCGTTGCGGAATAAGATGGATACGATACGGGCAATTCACAAAAAGAACAGGCATCTTTTCTACGTGGTATGGGATTGCAGAAGCAGAGCAACGTTGGACCTAAAGTCCCCATATTATCGTGCTGAGCTTGTATTGCATTGTATTGAGTCGAAAGGAGGAGGACTGGCCTTGTTTGCGTCGGCCAAAAGCAAAACCTTTTTCTGTGTTGATACACCAAGAAAGTGACTTGATGATTTGAACTTTGGTGACGCGCATATCGCGAACAGTGTGACCCCTGATCGCGATCGCGGCTGCCATCGACAACGTGCGCGTCGGGCATTTGCAGCCAGGATATATCAATATTATGGAAGTGTACACGGTCATGACCATGATTGATGAAGGCTCCACGGGTGATTACTACCAGTACTTCAACCTCGGGCAGCTTTCGTGCAGGAGGTTAGTCGTCAGAGCACATGTCCATGACAAGGCTCTGTTTGAAATCAATGCCTTGCAAGACTAAACCGGATATTCCTCCAAGTGCCACCTGGTATTTCTACGTGTCTACTAGTCTTCTATGACGTTGCAAAGAGCCTTCGACTCGCTCTATGTAACCTAGGAAAAGTTCACATAGAAACTACCAGAAGGGATAAAATCTTTCAAAGGTATTACAAGAGTCCTTGTCACCGTAACCTGATTAGAGAACTAGACATATGAACACCTGATAGTACAGCAGTTGCACGATCTTTAAAGACACAAACTTCGCGTCACATCAGCATGTCAGTCAGATTTGTCGAAATGCCCAAGATCCCTCAGGGTACGTTGCCCCTTTCGTAACTGCCTGCAGCATTGACTCGAGACATGAAATCACACACCCTTTCATCAAAACAAGGTGACACGAGCAAGAATCAGTCGCCGCAACGCTTGTCTATGTATTAGCCGTACATCGGAACCTTGTGGACAACAGAGGCGTGTATCATACTACTCCTACTCTGACGCTGCCCTCACTGGAGTCTTCTTTTTCACCATGCATGCGATCCAAGGAGCTGTTTGCCGACTTACGAGAGCGCTGGAACATGATCAACAATATCCGCGGTGCATACTGCGGACGAGGGGGCAATGACCCATCGGATGCGAAGGGAATCAACCTAGGTTTAGAGGTATTACCATAGGGGGTGCAGAAGATCAACACGACAAGAGAAACGAGGTTTTACCTATCTTGAAGAGTCTTGTAATTTTGAAAATCAATCGCCACCGCTTCGAAAGTCTCACGGCGCGCGACATCGAACTCATGTTTACGGTGCAGTCAAGGCAGCATTCGTTCTTCATGACGATTCAAGCCAAAAGCTGCAAAGTATGGTTTCAAGCGCGGGTCTGGGCTTAGCTACCATCTGGCATCTTGAATGCCCAACATCTTCGACCTTTATCTGGTTCGGATTGGCTACATAGATGTCTCATCGAGTCCCGGGATATGATACCCGTTGCAGGTTTGAGGTTGCTCTCTACGACTACAACGGATGGAGGAACTGGTTTATGTGGAGTTTCTCTGAATGTCCAGCAGGGCTGCCTAATCGCTATCATAGTGAGCAGGCGTAAGGAGACGTGAGGGTAACTGAGAAGACGAAGAAATTAACTCTATTGTTCGCTACTGACTCTGGCACTATAGCCTACTTTCTTGTTCGAAATAGTGGGCGGAGATGTGGGTTCAGTGTTGGTGGCAACGTGATGAAGAGCTTCGGTAAGTGGTCGGTATTCGAGCATGTCTATCTTGGCGTTGGTAGGGACGATCATGTGGTGTCAACAACAACTTGCCAGGGCGACTCATAGACACTTTATCCCGAAGTCTTCTCGTGTGGCGATAGCCTGCAAGTCGCAGCGGCGGGCGGGGGGCGAGCAATGCAATTTGAATCAACATCTAGGTAGGCTTGGGCTATCCAACGAGAGACTAAATTGGACGTCACCCGATGCGAGATCGCCAACATGTCGGCCGAAGTGGGATTTCTTGCGAGGGTGTTCATTGCCTGCTGGGTGCTTACTAGGGGTCTTGAGTGGGGTGAGGTCATCGCGAGAACATAGTATCGAGGTTCGGGGGCCAGAATTGGGGGTATGGGGAGGCTGTTGTAGGAATGCGGTAAAACCGGCCCCCGCATCGTCCTCCGGGGTTCTTCTCGCAAGGGTAGGACCGCAAGCTGGATGGCTGTGTAAGACAATGGTAGAAAAATCGAAGGGGTGGATTAAGCCACCTTGGGAGGCTTTGTTCAGGTTTGGGTGCCTGGGTGTCGAGGCATTGAGGTTCTGCGTTATATGGATTCGAAAAGGTGCATATGCTGTAGGCACATGATAGTGCTAAGCAGACCGAACGAAGGCTAGCCGAACAGAGACTATATGCATATACTAGAATATGCAATGATCGGTTCGGGCCTTGGGGTAGTGGTTATGTCGTATACTCGGCCCCAGATAAGATTTGAATCCTCGTGGGACTCAACGCCGCAGCGTTTCAGTTTTGCTGACTGGGTAAGGTAAACGAAGCAAGCCAAGAGGATCAAGTTGCAGTGGAGTGTTGCTTCTGTCGTGATTGGTCGTGATATAGCTTAAGGATATGTCTGCATCGCCTCCGAGTCGTACGGTTTACACCATTGTGGCTAAAGTAGGTATTCGCATAGCTTGCTCTATTTTTATGGGTTTGTATTTGCCACAGAGCTGTCGATCTGCCCTGTTTCCTCAAACATAGGGGTGGCTGTGGTTATGTCAGTTATGATCCATGTTTGGGCGAAAGACTGAAGGGGTGTCTTTACAAAAATAAAGGCTTATGCGTTTGAGATAACTGACAATATTGACCGTCAATAATTTTTAGGGGGTAGATGAGTATCGTTAAACCTGTTTTGGTTGCTGTTGATGATTGGGATTCCCTCAAGGTTGCCATAAATAACCATCTTGCATTTGATGAGTATTGGGTTCTATTCAGAAAGAATCAATGAGAAGGGAGAGCAAAACAAGTTTACCACAGTGCCCGCAATATTCAGTCTCAAGTACCAGCTGGATGTCGATCCTTTCAGTCTAGAGTAGGCCCAAGTCTAACAACAAATCCCCATCGAGACCTTGCTGTTTTCTAGTAGGAGGGAAGCATATAAGTGACTATGAAGATCGTGAGCAGTGCAAAAATTAAGGGAGGAGTCGAGGACTCGGAAGTATCAAAGAGCATCCAATCTGTCCGAGTACGTTATCATACATAGGGATGTCATTTTCACCGAGAAATGTTGCACGAGGCGGCGAGCAAAATCCGCCTTCCTCAGCCTTGAGCTTCAATACTACATCTAGCACAAAGCAGTCGTAATCTACTTGCACGAAACGAATATGTGTGACTCCGAAAGCTCAGCTACGGATTGAGTCAGAACTTTTGCGAAATCAACTCCCGTATTCCTGGTGCAATGGTCGCTTTGACTGATTCTCGAAAGAGCACGAACAGAGGATGAGGTGTCCATGTAGTCATTTCGGTCTACTAAAACACTCTCAGTATCCGAGGCTTCTTACGATACTCGATGAATGAGCTGCCGTAAGTCTGCATGGTAGACTCGGTGAGGGAGCTTCATCGAAGCTGAGCCGCCGTGGTTTGTTTAGGATGATAATACCGACGCGAACCCTTCAGCTGTGAAACTGTAACACGGCAATTCGAGCCTACCTTGTCGTAAAGATGACATACGCAAAGGCCAAACTACGGTCGTAAGATGACTCTATCTCGCCGAACCGGCAGTTCAGCCCCGAAATCGTGACCCGCATGAACCGAGGCTCTCCGGAGCAGTCCATACTGCCGCAGTCTATTCACATTCAGCAGTCAGGTATCTGAAACAGATCTATTCCAGGGATGACGAGGTCAGAACAGGTCCCAAGCCTCGAAAGACGGGAATAGTTCAACCAGTCCTGCAGCTTACCAAAGTGTGTAAACATATCCTCCAGCCAGAAATACTAGCTTGAAGGCGTGGCATGTTCAGCAGGGTACAATTTCGAGGAAATTTACAGGGTAGAAAACGACTTGGTGTTTCAATCCGGTATAAATTTTAGCTCTATAGCAGGGAAGACAGAAAGAACGCAGTCGTCGTGAGAACCTGGTCCAGCTGATGAGACCCTAGCGTTGGTGAGACTGAACGTAAGTCTTGCAGCAAATCTGAACGCTCCCTTAGAAGTGACCTACTAGCCAACCACTGCTGCCAGCGGCTAATGTTCTTGGCACCCCTGTTGCCGATGAAATACGGAACCTTTCGAGAGTTCATACCTGGTTATTGCAGCGACTACCTAGTCCCAGGCAGGACAGCTTATTCGGCCATTCGTTGAGGCTAGTAGCCCCTGTGTACATAGTAGCTGGACCAAGCCTCACGGTGCAGCTAAAAGGATGCGGACTAAACCGAATGGGGGCATATTCTTCAAGAACTGATTTGATCCCAAGGCTCAGTTCGCCTATCAGCTTCCCCTGCCTATCCTTTTTTTTTATAGCCAATATCGTGCCCTACACTCCATTCTCTGAGCCCATGTAGCTATAGTATCGGCGTACTATTGGGATGCTCAAATTTGGACGCTTGGCTCTCAATACCGAACTACCTCACAGCATTTCACCCGACACTTTCTTATTGTTTGGAACCTTCGAGTATTCAAGCAGCGGCGCAACACGTTACGCAATCCGCTATCGACACCATGTAAGCGATGATGTCAAAGTGGTTGCGATGATTTGAAATGACGGTTCAGGTGCATGTTGCTGCCTGGAACGTCAACCTGACACGCAAGACACGTTCCCGGTCCACCGCTCCAAAAACGGATGATAATTGTTAGCAACTCCGACGGCGTCTCCGGACGATCCGGTGGGGCAACGGACACTTCGCCGTGTCTTCTGACAAAGATTCCCCGTCACGCCCGCTTGTGTTACTAGCCTTGTGACCTAAGACCGTTGTTGCTTTCAAGTATGCTTGTCTGCTTATACTACGCGCTCTAGGAAGCGTTTGGGGTCCATCAGACAGCCACGGTTGAGGCGCAGCAAAAAGATAAATAATTTCAGCATTCGAGCGTTTCGAAATTGGAACCGCGTTCACGGGTAGACAGGGATTTCTCAGGACGGACAGGGTCTGGAAGGAAGGCGATTGGACAGCTCACGAGCGAGCACGTAAACTCCCCGCAATGGCGGCCAATGCCGTTAGTCACGGGACTAAAGTTTATAGCAGATCAAGTTGGTCACTCCACCAAGCTGTACACGGGCAAGGCTGACACCTCGCCATGGATGCACCTGCGTGTACTTTGGTGGTAGCCATTCCGAAAGAGTACATCACTACCACGAGTCGATTAGGCAGAACTTCGCAAGCTTTCAGTAACTCTGAAGGTTGGTATACGGAGACTGCTTGTGACACAGCATAGTTCCAAGACCACCTGGCAGATTCTGTTGAATCCGCCGTTTCACAGTCGATACTGCGTGGAGAAGCAGATCTAGAGGCGCTGAGCCTCCGATGCCGTGTTCCTAACAAATCGTCGCTAATGGTTTCCTGTGCGATGGCGCGGGAGTCTTGGCCTCCAACTCGCAGCCTAGCTCTTACTGCCGGAAAGGGGGCTCGGTGAAGGGGAGGAGTCACTTGGCTGAGCATCTTTGAGTCAATGACCTGCCAAAGACTTCCTGAGTCCTATGAGACTACGGTTCGCTGTTTGATGAGTCCCCCAACCCCCAATCTATGCTTAAGGTAACAATCCTCTTCGTATCTGCATCTCATGCTGGAATAGGATACATAATGCGATTGAAGGTATTCCACGAAATGGGATTTTGATCCTGGGTAAGTTACGTGGCGAGATTTCGTGATGATGGCCGACGTCAAAGTTGAGGGTCGCCGATTGCCGGCCTCGGTTATCTACCGAGTAGGTATTTTATCTGCTGACCTCGAAATCCTTCCTAGGGGTGCCTGATAACGTTTCAGGTCCGGACCCAGGAATCTGGTCAGGATGGAAGCCGCGGCGATCTGGGCGGTCCAGAATCTGAATCATACCTAGACAAGGCAGAATACTTTGATGAATGGAGACTGTCGAGTTGCCTGAGACACACAGACAGATACCCGCATGGGCCAGGGGTCTGCATAGATGACTTTGCGACCTCCATTGGGCGATGACCGAGTTTGGTGGGCAGTACTATCTGCATAATAGTTTTAACCCCCCAGAACACTGGAAGAGTATCTGGTTAGTGGCTGTAAACACAACTATCAAGCTTGCCAGCAATAACAAGTACTTTTAGTTGAATTCTAGAATAAATTGCATACCTAAGTAGGTACGATTAGGGACTGTCAGTCAATGGACCCCTACACTGCCAGGGGGCCGGATTGTGGAGTAGTACTACTGCGCATATACTACCTACAGGTGGTCTGTATTTTCTGACGGACTCACCCCTACAGCTCCAAGCACTACACGTTGGTCCGTTGGAAATCGAGCCTACTGTAGACTATAGTACGTGAATAGCTCGTAAGCCTACTGTTTGTAAATATCCCGCTAGAAGAGTCATAGTGATGAATAGAAAAGTATACATCGAGTTCTACTAACTGTGACAACCGCCAAACGCATGCTTATACCATGCATTGGCACAGGCTTGGCTTCAATGATGATACCAGCTGGCTCTCTCCTAATGCCGATCAACAACTCGAACACTAAGCGCATTTGCAGATCTGCTATTCCTGGCTCCTCTTAGACTTATCCACAGCAGCTTTTGCTCACCCGACCATTGACTTCCACATCTAGTATTCATGCGCCGACGTAATCTGATGTCGACGATGAGAATAATCATGAGAAGTCAATATGCACTTGGATATTTCTGCCGTCCGTACGACAGCCAGTAATGCGACCATGTGGCCTGTCACGACAACTTGCTGCGTTGCACAGCCCAGCCCTAAGACCCCTGCAAGCTAAATGGAGCAAACCTGTCAGCACCAAAATGTCCACTGAGCCTATCCTGGAAAAACGGCGTACTAAAATCAGCATTCGTCTACATGCCGCTATCTACAGACTACGATAGAGGAAATATCATCAGCGGAACTCTCTTACTCTCTAGGTTAGCGGGTGATGCCGTGACTCCCCAAGCGCCGAAGTTCTCCGTCTCACTATCGATAGCACCATCATCCATGAATAACGTGGATTCGATTCGATTCGATCCAAATCCGGCCCAGCAATGCGGGATGGCTATGATCCATGCTGACCACCACCAACCACCACTCTGATCGTCGCTGCCGGCAGTACACCAGACGAGAAGATGACTTACCAGAAGGTACACCGTAGTCGGTGCCTCGATGGTCCGGTCCGTCGACTATGTCCCTGAAGCCACGCTGGATCAACAGACCAAGCCACAGCTTGTATGGCCCCTTGTCTAGGACAATCCCACCCAGCATGTCGTTCTACCGTGTTCGACGGCTAGGACAGGTATGGCTGACGACGGGGTCGAAGTCGGATATCGATTTCCAAGGGCTGAGTTCAGCCCTGATAGGACTCATGGTAATCTTGAACATCAGAAGAGAACCCAAGATGGGCTCATCGATGGCGCGTCAAAGTTTCCTACCGTCTCTCTTGCTGCTCCGTAACATATTTATTTGGTGGGGGTTGATATCGGATCGGAACGCCATTCCGACAGACCGGCCCCCTTGTGATTCTCACCGAGTTCGAAGGCGAAAGCTGCTTCTGCCTGGCCTGATTCCTGGCCTTTCGCGATTATGGGGCCGACATGCTCCGTCGGCCCTCTCTGCATTTTGGGCTAGGATTGATCCGATGGTGTCAGCAAAGAAGCAGGCAGTCCTTGGCCCGAGTCGGGCATCTAAAGGCATTATTGACCAAACCAGGTCTGAAAGATGAGTTCCATAATTTCACGTGTATCTTGTTGCGTTTGTTACACACCAAGTATTCGCGCACACCCGGGCATCGTATACATACGATCGCCGGTAGCCATGGGAGGGCGCAGATTGGATCGTTTCCGGATTCCTCCCTCTGCGGTCGCAAGTGCAGTGGATCTCTCCTGGAAACCCCCAGCCCTCCAGCCCTCCCCTCTAGCTTCCAGTGATCACCGGCACTTGCAGCAGTACTTCCCAGATGTTTCTGCAAGGGCTAGAACACTGCATCAGCCTTCTGCAAGTCTGATCAATCCTGTCGTGTTCCACTGTACTGTTTCCCAGGAACACAGAGACCCCGGCGGTATGACTCTTCGTCCGATGGACGACACCTTGCACCACTCCGTCCGATCCGTCCTGCAACACATCTGCATATCGTGGCCCTCTGTCGTACAGTAGGCCATCAAGTAAACAACCCTGGCCATGCACCGCGAGACACCCCACTCACCTCATCTCACCTGAGAGCCCCAAAAATGAACGGTTTCTATCCACACACACTAGTCGTTGCTGTATACCGTCTTGACCTCGAAAGGTCCCATCCCACTTCCGCGCTGCGCCTTTACTCACCATGGCAAGGCACCTCTCTCTCCCCTGCGCCATCGTGTCCCATGGGCCCTACCCATCATCTGTTGACCTGCATGGACGAGGTCGCATGCAAGTAGATGCAGCCTTAGTCGACTCCCTCTCTGTTGTAAGACCATGTCGTCACTGCTGCCTTCCCAGGCCTTCTCTCTGTGGCAAGCGTCTGCCAGGCTCCAAGCCTATAAGGCGATGCCTTCTTCCGTCCCTCAGTCGCAAAAGGTACCTTCGACTCACTGTCACCTGCGCGTTCCCTAGCAATTACATTTCCTTTGCGTCTCCCTTGGGTCTGCTGTGTCTTCTTTCGATCCTTTCTTATTAGTATCCCGTCTGTGCCTGTTTCTCCTTGCTTCAGTCATTCCAATTAGCCTCGCAGTCTGCAGAGTAAAACACAAACAATTGTCTTGACACGAAACCAAAAAAAAACCACTTACACGCCGGGCTTGCCCCCCTCTCCCCGCCGCATCCCCCATAAGCAGTCGTATACTGTCTTCGCCGCATTTCTTGCCCAAGATGTGTTACCAGCTTGTCGAGCTCTACTCGGCATGCCGTTGCCTATACTACCAACACGCGGTTGATCGATGTGCTGCCTATGGTCGACCAGGGCACGGCGTCACAAAGCGGACAATATTGGTGGGCTACGCATGCCAAGACCATTCACAATCGAGCCATTATGGATCTTATGCTTCGGCGCAGACATACTCAGACTCTGGCTATTATAGTGGACATTCGCACCAGAGCTCCCGTCACCGCCGATGAAATGTGCTGTCTTCGGTAATTGGCTGCTGTGCATGGCCGCACTCGCGCCCACTTCTGATGTTCGAGTTCGGGAATTGGGTCTCCTACCTTTACTCCTTCAGACCAAGAGCTATGTCACCATCGCGCCGGCCCTCACAGTTGTCACTGCTGTTTGTGGGCCATGATCGCATTATGTCGACGTCTGCCCCTCCAGCGCTGCAATGACCCGTTGGGGCTCGAATATTCCGACACCGAGAGAACGTCACGGCTCGGAGCATCCACTATCGAAAGACACGGAGACAATGAGGGAGACTTTGGGCCATATCACTCAATGCCTCCGACGAGCCACCCTAGCCGTCTGTACTGCCGCGGGGTCGACACTTCGATATGAAAAGCACGACGATCACGGCTCCACCCTCAAGTTCAGGACGGTTTCTTCTGTTTTGGTTTCAGCATTGTTTTTAAACGGGCATAGCATTAGCGAGGGAACTTGCATTGGGATCCGGAAGGCAAACGAAAGGAAGACTTAATGCGGGAAATTTTCGCTCACTACGACGCATTCATGGAGTTTGGAATGAATAACCAGACCGCCGTCGCATTCTCTTCAGTTCTCCTCGAGAAAAGCATAGGGATTAGGTCATGCATAGGGCCGGAGCAGGATTATACCAGGCGTTATGGTTGCGCAATGGGTCACTTCTTTCTTTGGATGGACTGAACGGGTTTTGAAACACAATTGGTCATTTTCTTTTCTTTTCTTGGTCTGTTTCCCATTATCTCTTCAGTCTCTTCTCTTGCTCTGGTCTTCCCCCTTGACCAGTCCCATCATGGGTGGCATTTGTGTAACATTAACGTGTCTAGCACTGCTCAGGCAGCAGCTCATGTATTCTTAAGGTCCGTGGTAGCCTGAGACGTGCTGGTGGAAATGCTGGGCAGGCAACTGGTTTTGCGCTGCGGGACATTCGTTCACTGCATCGTCTCACGGCCCGGTCTATGTCTCGGCATATCTATTTTACTTTCTTCTGGCCTTTCTTCGTCTGGATACGGAGCTGGAGAAGGATCATTACCAACCTAGAACTGGTGCTCTCACCGAGTATACACGCGGAGGAACTCGGCGCAGTGGACGGAAAACATTTATACAGACCATATGTTGCATTTATGAATAATGACTCATAGTACCCCTCCCGTGACTGAGTGAAATCAGGAGCTTCCGGTTGACGCCCTTTCCTTCTTTCATCCACACTCGATTCCAACTTGGTCAATGAGTCTACAGATGTCTCCCCAATGTTGACTGACACCAGACAAACGGCCAAGGAAGAGCCAGAAGCCAAGGATTATTTTTAACGCCGAGTAGAGACCATGGTGATCCTCACCGAGAGGTCGTCCAGAACGTGCATGAGAGGTATACTAACTCAAGTGTCACTGTAGCCCATGGTGGAGGCACGATAGACTTCCCCGGCCTCCAATTGGTTGCGGTCGCGTATTCCGCGTTACCACGAGATCGAAGTTAGCCTTGCCAAAAGATCCCAGCCTCGCATTGAATATCAATCAGCCTGCACTACTACACACTAGTTGGGGTTTTCGGTAACCGGTGGGTAGGACAATGCACCTAGAGTAGGACTGGACGAACCAACGGGCTCCCAGATCGAATCCCCCAAACCAAACGCAGGTCCACGGGCCTGTGATGCAAACCTCGCATTGCACCACCAGTCACAACAAGTGGAGGGAGGGGTTCATCAGTCCTCCCTTTGACTGATGGTGGGATGTGGCGTGGCGTGTTGGTCAGGGTGGGCTCAGTTAGGTAGGTAGGTAGGTACATAGGTAGTTTCTATCGGCCGATTGAGAACCTTGGGAAGCCTCCAATCGTATTGGGCGAGTTTTCTACCACAGTATGCAAAGGTCTCTGAGTGTGGGAACTATTAATAGCTGTCGTTTCTTCGGCTTGCGTTTTGAGTCTTGATACCCCTTTGAGGAAAGTCATGTACTACTTTTGACTGCGTCCGCGCCTGTGATGTCTGGCCCAAATTAGACGAGCGCTAGTCCCGTCCAAAATGCAAGTCCTCCCATCAACGTCGCTGGCATCGTGGTATGATGGATGTTGGCTGACGGACGAGTGACAACCTCGATGTATCATGTCTCAGTCTCACACACCCTCCCCAAGAGGCCGCCGAGCCGCCATAGGCGCCCCTGACGCCCAACAGCCGCTAGTGTAACCCCGACCACCTACTACACAGTACACAGTACACACAGTAGCCAAGAGAGGTCAAGGTTCGGCAACCAAATCCCGTGACGTGTCCTTTTGCGGCTAGGGCGGGGTCCTAATTTGGATCTCACCCTTGCTTCTTGTCGTGCTGACACTCATCATTCGATTTAACCTTGTATTTCCATCTGAGATCTCCAATGGGATCTCGAGACGGCAATGGGTGGTGAGTCGGTAATTACTCAGATGATCCGTCAGTCGGTGGCACATGTTGACCTGGGTACGGTAATCATCTACACAGTACCTTGCTCAACGGACGAAATCGCAGACTCGATGTCGTCGGCCACATGATTCGGGCCCCTCCGAGCGACCTCGAAACGAAGCAGTAGGAAGCCGAGGAGACAGCGTGGCATCCTTGCCTGCTGACTGCCATGTGCGGTAGGATCCCGGGTTGACGGACATGGGCCCAGGAAGTCGATTCAGATCGCTCGGCAAGGGTCAGAAATCGGGACTCGCTGCAACAGCATACCTGTTGGAAATCATTCTTTTCGTTCACCCGTCAGCGCCATAAGAATCTTCATGCAAGAGCAGAACCGGAATAGCAACAAGGTAAACCATCATGACGTGCTCCCTGATACCTGATGTTGCTAAAGTTTAAAGCCAGAGGCGTTTGAGTAGGTGATTGGCCGCGCGCTGTCGGCTTGGAAGATTGGCACCGCCTTCTCTGATAGGATTCGCTACAAGTTGCATGCGTTTCCGGATACAGGCCATAAGAGGTCCTCACGATCAATGAGCATGTTGCCTTCGGTCCTTCTCCCATGACAAATTTAGTTCGTGTTATGGCGGGAGAATGCGCAAGCTCCCGCTGCGGCCCACCAGTTCCCAATCCTCTGGTCCCCGGTCAAAGTCGCAGTAGTCCTACTGCTAATGTGGCTTCAACCTTGAAAACGTCGCGCTACACCTGAGATGCTATAGTCCTGCATGCTAGGCACAAAGCACACACAAGCCTTTCATGTTACACCATACACGTTCTACAACTCTGTCGCGCGTCGGGTTCGCGTAAGCAGTAGCCGCCCCTGTCCGGTCCTCCGGTATCAATCTGCGTTGATGAGCGAGGGCTAGCGCAGCCTCAACTCCTAGTCTCAGGGACAAGCGACAGCCAGCACGACTAAGTTGACGAAGACAAAGGACCCCAACCAGCTGCGCGGAGAAGCAGTGGCAGTCTCACCAAAGTTAACCGGACAGAACATGTTCGCTGACTTCGCCTTGCTACTAAGCACCAGCTGCGGCTGCTTATATCAATAGCGGTGATCCCACGTGGAAAACTTGCCCCCAAAGTTGGCGAACACGAACAAAGCGATGGATCACCATCCCGACTCTCCAAACACCTGGAGAAAGATGGAAGGAGCTGCGCCAGGGATATGGGTCTTACTTTATCTGCCGCTTCATGTGGGGCAACCTGTGTGCATTGCCGAGCCCCGTCGCATACACCGGGTGTCAAGCTGTAAACCCACAACGACACACATTCACAACGTATATTGGGGGGGGGGGATCCGACTTGGAGCCCGCGATGCCATTATCATCTCCGTCGGAGGAATCTTTCCGCACGAAGCCAGTCTTTGCGTCCTTGACTTCCGTTCACGCTAGGCCAGGCTTCCTGGCCCAGCGCATCTGTTACGCCTGATGAGTCTCGTGCGCTTAGCTTCGAGTCTTCCAGTAGATGATCAGTCTTCTGCTGAAATCTTAAACGCTGGCTAGATGTCTTTTGTGATTTTCGCTAGTATTCGTCGACCAATGTAAATCAGATTCTTCATGACCTCAAAGACCTGGCTGTGATGAATCATTCTCGTCTCCCGCCCTCCCCCTGGGATTTGAAAGCGGCATTCTTGGCTGTACTCTTTCCTCTGCCGAAGAGAATTGCCTGCAACGCTGATGCCGCTCGGCAATCATTGTGATGGCGATGCTCCCACATCCCCTCATGTTATCATGGTCTTTAGCAATCCTCTATTAGGTCTCGCTACGCCAATGAAAATTGATCTTCTCACATTGTAATAATCACCTGGTGCAAGCCTGTGTTCCATACTTAGTTATCCGCTTAGAACAACCAAATGAATGACAAGACCAATCTGGTTCATTGCGTTATTATTCTGATGGCGGGACCTAAAGATCCGTCTTATAACAGGTTGTCCAGTCCACGTCATAGTGCTTCATTTCCGTTCAGTGAAATCAATCCATCGGCTTTTCATATGCGTATCCATCCAACGCCTTCCATATAATCTGACAGGGTATCTGTGAGAAAGGAAAGTCAATCCATTGCTTTTCTTATGCGTATCCATCCAACGCCTTCCATTATCTCTGAGAAAGGAAAATCAATCATCCTGAGTATCTTGTGGTCCAACTCAATCGTCCTGGTGCCTAGAGAAAAGTCGTCGACGAACGCTGCGTGAGGACACTTCGCCAGTCTTGGAATCTCGTCGGACTGTCTGGGTTATAGCCATGAATGACGCGGGCGCCAACAGTACGGGCCCAGTCCGTCAAGTCGCACATGCGTGGACCTTGTTGGTGGTACAAGTGAGTTATGCCACTCTCGATAATCTTCCCGACAGTCACGGCTGCTACAGTCTCTTGCCCGATGTTGAGGCCGCGGAGATTGGGAAAGAGCCCAACCAGATCGAGCAGCGATTGGTCTGCGTCATCAACGTGTCGCCCGACTTCCCCGATTAGGAAGCTAATTCCCAGATACGTTAGGCTTTTACTCCCCATCCATGCGAGGCCTCCCTGAGTCTTCGCCGCCGCCCAAGGAAAAGGGTAGAGTTCAAGGTGTTGGAGGGTGTTGTTCGTGATCGAGGGCTCAAGCAGGGCTTTGAAAGCTTCCGGGGACAAAGCAAATCGGCCCCTCACTTCAAGCTTCTGAAGATTGGGCAGGTATGGGATAACCCTCTGTACGTTCGGTACACCGATAGGTAGAGGCGAAGAGAACATGTCAACGGCGGTTTCAGTAGGAAGCTCCCACGGCTGGGCGCACATCTCCACAATGTTGCTGTTCCCTACTACCAGCTCAGTCACCGACTCTGGCAACCACGGGAATCGCATGACCGACATGTGGAGTAAGACTTTATTGCCGATAAAAACACTCTGTAGCTTTGGCCAGGCAGGCACGTTCGGTACTTGGCTTGGGTAGCTGTTCGAGAATGTCATATTGTCCACCCGCATAACCCGGACGTTCGGGGTTTGGTTCATGATAGTCTCCTGGTAGTAGATTAATATTCAGACACATGAAACATGAACAGTCGTGATTGTTGACTCACCATATCTATGCGAGTGCTGTCCGATGCACATGCCAGAGTGATACTGTGGAGGTTGGGCACTATGGGCCAATTCACGGGCTGCATCGTAGGGTAACCCACGCGAAGGTCGGGAAACTCGAGAACGGTGAGATCCTCCAGAGTTCCGGCTGCCGCCGTAATGAATTGTGCCAAGATGAACGAAGGCACCTTGATTTCAGGGCCCAGGTATAAAGTCTTGAGCCTTGGCATTCCCGCCATCGGGGGAAAATTGCCAAAGGTGAATACAGACCCCCTAAGCTTGAGATGCTCCAACGCAGGGCACATGCCCAGCACCTGACCCAGCCTGTTTTGATGCAGGCCGAAAGTCTTGCAGTCGTCGATCTGCAGAGACTTCAATCGCCCACCTGAGAATGTCGAGAGATTTCGGTACACAATGGTGGTTGGGATCCACCCAAGCGTACTGTGACCATAGCGTAGAGGGAAGTCATAGTGCTGCTTAGATGACCAGAGCGGTTTGGCAACCTTGCTTCCAAGGAAGCTGGCCCATGCCTTGGATACTCGAAGGCAGGTACTAATCAGTTAGCGGAGCCGAGATGAGGTGTAAAGTTTCAGTATAGAGGACATACCTGTGCTCCCTTGTGCCTAGTTGTCGGAATATCTTGAGAACAATCTCAGAGGGAAACACCTTCATAGGGTCTAGCTGTGCCGTGACCTTGCGTAGCAGGTCTCGTTGCGTGTATAGCATCTGCCCTGGTCATCAATTACTGTCAACAATAGTTGGAAGGCACGTACCTGAAGCTCTACAGGATCAGCGTGTTTCCCGTTGGATACAAGTGCAATGCCTTCCTCGTACACGGCAAGCGCGTCGCCCTGCTTCTGTTGAATCCGAAGGATCTGACCAAGCCGAAGGTATCCCTTGGGGTTTCGCGGCGCCATTGAGACAAGATTCTGGGTAACAACAAGGGCCTCTTTGTGACTCGCTAGCTTCATGAGGGCCGCTGCCATGTAGGTTAGGGCAGCAATGTGAACATCGCTAGCACAGCGCTGTGTAGAGCGTTGAGGACAGGTGCAGGGTTTGCGTAGTTCTGCTTCAAGTGTCTGGCCTCGGCAAGCGGCTAGCAGGTCTTTGCAGGTGCATAGTCTCTGTGCGGAGCCAACTGTACAGGCCGGGCAGTTCTTAGCTACGCGTCTGAAGTTGTATAACGCCTCGTTCGGATTGCCGTCCGTGAAACAAGCTATTCCGAACTCTAACCGCCTCTTGGCTGGTGTTATCACGGGCATGGTGGCGATGTACTCCGAAAGATAAGGTGGTGCCAGGGAAGTAACTCGCCGAACGAGTAAGACGCGTACAGGCGCAGGTGTGAAAAGTAAAGTGTGAGAAGTGAAGTGTGGAAAGTGAAGTGTAAAATGCGAAATGTGAAGCGCGAAGTGTGAGCGTGGAGCGCGACTCGGCCCACCGCGGGAACCGATGAACAATCTCGAATTAACCAGGAAGACACCGCCAGTCCAAGAGAGTTGACCTGGTTATAGCACAAGTAAAATGGCCTATTATATCCGTAAACATGATTGTCCTAGTTATTCGAATAGGATAAAACTATTATCCCAGTTGATGGATCTCCTTGACTGATGGTGTTTAAGTGCTAGCGTCGGTAGAAGTGTGGATAAAATGCAATCAGCCGAATGCTGTGGACTCGGCCAGTGATACGCGCTCCCAGTGACCAGACGTTTATCCGCAGGCCGGGTGAAGCCGCCTGGATGATGAAGGTGGGTTCACTAAGATAACAGGGACAAAAGGTATACGCTTCTTGTCCTGTATACTGTCCGGGTGTATATACTGCTATGGCTAACTGATTCTTTATCTTCCTCGGTGCCATTGCGTCGACTGAGTTTGCAAACAGTGGCGGCGATGGCGTTGCCTATAACCCAACGCATGCTCCTACAATATTCTCGAAGCCGGATTCGTTCCCGAATGTTGAATTGTAATATTTGATAACAGGCTAGGCGGTTACGGCATCGAGCATGATGGCGTGTGGCAGGATAGACTGGCCTATTTGTGTCCCCCTGACGAGGATCGTACGTGGACTTAAGGGCGTTGTATCTTTTAGATCGCGGCATACTATATTGTTATTAATAGATAAGAGGCTGTTTTCTGACATCATCCAGCTGACTCGTCGATTTTCTAGCTGCTGGATCCGTGTGGAATGCTGTCAATGAAGACGCCAAATACGGCATCCAGTTTCACAGAGTTGCTTCATAGTACAGTGATCAAGCGACTGATCAAGCGACTGGTATCGTCGAAGCAAAATATCTTGGTGAATTAGTGAACAAAAATTGTATTGTCAGAAGAGGAAGTAATCATCCCCAGACCGGAACTCCTCATTACAGCCGTCATTATCCAGCACCACCCTTTACCTACTTTTCTCCAAACCCCTGCCCTCAAAGGACGCCTTTCATGTCCGTCTCATTGCTTTGAGATACCATCTCACCTAGCAGGACTCTCCACATCAACGTTTCCCTGTATCAGACTCTCCAACTCCCATGGACTTAGTGTACTTCGCCGCCGCGACGCTACCTTACTCGTCCTCCTCTCCCTCTTCCGCTTCTCTGGCTTGATTTCCGTCTCTGCCTGCACGCTTTCTTGCTCAGCACCGGCGCCCGTTCCAGCTAGCTCGTCTTGCTCCGGATCTACCACTGGCGCCACAATGTCCTTCTTCACCGGATCGACACTTGCCTCCGGTGTCGGTAGCTGATTCGGCACGATACTCTGCCTCCTGCCCATACGGGCTGCTTTGAGTTTGGCACGGACACGTGCCGCGTCCGCTTCGCGCTCCGAGGCCGCGAGCTTGGCGGCTATGTTGGCCATTGTTAAGGGGCTTTGCTGCGGTGGTGGATTGTTGCGCCGGGGGAGGCGGGAAGATGTTGGGGGTCGAACTGGTGAGCGGTCTTTGCGGGTGGCGTTGGTGGATTTGGAGGTTGGTTTTTGGGCGGTAGGTGTGAGTTTCTCGGCTGCTAGTGTTGGGGCCGAGGCGGTTCGTTGTGTGGGCTGTTGTTTTGAGCAAGTAGGTCTTGCTGCTGCTTCGGGGGATATGGCGGTGTCCACGAGCTTTTGCGCCTTAGAAGCATGGGCTCTTGGTGTTGGTTCTGGTTCGCTTTTGGCTTGCACTTGTTGTGGAGGTCCATTTTCAGGTTCAGATCTTGGTGGCGGTGCTGTTGCTGATGGCTTCGAGAATAGCTTGCGAGACGGATTTGAGCGAATGGGAGACTCGAAGGATTCTCCGAATAGTGTGCTGTCATATGAGGCGGTCGAAGATGGCCGTATCTGCTCCTGCAGGTCGGGATCTGCTTTCAGCGACTTCTGAGGCGACTGAGGTTTGTTCGCATGGGGAGGTGGAATAGGCGCCTCATCTGCAGCAGCCGCAAGCTCCCAGGTCATCTCCTCAACAATGGTTGTGAAGTCACCAGGTCTCTTGCGATATGGCCCATTGCCGTTGGCAGACCCTCTGTTCCCAGAAGAGAAGGAATCCTTCAATGGGCTCAATTGAGGCGGGATTGGAAGAGGTGGCGAGTCCATGGAGGTAGCGGTCGATTCCTGCAGGATTTGGACGTTGGGTTCATCGACATCGAGCTCATCAAGATCGATATCGTCCTGGAAAATACTAGAATCAGAGTCGTCATCGTCTTCATCGATTTCGTAGCCTGGAGCTGGTACGAGATGTAACGATTCCACCAGGCTAGGTGACTCTGGCGACTCGATCTGAGAGACCTCTTTTTCTGCTTCTTCTTCCTCGTCCTCTTCTTGAACACACGATAGTTCCTGGTAGTGGGTGTCCCGACATTCAGCAGCGGTCTCCGCGACATCTCTAACGCGCACTGGACTGAGGCGTAATCCCATCTGTAGCTCCTCCATATTGACCGATTTCCCGCTGGAGGCCATCCGCTTTCGCCAGCCATCAATCATGTGCACAGCATCTTTCCAGCGGGCTTCCATGCGCTCCCACCCTTCGCGGAGTCGGACAATCTCAGTCTCGCGGATTTCGACCTCCTCAATGGGGACGAAAGAGGGATTGGTGAGTATCGTCCTAAGATGCTCCAAGATACTCTCCAGCTCGTCAGCCAGCTTCTCGGCACTACTTGGAAGCGCGACAGCATTCCCGCTCCTACTATCATGCTGCATGTTCTCTTCCAGTGCGCGCTCCAAGCCAGTCATCTCCCGAAGCCCGTCCACAGCCCGGCGGACGAAGTCAAGTAACATTGAGTTCTCCTCACTCAACCCTCTTGCCAGCTCAGTCAGAAACTCGTTCGTCTCCATCCTCAAGTTGTATCCCTCGTCTTCGGTCCCGCCCCTCGCAACGCCGTCCACCTTACACTCGGCGCCTGTGTCGCCCACTACAGTGATGCTCACGACGTCCCGATTCCTATTACCTCCTCTAACTCTTCCGGCATCAACGACAGCTTTCTTTAGGCCATCAATCTGTCGGTCCCGCTTGCGAACTTCGTTGGCGCATGCAGCACGGCTTTGTGCGACCAGTATCTTCATCTTAGCCATCTCGTCCTTCAGCTTGTGTACTGTGGTCTCGGTAGACTTGAGCTGGAGTCGAAGGGCGCGCTCCATACCTTCAGCCCCGTCGAGCTTGCGTTGCGTGTCGGTCAGCTTGTCGGAGAGGCGGGTGGTCTCATTTGCGTGGCGTTGGGCGTCGGCGCGCAGCGATAATAGAGTATTGCTAAGAGATTCGCGGTGGGTTGCGTCGCGCTGTTATGAAATGTCAGTTTATTTCGAGGCCTCATCCCAAGATGGCAATGCATTTTCGAGTAGGACGTACGTCGCGCCGTAATATCAAGTCATTGACTACGCTTATGACCTGGCCCATGGTAGCTTGTAGCCCGGCGCCCGCCTCCGGGTCCGCGAAGTCGATGCGTTGTCCATCGCGCAGGAGACCACGGGATAACAGCTGGTTATTGATGTACAGCGATGCCGTACGAAGGTTGTCCGACTCCATTACTGACCTTGCTTATGCTGCTCTGCTCAGCTCTGCTTTGCTCGCCTGGTATAGTTGCCGTTCCTGAAGCTGAGAGGGAGCTGTCGTGGGTGAGTGAGATAGTGTCAGCGCGCAACCTATTGGCATTGGCAGCTCCAAGCAAATATTTCGTCGCTGGTGTATTATCAAGAAAAGAATGCTCTCTTTCTTGCAGAACGATGCTTTGTGCGGCAGAGACCGAGGTATGCATGCAATAAGCCCCGGTGGTATGTGGGTGTGGAGGGTGTTAGCCGGAGCGGCATGTTTTGACGCCGTTGCTATGTGGGAAAGCAGTGGATGTAAACAAAAGGCGCTGACAGGGGTCTGGAACTGGATTGGACGCTATCTCCCGCACGTGTCTCCCGCTTATTGAACAACATCTACCTATATTTGTCCATTAGCCATCGGGCATCGACCTCATCTCAATTGACTAATCGCGAGCAGCCAGCCATATGTATGATCATGTTGTTTTGCTTGAAGCACCCTGGGGTCTCAGTTGCTACGACACATTGTGCGTGGCATCAAAGCCGATGCGGTGGCCTGCACGACGATAGCATTCACTTCAGCTGCTCTTATCATCAAAATGCTTCCAGCAATGCATAGTCTGTTTGATGCCTGATAGCTGAATCGTTCAATCACTTCTGCAAAAGCCAATCCGATAGGTGCATCACATCGGAGGGTATACAGACTTGCAACAGCATACAAATCCCCGACCTATGATCTACTATAGTAGTCTAACCACAATATCAAAACGCCCAAAGTGACAGCAATTACTACCTGCCCGTATTGCTCGCTCGAGCACTGTAGCCTGTATTATTGCCCCATTCGTCAACTGGGTGGTGTCCTTTCGGAGCTTGATTCACTTCCCACTCTCTCTGTACTACGATCTGGTCTGGCCGGCCATCTGAGATGTGCGATCTAGTCCTTTTCGGCTGGAGGTCGAGAGTTATTGGAATTTCCGATGTCTCTTGGACAGGCTCGAATCCGTCCTCGCTGCCTCCCTTCTTGCCGTCGTTGGTTGACGTAGTGTCACTTTCCGTCGGCTTCCTGTCTTCGTGAACCGTGACAATTGCGTCTGCACAGTTATTAGACTACTTCTTTGGAAAAGGAAAAAGAATGGAGTGACTGCTGGTACGTACCGTCACTATGCCACGCCGTATCGTTAGGAATGGAGAGAGGATGTTGGAACTTCTTGTTCTTGAGTACCGAGTTTAATCCAACAGCCCCTCTCAACTTCTTACCACTATCCAACTCGTAGGACCCCGGTCGAGTACTGTGGCTTCTTGAAGTAAGCCCCCTTATTCTTCTAAACCACATCTTGAAGAGGGGGAATACGATCGGGGCATTGGAAACGAGGACAGCCACGAATGTTTCTCGGACGCTCCAGGGTCCTGACTGTGAAGGCTCAGTGGCACCAACCTAAATAGAACAGTGAGTCGATGCGAACCATGGGCGAGGAAGCTTGCCGTTTGGGGTACTAACAGTAACGAGAGTGACGCAGCGGAGAATGCCAAAGATCATCGTGAGGAAGCCACCACTAAAGAGAACGATGAGGGATATCTTCCTTGCGCTGCTCATGCGCGACTTGTATATCAACTAACGGCGGGTATGCGTCAGATACATGTCCTCTCTCAATCTCCTCCGGCGGTCTTACTGGTAAGGGTATGGCCATCAAATAAAGATCCGTGACCGTGTTTAGAGCCATGATAGATGATACTTGGAGCATCGAAAATCCAGGCTGACAATTGTCTGTCAGACATTAGCAAATGGTTCGAAAGCAGTCTCTAGTTCATCCGTACTTCCAGGGTCTGGGTTAATCTGCCACTGTCGCTCCAATGGCCAGCACTTGAACAAGATTATACATATAGCGGCGACATAGCTAGTTATGATGGTAGCATAGCCTATCCTGATGCGAATAATCATTTTGTCGACGCCATCGCTGTAAGTCTATTAGTCGTGCTGGCAGGAAGTTGTCAACTGAGGCCAATAAGAGACGAACGTCATGCGAGAGTAGTATATTATCCAGCAGCCCTTCAAGAGCCACATTACTCCTATAAGACCTTGTTAGTGGGTCGTGCTTCGGGTTCGACTTTAGTTTCCCCCACCAGTGTATGTGAACCATCCAATGATGTGAGTCTTAGATCCATTGACACGAAAACGCCATTCATCGGAATTTGGGTCAAGAGTACTGCGTCCTTCGGGGGTGATGTTATTATTTGCAAAGCCCTGCCAGTTCACCACGATGACATTTGCGGCGGTCGTTTCTGCTGTATAGCAAAGCTTCGTGGCCGAGGATTAGAGACTAGATAGTTGAATGATTGGTCTCGAAGGACTTACGCCAGCCCCGACCATAAGCAAATCATCCCAGCCTAAGCCCTTTAGGCCACCTCTCTTCACTCGAAAGTGGAGGCGAAGGCCAATGGTGATGAGAGCAATCGCCAGATATGACCAGGCTTCGGCAATGAAGTTAACAGGCATGCTGGTTTGGCCAAGGAGTCGAAGCACTGTCTTGAATTCAGAAACAGAATGGAATCTCAGAGAGCACTATAATTAACAGGAGGAACGAAGGAACCAAAAAGATATAAGAAGACGATGCCACATCCCATCGATCCGAGAGTATTTTTGGGTACAACAACCCCAACTACTTGCCTCACTGTGACATTTTTCTTCTTTTGCGGCACCATTGGACGAAGTTACCTTCGCAAGGACTTCAGCAAGCATGGTTCCATCCTGGTAATGTTGATGAGAACTAAGGGAGCAAGATCAAAGTCACCTCCTCCCAACTCGGACTTGCAAGCTTGAAACGACCCGGAAGTGCTGTTGGTCCAGCATGGCCAACAAGGAGCGGTCATAGAATGGGGGCTCTGCTAAGGGGTTTGGGGGCCTCAACGTCAGCGGTTCCCCGGCTTCCAGTATATCAGGCCTACAGTAAATCCATTTCTCGAGGCCTAGGCGCCAAGCGATGAACTCGGCACGTGTACGTATCGACTTCCAACAAGGCCAAACCGTTACAAGACACATGACTATACTACCTAGCGCCTTGCGTAGCTGTCCGTCGCTTATAAGCGCGAAGACGAATCCCATGACGTGACATTGTGGCTCACTAGGTTACCAACTTTTTTCTTTTTTCTTATCTTTCTTTTCTACGAAGAGTCATGCGACATTCTGTCAGCCTGTTCCTTCCCCTTGGAGGATACTGATGCGATATTTGATCCAATTTGTCACATTGCACTTCCTATCAGGGGATGAACTCCTGAAAGTATCAGACATATCATGCTGTCAGTTATTCCTGTCGTTTTACATATCTATGCCATAAGAAAATTCACAGTGCGATCAGTTTCCAAGCAGGTCAAGACCAGTGCACGTTCGATTTCGGCACTCCACTATCTACGTAGTGATATCCGTTTGGGATCTGCGAATTCGGAACCCAGTCCAATGGTTATGCTGGTATTACGTGCAGTTGATAAGTCAGAAAATACAGACATGGACTCCGCCCTGCTTATCTCAGCCTGGACCACAATATCGCGACACGAATCAGGATTTACCTAATCAGTCCATGCAATATTCCCAAGATAGCCTGGATGTTACAGTCGCGAAGTCGAATATCGCCATTCACACTTGCTCTCATGATTATACATAACACTTGCATCCCCACACCAGTGAAGCTGCTTTTTCTTTGGAGCGGGTCAGGATCTGGTTCAAGCTAAAGAAGGCTCTCCAAGACTTACAGTAGTGGACCGTTAGTGTGGGGATAACCGTTGCGGGCCGCGACCGTCGGGAGCCACTAGAGTTTTGCCACTAGAGTTTTCCCATTTCCCCATAGTGTTGCAATTGACCGCGATCATCTCCTATTTCAATTGCAGCGACGGAATACAAGGATATCCGTCCAAAGGAGTGGGTGAGCGATTCTGTACTGTAGCACAACTCTACCATCAACAGTGCAACCTCTCCGTCGACGCCTGCCAGACCGACTGACAAGTCATATCGTTTGCTAGGTAATATTCTAGACGTTACTAAGCCCTCAGATCACGCCCGTTACACGCCCCCCCCCCCCCCCCCCCCCCCCCTTCACACTATAGCATGGTTCTGTTGGTTGGCCTAGCCTGAAAGAACCACTTGTTTAGCTCATAACGATACGTTCGATTTCGACTTCAAAAAGTACGAATATAGGTTTTCATGCGACCACTTTTGAGGTTAGGGTTTGGTTGGTAAATACAAAAGCTATGTAGAGTACGACTAAGGGTCGATTCAATTCAGTGTTCAAGCTGGGTTCAAAATATGGTCTCTTCCGTTGTATCGAAAGGTACCTGATTAGCTACGAATTCGAATACGGGGGAGAGACGTGTATCGCCAAGGAGGGGGGACGTGTAGCTGGCCTGCCTCGGATATCGTCCGAGGGGATCGACATAGAGGGTAAGGCCAAGTAGACTTTACCGCTGTGAACGATCGCAGAAACTTACCTTAGCTGCAAGCTTATCGACTCTTGACCTTTTTAGGCAAATTTCCTGAAGAAGTGTGCCGTGGTGCGATGACCAACCCCACGTCGTTAAATCCTGATGTGCGACCACCCCGGCAGTATGGGCCGATGGCCAGACTCTTCATGAAATGTGTCGAACCCGAATAAAATGTAGTAGACATGCCGGACCTTGTCCTCAGCCGCACCTGTTTGGTTTAGTGACCCAGAAGCAAGTCCACCTGCCCGGCGAACAGACTCTGACAAATTATCTGATTTTGCTTTTCGCTCGACATGGCCATCTCGGTAGCATTCGTTGTAGCCATAGCTACCTTGGGGCTCGTGTTGCATCGGCTCAGCAAGATTGGCCAGAGGCCGAAGGGATACCCTCCTGGGCCGCCGACTCTTCCAATTATAGGAAATATCCATCTTCTTCCTGCGAAGCAAGGCCACATTCAGTTCCAGAAATGGGCGGAGGAGTACGGCCCGGTATATTCGCTCATGCTGGGCACCAAGGTCATGATCGTGCTGTCTTCGGATCAGGCAATCAAGGATCTCTTGGATAAGCGGAGTGGCATCTACTCTTCGCGGCCGGAGATGTACCTAGGACAGATTATCAGTGGGGGTTTCCGCATGTTGCTTATGGTGAGCCATCACCGTCTGAGCGCACACTCTGCTACCCCTGATGTGTCTTTGAAGTAGCAAAGCTAAGTCTGATCTCAGGAATACGGCGAAACATGGCGCATGCTTCGTGGGCTTATCCACAACATTCTCAACATCAAGGCAGCCCGTACGTACGTCCCCTATCAGGACCTTGAAAATAAGGCTATGCTCGTAGGCTTCCTAGAGCATCCCAACCAGTTCGTTGATCACATTCGACGATACACAAACTCTTTGACGACACAGATCGTCTTTGGATTCCGGACAACCAGTATCGATGATCCAAAGCTCAAGCAACTGTTTCATGTAAGTCTCCTCTAGCAACAACCGTAAAGCAACCACCGTTTCTGAAATCCCGCAGGGGTTTGGCCAATTCTGTGAAGTTACTGGTACCCAGGCGGCAGCTCTGCTCGATGTGTTCCCATTCCTGCGCCATCTCCCAGATGTCTTCCTGCCCATGAGGAGATATGCAAAGGAACTCCACCGAAAGGAATATGACTTGTACGTAGGGCTTTACCTAGACACTAAGAAGAAGCTCAAGGATGGTAAAGCCAAGCCGTGTTTCTGCGTTGATCTTGTCGGCGCCCAGGAGGAACAAGGCTTCTCAGATGGCATTGCAGGCTATGTTAGTGGCTCCCTGCTCGAAGCTGGCTCGGATACCACGGCCGCCACGCTCGTCGGCTTCGTCCAAGCCATGACCATCTTTCCGGAAGTCGTCAAAGCTGGGCAGGAAGAACTTGATCGTGTGTGTGGAGACCGCTTGCCAGACCTGAACGACCTCCCTCATCTTCCCTACATCCGGGGTTGTATGAAGGAGAGCTTGCGTTGGATGCCGACGGATATTCTGGGTGTCCCACATGCCGTGATCCGCGATGATGAGTACATGGGCTACAAGATACCGAAAGGGGCTGGTGTGATGTGGAATGTCTGGTAGGTGATTGTCAACATCTCAGTCGGGCTTGATTACTCATGGCTCTTCAATTATAGGGCTGTCGCACATGATCCCAATCGCCACCCAAACCCAAGCAATTTCGATCCGACGCGATGGGCAGATGACCACCAGACCTCTGCCCAAGCTGCAAACAATACCGACCCAAGCAAGCGAGACCACTTTGTATTCGGTGCTGGGCGACGTTTATGTCAAGGCATGCATATCGCCGATCGGTCACTCTATCTCGCCATTGCGCGCCTCCTTTGGGCTTTCGACTTCCACAGGTCAATTGATGAGAAGACCGGCCAAGAGATTGTCCCAGATATGAAAGACCTGACCGAAGGCCTCTTCGTACTTCCGAAACCGTTCAAGGTCGACATCGTGCCTCGAAGTTCGTCCAAGGCGAGCTGTGTTCGCGAGGAATGGTCCAAGATGACGGACCTTCTTGATGGCGACTCACAGTGGAAGGCCGTCCCAGAAGGCTTGATCTGGAGAGATTATGAGCCGGCTGAGACTGAAGCTGCTGCCAAGGCCTGAAACATGCGCTTGCATGTTCTGGATGCCCAGAAGGGTGCAAAGTCGTTCCGTTATTTAATTAGCGTGTCACCTTCGCATGGTGTCCCTCCAAAGCGTGTTGAAGTACAGTTGAAGTATACGGCCTTTTAGGTATACTAGAAGAAAGGGAAAAGGGTTTCAGAAAGACGTGCACTTTGTTATGTGAGATACACTGTCTTCGTACTCGAGGGAATAGGTAATAGTTGTCTTGAGATCTCGTCAAATTTCCATTGTAACTTGTTCCGCAAGTGCGCAGCCATCTAACAGGTCTTCTTGTGCGTTTCAGATACAGCTTGACAAGTCACTATCAATAATCATTAAGAAGGGGTACAAGTTCTCTCCGCTCGTTGTGAGCTCTCCTTCTCGGAATCCATCATACTCAGGGGTACTATTAGTAATGTGCCTGGAGGTGTGTTCAAGGGTTCGAGGACATATTAGCCTACGACAAAGCTAAGTCACGCTCTTATAGTTGAACAGAAACTCGGTAGTCTGAGACCCCTCGAATACTCAATCAGCTCCATATCGTATACAATCTGTCCTGAAACATTGCCTTGGTGGGGAAACTACGGCACCCACCGCACTCAGTAATAGGTAGCACCATATACAGTATCCATCACTAGATAGAGGGCGCGAAGAACGGACTACTGAACGTCGAGTGTTCTAGATGAGTCCAAGCCGACGTACTCAATATTTAATCAAAGTGATAGGCTATCCAAGTCATCAAATACTTTTGCCATTCAATCTGTTGCGCAACCAAATCCCTACCCCTTCGGGTAGAGGCTTCTCACTTCTGTTTTCTTTGTTCTAAGTGCTAATTATGACATCGCTTCTTCAAGAATATAACAAAAGATGCACCGCGACCAGCCTACAGCCTCTTTGAAAGGTCAATATATCCAGTCGTTCTACCGCCTGTCAAGCCGTTACCGTAAGTACTAATCTGGGCCTGTAGTTCCTATAGTTACACCGTGAGTAAAGTATTATAACTCGTCAATAAACGTCCTGCGACGACATCGAGGCTTTCTCCTGAAATCGCAAGTATTTTCCCTGATCGAGTTAGCTAGTTATTCTGCACATGGATCAACCTGCTTTATGCCGCATCTATGCATATAATAACGATTCTTCCTCTTACCTTCTTCTAAGAGTGTTTTCTTTGCGGCTTCGATATCTGTTGAGAGGTCAGTCATCTGTCTCCCTGGAAATACTATTCCGCCCGTGTGAGTATGGAGCAGTCTGGTAACTCACCAAATGGTGGAGGCTCTTCACCGGGGCTTTCATTTTCGCTTTCATTATCCTCTCCGCTAGACGGGCTGAGGGCTAGCGCACTGAATCTATTGGTGTAACCCCAATGGCGAGCTGGACTTTTCGCTGTGCTGTTCCCGGCGCCGCCGCCCGCGCCGCCTCCTCCAGTTCCTCCTCCACCTCCTCCACCAGCACCTCCTCCTCCTCCATCCCCTCCTCCTCCACCTTCTGGTCTCCACGGCCAATATGGAGGGGCCGTGAAAAATTCGTTATCTGGTCTAGGTGGCAGTTTTGCGCCTCCGGAGAGTTCTGGGAATGCTCGCGCCCTATAATGATTCTAGGGTTAGGATTCAACGTTACAATTCTCGGCCGCCATGAGCATGAGCATGACGCAATTTCGGGGGCATTAAAATGGAAAAATATACACCAGCTCGTTTCTAGTTGTAAGGTGTTGCCTGATGTTTCGGTCAAAGTGGAGCAACCTCAAATTACTTACCGGTTGATGAGACCTTGATTGAGTATTACCGGAGTCATGTTCGCTGTGTGGTGAAGAAGCCGATTATTGTTGACGCTAGTGTTCAAGCTTGTGATGCTGTCGCACAGCGCTTGGAAAACGTCATTAGAAATCCCACTATGTTGAAGGTACTGATTCAATAAGATTACCACCCGGCCCGTAACCGCGGTATAATGGGTGACCAAGGGCGCCTGTAGCGGCACTCTGTCGTCATAGTAGTCTTTGGATGCCTGTGTTGCCGCTGCTGCCACTCTCCTAGCGTCCTATTCGACAATCAGAGGTTAGTCATGGCGTGTTAAAGCAGGTGCGGGAGTATACAGGGGAGCGAGTCCATCTAGCTGGAGTCAAGAGCTATGTTTAGAAGCTCCCGAACTCGGACCGCAGCGTATGAAAGAAGAAGAAAAGACCTCGTGACTGACTCGTGTCACTTGACTCAGGATGACTCGCCGCATATCCATATAGTTGTCTATGTATGTGATCATCCAGGCAAACATTTGGCCTAAACCATTCTCGGCTCGAGCGAACCGTACTATTCCTATATCAGTCACTGTCCATATACTGTTTTCTCGTTACGATGATTCACCTAATTCCCTTGCTTCTTCACTTTTGAATACGTAAAACCAAGTAAAGTGGTTCTTAAATGCAGCCATCAACGCCAGATCCTGCAAAGCTGTATCATCGACGAAGTCAGATTCATGGATTGCCTGGTTAGCATCGATGGCCAAATTGGTGAGGGCTGGAGTAGTCAAGTTCGCCCGCCTTCTCACGTCTTCGCGAAGTGAATAGTGCAGGCATCGATATCGTACAGAATTCCAGTTCCGTGACCACTGTAAAAGAAGACCAACGAGTTGCTCCTTCGAGTAGCTCCGAAATCTCTCGCTTTGTAATGTCCCAGCGAATAAGGTACTCATCCAGTCGCTGTGGTCGTCAGGAATCTCGAAGGTATCCTTGTAGTGTCTCCCCAGGGATATGAGATCCTGAAACTCCTCGAAGAGTACATTTGCATCATCATTGCCCTGAACCGTCTTTGGACCGTCATCCCAGTAGATGTTTCCAATGCGGCGTAAAGTCCCATGCCCTAGGGCTTCTGTGGCCTTCTTTAACAGGTCTTCACGATCTTCGTGGGTGGCGGTCTTGACATCTCTGAGGTATATGAGCACGTCAGACGTTTCGGATGCCACAGGTGTCCACCAATCGCCGTCGGGACGTAAGTTCCACTGGGATCCAGTGGCATCGGTAATTGGAAAACTCATTTTATGTAAGATAATCACGAACAAAGCGCAGTAATACAAAAAGGATGATCGTCGTACACTCCAGTCAATACGTGGGCGATGTTACAGAATGAACCAGAATCTATGTGTTGAAGAGAGGTGGTGGCTTAGTCCGGTTCAAAGAAGTCAATCACCTTTAATTCTGCTTGCGGCACGGTATTGTACCCGTCCAGCTCAAAGAAAAATGACCACCCAAAACCGGTTGCAAATGTTTCTTTTTCTAAGTTCGAGCTTACCATGAGCGAGATTGACCTGTCCATATAGCGAGGGCAGGTTGCTAGAGCTAGTCTCCACATTCGACAGTATAGCGTTGATAGAAACACAATGTATCACTGTCCCACCATACAGTCTTTACGAGACCACTAGCGCAGACAGGATGAACAGACCCTTAGATGCATGGGTCAAATACCCACACGGCTACTTCACGTGGAGATAGAATAGTTAAACAGAATCATTTCAATGCTGATATCATTGAACCAAGCACTATAACTAAACCTATGTTTTAGTAACCTCGAATATTCTTGGCCAGCGAAAGGGGTTAGCCGAAAAGACCATACCTATTTCTCGATCAATCCCTGATGCATACATCTATCAAGTTGAATTAAGCGGAATCACATTAGTCCTTGGCTCCGATCCGACCTGGACTACAGTTGTCATTTCGACTCTGCTAACTATCTGATAGAAGCTCTCGATACTCTAATGGAAATATCAACAAACACAACGATAAGGCTGCTGACGGCACAATCGACGCTGACTCTGTTCCGATGCTCGGTAAACCTCCGGGTCATGGCGTCCGTATTGTCCATGGCGACATGCCGGCCACCAGCGAAAACTTGGCCTCCCGTCAGCGTAGACTCGTGAGCCCTCATCGGATATCGTTCGCTCTGGTTTCATCATACGACGTCAATCGTTACCCAGCGGGACGGGCGGCCCCGAGGGACATGAACCACAAGGGACCAAGTAACCGACAATCCTCATCAATCAAGCTGACTACGATTCTCCAGATCCCATTGGTGGTCGTCTTTGATCGAGGATCATACCGAGTTCCCGCCCTGAGGTTGACGCTAAGATGCTTCTCATAACCTCGTTTGATTTACCGTTGGTGGATTATCACCAAGGTAACGTCATAATCCGCACCGGTCGTTTCTATCTAATGCTTTTAAGCCCCTGATCTGATGATGTGAATGTTACTTCGGGCTAAGCTCATATCATTACCACGCACAGGAGGACCTGAAAGCTACTGCCGCAGAACGCTTGCCTTGTGGTAACCACACGTTTTGCAATAGTTCGACGTCAGTCAATTGACAGGTGTCGGTGCTCTCGGTAATTTGAACGAGAATTCACAATTGCTGGGCTCACTGGTAAGCATACCTGTGACGTTGATCTACCGTGCAAGCGCACCCGCTGATGCGGGGAATACCATGGACTCCGCAATAGACACCGCCCAAGTGATCTATCTTAAAGCGTTTGAAACCAAGAGTCTAGATACTCGGATTGTTTATCTCAAAAACCCGGCGGAATCACGATTTGAGATGACACTTCGTGACACTGTATAAGACTGCCGTAATAATGGAAGCGTTCGAAGCCGCGGCGCGTCGCTCTGTAGACGATGGAGTCGTCCTCGGGCTACTAGTATCAGCCAAAGACAGGTCTGGTAAGTGAACCCAAAGCCAAAAGCAGCAGCAGAAAGCTGACGATTGGCCAGGGACAATTGATTACATCAAGGCCTTTGGCAAAAGAGCGACCAAGCCAGAAGAGAAACCAGTAGAAACAGACACCGTCTTCCTCCTTGCATCAATGACAAAGCTTATGACCACCATCGCAGCTTTGCAAGTGGTCGAGCGAGGTCTCATCAAGCTAGATGACGACGTCGCGGGCCTTCTCCCTGTTCTGGCGAAGCAGGAAATCCTGACTGGCGTCGCAGAGGACGGCGTTCCGATTATGAAGAAGCGTAGGAACCCCATTACGCTCCGACAGCTCTTGACACATAGTTTCGGTGGATGTTACGACGCAATGAGCCCTGACATCATGAGATACAAGGAACATCACAACTTCCCCCCCACACGGGGCTCTACAATCGATGAGATATTCGGGCTTCCTCTTGTCCATCAGCCCGGCGAGGGCTGGTCATATGGTAGCGGCTTAGATTGGGCAGGAAAGATAGTTGAGATATTAAGTGGTCTCAAATTGGAGGACTACATGAAGCAACATATCTGGGGTCCACTCGGACTCAACGACATGACATTCTGGCCTGACACACGTCCAGATATTCGAGAGCGACTCGCATCGATGACCTTCAGAGACGAGGCAACAGGCAAAGCTGTCCAGTCCCGGAAGCCCTTTAAATTAAGTGCTGGTGTGGAGGAGGCGTGCGGGGGACAAGGTGCTTTTGCGACCATGACGGATTACACTGGGATTCTGCATTCCCTCCTGGTTGACGATGAACGACTTCTCAAGAAGGAGACGACGGAGATGATGTTCAAGCCACAGCTGTCAGCAGCTTCGAAAGAAGCTCTCGTAGCGAACTTCAAGCACCCTGAATGGGCAGTAGGCCACTATCCAGACACGGAGGAGTATGACTGGGGCCTCGGGGGGGTTCTTGTTGATGGAGATAAACACCCTTACCGGAAGCGCGGGGCCATGCTGTGGGGGGGCATAGCTAACCTTGCTTGGGTAAGTTTCTTGACACTTTTTGTTCTGGTAGAAGCTTCGCTGATCGTTATGAAGTTTCTCGACCGTACTACGGGCGTCTGCGGCGTATTTGGTTCTCAGCTGCTTCCACCGGCCGACGTCCAAATCGAGGAATTGATGGAAGCCTTTGAGGCAGGATTTTATAGCCTCACCAAAATCAAGACCCGGCTGTGAGGTAGATAACCGGATAACGGACCCCACGACTGTCGACGGTCTCGTCCCATGAAGCTTGGCCACTGTGAGCACCATTGCTGATCCAGAACGGCGTTGAACGGAAGTGAGTCTCATGAATCGTGCAATTTCCCAGAAACACCATGCTTGATTCTGTCGCGAGGATGGAGACCCAGGATAAGGTTCAGAGGATGATCCGCATGACGTGCCAAACCATGGTAACGTGATGACGGGCTAAGCTGAATCTTAGGTCTTAAGCGGTCAGAAAGGACTGTATAGTCTTTAAGACCTGTTAGAGTAACAATGCAGTACCCAAGCAAAGCAACAGCAGAGACAAGACAACAAGAGACCACCATCCTCATCACTATCAACCCATCGCTCTCGTCTATGTATACCCCTTTTCTGTACATCTTAAACGTGCCGCCTTTAGCCTCCGTGTGCTTTCCTTATACCACAGTCAGCCTTGTGTTCTATAACCATGCCTCAACCTTGCACAGCCTCCCATGGCAATATCCTCAGCCGCTGTTTTCATCGCTTCAACGCCCCCCGAATGCAAAGTGACACGATGCCGTAGGTTGTTGGGGCTTCCCGTACGCCCCTCCTAAGATGGGTTTCCAGACGCATCGGTGCCCTCTCCACCGCCACGGATGCGACGGTGCGCCTCCGCCTTGTCCTCTTCGGTAATGTCACGAGCATCTTTGCGCATATCGGGAGTCCACTGAGGGTGATCAGGACTGTGACCAATTGACATACCGACTCGGATCTGCGTATTCGGTTAGCACTCGATGTGATCAAGCAAAAGGAGATAATTGATATATACCAGTGTCTCAAGAGCACCGTTGGAATTGTCGATGAGATCGTCATCGAACTGCATCCTGCCCTCTTCGAAGAGAAGAACAATAGTGCTACCACCAAATTTGAAGTAGCCAAGCTCCTCCGCACGCTTGACCTCGTCGCCTTCGTTACGAGTGATGACAGTGCTTCCGACCATCATGGCGCCGACACAAACAACCATCACGCGACCGTGGTTGGGAGTGTCGATTGGGCAGAGCACACGGACGTTCTCTCCATATACATCAAGTGCTGAACGAATCGCCATCGGGTTGACAGTATAGTATTCACCGGCAATAAGCTTGGGCTTACCAAGGATTCCATCCACAGGAATGTGGAAACGGTGGTAGTCCTGAGGGGCCAACCGGAAGATTCCTAGCGCCCCCTTCTCAAAGCGTGAGGCATCCTCGGGGTAAGCGTCACCGAGGAGCCGTTTGATGGAGAATTCGCGGCCCTTGATCCAGATCTTGGTTGCGGAGTCGAGGGTGTTGAAAACGACAGACCGGCAGTCTGCAGGAGAGACCAGTATATTCGGGTTGTCGGGAGCAGAGCATGGTCTGGCGTTGGGTTTCAGGGCGCGGTAGAAGAATTCATTAAAGCTCTTGAAATCGTCGATAGATAGGAGGACCTCATTCATGTTAAGCTTATGGAAGTTTACGAAGCCTGTGATTTCTTCTCTGGAGGCTGGATCATCGTATTTCTTGCCTTGTTTGATACTCAAACTCTTGAGCATTTTGCGGACTGCAATTCGTTAGTGGTGATATGTGCCATGAAGTCATCTGATGCACTTACTCCTCTTGCCTTCCATCTCCTTTGATTTAAGACCCTTGTAAAGCAGCCTAATGCCAAGCCTTACGTAGACACTCATCTTCTCCTCGTTGATCTGGCCTGTCAGACGGTCCTGTACCAGGATATTGGCGGAGTTGGCTCCTAATTTGTAGCCACCGTAGGAAATCTTGGTGATAACCTTCGAGTACCACTTTCTCTGCGCTTGACTCGCTGTAACGAAGCCGCCCATCATGAGCGAATTGACTTGTCGCCAATCTTGACTGGCGCAAGTGGCAATGTGGGTGATAATATCTGTATCTTTGCGCTTATTGAGACGCGGCTGATGGCAAATGGGACATTCCCGAATTTCGACAACGTGCTCCTCGCCTTTGTCGATATTGAGATCATCCTTCTCCAAGTTATCTCCCTCCTCTCCGGCTGTACTAAGGTCCGGAACCACGATGGTCGAGGTGGCGGACTGCTGGCCCTGTACGTACGAGTCTTCCGAACCGAGTACGAAAGAACCTTCTTCACCAGGTGTCTGCGATGACGTGGATGCACCTTGTCCGGGAACAGTCAACATATCCTTGATCTTGTCGGTATCCGGGAGCATACCCCTCATTTTGTCACCCAAGCCTTGGGGTCTGCTCTTCTGCTCCAGCTGGTCTTCCAAGCAGATGACGGCCTCGTCCACGGTTAGATTACTAGTCTCCTGGCCGCTGGCCGCCTTGTGCGGGAATCTCTGAAAGAAACTGTCGATGGTCGAGTCCCGCAGTGTCGAACCGAGGGTATCCAACATGGTGGTTAGCTCGACTTTACTGATCTCACCTGTCTCGTCGGTGTCATATTGCCTCAACATAGCCCGCCAGAACTGTTGTCGCAGAGCAGAGTAAGGCATGTACTTGGCACGAATAGAGAGCTGTGGGTTGTGCTTGGCCTCCCACTTGTCCAAGTTCTTCATCGTCAACGGGACGGTAAAACTCATGAAGTCAGGGTCATTGGGGCCGGCCTCGCCAGCGTCTCCACCAGCCGCGTTGAGGTTAGGCATCTGATCTGCTGAGAGTAAATTCGGGGTTGGGGCAGCTGGTGTAGAACCCGAAGACCCATCCAACTGAGCCAAGGTCGACATGCCTGAGGGGTTTCTGGGATTTGATGGTCGGCCCTTGTTCAAGCTCTGTGAGGAGGAAGACCTTGACATGCCCAGCTTGGCTAGTCGGGATTTCTTGACTGGTTGGTACTCGGGCGGATCTCTGAGATCGTACAAGCCCGTGTCAGGACTGGCCTTGGGAGACTTGTCCATAACCTCTTTCAGGGGAAACGATGTAGACGCAATGAAATCGTTGCCGGAGTACTTGTCGCGATCGATGACCGTAAAGGCGAACGAGTACGACTGCTCATGACTTAGAACCTGGAAAATCATTTTCTCGTTAAAGACAGGGTTCAGGTTGTGACGGACAACCTTGGTTCGATATGTCTTCTTTCCCAGGGATGCCACGACAAACGGGTCCATGTCAAAGCTCGTCTTCGTGAAGTTGGACTCCGGAGGCAAGTCAGTGATGTTGCTGATCTCAAGAAAGATGAGCCCGACAACGTCACTTCCACTATTGATGAACTCGTAAGGGTTTTGCCTCTTCTTGCGCTTCAAACCCTTGATTCGGAGTCTTCTCTTTCGCTTCTCGATGGCCTCGGGCTTGCTGGGGTCCTCATCTTCTGGTGTCTCGTCGTCGTCCAGCATGTCGTCGTCATCCTCATCGTCCTGCGAGTTGTCTGTAGCGCTTCGCATCAGGGGGAGGGATGGATTAGAAGAAGACCCAGTCTTCGAAGACGACGTTGGGCCAAGGATTGGTGTTCTCGTCGGCGTGGCGTTACGAGAAGTAGCTTCGGGAAGCGAGCTGGCAAGCACGCGAAGCTTCTCCAAAGTTTGCGCGGGAGAAGCGTCCTTGTCTGTAGAGTCGAATAGGGTGCATTGAAGGAGGATCTCCCCTGACACCACGCTTGACTTCTTGCCAGTCCGCTTGCTCTTCAAAGGGTACCACTTGGGCTCCTGCTCATTCTTGTCGTTGGAGAATATCTCCTCCAGCGCTAGGTCGAATTCGCCTAGGTAGTCCTTTCCGAACCTGTCCTTGTCCCAACAGACGGCCTCGAGCAAGAGGTTCTCCACCCCGACGATGGGTATCGTAGAAACCACATTCCACTCGGGGTCCAGCGTCTTCGGCACGCAGTGCGTCACGACCTTCGTTTCGCCGCATGTTAAGTGAAGATACTGTTAGACCGTTTGTCAGTGTACGTAACTCCCTTTGATATGCGTCGACGGGGCAGCGTACAGGGTCTGATGTCCCGCCGCGGTCTTTCGCAGCTAGATTTCTGGCCTAAATGACACGTATCAGCCCTCTGGACCCCATGATACGTCTCGCGGAACCCCCAAAGAGGCTCTCTGGTAGCTCTTACACGAACAACCACAATCTTCATCACCAGCCCCGCGTCTCTGCGTCCTTCTGGGCTTATTGTGTCCATCTTGCTGGATCTCAATGGGCTGCTGCTGCGACTGTTCGAGGTAGAATTGACGTTGGACTTGGAGCCCGAGCGTATCAATCGTTGGGGGATAAGGCGGACCATTGTGAATCACTGCGACCGCCAAGGGTAGTTCAGCCTTCAGGAGGGGCGATGGAAAATGCTGGACGCGCCGTGAGTGACGTGGGTGTATCGTCTCCTGCTCTCTTATTGGTCTTAACTTTTGAATGCCTTGAAATGGATGGTATATATACACCTGCAGCCGGCTTTTGCAGGTCCGTCCGAGCGCCTAATGATGTCAAAGATTGGCGGGGTCGATACAGGGTATTGGATGCCCGTTCTGGTGCAGCTTAGATGTGTCTGGTATATGTATGAAGCTGGTTGGAATAGAGCTGAAGGAGCTGAATGATGGCACATCGACGTCTCGGGATGCTGGCCTCCAAGTTAACACTGTCAACTCTCAAACCCCGTCCTGCCGAGATTACGTGCGTTGTTGGCGGGGCCAGTTCCGTCATTCACAAGAACCCGCACGACTAACGGTAGCCTGGCACTTCGGGTTGGACGGATGGGATCGTCACCAGAACACTGCTAATGAAGCATGACAGAGTCACTAAGTAGTTGCCGCCATGGAGGAGGAGTTCGGAAGAGGTAAAGCAGAAAAGGAGAATGGAGAAAGAAAAGTGTAATCTAATTCATCTCGGTAAAAGGAGTAGTCTTCCATGGCTTCAAACGGAGCGAGACTCGTCGAAGGCACAGCTGAAAACGCTCAATGAGCCTTTTCTCATCTAGGGAACGGAACAATCTGACATGGGAGCCAACGAGGTTAGATCTTTGCGTTACAGTATATACCAGTGATCAATCTCGACTCGGTATCCAATACATCTAACTCGGCTGTGTCAGTTAGACCAAGGCTAAATTCCACCCTTTCGCCAAAACCTCAGGAACAACCACAAAAGATCGTCCGCAGTGAGGCTGCGTAACATCTATGCAAGAGACGATCGTACCCAGTACGCTGGCTTGGCTTGGGTGGGCTGCTACTAGGGAGGTAGCTCACCATCGATCCCGCATTAATTAAGTACTTGTTCCTTTAGATGTTGACCCAACCAAGGCCAAGCCTCGTTTCTCAATTTCCACTGGGGACAAGGTGTCTGTCCCCAAAGATCCGGGTCACAAGTGATACATGTCATTGGACACCTAAGTACCTAGGTAAGTACTTAGGTACCTAATCAACGAAGCTAAACCTCGCACTCAACAACCTGGCGATGGAGAGGGCCTGAATGGCGGGGGGCTCCAGTGCATTTCAGAACATAGCTGACTTTGTTGGTGCGATGCTATCCACCTCACCACGGAGAAATTGACCCTTTGACCATGTGGCTCAAGAAGCTTGTGACCCGCCTGGACGAATATTGCCTTTCGCATTGTCAACATACTCAGAGGCCTTGTTTGTAACTGCAATTACAATGTCTTCGCCCACGGAGACCACGTCGAGTCTGTACGTATCAACAGAAGTCGTTGAATCATTTGCTGTTATTATAGATTCCCACAAAGAGTCGCGAGGTGCCTACTTAGGTACCTAGCTATAAGGTGCCATAAAAAGCCTCATTTTACAGGTCGTGAAGGCGAGTTAGAGGAAGTGATAGCAAGACGTGTTGGAATTTCCCTCCAAGCTTTGCGCCAAATACGTATCTGTTTGATACATGTTGGCATTCTCTTTCTACTTGTCGTGTCTTCTATGTCTTTTTCTAGTCTCAAAATCTTCTACTTTCTCTACAGCGCTACGCCTGTTTGAAAGTTATCTTCTTTCCCGATATGCCCATTTCCGATTCCTATCAAACACCGTGTGCCGCCTGGTTATTGCCCAAACGCCATGCTAATGCGAATACTCAAAACAACTCAACGCCAACGTATGCATAATCAAGCCTCAAGCCCGAATGGCGGGAACAATAGAGGCCGCGATCTCGTTGAGCTCGACTCCCGGCGTCTTGAGCTCAGAATACGCCTCTGGCCACAAGAACATCTTCTCTTCCTTGGAAGGTGACATGACGGCGAAACGTGGAACAGCAGTCTTGCTGGAGACACGTCTCCAGAGATTGGCTCTGGGGTTGAAGATGACTGGCAGGCCCTTGCCGGCGGTCAACTTGTCATCTTCCTCGCGGATCTCCTCGAGCTTCTTCTGAATATCGGCGAAAGTATCGAAGGGGATGTACTTGATGTTGTTCTCAATGCAGTACTCCTCCAGTCGCAGGCCGCGGCGAGCGAAGAGGACGTCCGCCTCGCGGGCACCGGGAAGATCAGAGACACCATCACCAATGAAGATAATCAAGGGGACCGTGCCGTCTTCACAAGTCATCTGAGCCTCTTGACGGGCCTCTTGGATGGACAGAGCCTTGTCATGACCAAGCTCGGTGTCGTGTCTCCAGATTGGCTTCCATTCTGAACCATCTTCCTTGATGACGGCATCATTGGCAACGATCTGAATGTGGGAAGCATCCTCCTCACCCAAGAAAGTGTCAAGAACTTTGCGGAGAATAGGCTTCAAACCAGCCGAGATGACATTAAATGGGACATCATTCGCCAGCGACCACTTGTGGAAGCTCTGGAAGTCGGGATCGATCTCGAGAGTTTTTTCCATTACTTCAAAGCCATCATCGAAGGGCACGTTCAAGGAACCCCACATCTCTTCCGACACTTCTCTGAAGGATCGCTCGCCGGTCTTGATTTGCTCATCAAGGACCTCTCGCTTCTTGGTACCGCAGCCGTGGGCATCGAAGAGAATATGGCCAGTATCCTGCATGAAAATTGTGCCATCGAAGTCTTTATAACGTTAGTGAGTTGATCAACGTGATGTACTAATGTCAGGTTCCATGAGAGCCTCAAGTGAAGAAAAGTGGGGGTTTCGAGTGATAAGGTGTATAGCATCAGGAAAATCGTACCTGAAAAGCAGATGATCTTCCTCTTCTTGGGCACTTCGATCTGAGGAATGATGGCCTTGACCTGGGGAACGGCCGGGGTAGTAACGGCGATAGGCATATTGTTGGGTTTATATAACGGAACAGATTTGTGTCTAGTAAGAGCAGGAGTGTAATATGTCTGTTGCGACGACACACAAAGAACACGTATTGTAATGGGTTAGAGTTGATGACGGCTTGACTATGGGAAGCACGATCTTGAGAATAAGGGGGGATGAAGGGAACTTATATAGAGTGCTGAAGCTTGGTTTGTTAGGGTAACTTCTTGGCAAACCACTCTGGGCAGTGTCAAAGGGTCTTTCGTAATGACCCGTCCAGGTCAGGGCGTCCAACTAGGTCGTCCACGAAGTTCTCGTCACTTTGAATCTGCGGGTGCAATCCTGCATGTAGAGACGACCGGGGCCCCGTCGGAACTTGAAAACCCACAGCCCATGCATTTGCATGGGTTCGACAGAAGACGAGACTTATCTGCCTGCATCCGTCTAGACCAATCCAACCTCACGTCCTTCTGTTGCAAAGATAGTCCCACTTGGGCCTTTAGCTTGTCACCAAGTGTCCAGTGGGCTAGTTGGCTTTAGGATGGGATGCTCGGAGTCTCGAAAGCAGCCCACGTTTCCTTCCGGTCGTCAACTCGGTCGGCTACCGCAAGCGGCTTGCGGCTCCCGAGGCGACCGCTTGTTCGAGTCGCCTCCCTATGGGGCTCAACCAGTCTCTTCACGTTCCAGACCTTCTTCAGCGCATGTTCCAGCGTCTGGACTCCCATAGAGTTCAAGATCACCTCACCCAAAGGTGGAAGATCTGCGTAGGAGTATGCGGCTCTCCTCTGTCGTTGTTGCCCTTATTGGAAGGACAACATGCCGTGCTACAATATCATAGGCATTTGCAGGGTGTCAGTGTTGGGCAGCGCGGCTGCCGCAAATTAGCGTTCTACACGCATTGCAGGGAAGATAACGACGATGTTTTCTGCAAATGCGTTTTCGTGTCGTTTCACCCCGGCGCGTTACGATGCGATAGGCCTGGGATGAGCATCATGAGCGGTAGCTGGTTCGTAAGGAGCCACCATCCAGCAGCCCCGAGTGTCCCGAGATTGAGGGAATGATGTCATTGACCTCTCAATGAAAGATGCAGCATCCTGAAAGTATCACTAGGGAGAGGCTGCGATGGTACCATGACTATACCCTACGGAGTCATATCGGACCAAGGTGTAAGACGAACGGAGCCAATCACGTCCCTACCTCCCGGTTAGGTCAAGAGACTTGCGATAGAGCCCCTCACCGCTCCAATGTGGACCCTGCATTGAATCCGAAATGAGGGGCAGAGGAGAAGAGGGGCATGGCATCGTGAGATCGAAGTTAATATTTGCTAACAAAATCCTAATGTCTTGAGTCATGTGCCTCACGGACTGCCCGACGAAGCGGTTGGTATTTATCTATCCCTTTGTAAACTAAGACCCGACTTTACTTCTGAAACTTGAGGTTCTGTATCGTTTCGTGGATACGATGGTTCACGATGATTCACGATGGTGAGGTTGTTTCTCGTGTTCCGAATACTGTGTGTGCGTAGCCCCACTGCCCCTATCTTACATGGGATTTCGAAATAGCGCACCGAATTTGCAATGGCTTCCTGCACTCACGCCGTCATTGCGCGTCAAGTGTGATCCTACCCCGAAACGCCTGATCATGCTCTCACGATGCTCACGACGCTCACCTCCAGATTCCCAGGGATGCAATGACGTCGAGTTGCTGATGAGACGCAGACTAAGGCCCCTGAAGTCTGCAGTATCGATCAGTGCACGATCCTGGCGTATACTCAGCCTCCATCGTGGCCGGGCACTATTCTTGGTGTTCTGCCCATTGTTCATTATGATAAGTAGCCGAGGCGGTCAGGACTTGCAGGAAAAGGGCAACGCTACATGTGTTTGATGATTATCGCAGGCTTACAAGCCACAACTCCAAGAGCGTTACCAAGATCATATACCGGAAAGATTCTCTTCTTTTCGTGTTGTTTATCGTACTTGTAACGACATTTGGCAAAGTTGCTTTTCCCTAACCGAAACGAGTCTATCTCTATGCGATAAGACACACACGCCAGTCATCATCTCCGTATCATTGAGTTCTCTGTCATCAAGCCGAGACCTTTGCGCTGTACTTTGTTGCGGCCTTGTCAAAGAGTGCGCTCTTCTCTTCCAGGTCAGTCAGGAACGCATGCTTTGGGGCAGCTTCTTTAAGTGAACTGCCGTATATGTTAATTTTCTAGTCGAGCAATTGGCAGGTTGTGGACACTTACGCTGCGAGGTCCTTAGGATCCTTGCCGATAATAACCGTCAGAACTAATAGATTGGCAATTGCCTCTGCGTGATCTGGCTCTTTCTGAACGGCCTGTTCCAGTGCCGTCTGTGCTTCCTCTACACGTCCTAGATGGAGCTCACACACTGCTTGTGAGACCAGAGATATAGTAGACGACGTGGAAGGCGCCTGTGCCAGTTCCTCGAAGACGTAGAATGCCTGCTGGTATCTATCCCCACCCTGCAAGACCGTTAGCATCCTCTTGCATTGCCTAGAGGATAGGTCGCGACCTACCAATCTCAGTCCAACCCACGACTCGGCCAAGTTGACAAGCAAACTGTCTTGGGCCCAACTTCTTGCCGCCTTGACCTCCTTCAGGGCCAAATCTGTCCGGTTCTGCTCGAGATGGATCTGTGTGATCAAAGAAACGGCCTCGACTACATAGTATTAGCATTTCTGCACGCCCCTCTCCAGTGGCGTCAAGTGGACTCACGATTCCCAGAATGTTGCGATAACAATGCCAATGCTTCCTCGCTCTTTCCAACTGCCTGTAGCACCGTTCCTCCCACGACTTGTACAACCGCATTGTCCCCGGCCGAACCTGCCAGATCTTCGATCGCCTTCACCGCCGCGTCCGTCTTGCCTAAGTTGTACTGCGCAAGTGCGCTGACTGCAGCCAACTCAGGTTCCGACTCGCCCTGGACGTCTGCGAATACATCTTCAGCCTGCCCTAAGGCAATGCGAGCTCGAAGGGCGAGTACTCTGGCAGGGAGAGCGTTCGCTGCTGAGAAGGCGGAGGTGTCGAAGTCTACCACTTCTTGGTATTGGCCTTGGTGGAAGTGGTTGTGTATGTTGATTAGCTCGCCTTCTGCACTGTAGGGATCCATATTCGCGGTTGACGGTCGGTTCGTTGTGTTTGATATTGGGTCGCGGGGAGCTTGAATTCGTCGTTGTTCCGCGCTGGAGATCTGTCAGAAACGGGAGATACCGCCAGGTGGCAGGCAGGGATCAAGACAACTGGGCCATTCTTCCAGACGGCCCGTGCACCACTCCTATTTCAACTTCATCCTGCGTGCAGTACGGAGTACTATGGAATATACTGCCTACTTACTTAAGATACTTAAGTACTCATTTGATTTTCCCTAATCTAACTATGAACTGGACTACTCTCTCCTATCGAGGGCTTATAATTGTGGCAAACAGGTAAATACTTGTCGTGATTGACATGTTGCCATCTCTCCGGGCTGCAAGATCAGTAGGTAAATCCCATTAAGCGTATTGATCAATTCTTTCGTCGGGACCATGGTCAGGACAGGATGCGCTCAAAACGTCATTTGAGAGAATTGATTTCAATTAAGTATATAAAAGTTGTTCTAGGCTCTCCTATGGCCTGATACCTATGGTTTTATAATCCAACAATATGTGCAGTCATCGACCGCGATTTCAATGAAGATCCCCTGCACAGATGATGTGGCCGTATCGTCAAATCCTCTGAGGACAGCCCATAGACTCCATTTCAATCGACCTTCAAACATCCTCTTCCGCCTCCTCCTCGGTCTCCTCTTCCCCCTGCTTTGCGCCATCTCGAACTACATTCGGGATCTCCATCGGGGTCGCCTCCATGGTTTCGTGTCGCGCCTCGCTCAGAGTGTCTTCTTGTGTCATGTCGGGGGTCTCAATGGGAGCAGTCTGAAGAGCGTTTGTTCGATCGTCATTGTCACCAGCAGTGCGGTCTTCCTCCGTGTCCGGGGAATTGGATTCATAATCATTCATCATCTCAGCTTGGATATCGTCGTTGAGGAAATCGTCAACCTCAACCATGTTCTGTGTGAACTGGTGCAGCTCCGCAGAGAGCTCGTCATGAGTTCGCCTGGCGCCAATCTCTTGGTCTCTTCGTATCATACCGTCCACGAGCCACGCTACGAGGCGGTGCCGCTGAACAGGCGTGCTCACGATGAGGCGGCAATCCTCCCCAAAGTAAATGCATCCGTTAACCATTGAGGGTGTATATTCATGACAAGTAGGAGCTGTTACGAAGACAGGATGATCCTCTTCGCGCGAGCGTTGGCATGGATTGCTGCCCTCCTCATGAATATATGCCTCCTCATCATCAATCAACCAATCAGAACCGTTATCGTTGCCCAATAACTCATTCTCATGAACGAACATTGATCCGCGAACGTTGTCCTCAAAGCTCGGGACATCCTCTGCGTCTTCCATAGGTCCTGCGAGCTCCGCTCCCTGGTTCCCATCGGCACTGGTCCCCTGGCCCCTTTTGTCATGATAGCTATCATCCGCCTCATCCTTGTCACCGTCGTCAGGTTTCTTGAATTGAGGATCTCTTCGAAATAACTCGCCCTCGGGAGCCTCCTCGAAGTTCTGCTTAAGATCTCCTTCCCGCTTGAGAAGCTCTTTCTGACTAGTGGGATCCGCTTCAGCCTCAGCATTACTGTAACGAGATGCTGTATCAGATGCGAGGTTCGGAACGGGTCTGCTCGTGTCATTCTCGCCAGACAGCTGGTTCGGGCGAATCAACGCCCAAGCCTCCACAGCGATCAAGTCCGAGTGGATAATAGGTGGGTCATCGATATTATTCTCAGGGAGTGGCAAGATGGTAGCCGGCGAATGCGTGTCAATCCACTTGTCAATACCCTCACGATCGATGGGCCGCAAGAAAACGCTTCTGTCCGGTTCATACGAGCTTTTGTGTACAGACCCGCCAAAGAAAGTTCTCTCGCTCTTCTGGTCAGCGTTTGGACAAGCACCCAACGATCCTTCCTGCTGACCATGCTCTTCGGCTGGGTGCTCAGACTGTTGGACCTGGGTACCATGCCCCTGGGCTCCCTCCACGCTCTCCTTCGGCTCCATTGTGCCTGGTTCTTGCTGCGGATGGGGATGAAGATGTTTCTGATACTTCTCGAGATAAAACGGCGCTTCTTCCGCTGAGTCACTGCTCTGATTCGAGGAACCCTTGTCTTGTGCCGCCGTCTCTGGCTTTCCCACCGTGGCTGTCTGCTTTTCGTTCGACTCTGTCGAATTGACTTGCGGAAGTGCCTGAAGACTTCGGCGGTATCTTTCAAGGTAAAACGGTTCCATATCTGACGAGTCTTCAGACGGTGTTGATCTCAGCCGCTCCAATGACATGATGATGAAAAGGTATGATGAAAGTTTGATTCGATCAAACAATGACTATCCTCAATATTGGAGACCCGAGATGGATTCTGGGCAAGCCGCCTGAAGGCTCATTCCAGTGTCATCATCGGGGTTTCAACCCCAGTTCTGGCAAGCCGCGTTGAAGACTATGATTTAGATTCTCTATGGAGCGCTTAGTCCAGTGTAAGCCGCGCGGAGCCACTTCCCGGCGCGGCCAGCGGAATAAGATAACAGAAATATATTATCCCAGCATTCATATAACAAAGATGAGATGCAAGAGGAGCGCATGTATCATAATTATCTTGGTCGTCGTGGTGATGATTATGACACCAATCAGACAGGTAAGTCTCGGCGATGAATCTTTGAGATTACTTGGACGGGAGGTTTTGGAAATAGCGTTGGACTGAGGTCTGACACCAAGGCATATGCGTGGTAGGAATGGTGAATAGCTATCGTGTATGGCAACAATCAAGCACGCCAACGAAGACGTGACCTTTGGATATTCTCAAGCTTTGTCAGTGCAGTCACAGCCACATATCAGAACGCAAGTGACGTCCAGGCGGACGGGCTCTGTCTCCTTTCTCTGCGGGAGGTTACCTCGGTTTCTTCACTCGTTGCCTAAGCCATTGTGTTTCCGTCACTATTGACATCTTCCATCAAAGATGTCTTGATATCTACACTAGGACTAAGGGCTAAATGTATTGGCTTTGAACCGTCGATATCTGGCTACATTCTGGGCAGCACGGTATAAACCCCTGGAATTCACTGTATTCCACGTTCTGCAACTGCCAGATTAGTGGCAAGTAGCATTCACTTGAGAATCATTTGAGAGTAATACACCATTATATTACGAGTTGATCCCCGTATATGCTGGCTGCCCATACAACCGCAGACGAGTCAGAGACGCTGGATGTCAATGATGTTATATACTTGTAAGATGCAACTGTTGAAGGTCACTATATTGACGGAGAGATCCAATATCCTTGTGCCGGTTCTGTCTGACTACTCAGTTATTTCTTCCACGCTCACGACGCAGGCAACCACTCTGTTTCGCAATTTGAATCCCAAACCCCGAACCACAACGGTGTGAGATATCTTCACCAGAAAGTGTCACCGCAAATGAGGTAAATAGGAGGGTGCCATCGAATTGGAAAGTCATGATCATAGGACCTAATAGTCAAGTGATGTTTTACCGCAAAAATAAGGCTGATCCCGACGGTACCTACACGCATCCAGTGTCAGGGGATCTGCCAGCACCGTGGGAGCTTTGCAGGATTGCTAAAGGCTTCGTATACTGCAATGCTAGAACCGGGGCGCAGACTACACGCAGGACCACCTACAATAGCGAAATCCAAGTCGACACCGCAAGCTGCTGCTCCTACTCTTGCTCCTGCTCCTATTTTCAAGAAGCCGACAGCTGTACCGGTGGAAATAGCCGAATCAATCGCCAAACTGGCGCTTGAATCGGGAATCAAACCTGCACTCACAGCTTATTCTGGTGCCCTGCCTCCTGCTGCCTCTCCAGAATCTGTCGCCGTCAAGAGAAGTGGGCTTGGCAAGCTCATACGAAATCAGACACCACAGACACCTCTTACCGATCGATACGCCTGTGTGAAATCATCGACGGGAATGGGGGGCTAGGGGGTATGGATGCCGGCATAGTCGTAGTAAGGAAGGAAAGTACGGGCAGACTGTTCATCCAGAAGAATTCCAAGAGCGACAACGCTATGTTGGTCGAATTGGCCAAACAAGAGACATACGTCAAGAGGACCCTTATCCACAGTTCCATTGTAAATAATACCCTCCGTACTTGCGCCTTCTACTCTGTCAGTATTTGGCTTGCTCGAGCTGGGCATCTCTCCCTTACAGCTTATGACCTAAAATGCTTCGAGACTAACGATATGGAACACAGGTCCGCTATGTCGACGCCTACATCAGACTACAGCCATTCGAGGCATCGGTATACATAGAGTTTTGCGACCGAGGCACGCTGCAGTCCATGATGGACAGCTACAAGACGAGGAAGAAGGCATGGAAACCAGACATGGTTCCCGAATGCTTTGTCTGGCACGCGTCCCTTGGTCTAGCAGACGCCCTCTGCTTTCTGCAAACGGGACAGAGCTGCATCTCAATTCCTCTAGACAAGCATGATGCGGCGGAGTGGAAGCCGATCGTGCATCGGGACATCAAGCCCGACAATGTCATGCTTCGCTCCCGCGACACCCCTGGCTCGAAGAAGCCGCTTTACATGCTGTTGTCTGATTTCGGCTGCGCCGTATACGACGGACCTCCCAAGCCAGGCGTCTTGTACGGGGCTTATGGCACGCCGGAGTACCATGCTCCGGAGCTTGCCTCCGAACCAGAGCCGAGGCCACATGCTATGGGCAGTCAAGCAGTACCGCACTCGGGAAAGAGCGACGTGTTTGGAGTGTGGCAGCCTTGATGCACGCGTTGTGCGAACGCGGTTCCTTGGCCCATCTGGACCGCTCCTGTTTCCCGCCTCGGAGTGCCGCGTGCCTAGGAAGGCGGGCTAAGAAGGTCTTGCAAATTAGTGACGAAGCCTCATATTCCGACAATCTAGAGGGTGCCATCACGTGGGCAGGGTCTGCAGACCCCGGTGACCGACCTGATGCAACGCAGTTGGTTCAGCTCGTCAAGGGTTGGTGTGAGCAACGGTGCGCCGACCCCCAATACCAAGGAGAGGCCGTAGTGAACGGCGCGCTGCCAGACTGGGCTACTACGAAGAGTAATCTTATTTGACGGTAGCCAACACAGAATGATTGCAAAATGTAAGTCATCCTGCTACCTCTTTCTTCCGCTGAGAGCAGATCATAACTTATAATTGGCTATGCATTTCAAAGTAACGTAGTTTGAGGCGAGTCGAGAATGCCTCGCGATGATTGTACCAATCTAAACAACATACCTCAGAAGCCAAACATAGGAAGGCATAATGGATGTGGGAAAGAGACTCTTGTATAATACCCAATCATGGCCCGCGATGGTCCCACTGATTGATCAGAAAATACGCTGAGCTCTCTACTCGATTCAGAGGCAAGCAGTGTGTCATTTCATATTTGTCTGGATAGTCCCCTCACCATATCTCATGACCTTCAGGCAGATCGCCTAGTCCTATGGCCAGAATGCAAAGCCTCGAACCCTTGTCCCGCCCCTTGAATCTGCAGCTCAGTGATGCATTATTTTTACGACTTCGGTCTCCTGTTTCCGGGAATAAGACAGCCGTTATACTTCACCAGGAGGTGCAGATTCAGGTGCCCCAATACCTCCATCCTCCAGTCGATCCTTTGCCCTCTTGACCTCTTTTTCCCAGTTACACAGACCCACGATCACCCATTCTAGTATGCCAACAAGATACAATGCAACGCACTGCCCTATCCATAATCCAGTGAGTCCCCAACCGTGAAATGCGAGATAGATACCAGCTGGTAGGGCTCCGCCATAGTAGCTGACCAGATTCACCAAGGCGCCAACCCATTGCCGGCCCATTCCCCTAAGACTACCACCACAAGAGCCATTCAATCCATCCGCGATTTGAAACAGCGCCACGAAAGGCATCACTTCACTGACTAGTTTCACTACTCTTTCGTCGTCATTGAATATCTTACCGAAGACGTCCTTGCTGGCCATGAGAACGGCCAGAACGAGTGCGCCAAGGATTGTGGAGAGAATCGCGGCACTGTGGGCAGCCATCTCAGCTTCCCGTGGCTTATTTGCTCCGAGGAGGTTGCCGACGCGCGCCGAGGCAGCAACGCCGAGGCCAAATGGGATGGTATTGATGATTTGATCGGCGGTCATGATGACCGACTGTGCCGCGAGTGGTATAGTTCCAAGGCGCCCAGCGGCGAGAGCCACTATCTCGAAAGCCCACCACTCCGTCCCGACGTGGATGAACCCCAGAAGCGCGAGACGAGCAAAAGGCCATACATGGGCAATGGCACGACGGGGCGCGAGACCTCCCCAGCACTCGTGACCCCGAACATAGACAGCGTAGAGAACAAGTAAGAGGAAGGAACACCAGTAGGCGATTCCCGTTGCCACCGGTGCTCCGTAAAGGCCCATGCCGAATTTGTGGACGAAGAGGTAATTCAGTAAAGCACTGAGAGGGGAAGTAATGAGCAGGACATAAGTTCCAGGGCGGTATATCTCTTGGGCCTGCAGATATTTCTTCATGGACTCAAACCAAACATATCCCAACCCACCGGGGATTAGTATTCGCAAAAATCTGGAGCTTTGGACGCATATGAACTCCTCCTGACCCAGGGCACGGAAGATGGGTTCCGAGAACCACCATACCACCGCAATGATCGCGTAGAACACAGAGAGCACGATGATACCACGTTGAAGCAGAATTCCTATATCATGCTTGTTTTGGGATCCTGTGAAGCTACTCGATGCCAAAGTATCCAGCGCAGTCGTACCTCCAAGAGCGATAAGCCACGCCGTGGCCATGGCGAACATGTACGAAAAGGCGGCTGTTGCCAGTGCCTCAGGAGAAAGACGCCCGACAATCAGAACTGATACTGTCTGGAGACTATTCTGTAAAGTATACGCTACGATAACAGGTACAGAAGCTTTCGTGAGGTGCCATATCTCTGATAGCCACTGCTTATACCAGCGAGGCTCGTCGTTCAATTGCACAGCAGTCGGCTTCGGAAGCAAGGAGGTCGTTTCGTCTGGCGGGATTTGAGGAGACGACGGACTCAGTGTTGGTGAGGAAGAATCTGCCATGGCCGACCGGATCCTCTAAGGAGAAAGATGATATATGAAGCTTTGGGTGGTCAACGGTGGTATCCAACCGAAGGAATGGTGACTATATAATTCAAGACTTATTGTAATCGTTAGCGCCGTTATCAGGCTTCTCCACTTGGACGAGACCGGCTTCTCAGGGAAACAAGAAGAAGCATACACCGTTCTGGCGAAAAGAAAAACCCGACGTATAAAATATCTCAATTCCACCCGAGCCCGATTTACGGCCATTCGATGACATCGCATACCAAGAAACCCCACTTGAGGTTCTCTGAGATACAATTGAGAGATAAGAAATGTATTTCGTCAACGCCATAGAAACAGTCAGCTTAGGGAAAAGAAGCGACAGGTCTAGCTTCTGGAGAACCTGAATGGCCAATATTGAGCTCTAGGGTGCAGGTTGCAGAAGTCCCACGATGTCGATATCGATGCAGATTCGTCAATGGCCCTGCAGCATCAGATATCCGCGGCCGTGGATGGCCGTTTCCCTCTGTACCTAGGTAGGGGTATGCTAGTGCATATGCCGGCACTAGTAGTAGGTGATTCTACAACCAGACGCCGTGAAACCTTCCAACTATGGCCGTCATCGAAGGCCGCCGGTCGGTGCGACCAAGACAAAGATGCATTGCATTCCGATCGTAAGTCAAAAAAGCAAAGGGCTGAGACACGACCGGGATCTCTCGGCTAATCTTGCTGCTCAAAAGGGACTACAACTTTCTCTGCTGTTCGAAGATATCTCGGCCATCTGCCCTCGGTGCTGATATCGAGCAGTTGCGTTGCCCGTTATTGTTACGCCGTTGATTTTGTCATTAGCTTTGGCTAGTAGGCCAGGCCGTTGTCGATATCGGGCCTACATAGCAGATAGTACTCCGCACGCACCACACAGTACAGTAACTGGAGCCAATTGCAACAGGCCGTAGGGGCTGAGGATGAAGCAATTCGCCTCTCCTCAAAGGGCAATGCAGTTCGAGCAGGAACCTTCTTCACACTCGTAGTTTCGAGGGTGCCTCGAGGAAACATTGTTCGTGTGGAAGATGCCCTAATTGAGGGCTTATGGCTACAGCCAGTTGGATCCCTTTCAGCGCTTGGACCAACGTGTAGGGATGGTACTAACGTTACTTTATGTCCAAAAAGGGTTGAACCCATACCCGATATGTCGTCATTCAGCCTTAACGGAGCTGATAGAAACAATACAACATCCACGTAAAGACGTAGCAAAGATACAAGACGACTCGGAATGTGTTCCTAGTCTACCACATTCCATCAGATCCTCCGGAGCTAATACGACGCCTATGAATACTGGCCATACAGCGGTCAAAATGCTTGTCTCATCGCCAATGACGGCTTACATAGTAGTTTACTGAGATGGATAGCGTGGTGCTCATCCAAGCCACGTTGATACTAGCGCAGCATGGGGAACCTCGTGCATGTAGGTCAGCTCGGACATTGAAACCGTCGTCCGAGACCACGGTACATTGATGGCGGCTCCCAAGTTCACCTCTGTACTCTAGACCTTTCTGCTTAGGTAACACAAGCTTTAACTAGACGTGTAGACACCTGAGACGAAGGTAGACGAGACACATCGAAGTCGGTTTTCAGTCGCGCTAAGTCAGCATAGTTAAGTTTAAATCATATACCCATGATAACACCGAGAGCGTCGATTCCGCCTTATATTGGAAAAGCTGCAGTTAGTAATGATTTTTTTATCGATTACGTCCATGAGATACATGTTGAAATGGACGGAAGTCATGTACTCATCCCGAGCTCACTGCAAAGAATATAAGTCACGGAAGTGGCACTGTTTGCTGCGTTAACCATATTCATAATCTCAGCTTCATCCCGAGAGGATTGCAACCGAACTTGCCAGTGTGTCGAACTCTGGATCAAAATGGCCAGTATGATGGGAATGGGTTTGCCAGGAACCTGGATCGTGGCGCATCAGCTGTCATACCCAGCACGGATTTACCAGCGGCATCTACGAATCTTCCTTGAACATGCTATGTAAGAATGAGCATCCTGAGACACACATTATCGCTGACGTTCTGGCAGCAGGGCGCCGGCAAGGAGACAGTATGCACTGGAAAATCAGCGTTCGACCCGAATGGGGCGATAGGTATGCAGTTCACGGTAAGCTGTTACCAAATTTACTTTCTCGCGCATGAAGCAGAGATGCTGATCATGTTCATCAGACCGAGGGTGCGGCTCGTTCTGTGAGTCGGGGTCAGTCGAGAAACAATGTGCAGATAGAGGAGCATGGGAGGTTCTGTGCAAAATGCTCTCGGAGACTCGAAGAAGTCGTCAGGGCGTGAGTAACGTTAATTCCACCAGAACTTGCTTTCTCGAGGAGCTAATCACATATATTAGAGCATCAACATCTGTATATCTTTCGAGTTTGCTCAACGACAAATTCCCACAAAATCTGTCAATATGGTTTCGTGAGGATAGGGGGTTGCATGAGCGCGTTATCATTACCCAAATATTCCGGTAAACTATACGCATAGATAATGCGTTGATTCTCGGAAACCCGAATCTGTATGCGAGAACGCAGTAATCGGACCTTTGCTTACAAGGCTGTATGTTATGGTGCAACTGTTGCTGCCGCCACCATAGCGCTACTCTGATATAGGAACGCAGACAGTTGACATGTCCTGGAGGCCTAGAAGACGTGGTCCAAACGTATTTTGACCGTAAACCTGTTGGCATGTTGCCGAATGTGGGTTCGGTGGGCGTGCTTCGATGTCAAATCTGCATAGCCAGATGTGATGCACTGACCAAGACCGTGTCGAGTATACGACAGTGCCTGACCCTATACCTCTAGTTATATGATCACAGGTGAGTGGTGTTGCACCTCTGATGACCTAGATGTAGCCGAGTGCAGTTCGAGAGCACCTCTAGCTCGTCGGCGCAATGTGATCCAGTACTGGCTGCTCAAGCTCCATCCAACCTGTGTGCTCTGCAGCAATCATGCCTTCTCATGAAATGTCAACGTAGAAGCTCGAGGTCCAATGACGTAGGTAAAGCTCTAACGAAGCACGACAAGAACAGCTGGTGACCGATGCGCCTCTCCTCGCGAATGATAGGTATCAGTAGAGATGACACACCTGGATTCGTCAGGCGCACTGGTATCGAATGTGTTTGGACCAAGGCTTGTGGCAGACGAGATATTCGTCTACGCGTGATTGTGAGGAGAAGTGATATGTGTTCATCCCCTCGCAGTTTAGTTGGTCGACCCCTCGAAAGTCTGGCCGGGTGGTTGTGCCTGAATGCAAGTGCCGGACTCTGCGTCGCCACCCCATGGGGTTACATCGACACATGACACCTTTCGAAAACAGTTCATCAATCGCGAGAGGTAGGCTACGGAGTCCGATGACACGACACCTCCATAAACCGGTCGAAGCAGGCAAGCCCACCTGTTCTACCAAGAGAGTTGAATAACATCTCCAGAGGCACAGAAAGTTGCTGTGCAAACAGGGCCGACACTAGCAGAAGCGAATCCGCATCGAGCCTTCGCCAAGTCATGTAAATCGCAATTGTGCCTACTCAGGCTTGAGACCGCACGGGGCTGAGATCGAAACACGTCTGAGTCTTTGGCCTCAGGCTAAAAAGGACTCTATTGACATGGGCCGAGCCGATTGAGCTTAGAACGACCCGGAAATACTGTATTCTTCAACATTAGCCGCTTTACGTCGAAGAGGGGCCTAGACCCAGGACACTCAAGGATGAGCTGCAAAGACCCACTGGGGGAAGACGAGGCGCATGTCCAAAGATATAAGACAGCGAATGTTTCGTGATGATTTGGTCGCAGGACCCCTCGGTACTTATAGCAGAATTCATGTCCTCTTATTAGATATTAGTATAAAATAAACAATGTCGCGTTACTTGAACATCTGGTCATGTCAAGTTCCTTTCAATAATAAACATCTCGTGATTATCTCACAACTACTATGTTGGGAAACAAGCCAGCTGTTGTGCTTTGTGCACTCGCATGTATCCATGCAGCCGTAAATGGCGAGTTATCACACTGGAGTAGTTTTGAGAAGCATGCTAACAAACGCCATTAGGCTTGATACTGCCAGAGTCGGCAAAGCCCAGTTTGGCGCGGTCTCAGCGTGAAGCCCGCACGACTAGCTCACAACTCGAGCCTCGACAATTCGCTGGTGGTATCCCTCTGCGAATATTACCACTCGGCGCATCGATCGTGCACGGTGTGGCTTCCAGCGATGGCAATGGATTTCGAGCCGCGCTCCGGGAGCAGATCGTGAGTGGTGGGAACGAAGTTAACATGGTCGGAAGTAATCCGAATGGAACGATGGCGGATAACGACAATTCGGGATGGCCAGGCTTCATTATTGACCAGGTTCATACCAAGTCAAACGAGGATACACCAGATAACGAGCCAAATTTGGTCCTGGTCAATGCCGGGACAAACGACGCCATTCAGAATGTCGATATTCCCAACGCGGGAACTCGCATGAACAGTATGCTGACTGACATCTACACCCAGTCACCTCAGGCAACTATCATCCTGTCGACGCTCATAGTGAACGCGGATGACGCCGTACAAGCACGTGGAGTACAGATCAATGACCAGTATAAGTCATTGGCGGCCACCTTGCAGGAAGCAGGGAAGCCAATAGTCCTCGCTGACATGCAAGGGCCGGACGGACCGCTCGTCTCAGATCTCAGTGCTGATGGAATTCATCCCGACGATGTTGGGTATTGCAAGATGGCGAACGTCTGGTTCAGTGCAATCTCCCAGGCTAACGTCCAGGGGCTCCTGCGCAAGGCCGTGAACAACGGTCTGCCTGATGACGGTGCAGCATGAATACGGGTCCCCAAGCCCGAGCTCAGGGCTATTCATAGACAGCATCCGGTCTACACAGTAGGAGCCGGGATACACAGCAGGAGTCGGGAGTTTTGGAATGCATACGGACTACTACGTTAATTTCTGCTTTGGTTTGGTCGAGGGCTGCTCTCTTACACATCCCGATGGTCAATTCAGGCGTGAACTCAGCACACCAATAGTCGGGTGGAAGACGCAAGATGAGCAGGCACAGCACCTGGGTAATCGAACATTTGGCTCATTGCGATTTGATTCACTTGCCTGCCCATGCTTGGTGACGGATAGACAGTCCCCTAGGTGATCTAGATTTTGATCAATGACAGACGACTGTTTTTGGGATTGTCCCAGCAGTGGAAAGATAACGAACCTGCAGCGGGTTCTAGCTGCCGGGCCCAAGGGGGCAGCTGGCCAGTCCAATCCCAATGTGCGCACTCACATAACTACTTAGTACCTTCCTAGGAAGGTATCGAGGTACCTAAGTGAAGGATTCGAGTACTTCGTGGGTATAAACTTCAGACCTACTTGCAAGTAGGGCCACCCAACACAGGCTGTCTTCACCTGCGCACAAAACACCAAACAGTCGGAATAAACCGTTATATACAGAGGCAAAGACCAAACTTTCGATAAGTAGCCGCAGACGAAAACTTTTCTCAACCAAGCTTCACGGCAACTCAGTCCTTCCCCACTTAGCCGTCTGTCCCAGCAAATGTGGTAGCATTTGGCCGCGCGGTGCACCATCACATACTACACGCTGCACCACCCCACCTGATCAACCAAAACGCGTTTTGCGACGCGAAGTCCCTGAACTATCGATCCGGCAACTGAGGTGTGAGGAAGTGCCGGTGCGATGGAGAGAGTTTGCTACCCAAAGTCTGTGTCGTTACTTTGGGCATCCGTGCGTAGAGCCCGGGATAGCTTGTAAAACTTTATATCGTCCTCACTCAACTCTATAATTCCTCTTCTACTGACCTACTAGAGCAAATCACCACGCAAGTGGTAAGCTAGATCACGATTCGGGCGGGCCTCTGCCGGCGGCACAAAGTTTTAACAGATCCCTGAGCGAACTATGGTGGGTCCCTATAAATTCGCTCCCCTGAGATCCCGGCCTTTATTCTAGGAGTTAGGTGCTACAGAGTCTGTGATGTACTGATGGGCTACATCATTACGTGGGCTACGACAATACGTCTGGATGTACAGCCCCGCAACGGAGTAGTACCTCGTAGCCCTATATTTCCTGGCGGGATTCCATGCTAAAGCCCACTCGATAGAAGTCGCTGGCTCAGTGCTTCCCAAGAAGGACACTATTGTATGAATATGCAATTAGCGGACACCCCACGCGTCTGACTAGTAGTCTTTCTCGTTCACTGAATAACCACGACTCATGAGAGCATTGGGCGAGTTCCGGTTGTTTCGACCGGCTCGCAGGTGAAATTGAGTTTCGTGGCTGGAACCGGAGATTCTTGCCAGGCAGGTCCGGCACAACCGTTATCAAGGGCAGCCTTTGTCTTTGGAGTTCGCGAAGCCTTCTAGTTGAACTAGAAATTACGGACTGATACGAACAAAGTGATGGGGTCGTAAGAGGGGACTGAGCGTCTGATTGGTTGCGACGGAGTTCGTGCCCATGACGTAGCCTGCGAACCTGACAAGAGTTTTTGACTATGTAGGAGACAGACCGAGATGAGAGATTGCACTCGACTCGCCGAAATTTACCAAGGCCCAGGAGGATGGTTGACCTCGCCACGCTCGAGGGCTGATTCCCCGAATTGGAGGAACCCGTCCGTGCCTTGGGTCAGGTTGCGAGTGGACACGCAGAGAGCTGAATCACAGGAACTAGCCACAGGAACGAGAGTCGTAAATCTAGTCGTCTCACTAGTCCTCTCTCGCCGCCGTTATCAACGTCGCGGCAGGCAAAGAAAGTTGTACTATCGTCATTGCTTGAGTCATTACGAAACAGTCGGGTTCTCGGGGTTTTCTTGTACCAAGTCTGGGGGGTGAAAGCAACCCCTTCGACTGTTCGTCACCGCTGGCTCAGAAATAGTGGGGCTCGCATAGACTATAAGTCTTTGAGCTCGCCGAACAGCACCGACTAAGGATATCCGTAATTAGACTTTAGCTTCATGTAAGATTGATGGCTGAAACCCAGATCTTTTGGCCTAGCGCAATTCTTCAGCAGTCTAAGTCTTCGCGCGCTGTCAACGGGTACAGGGCCGGGTGTAACGCTAATGGGTCTTAGACTGTGTATTAACGATAATCTGTAGCGCTTGCAAGTGACCTATTCTTCTTCCTTACTGTGGTAGTTCTTTTGCGAATTTCGCCACCAATACCAAGCTTTCGAGCGTTTCCCTTGCCGAACCTTAACACCACGTGCAACCAGGCGCGACGCCGCTCTGAGTTCTGCTCCATCACAAGATTGATCAAGTGCAACGGAAATGACGCTTAGCTCTTTCCGCAAGGGCGTTGGGATTAGCATGAGAAAGGGGAAACAAGTATTTGATTGATCAGATGAAGGTGATTATAGTCTAGTAGGACTTGAGGTACCGGAGGCATGATTGTAGCCTTGATTTGAGGCGCGCATCTCCATATGAGGTAATCACGCCAAAGAATTCTCGTTGCCTTATCGCGTGAATGCCCCAGGCCCTTTTCCACGCACCGGTGCCCCGGCGAAAACTGCTTGTTGGCTGTCGCCGGACTCTCCCTCGCCTGCTGGGAGACTGAAGTCTGACGAATCAGTAGTTGCAATTGTCTGGAAATCGTACACGACGGTGCCGTTGACGGCAGACGCATTTCGGAAATACAGCTCAACATCAGGAGTATTGCCAAGGGAGCCGCGCTCTGGGAAGCCCCCAAAATGAAAGACTTGCATCGTTGATCCGTAGCCTGAGCTACTCTTTCCGTCACCCGTCTGAGAGAACGAAGCTGTGCCATCGCGAGAAGTATTCACGAGAGATCCCGTGAACTTCGTATTCTCGGTGCGGGGGATAGCTGCAAAGACTTCGAGACCAGTTGGGAAGACAGAGTTGCCTTCCACATATAGATTGAGCCCCTGAACCAAGCGCGCGCTCATCGTAATGTTGCCCTGCACCGGATCCACCGACTGTCTAGAGTCGCAGTACAACGGATAGCCGTAATCTGTATCATAATGCGCACTTGGACTTGTGGCACTATCGACTCCCTGGATCAAGAAGTCATTGACCTGATCAAACCCAAAGTCTGTCGCGTGGACGTCATTGGTATACGACAGGGTTTGCGACCAGGATGCTTCGCCGGACTTGCCTTGGGAATTGATGGTTGCCTTGACCGATACGAGCCTTTGGACGGCGACATTGAAAGTCAAAGTCTCATTGAAGCCAGTCGAGTTCTGCGCGACCGCGTGCGAGAATGTAATTGTCGGATCACTGACCTCTACCGAGGGCGGCGTGCCAGTTGTTACCGAGCCTTCGTCATCAAGCCACGCAAAGACCTTGCCAGAAACAACCCAATTGCTGTTGACAGTCTGCGTGAGAGTAGCGGTTCGGCCATCATCATTCAGGCCAGCAACTAAAATGGTGAAGTTGTGTTTTGCTCCATCGCATAGCACGGACAACCAAGGGCTGATGTCGATTTCATGCTCTCGTAAATCGAAGGCATCAAGGCCAACTATGGGTCGATGGAGACCAGGAGAAACTCCACCAGTGAAAACTACTGGAAATGGCCACCATACACCAGCGAGTTGTCCGTCAATCAGAACCTGAACCTCGCGAAATGGGGATAGCCCAGGTAGTGGAGCGGCTGTCTGGTTGAAAGCGTTGATGTCAGATTGAAGAACGTTACTCCACCAGAACTCCTCTGAGGCTTGGCCGTTGGCAGCTATCGAGAAAACGGCCCGATTGACGTTTCGGGGGAAGCTGACAACGTTAGTCGCATTATCTGTCGGTAGGATGAACGCGCTGGGCTGCTCTGAGGCTCCTTTTCTTGCCGAGATGGGAATGATCAGATCTGCAGGCGACACCGCATCCGTCTCCACATCGCTGGTGAAGAAGGTCGCCGTCAAGGTGGTATTGAAACTACCAGTGTATGTGTCGTCGATCACGTTCCCCAAATCGAATATCAGAGTCTGTGGTGACTTCCAGAGATATAGGAACTGGGTCATATCTTTCATGTAGGTCCAGCGTATGCCTGGTGGCGTTGTGGGTTCTGCTGTTGAGGTGCGCCAGACCTCGGTATCACCAAAGTACATCAAAGCAAGGCGGTCGAATTGTCGACCTTCAGAGACAACAGTGAAGTTCATGACTACTCGATTAAACTCGCAGCTAGGCGGGGTATAATTGCCTATCAATAGGTCAGAGATCACTTTCTGTCAGATCTCATCACGACTCCCATCACCCACCAATAAAAGGAACACCGTAACTTGAAGCAAAGACACGATCCATCAACAACACCGAGCACGACTTCTGTGAGGATGAACTGATTATCTCACTCCCGGCGAAAGACCCAGCACCGGATGTGGATTCGTAGCTAGACCCGTTCTGCGTCAGAACGGGCAGAGCAACTTGGAAGCATTCGAGAACAGTTCCAGCGGCAGCGGACGTGGCGGTGGTAAACGTTGCCGGGTTCCTCATCAGCAACCTAGTTGCTGGAGCTGCGCTCGAGTTAGAGACGACACGCATTTGTCGCCTGGGTCCCAGTTGACTATGTGCAAGGAAAGCCAACGAAGCCAATAGCACAACTAACTTTAGCAATCGACGCCGCATTGGTGCCTCTTGATGCACTCGTTCGACACTTCTCGTCCGCCCAGCAGACAGAGGCATCTTCTCCAAACCACGAGACGCCATCGTGGATGCGGTAAAAGCGGAGGGGTCTTCAAAATAAGAATCGGCTGACTTGCAACCCAGATGCTAGTTGAGGAATGGCGATGCAATAAGAAACCAAAATGCGTCCTCAGTGGATGGCACGACGAGACGTAGATTAGCGTAATGCGAGCCGCGGTGATCTTCCCCGGCCAGTGAAATTGATGATGCCATCCATGATAAGGTTCCCGGTCGCAGAAGCCATCGGCCGATCTGAGACACCAATGCGGCGTGCGGTTAATGGTGCAGCAAAAGCGACCTGTCGGATCGGGTGGTCGGGGCTGGCCCCCATGGTGGGGTTGAGAGTCGGGGAGGGGATTGGGCCATTTAGTGTGTGCAAGCCTCTTCCAGTGCAGTACAGTACATATTGACATCGACAAGACTGCACTGCGTTGAAACCTCGGAGCCACAAGCTTGTGGCAACTGCTCGTGCGGCAGCCAATGAGCCTTGCAGAACACCACAAGCCACTGACAGACGACAGCCCTTGTCTCAAAAGCCACCAGAACAACTTCCAGCCCTCGAGCGGTTTAAGAACCAGTAGTGTTATCCCAGTATCTTTTCCGGGCTGCGACAGCTACCGTGTTGCGCTCGAACCGATGTTGGAAATAGTTGAATACTGCAAATTCATCTCGTGACATGACATAAGAGTCAGGTTGTGCCTGCACCTTGCCCCAGATGTGAGCCAGAGCGGTCTCCAGGAGATGACTTATAATCGGGTCCTTTGCGCCGTCTGGACTCTCGCGTGCGATTTCCAAAGCTTGTGCAACTTCATTGCTCTCAGATGCTTGCTGCTGCTGTTGCTGCTGCTGTTCGTCAGAGTACGACATGCTGAGTAGGTTGAGCATCGAGGGCGCTGAAGATGGTGTTGACATATGGTGGTTCGTGTAGTATGTGAAAGATTGCAACTCGTAAGGGCTGGCAAGAAGCATCGTCATCTGGAAGTAGGAGGCCTGCTAGACACGGGAGGCTAGGTATTTTAAACAGGTTGACCAGTGATGGTTTGCTCCCCGTTGTGTGATGCGATGCGCGGTTGTTTGCTTTGTCGACTTGGGGCAATGGGATGATTGTGCTACAGGGTGTAGATGAGGCCGATCCTGATGGGCGGGATCACCAGCACTTTAATACTACATGCAGGTTGTTCTGCAAGGCTTGCAAGCGACCCCCATTATAGCCAGAGACAGACTACGTAGGGCGCGGGGTTCTGGTAGGTAGCAGTGGCAGGCACAATGTACCTTGGTGAATCAATCATACACGCACTACTGTAAAGTATTTTTGAGTACATCTCACTAAGTATGTACGTGATTCGAGAAAATCACTACAGTATTAGTTCCTTATTCTAGTGCCATGTCATCTCAGTATTCACCGCGGGGTGTGCATCAACGGAGCTTTACCCTGATTCGTACTGCATGCAAGCGTCCCGACTAAGGCATAAGTTTGATCTCCCCGGTCAGGTACTGGGTGAATACGCTAGAAGTCAGTCCTTGCCTCAAAGAGCCTCAGTCACCAGACTATACCCGGCTGGGTTTGGCCTGCTGCTGACAGAGCACGTGCATAATCGGCACAACTTGGTGGATAAATCCTAAGCTGTCAGGCACCCCTTGCTAGGCTGCTAGGCTTAGTATCTGGTGGAGGCAATTAAATATACCCCTCTAATCGTAGTAAAGGACTTCGGTCCCTGGAGGCGTCAGAATGTTCAAGGCTCCACTCATAGCCATGACCCTAACACATATACACATACACCCAGCCAAACCAAAGGGAAGTTAGGCGATGGCCAGATTCGAAAATAGCCTGCCACGGGAGTCGCAAACGGCTGTTGTCGCTCGAGAACAAAGCTGAAACAGCCGCGTCATTTCAAGCTCAGGATGGCGCTCTACACAGTACGTTGTAGGTTCCTATAACCTACCTGGCTTTCGCTGAGCTTTCGTTCGCACGAGGCTATGAAGACGAAATCGACGACAGTGGCCTTGTAGCAAACACGGAAAGCATATCACTCTTGCTCTCCGACTATCCAGTAGTCGAGGCATGTTTACAGTGACTGCACTGGGTATAAAATTTGACTAGGTAGTTGAACTGACAAGTATGTACTAAACCGGTTTGGCAACAGTCACGAGGAGCCCTGTGATTAGCCTGAACCTTTAAATCCCATGAATGGTGTCCACCAGGTTGGAAACCACTCATTCACCATGAGTCGAAGCTCCTTTGGTGGCTGGCCTATGAGATCCCGTCTCTACTGCAATGTTCCCGGTTCCGTGGCCTCGTCACGTTCCTTCATTTCCACAACAACGGCTGACTATTGCGGCTGTTGATGTCTCAACGTAGCCGTTATATACGAGTCATATCAAGGCTCGTGATTCCTGTGCGGTCAGACCTCACCACCTCCTTCCACGGAAAATAGACGGACATATAGCAGACGCGTATAGTTGAGATATACGTTGCTCATGTGCTGAGAATCGAAACAGTCACGGGGACGGTCGGGGGTCGGGGGTCGTGGCAACATGCTTGAGCGGTCAGGTCAGTGTCGTGATAAGCGCCGGGAATTAGTTTTTCTAGTTCAAGCGAGAGGACGGCCAGGTTCTGACTCCTATCATGGCTGCTGAGCCCAGCGCGAGCATAATCATTAAGGTTTGCCCATCGCCTTAGCCTCGAGATGGCGTCGATGAACCCCGTCTCAGGTCGGTCGATGTCTAGTTACGCGGCTGTGCAGAGGTGTGTCGTATCGTATGTAACCTCCCGAGACCCCGCAACTAAGGTGAGTCGAAACGGCATCAAACGTTGAATTGATCAATTGAACCTGGTTTGGATATCTTGCGGGCCGACTCTCCCAATGTCATGACATCGGATGGAGGAAGGATCCGAGGCAATTTCCAGCGTTCGGGTTGATCCTAGGAGCTGATCGCACAGGTTCGGACAGCGGGGGGACAGTTCCTACATCGGGATCTGTGCCATGTCCTCGGACTGCTTAAATGCTAGCCAAGGGTATCGATCCCATATGGAATATAGTCGCGCCAGGGGTTTCATGTCAAAGTGTGCTTGCGTTGTGGCTTCCACGTGCCTGCTAGGCCTAAGCCCGCTTCGATGATCGGTTCCGAAGCGCTTACGGTAGAAGCACTAGAATCCTTGGCTTTCCTTGGCTTCCTCGTCCTGTGGATAAGGCATGAGCCGGACTTCGCGTCCTTTCAGTATAGATCCTAGGGAGAAATGAAGTCATAATTTAAGTTCGCCTCTACCCAAACGATCCCAACATTTGCGTTGCCCACCAGCCAGCCTACCGTTGGTGGACGCGGATCTCTGCCATACTGTGGTACACTCGAAGCAGAGCTATTGGCAGCAGCCACAACCTGATCAGGCCGTGGAATATACACCGCTCTTCCTCCCCGAGACCCGAACTCGCCAACCATACGGCATAGCTGGCACAAGTGGCCGTAAAGTTGGTGGGTATCATGTAGCTGCCGTCCAGAGGCCAACGGCACCAGTGTCCGGATATACACAGTAGAACCATGGGATTCAGCTAGAAACACGCCAATTATATCATGTATCGTGCGCGAAAGGGTTGCGTGGGAATCATGAGACAACGAGTAAACTCTAAAAAGCTCTGTAAGAAGTTAGATTTATGGCATATCATAGAATTCCACATTTGAATGGGGTTGACATTCTTTGCCATTTTGGGTAATATGTCCGCTGCCTGCCCGCTCCCCATGTGGCACGCGTGAGCCGTTGCCCCATCCCTGGCTTCCCAACCCATAAAATAATTCAGCACCGGATAGGTGGCTCAATCCAACGGCGTTCACCGAATGATGTGCTTGAGCCCGAGTGACTATCATGTACCTACTGTCTCTACTATGTCCGGGTAATCTCGTATGTAGCAGCGTCATAATCATTCGCTTGGATGTATTGACCCGTTGCGCATAGTTGATCGACGTCAATAATCGTTAGCCTAGCTGGTCTACACGCCACACATATGACAGAATGAGCCGTCGGACTTCGGGACAAGGAACATCCTTCGCCAAGTCTTCACTAACCCAACTCATCATCTCGATAGAATCCTTGTCCGGGTCACGAAGCCTGACGAAGGTGGCATGACACTTGTCCGTTTCGAGCGCATTGTATCAGGGCTCCATTAAGATAATCATACTATGTAGAGACTCTCGTTCACAGATCATCGATGGACAACTAGACGGTCTGGGTAATAAATATGTATGTGATACACCTGAACTAAACTCGCTAAATGAATCAATGCTCGGTGGGCCGAGGAACCAAGCTGATTCATGCGGGCTTTGTGCGCGCTTGTTATTATTGACTTGCACGAGCGGAGAGTCTATCTTGTTTCAACACCATTGTACAGTCCTCTTACACGGAATTAAATCAAACCTTCTGACACTGGTGGTCAGTTCTCAGTCTGCCTACTAACTCAGAGAATAGTCTGATTCAGCACCGGGCGAGAGAGCGTTATGCCTTGTTGACCTTGGGCGTTTTGCTTCTCCTTTTGCCGATGTTCCAGCCCCAGGATCGAAGCACCTTGACGACCTTCGGTGTAACAGCCGCAGTGAGAGGAACGCGGACGAAGATGAAGCTCTTGTGGATGGCATAGGCAAGTGCCAACTGTGTTCCAAGACCTGGTAGATCGCATCAGTCTGGTGGAAACTCATTGTTTTGGTAGTAGAACTCACTGGCTTCTGCTGTATGCCGGGCTTGAGCTTCCTCGACTCCCCAGCCTGCCATTTCAACATGTTCACTTATCTCATCATTACCCAGTTCCTCCTTCTCTATACCCTTAAGAGCCTCCCAATACTCGTGCCACTTGTCTTGCATGTTCTGTGGTATTGCTTTCTTGACATTCGACACAACGAAGTGTTCAAACTCCCCTATAAAGCTTAATGAGCATGATCTCTTTTCGATGTCAGATGCGTGGATACTCACCAATCTTTTCTGCTCCAACTACCCGAACGAACAAGAAACAGAAGGGGAAGTCCAGCACGCTCAACCCCAGGTACACTCCCACGGCAGACCAGCCATACTCCCTTGAAAGCTTCTTTAATCTAGCGCTCAGGCCCTGTGGCTCTTTCGCATCCGCACCTTTCGTAAATGGTTCACTCCCTGAATTCTTGATGTCGCGCTGTCTCGAGGTATTGTGGAAATCGCGCCGAAATGATCGGAGGGTAGAGTTGCGTGACTTCGGTAAAGATTGTGTGACATTCGGTCGAGCCGGCAATGATGTCAATCGTTTCGATAGAGAGGTTCGTATCATAGACTTTGAAGACGCACTGTAGCTTCGCCTCCATAGACTTCTTCCAGCGTTCTGTGCAGTGTGCCACGGCTTGGGGCTAGCCTGCCCCCCAAGGAGGGCATAGCATTCTCCCAAGGCAGCTCTCAGCATTACGAAACTGTCCTTCGGACTCTGAAGGTAATGCCGGATCGTAAGCGACTCGAGTAGAGAATCGGGAAAGGCCGTTGGTTTCAGTAAGTTTACGCTCGGGTAGCTTCGACAAGCCCGGAGCCTGCGGACGATCAGGATCTACAAGCGGTCCGCACACTAGAATCTTCTTCAGGTGGAGTCAACAAATGGCATGAATCAATGGTGACGGTGGTGTTCATGCTGATTCCGATGACTGTCAAATTGTCTTCCTGGCGACTTGATCATTCGTTCGGCCTGACGATATGTTGAACTGAGAATCTCCCAGCAATTTCGGAAGCTACAGTGGAGCTGCATCGTGACGCAACTTCTCGCTTGTCAAACTAACCCGTATCCGTGCCGGAGTGGTAGTAGATCCGTTCCGTTTGATATACGGCGCGCCCTGACACGTGATTGATGTGATATCAAGTAAAGCAATGTGGTGACAACGTCCCCCGAAAACAGCCACGTTCTCTACACATTAGAATGGGCTGTGCTCTGGGACGTGGAAATAGACCATCAAGACTCATCCCACACTACTAAGGTCAGATCAAATCGCACGTCTTAATGCACGTCAGAAGTGACCAAGGATCAGGTTGGTCCTACCTAGATGAGTCTCAGGGTGGACTGCTAGCATAGCCGTAACAACGTTCAACGGCTTTCCCCAGTAAAATCCGTCTGACATGCGTATCCAGCCGGCCTATCTACGGATTCTTTACCCCTGATCTGTAGGGTACCGGCTTTGAATGCCGGCACTTTGGTCACCAACACTCGAGTTCCGGACCGGTTGTCGCAATCATGGCCAAACTCTATATGAAGCCACTAGCATGGCAAGCTCATCACTGACTGATTCGATTGGTTAGTTCAAGCCTCCAGCAACAGTGCGTCGTGTGCAAATGCTGACAGAAGCTAAGCTCTTGTGTTGTTCAGTCACTACCTAATTTAAGTCGAGTTTTTTGTTGTTTGCACATCTACTTGACTCGGAAGAAGACGCCGCCTTTCAATTCATCCTTACGGACACGCGTCGAGATGAGTTTATCGCCGCCGTGCGTAAAGAAGCCGCGTGACTGACGCTTGCGCCACTGTAAGGGCTTAATTCGAGTATATCAAACAAGGCCACCAGTGTGTCACTTGTTGAGTACGAACGTATCTCTGAAGGACGTTTACTCGTTGCCCATTCCATAATCAGAACCCGAGTCCGTTACGGAACTGCTCAATCTGCTGACTCCAGCTGGAGATACTCGGTGGACAAAACCTGCAACTGTCTACAGGTATGAATGCGATGCAAAATGGAATAGCAACGAGGCTGCTGCTGGAGAAAACTTCCAATCTCGGGAAACCAGGGACAATCGGCTAGACTTGTACTTGATATGACGGCGTTCTATCCCTACAACGAACTAGTTATCGCCGATGAAATCTAGGGTTTCTAAAGATCTCAGAAGGTCTTTAGAAGGTTTCTAGAAGGTTTCCAGAAAGGCTACACAAAGCCACATACGAGACTGTCCGCGATATAGACCATCCACTAGACTAAAAGGCCCGCAACCTTAGTGGATGTACGAGTCAGTGACTTGCAATCTGTCGCCCACTTTCAAGAGATGGTTGAAGCATACTGGATGCCATCGAACGGTCCTCGCACTACTCATTGTACTCGAAGTACTAGCGGCAGATACGGAAGTCACTATGTACCCCATTGAAGTCATGCCTTAGGTACATTCCGAATCAAATCCGGGCGTTGCAAGTCCCGGCGAACCAGTCCGAGCAATCAGCAAGACATCCTGCCTTAAATTTCAAAACGAATAGGACCTGACAGAGAGTTCAGTGAGTGAAACCTACATATTCACACGAGGGGTGTCTGGATAAAGCGTCTGTTCAAATGAGCTGCGGATAGCACCTCGCAAATGAGGTGCTTAAACCTCTTGCCGACACGCTGAACCTTCTTGAACACAGACGGTTCGCATTGCACTAATTAGTACACGGAATATATCCCCTACACTCTACCACACAAGTCCAACCTGAAGGATCGTGATCGCTGCAGATACCACCGCTAATCCCGTCACCATCGCCACTCTCGTCATTACCATCCGCATCCCCCAGCCCGTCCGAGATTTGCCCAGACTTCGCCCGCGCACTCTTTAACGCCCTAACACCTCCCTAGTTAAACTGATACGTGTAATCGCCGTTCCACCATGGCCCGTTGGCAGCACCGTCCACACAAGATGTGATGATCGCCTTGGAGCTGTCCCAGCACTCCTGCCATTCCACTCCATCCAGCTTCAAGTTTCGGAAGAAGTCTGCCTCCGCTTCAGAGGTTATTCCTACGGCAACTTCGCACGCGGCTCCGTCATCGCTCTGGTACGTTGTTCCTTTGTTGAAACGCAATGTCGTCCGGCACCGCACATGGACCTGTGCACATCCGCTGCTGCAGTGCGTATATGAGCGTGGCGAGGTCCACAGTCCCAGTTGACGTGTTCCACTTCGACGGTAGGTTGCCGGAGACCGTACCCTAACTGCAGGCAGTTTCGTCGATGGAGACGATCTTCTTTGTTGACGGGCTATTGTCGCTCGTGGTGCTGATTGTGCTAGTCGTAGCGGCCGTTGAGTCTGGGTCACCGGTGGGCAGCGGGCCGTCAGCGCCAAACAACCATAGGAAGCCAGATTTAATCGTGCCCGAGCTGCTGGTTCGCTGGCTGCGTGTGGATGACGAAGCCGACGTGCTGCCAGTGGTCGTTTGACTTCTCGGTGGTGATGAATTGGCTATCATCGTCATCATCTTCACCACCATTGCTAATTGGGGTCGCGGGAGGTGGTGACATAGGGATGCCGGCAGGGGCACCAGTGATAACTAATTTAAAGTGTCAGAATACTCGACGACACATCGGAAGTAAGTGCACATACTCCGTGCTAAACCGCCGGGAAAGATGACAAAGGGCACAACAACGACCTCATGAGTAGTGGTTGTGGTGACTGGGCTGGTCAAGCATATTGGAATGTCGTAGTGGCAAACTGATACGTATCAGAACCAGAACCTAAGGGGAAACCAGTTTGCAAACTAACGGTAGCTGTGACTGTGGCTACAGAAATGACCTCCGTCACGACAGTTTCGCCGGCAACGGGGCTATGACTTGTTTGCGTCGTAGCTGTAGGATCCCTTCGATCTTGTAGCAGCGGGGAATCATGAGGATACTGTGGTTGTATATTGAAAATATCCTTCGCCATTCAAATGCTAGTTGACCCGGTGGTAGCTCCAGCCCTTAATGCTTTGATCGATCATGTTCCCAAATTCTTTGTTGCAGTACTGCAAGTCCGTATTGGCAATCGTCGTCGAAATGATGCAAAGGTGGCTGCCGTGCTTACAGCCTCTATACTTGGAGAATTTGGAGGGAAGCCACGATCTATGACCGCTTCAAATAGGAGTTCAAGTGCCAAGCTAGTGTACACACTACACATACTAGAGAGCTGGTTCTTATTTGTGGTAGCGGTCTCGATATCACTGCCCGATAGGCTGTTGCCCGGTCTGACTTGGACAGGACTGCAATCCGTATCGAGGACGAGATACATGTTGAGCAAGCTGGAAGAACTATCGACTTGAAATCCATATTAAAATGAAAAGAGGAACCCAGGACAGAGGACGCTGCAGGCCAGATGGAGGAACAGATAGATGCGAAGAAACGCCAAAATATCTTGCGACTTGGTTCAGCATCAGTGTTCATGTAAGACATTCAAGCCTCATGAGAATGACTCAATGACCGGAATGCATTTGAGCCTTCGAATACCCGATTGGCCTAGTATGTTGCAGTTCCCCAGAGGTGCCAAAGCCCCTGAAAAAGAATTTTCGTGTAGGTCTCTAGAACGGTACTAGACAAGGATGCGCTATACTACTTGTATGTGTCGACGCTGCCTCCACCACAAAAACCTGGAACCCAGTACGGCATGCTGAGTGGCCGTGATAGTAGCTTGGCCTGCGCTGGCATGACCCTATTTCTCCTGACTTGGAACATCCAGAATATCCATTGTCGATACTCTGCAGCCCTCTGGCCGCTTCCGAGACAGGCATGTGGAACAACTTCCTATCAGCTGGCGATGCGCTATGGTTCGTTCAGCTTCTGCTGCACAAGTCTTATGTTGTTCCTCATTACAGCTACGGCGAGCGCGTTACCCATGTACTCGAAGCAGCGCCGAGCCATCGGACATATTCGTGTGAATGAAGCCGTGGCCATCTCACTTTTCACTGCGTAAAGTCAAGGCTGGAGATTCCTCACGAGAGGCTACCAAAGTAAATATGGTCAGAGAAGGCATTACTTGGTGACGTTTCGATACAAGAGGACTACGCTGGACAGGTTCTCACTCGGTCGGATATGTGAAAGAGCAACCGGACCTCAGGGTCCGGTCTACCAAACAATCAAACTAATCATAGAATGACACAGTGAGCTTCCGCCCTCATCTCAAACGACACATAGCAGGATCAAGGCTGGGAGGATGGGTCTAGACTCTCATTTGACCACAACCCATTGGCACTGCACGAGTGATACAACGACGAGTAAATCCATCGTCTATCCCTCGTGAGTGCAGGTTGGCCTTTATTGGAGTTCATGTAGGCGCTTTGTTCATAGTGAATTGCAGTCGAACTAATGGCTTGCCCAATTATGGTCGCGGTCAGTGAATCACTCCCTTGACAGATTATGTTACGCAATAACGCATATGGGTAGTGTTCACTTTGGTGAACTGTTTATCACCTGCCGAGTACATATTTAAGTGCTGTTGGCTCCCTCGTAATCGGGGGCGATTTCTTCATTGCCTCACACACTCGGTTTCCAGGCGGATCCCACACACACACACTCCTCCCTACTACAACAGGTAAAGCAGTCTATCACATCGCGGATATCGTCTTAGCCGCTGCCCAGTTGCAGATGGATTCGTCTCCATACCACATACCGTCATAAAGTCCATCATCTCCCGCAACAATGGATAGCACTGCAGCCCTAGCCGGCGTCATTTTCGGATTCGAACTTGAGTTCGTTATGCCTGGAAAGACTTGGGAGGAAGCGTCAAGTGCACTCAGCGAAGCTCTGGAGTACAGACTGGGAAAGATTGGGTTCCGGGGCGAAGTTGCCGTGCGGAAAAGTAAACGAGATGGTCAGATCAGTTACGATAATTGGAATATTGTCGCAGAGGACGACGTCGAAAGCCTTGGGAAGTCGGCAGAAAGTAAGGAGATGTACTAAACAGAGCCCTTTTACTCTAGGTACTAATCAGACTTACAGCTGAGATCGGACTTGAGATTGTCAGCCCAAAATTTACCTTCCAGGACGTCACGGCTTAGGTAGCCGGTGTAAAGGAGGTATGGAAGGCACTGAACAAGTTTGACGTCAAGGTCAACAAGAGATGCGGCACGCATGTCCATGTCTCCTTTCCCGCATTCGAAGCTGCAAAGGGTGAAGCAGGAACAACGAATTCACCTATCCAATCAGCCAAGTTCCTGGCAATCGCCGCTCTCTACTTCGAAGACTGCATTGATGCGACTATCATTCCCGAGCATCGCCGAGCCAAGAACTTTGTGATGGCCAAATGCTGCCTGGTCCGAAATCTTAAATTCCCAGGAGCCGCGTTGCGCGTGGCATGGACTATAATTCAACACCAAGTCGTCGGCCGGCAAGAACTGGCGCAGCTCATATGCCCTGGAACCGATACTAACAGTAGTGATAGATACTATCGCTGGAACTTCATCGGCTTCAACCATGAAACCATCGAGTTCCGGCAACCTCCCGGCACCACGAATGCCACCGAGACCAAGGACTGGATCATCTTCACATGCTTGTTTGCTTTGGCGAGTCGACGTCTTGATATGGCGGCGGTGGACGGCATGTTAAGCAGGGTAGCACCATATCCTCACGATCTGAAGAAATTCCTGCTTGACGCATTGCCAGCCCGGAGTGATGAGCAGGGCCAACTGTTCTGGGAAAATAGCACGGACGAATTCTGGAGCCGAATGTTGTCATACGGAGACAGAGTGGCTCTTAGTGACAGCAGTGACAGCAGTGACCGCAGTAGTGAAGACGACAGAGAAGCAGGATGTGTGCTCAGGATGGAAGACTTGGAGTTGTGACAGACCAGCTGACGTAAGGATGGGGGATGGACGAGACGTTTTGGTTGTCAATAGGCAAGACAGACACTTACTTGCATTAGGTAATCAGTAGGACAGACGTGTTGATGAAGTTTGAGCAACACTTTCTACGCCAAAGCTGGCATGATGACATGGTGAAGACCCTGCATCGTGACACCTGAGCGAACTACGGGACTGTTTTTGCCCGGCACCGAAGGCAATGTCTATTGAAGCTTGACGCAAAGCACACCATCGCGTTAGTGGATATGATGATGCATGTTAGACCAACTTAGGCGTTTGATAGCTGAAATAGACCGACAGATCTCCTCGAGACAAGCTATTGGGCACAACCAGCATTCTGTGTTACGTGTTATATGTATGGGTATGGGACCTTTCGTGCGCGTTACGAGTCGAGGAATGTCCCGCGCGTTCACTGGTTCGGGACGTCCTTTCTCGATGATGTTTCACGGAGTAAGCACAGCACGTTGCGCGGCTCTTTGGACTGCGAGTGCTGGGGGCATCATGGGCATGATGGCACAGGCCGATCGATGCAAGGGCCGCGGGTTGCCAGGCTAAGGCGGCAGGCGGCAGGTGCTGGCGAATCACCGCCAGTCGCTAACTCCACTGGCGCAAATCCCCCGGATACGGCAACGCAGGGATGACAGACAGCATTGACTGGTCAACCAGTCCCAGTCCACACACCACAGGGGTCGCAGGATGGATCTCATGATCGCAAGAAAAAGAAAAAGCTTTTCAAACGCTGTCAAACATCATCGCAGCCTGTACTGTATTGCAGGGACCTGTGGGGTGGGGGAAACCACCTAGGTACAGTAGTCTGTCTAGCTTCGCACCTCAAAGTACTGTGTAGTCATCAAGCGCTGTAGCCCAAGTTAGCAGCTTTACTTTCCGTCACAGGTTGACGCACATCATTCTGCAGAGCCAGAGCGAGAGCGCGCCACTGGACGTCATAGGGGCTCCGCTATTGGCCGCATCTGCCGATCTCTTAGGGCGTCGACCAGCATCATCGATTGACATGGAAACGCTACATAGTACATAAACGAAAGACCTGGCAACGCAATTCCCGAGGCCGAGTCTGATCGAGCATATTGATCGGTATCGCATCACACCCTCAGACAGTCAGTGCAAATCCTTTTATGTTCCGGTTCCTGTCCACCTGCCAACCCAAACCATACCCCTCGTCGCTCTGCAGCCTGTCATTGTTATCTACGTTCGAGTCCGCATTTGTGTCAGCAATCGCATTCTCATCAGACAACCAGTACATTCTCGGCCAACTACATAAAATCCGAAAATCCGAGCTCTTGACTCCTAGATCCAAGACGCACTCCAAACTTCCGCAAGTCTTCAGTTTAATTTACCACGTAAAGTGAACTCGGGACTACATCATCAAGATGCAGCTCGCCAACAACATTCTCCGCATTCTCCAGCTCCTCTGGACCCTGCTCATCACCGCACTCATCGGTAACGCCATCTCTAACTATGGCGGCGCTTCCGGTTCGGCCAAGTCTGCCATCAACTTCGCCATCTTCGTAGCTGTTCTATCTTGGATTGCTGCGCTGTACGGTCTGATCACAGGCTTCGTCACTTCTCTCGCAATTCCCGTCGTCCTCCTCGCCCTCGACGGCTTGGCGGTTTTGTTCACCTTCATCGGAGCTGTTGTTCTAGCTGCGAAGCTGGGTGCTGTCAACTGCGCCAATCTGGTATGTTGAACAAACTTCCCATACACTGCTTATTTTAGTACCTCGTAACTGACATTCCCTCCACAGAGTAACAAAGGCAGCGACTACATTGCTTTCGGTTCGTCAAATAACCAGAAGCAATGCAGAGAGATCCAAGCCAGTGACGTCTTCATGTGGTTCCTGTTCGCATGCTTTGTGGGCACACTGTTCTTCGCATTCAAGGGCTTCCGAGGCGCCGGTGGCTCCGTTCGCAGAGGTCCCAACATGTCCCAGGTCGGCGTATAGGGAACCGAATCGAATGCATGATCTATAATTTCTGTCTACGAACGGGGAAACGATTCACGTGTATGACAGTTCAGGATGTAAGGGTTGTGGGTAATTTGATACCGAGAATGGGTATCACACGTGTAGAGCGCAGTGACTTAATGAGAGGGCTTACGAGAGGATGGCTTCATACTAGCTAGTCGAAGTGCCCGGGGCAAACAAGATAATTGTGTTGGAAATAGTGATACCGCGAATGCGTTCTGTCCAACGCTGCTAGGTAGCATTGTTGGCCTCATTTAATCAGGTTAATATGCGTGGAAAATGGATTATGAACACTCAGCTGTCAAACTCTGATTCTGGAAATATGATAGCCTACCGCAGAAAGTGAAACCTGGGGTATATGATGTTATAGCGAAAATTTGAAGGAGCCGCAGACTCTTTGCCGGTCCCATACTCCAGTAACATATTCAAGTCTACAAGATAACCAAACTTCTATGAGGCGCCCCTTTGGACTATATGAAACTCGATTTTGCTGAGGCCAGCGCGTTAGACCAAAGGAATCCCAGCAGATTGCTTTCTCATCATGGAACGTACATGAATGCACTGAGATCATTACCATACTTGAAGTTGTAGTGGAACGGAGGCCAAGGGATTCTCCATTCACTCTTTTCCTGCCCTGTGCTACACGTCCCCTTGACCTAGTAGCGACCAGCTTCCACTGATACTTTGCGTAGGTTGCTACTGATCCAGGCACTGTGATCTAGAATTCCAACCAGTCGAAGCGACAGAACCCGCATGAGGTAACGTTGCTGGCAACAAGCCTGAATCGAAACGCCAACGCTTCCTATCTTGTTGTTCACCTCTGGAATCTTATCATTGCCCTTTCCATGGCAACAGCGGCACGAGTTGCGTTGCCAGTATCCCAAGCATGAACTGTTTTCTAGCCTCTTCTTCTGATCGCAATATTCGACGTTATGATGCGATTGCTCCTACTCGTGAGTCAAGCGTCAACCTGTCATTACTGGAGTGTCCATCTCTCCAAGAAGATCTTCCTCGTCGCATCTTACCTATAGCTCCGCTGAGTCCTGAAGAGACACCAAGCAGTCGTCCTATATCTACAAACCTCCCGACTAGGAGTCTTAGGAGCGGAAGTCCAGCAGTTCCCATAGAGCCAGTAGTTGCTCGATGGTGCTTGTTGGAGATGCTGTATAGCAAGACCTACAAAGTGATTGCTGATTGTGGAAGCTGGAGCTAGGTAGCCATTCTATCGATCTTGCAGCTTTCAAGATTAGAAGTTTTCGAATGGATCTCGGCTGGGATCAATGTCAAAGTCATATATCCAAATGTAATCCACTCATGTTTCCTAGTTGAGTCCTCTAGTTGGGCTCTGCATACTTGAGTAGCATCTTGTAAATGCCGAACCATGAGGTGAACTACAGATGCAGAAAGCCAATGGTACTTATAAGCTCCATATCGTCAGATTGAATCCACCCATCCTTATAACTCAGGGTAGATTACTATATTAGGTGGAGGCCTGCAAAAATTCAAGTGCTGCGAAAAATTTGGATTTTAGGTGGTAGAAGCCTGCAAAAAGTTGAAGTGCAAAACTTTAGATTTCAAGTGGTAGAGGCCTACAAAATATTAAAGTGTGGAATATTGGATTGTAGGCTAACGAGGTGTTGGCGCTCGGCAGTGACAGGATAACGGAGTGCGTAATACTGAAACTAGGGCTCGAGAAACTGATACTAATACAGCTCAGCTCCCACGATAGAATCTGGTTCATACACGCTCGCTGGCCCAGATTGCGCCCCTACACCCGGCCCTTATAGCCCCGGTAAGTAGCCAATGCGGCTCGGCCTTCTTCGCATCATGCTGGACAGCATGATCGAGATGCTCCAACTCCTCGTCTCTGATCCGCCTCAGCGTAGCCGCCAATTCCCTGAACTCGTCACCGACCTCGTAGCCCTCGCTTTCCCACTGCTCGAAATACTCGAGCAATGTGCGGATTTGCTCATTGTAATGGGTGCCTATCTCGGTTTCTACGGCCTCGGTGCACGCCATGGCGGCTTCCCTCCCCATGACGGCTGTCCCCCAGCCCAGGCCCGTTGCCATGATCGACCACAGCGGGTAAAGGGCCGTAGGACGCACGCGGTGTTTTGCCATTAGGGCGTTGAAAGTCCGCAAGTGGCCGGCTTCTTGCTCGTACATGTGCGACATTAGGGGACGGAGATGTGGGTGCGCGTTCGTTATGGGCGGTGTCTGCGCTGTGTAGATGAGCGTTGCTGCTAGTTCGCCAGCTTGGTTTACTCGGAGCTGTAGGGCTTGCTTAGCAATTTGTACGACTTGCGTACGACATCCAGTCAACGTACAGCAGACGAGAGAAAGTCGCGTTGCTCCTTTGTCAGGGGTTTGCGCTTGGGCTTCTGTGTACTAGAGTTCGGAGATGCATCTCGAGTCGGATTCGCACTCTTTCGGGATGTTGTAGAGAGGCACCGTTGAGTAGGGGTAAAGAGTGCAGGGGCTAGGAAATCGTGAACAGAGAACTGCCAGTTTCTGCGCATCAAGCGCAGTAAACTCTGGGAGGAGAGCATTGTGTCACAGTCACAAGAGGCTTGAGAGTATCAAGTTGAAAAGGAAAATGGTGTGGCATGACTGTCTGGTAAACCTCTCCGAGCTCTCGGGTCAATGATGCATATAAACGACAGGGATCTTGCTCTAGTTGGTTTCTCCCCACTGAATAGGTACCTACGTATCTCACTCCAGTACGCAGGCATTCCCGGATAATAGCATTGGCGTTCCGAAGAGCCCCTGCATTGTCGTCGGGAGTTATAACCAATCAGAACAGACAGCCGGTCACTGATTGAGAGGCTGAGGTTCTTGTAAGGTATCCCAGACTTCCTTCAACTTTGTTTTGCCGATACTCAACTCTTAACGGAGTTCTACTACCTTGGATTTCGTCCTCCTAGTCGGTCAATTTTGCCTTATACTCCGTCGACCTGCCACATCTGCCGTACCCCATCCAACCCGCGCCTCACATCGAGTTCAGCCACTACTCCTTTCATCCGCAGCTACCATTGCACTCTATACCCAGCGGCGGCGACGACTCATCTATCACATTCATACCATACAAAGAGGAGAACATCAATCGGTATGGCTGACGTCGACGACGAACTTCTTGCCCTTGTCGGCGGCGACGAGTCGGAGGATGAGGGCTCCGAAGAGCAGGACATGAATATCAGTCAGTCAGGCTCCGATTCCGAGTCGGACTCTAGGAAGCAATCGACGTCAAACGCAAAGAAGGCCGCACCTGTAAAGAAGCCCAAGAAGAGGCAAGAGGACTCGGATGAGGAGGAAGGTGAAGCGTAAGTCAAATCCCAATCCGATTGTCTGGGGTTTGCGCGTCTCCGCCAGGCTCGCCCCACGATTATCACCATGTCACCACCTCTCGGTCATCCGCTCATTCAACTGCACACCTCGGCAACCCTCGAAAACCTGCGATTTTCTTTTTCGAAGCTCCCGAGTTCTCTGGCGGAGGCGCAAACACCTTACAACACCATACGAACCCGTCGTATAGCTGCTAATTCTCCATTTTTATGCAGTTCATCTGTTGCATCACCGGCTTCGCAAGACTCGGCACCGATGGATGAAAGTGACTCAGAAGCAGGCTCTCCCGCAGCTACCAACGCCAACGGGGCCATGTTTGACGACGACGACAAGTATCCGTTTGAAGGGATGTTCGCGAACGCCCAGGAGAGAGATGATATCATGAGCATGCGCGAGGTCGAACGTGAATCCATTCTTGCTGAGCGCGCCCAAGAGATCGAGCGACAGCGCCAGAACCGTCTCCTCCGCCAGCTGGTCGGCGCAGGCGATCATGACAGCAAGATAGTTAAGAAACGCAAGGCAAACGACGCAGATCTCGAGGATACTCAGCGCAAGACTTCACGTCAACGTACCAAGCTCGGTGGCGGCAAGGTGGGCGAGGCTAGCGTTGGCATCGAATCCCTTCGTCGGGCGCGAGCTGAGAAGAGTGACCGCCAGCGCCGTCTAGCTGAGGATCGGGAGCGCAACAAGGACAAATCAGTTACTGTCACCCATGACAGCCCTGGCCGAGATGGCGATGGCGACAGCGATGTGGAATGGGGCCGTGACTCGAGAAGGCGACTTAGCAAGTCACGCACTCCCGAAGTCAAGGAGGTTCCTCTTGCGGATATTCGAGACATGGAACGTGTTCGACTTGGACGAAGTCGGTTTGCCCAGATCTGCTTCTTTCCCGGTCTCGAGGATGCCATTACTGGCTGCTTTACTCGAATCTCGATAGGTCCCGATCCTGCTAAGGGAGATGGTATAAACCAGTATCGAATGGCAGTCATCAAGCGTATGACGGACTCCCATGGCATTTGTCCTTACTTCCTCACTAACGTCCCACTTAGGATTCACAACTGGCAAACCGTATGCTATGGACAAGGCCAACGGCCAAAGCTTTGTCACCGACCAATATATCGTCGCTGCTCACGGCAAGGCTGAGCGAGACTGGCCATTCATCGCCTGTTCTGACAGCGCGTTTACCGAGGTATGCTAGACATCGGCTATCAAGCAACGCAAGTTCATTCTGACATGTTATCTAGGCTGAATTCAATCGCTACAAATCAACGCTGCAACATGAAGGCCTCGTCTTTCCGAAACGACCAGTCGTTGCCGCCAAGATAGACGATATCAACAACCTTCGAAGCCGGTCTTGGACTGATGCTGAGCTAGATGACAAGCTTCAGCGAGAGCGTTCGTTGCGCAGCAAATACGCACCGACGGAACGCAACCGTCTCACGCAAGCCCTCGAAGAGGCGAAGCAGCGCGGCGACGACGTGAAGGCTGCCGAACTGCAAGACCAACTAGACACTATTGAGATACCCCGTCTTGCCTGGAAGACTAGCTTGACGCCTACGAAAAAGGCCACAGCACCAGGCTCGTCACAGCAAGACCGTCTCGCGCAACTGAACATAGAGAATCGACGTCGTAACGCGGAAGCTGTCCGCAAGGCACAATTGAAGGAGAAAGCCAAGACCCGTGAGATCGACGCCAGAATTGCCCGGGGCGAGGAAGTCAAGGAAGATACATCGCGGAGACTGCGCACACAACCCAAGTTCATGCAGGACGTGAACGCGCCGCCGACCATCGAGCGGAAAGGTACGCCTGCCAATGGCAGTGGTGCTTCAACACCAGCAAATGGCACGCCGAAGCTCGGCGCTAGCAAGGTCTCTCTGCCTACCCATATCGCCAAACTGCAGCAGCAGAACCACGGTGCGGGCGCGGACAAGAAGGGCATTCCGCGGATTCATCGACCGCTCATGGACGATGATGTTATTGGATCTCTGGATCTTGACATCGATATTGAGATTGACTGATTGGAGAGGCGCAGAGCTGATGGAAGCCATCACGTATGTTGCTAGGCTGGGGGGTCAATGTGACTTTCTTCTTACAGATCCGAATGAAGACTTACTGCTATAGCTAAAAGTTCCTAAACGTTGCATACAAGGGATGGATCAATTGATAGTACATTGGTTGCAGCTTGTCTCCACATAGGTAGATAGGAATATGTGAATCATTACTACCCAGCCTGGCGTAGTAGCTGACTGTGCTGTGGTAAAGCTCAGCGGATACGCCCCCAGCATGCTTCGTGGTGGGAAGAGGTCCAGTAGGGGAAGATGTTGGCGAGGCATAGGTACTGATCTTCTCTGTCGAGGCGTTGGTATCATTTAGGACCTACGGACTCCGTGGCGACAAGTGCCAACCAACGCCTTGCAGCTTCCAGAGTATCTGCTGACTAGCGCAGAGTCAGATAGCCCCTGCTTGTCCCAGGGGGCATTTAGTAATTCATCGAGAGAATCTCCGTAGTGACGTGTAGCCTCTTTGAACAGCATGGCCTGGGCCTGAAATGAGTCGGCGGCACTATCAGCACGCGAATCCCGTCTCGAGCGTGCTAGGCTGGTATTTCTGTTACAAAGAGCTGTCTTGGCCAGATCATCCAGCGCTGCGAAACGTGACTTGGCCTTCGAGAAGCCCACAAGTGTCTTAGGCTCGAGCGAGCACATTCTTGAAAACGATTATCTCTCTCTAGGGGGCTTAGGATCATGCAGGAAGTCGTCTGCGACACTGGTGACCGTTCACAGGACGTTCGGAGCCGTACTCCCGTAAAACACTCTCTGGTTCATTGAGCAGTTGCGCTCGACAGGACTGGCGCGTTCCTGGTTTATCGCCATAGTAAAGACAATCACAATACCGCTCTCGGAGGTAGAGTAGTTTCCAGTGAGGGTTTCAATCGAGTTCGGAGGCTGGGCTTGGGCAGTAAAGAAGAGGTTAACTGAGCAGTAAAGCGCAGCAACTCAGTGAGGGGGCGACGCAACTCAACCTGCTGGGGGTGCTTGGCTGAGGCGCTTCCGTCCGAGCTGCTCCTGCTGCCAATTCACATAGCACTGCACAGGTTTGGGCGTGAACCATTGGATGAGTATCTACACACAGGAGCTGGAGCTTTTTACAAGCTTGGTCGAAGTTATGGAAGGCTAGCTGATAATTATCTCTCCAGGCAATAGCCGCATTACCATTCTGAACTCTGTTCCCGAAACGTCCGTGGACCAGTCCAATACCCAACCCCCTGTGGAAGCAGCTGAACCTGAAGATGGGCGGGTTGAAGCGATGGCATCCAAACTAGTTTGGAAGCCCGTGTGACTGGTAAACTAATGTCACATCTGGACACTGCTGCGAACTGTCCAGTGGCTGGGCTGTAAGCCAAGAGAAAGGGTTGCAGATGTCCTTGCGGCGGTGTTATAGTGCCACGCACAGAGGTGTATGCCGGGTCGTTACCCCTGAGTGATTGGCCAGCGGCTTTTGCCATTCAGCTCTAGCGTCATGCAAGCTGCTGCGAGTTGTCCTTGCCGGTGTAGGATAAACCTTGGGTCTAGAAGATTGTACAGAGGCCAGAATTCACACACGCAACCAGCTTCATATGTGACTTGGGGCATACTGGTGAGGTTGAGTCGCGGATGAGAGACGTTATTGAAGATGCTGGGAAACAAGTTTTGTAGGAACGAAATGGTGGTTGGTTCAGAATGCCCAGCCGTCTAGGCGTCCGACTATGGGAGAGATGCGGCGGCTTGATCAGTGTCGTTAGACTACGTCCCACGTCTCCTCGACGCTGTCATTCCCGCCTCCGACATCAGTGTCATCAGCACCCGCATTAGAAGGACCGTTGAAATGTCCTACCAAGACCTGCGAACTGCCAACCCGGGTCTGAATTCGACCGTCACCGGCTGGGTACCTCATCATAGGTACCGTCACTGGCGTCTGCGCCTCAAAAGATATCTGTGGCTCTGCATCAAGTATAAAACTCGCCCAATCGCTTCTGGAAAGGTTGAGATCGGCGTGCGTATTGGACGGGACTCCATCTGGTGCCACGTGCTGAAGGTAATCGTCGAATTCAATAAAAGGGTTCATACCGATAACCGATGACGCGACATCACCCTCCCTGCGTTGCGCGGGAGCTTCAAAATCGGTGCTTTCTTGATGAATCGCCATTCTATAGGATCGCAGAATTTCGTTGTTAAGAGTATTCACGATGTTCAGAACGACGCTGCGAAGTTGTTCCAGTGTTTGTTGGGCCAGCGTAGAACGCAAGGAGTCTGTCACGTATTGCGGAGTCAATCGTTCTGACTCTCGCTGATGATGGACTTGGAAGTTATCGAAAAACTCGACAGCTTGCGTATTGCTATAGTCTTCAGAAATTCAACTCCCGATTAGCCTTTATCACTGGTTCTAGGGTGTGAGTTTAGAACTTACGCTCAGGTGGATATGAGTCTTCAAGATCGAGTGGGAAGAGTATCTTGAAGATTTGGCACCAAGAACGTACCGTTCTCGGTCTGAGGTCGTCATTTTGCTGTTCATCAAAGCCCTCAGCTGGATCGACTGGTATTGCCAAGTTTTCGGCATTGCAGGCCTGAGGACTCTGATGATGTCTTCTCAAAGACTGCCGATCGTTGAACACGTACTTACATCTATCGCAGGGATACACACGATGAGTGCGATAGAGATGTTCTCTAGCTTATGTCAGTAAGGTCTCCCGATTCGTCTAAGGAGTGACTTACTTGAGTCTAGAAATTTTATCCCAACCTGGACCTCTGCAGGCTTGATTAATCCTGGGACCTTGGGAGTTTCGTTGAAAGTAAGGACAAGCGAGCCTATCGCGGGGATCGATGGATGAGCGCTTTTTGAAGTGTCTTTCATCATCTTCGTCGTCATCTTCGTCATCTTCGTCGTCTCTCTTGCGCCGAAAACCTTGCGGCTTCTGGGTTCTGCCACAGCTGTTTTCTTTATGGACTTGAGTGGCGTGGCTCAACTCGCTGTAGGCTGTACATAGAGCTGTATTGGTGCCTGAAGCATGCGTACTGTCGATACAGTTGATGAAGGAGCCACCAGATGAAGGATAGCCGAGGTGGTCAAGGACAGTGACTAGGAGAACTCGCTTATGATATATCAATATATCGTCAAAGAACGAGTGGTAAATCCCCCTTGCTTCATCGTTGTTTTCGGATAGAAAAATCGCCTCAGGATGCAGACCTTCATCGAAGTCCTTAACGTCATTCCCCAGTCTCTCAAATTTGGCGCCCATGTTATCTCGAATGACTCCAGCAAGTAGCTTATCGGAAGTGTACGCATCAACCGCAGTGCTTCGGTAAGACCTTGGGAATAGGTGAATAGGTAAACTCCACTGAGAGTTACCCGTGTACTGTCTATGGATTTGGCCTCCGCGTGGCGGCCACGCAAAGGCACTCCCATCCCAACAATGTGGCGATGTAAGTCGGTCCCCGTCGAGTGAGTAGGATGCTCTGCCATGCATTATTTCGGATCCAAGGGGCTGTCGCAGTAGACCAGGGACTCTATCATCCCCCGTTTTCCGCTGCGTGTGTACGACAGATGGATGTATAGCTTGGTATGACAACCTTCCTTTCTCCACGGCTGCGAATACCTCCTGAAAGACGATGTCGATACTTTTAGAATAGTCCGGAGCGGGCACATGAATTCCCATCGGCTCCAGCAATCCGAGGAGAGCGTAGACTCTGTCCCTAGGGTCGCTCACTTTGAGAGTACTAGAGAAATCGAGGATTCGGCTGAATTCTGCCTCAGCGGGTATTGAAAGCCCCAGGTCTGCGAACGCCCATGATGCTATGGCTCCACAGCGTAGGGATCTTATGAGCCTGCTTGTCGACGTTAAAGCATACAATCGTAGCGCTGGCCGAGCCACTATTGGTGGATCTTTAGCACCACCATCGGTATGGAGGAGCTCTACGGAGATGCGAGCCCAGAACCTATCCCATTGCACTCCTTCATGATCCAATAACATAATCAACTGTTTAGCTAGCAGGGCTTCCTGGAGTATCCATACTCTGTTGAACCACGGATGGGTCAAGTACCGCAGGAGATTGCCATAAGTTGCCTCTTCTCCTATGCCTTCCCGCCCAAGGCCATGAGATGTAAGGCTTAGCTTCTGATGGGTAGAAGATTCCTCGCCAAGCCAGACTACAACGCTCTTGGCAGCTTCGTAGATTCGTGACATCAAGCGAACTTGTGCACTCCTCTCCTCGATATCGCTTTGGTTGATACAGATGGCATCGACCCAAAGTGTCCTATGCTCGGTCCGTCGTAGGTGAAGGAGTGCCTGACCGAGGTTCGCTGTGATACGGAGAGCCTTGCCGTTGCATTCGATGAGATATTTAGGTTCCGCGCCTCCCCAGACGTAGGATAGTGCTTCGTACTCGTACTCGATTTCTGTTGCAAACTCCAAACTGATCTGTTCTATAGAGCACGTCAAACGATCAGAATGACCTTGTTCTGGACCAAGACGGATGAGCCTGATCCACTCAGGCCCACGAAGGGCGCTGTAGTTGAAGGCCATAGGGCGCTCTTCAGAAGAACTAACCTGGTATTTGTGAATGGGGGTTCGACAAGTTATAGAGGGGGAAATAGCGAGCGAGCGCTATGCAAGTACTGGGCACATACAGCTAGAGCAGTTCCAGCAAGCCTTGCCGAAGTACCTCTAACCCTCCGAATCGTTGCACATATAGGCGAACGGAGATTGAATCGCAAATGGTGGTTGAGTCGGGAGATACGGTCCTCTGATCATTTCTGAGGGAAGTAACGCAGCTGAGCCTCACCCGGTTTTCGTGGGTCAGGAAGCTCGCATCTGCGAGATCTTCTTCCTCTCGGGGTGGCGACTTGGTAGGTATGGCCATCTGCACTTTTATCGGGCGACATCTTTTCGATAAGTATTGACTTACTATCCCGAAATCTAGTGCTCTCAATTCTCGCAAGTGTAAAAACTCGCAACTGCGAGACTTTCAGATTCGTTGGCGAGGCTGGACGGCGCTTCTGCGTAGACCAATCGAAAACAGGTTTCAAATTGTACTTGCTACGTCACCCATCAGACGTCTGACCTTCGCATGGCGTTTTTGGCAATCTCGCTGGCCTGTGTTGGTACTGTTGACGATATTTGCGAGGCATTCCGGAACTCTTAGCCATACATGTACACCACTTAAAGTGCACTGCGCCTGCTGTAGCAAATGATCAGCTGCTCGTCCAAAAGTCATCCGCAAATAGCTTACTAACTGTGGCAGCCCCAAGACTCAAGTTAATACAAGCTATACGTACGAGCGGTGAGAGGAATCATGTCGGGTCCCTTGTGTGTCTTTCTCGTCCTAATATAACAAAGACCACTGGAATCTTAGACTCTGGCATGCCATTATGCATTAGTAGACTAGGTACTTAGTAGTGTTATATCTGATGAAGAATAAGGGAGCCATAGCGCCAAAACGTCAATTCTCAATCACGGGATTTCTAGAGTTATTGCCTGTATACTGTATACGTTTCGAATTGAGAAGTGAACTTCATGTTCCGCGGACTGCCAACGGTTAAGTCTCGATTCGATCTTCCCGGAGCAATGAAACATCCGGCGAAATTCACTTTGGCGTTCGGAGACATTGGTAGTCGGAGGTTTTCTATCCCTTTCCGGAGGAATATCGCCCCGTACTAATTCTCGGGGGCTTTTGGAATGTGCGTGGACCCGTCGTCGTCTCACGGCCGGTGTAATTATTTATTCATATCAGAGGTGACCTGGAGCTCCTGGCTCCGATCACAGTGTTTCAGGTCGTAGATATACAACCGCCGCCATCGACAAATGTTGGAGGGAAGGAAAGAATCCATCTAGACGATAGCCGTCCCCAAAATGACCACACTAAAAGGCACCATTCTAGTAACAGGCGCCAATGGCGGCCTGGGCGCCTCCATAGTCTCGCAAATCCTGTTAGACCGCTCCCTCTCCCAGAATTACCACGGACTCTACACCGTACGCAGCCCTGAGCGTGCCAACAGCGTCTCCAAAGTGCTCACGCAAAAGTCAGCCTCCGCTGCCCATACATACGATCTTGTCGCCCTCGATCTGTCTAGCTTGGCTAGCGTGCGCAAGGTGGCGGAGGATGTGAGTTGGAGAGTTGCCGCGGGTGAGATTCCAAGGATCAGGGCGCTGGTCCTATGTGCCGGATGGCAAGAGTACACTACCCAGACGTGGACTGACGACGGCTTTGATATGGCATTCCAGACTAATTATCTGGGCCATTTCTTGTTGACGCTGTTGCTGCTGGGAAGCATGGACAAGGGTGAAGGGAGGGTTGTGGTGCTGGGTAGTTGGTCGCATGAGTATGCCCCTACAAAGTTGTTCTAGTGGAGGTAGAGGGAGTTGGATAGGACATCCTGACTGATGATAGCGCTATTGTAGTACAGCCGATGAACGAGGACACATAGGACCAGTGGGAAAAGCGTATCAGAGAGACGGCTATCAGACTATATTCTGCACTGACCCCTGGAACGGCGAGGATATCGCTAAAGGGAGATGGAGCTCAGTGGAGAAGCATCCTGATGATTTGGAAGCCGGATTCAGGAGGTACGGGGCCTCGAAGCTGTGCCAGGTCATGATGATGTATGCTTTCACCCCGCTCCTGACTCAAGAGCTGGTAAAATCTAACGAGTGACATGTAGGCGCGATCTCGCCCGCCGCATTTCAGCAGACCCTTCCCTTTCCCACATTTCAGTTGTAGGTCTCGACCCGGGTGCTATGCCCTCGGGACTCGGTCAGCATGCGCCCATGATGCTCAAGACAATCTTCAAGGTTGTGATGCCGCTCGTGAACCCAGTGATGGGTATGCTGCAACCTAATGGGACGCTGCGGACGACGGCCAAGTCGGCAGCTGATACCATTCGGGCTTGTTTCGATACTAAAACCCTGGGCCAGAGACCCAATGGTGTGTATATGGACGGGTCGAAAGTCGGCGATGTCGGAGCGGAAGCTAAGGATCAGGGAAACTGCGAAAGGCTTTGGAGGGAGAGTTTGGGGTGGGCTGGGGTAGTGGAGGGGGATACTGTACTAGGAGGTTGGAGATGATAAGTATAGCGTGGACTATTGGAACCAAATCGAAGTCAGGGCCAGGCATCCCCGGTATTAAGTGGGTCAAGAAATGGGAGGGGCCGTTCGTGCGTTTTTAGATGGACTAGATCGCTATACATATAACAGATATGACAGCTGACGACAACGAGAAAACGGCAAAAATGTAGTGTGGGAGGGTTGATGCTGTGAGTGTCGTTTTACAGTCTACAATAAGAAGATACTCGTCCCTTCTACCTCGATCACTCACAAACGACATGTGAAGAGGGTACTGACGAGAAATACCGAGATAGACACTCAGCGGCATGTGACGGATAACGGCAACGACTGGGAGTATCATATCGGTGAGAAATCCTGGTCGCTGTGAAGAATTTTACGGCTTGGTTGCGCCGCCGCGGAGGAGTGAGGCAGAGCGTAGATGGGCTGAGGAGAACAAGGCAAGCTCTGGGGCGCATGAGGAGAGCAAGCAGGCGAGTGGGAGTTGAGAGAGGTTGTGAGTGAGTGTGTGAGTGAGTGAGAAGGTGCATTATGCCGAGATGAATAGCTTTAGGTCTAAGTAGGGTAAGGAATAGAGCGAATTGGGAATATGACGCTGAGTGGTTACTTAGTATTATAACTCAAAGGGCTTCCAGAGACTGAAAGTGGATCTAGTTCATCGAAAAAGTAACGGCCAATTGATATCTATGTAGCTATTCGTATTATCTTATAACCTAACCGTCATGTTTGTATGCACTTGTTAGGTGATGCATCGCCCGTGGCCCTCTATAACAGGTTATTGGTATATATGACAGGCCTCTTTTCCATTGAGGCGTGCGAATGCATCTTGCGCCATCACACAGCCGGAGCGACTTTCTGATACGAAGTCGGATATTTTCGAGCTCTCCAATATCTCGGATGATATCTGCTCTATATATTCAGGTCATAATAGACCAATCTTCAAACATCGACTTGTACTATACGTGTGGTGGGAGTTTAATACTTTGGACTCCGTCCTGGCAGAATTTCTTTGATCGCATCACAATACCCACGTTACCGCTCGTCGCTTCATTGAAGTTATCGAAATCGTGAAATTGCGGAGCTTGCAGTGATCGGGCCGTTACTAGATCTTCAAACCCATTAGCCTGTGAACACTCGGATGATTCGAAAACACTGACAGAAAGCTGGGAGCTGATGACCTTCTCAACTGAGAATTCGCGTTGCATCCTTATTACCGAATGCATCCGAGGTCGAGAGACCGTAAGGTGACGAGGCATCCGATTCGAGGATAGTTTGAAGCCTGAACTGTTGAAAGATATATTGCAGACACACGTCTGTGGTAGTATTTACACCCAATGACTCTTGTTTGTTAATTTGCTGGTTCCAAGCTTCTAGAAAGCATAGGATGTGGCTTACCAGGTGAAGTTTCCCTCCAAATCACCAAAGAACAGCCGATAGGCCCGACTCCATAGGAGACCTACCGAAGTGGAAGACTAGAAGCTGACCGAAGTCGGAGTTGGGAAAGCTTGGTTGTAGGGAGCTCCGCTTACCCCGATCATTCAGTATCGGAAAGGTCTGTCCGTAAATAGAGCAGTAGCCCGCTCATCAAAGGTATCAAAGCCGACGGGGTCCAAATTGTACGCATCAAAGGTTGGTTCATTCGGCCAAATAGGCATATCGCCTGGTAACTGGCCATTGGCAAGCTGACCGACCCGCATGTCAGCCCCAAGGTCGATCAAGGACAGCTGACTCCGGGGTGTGGTACGTACATAATCGTTTCCGAGATCTTCGCCGAATAGGTCCAGTGGGGGTTGTGGATAGTTTCCTTGGACATTGGCCGGAGGGTCAGGGGTCTCATCTGGGTGCATCTGGTAATGGCCAAGAGCCTTATCCGCAATGATTTCCAGTCCACGCAAAATGGCATCCATATGAACAAAATGTTCATCTTGTTTCGCAAGAGTGGTATGGGCGAGAAGCTTCATGCCATCGTTGGCTAATTTGCGGTCCTGCATGACCAACTCATGCGTAGGGAAGTATAGAATGTTGGCTAGAAGGATCACGAGGCCAGAGAAATATGCTCCCATAGCTAGCCTATTGGTTCATATCGTTAGCCAAAGTAGGGACACGGAGCAGAGCCTTTATACTCGCCAGATGCTACAGCCATTCGGTGGCTCGGTGAGAAAGAGGCGTATTGTCCCTCGACTGGCCGTAACACATCGGGCCCACGCGGAGGGCAACGGTGGCTCTGGTTCAACAACAAATCAGTTTCTCCATTTTCGTAATGTGTCATAGAAGGTGCCCATCAGTTTGCGAGTCAGGAGTCCGCTCGGAAGCATTTTGCGCCTCATACCGAGATGGAGGAAGTTGAGATTATGAACTTGTCTTTGCACTTACGCATGTGCTTCATGCAGATTTCGGTATTGTTATCAAACCCCTCGAGTGTCGCACGGCCGAGTTCGCCAATGGCTTGCATCCACCCTGAGTCCATGCTATACAAGCCATGTATCATCACGAGATTGAGCAGGTATTGATGTTGTAGGACGGTCATGTGTACGACTGCAGCTCTGGCAAGTGATTGTGCCATATGCTCAAGTTGCAGGGGCGTTGGAATTGTGCGTCGCCATTCATCTACCATGGTGTCCAACTGAATAACTCTCTGCTTCCGTTCGTCGGGCGTCAACTTCCTCGACCGAACGCTGTACAAGTTGTCGTAGATCTTACCCTGGAGATGAGCAAGTTGCACCTTGGCCCGGAAGTAGTTGAACCTGGATAGTCCGTCAAGACTTCGGAGTTCCCCCTCACCATTGGCCCCTGCTGAGCCGGGAAGGTCTAGGTCTATATCGATATCAAGCTGAACAGAGGGTGTCTTGGTGCGCAGGCTGATATCTTTATCCAGAAAGTAGCATATCCAAAAGGTGTTATCTCTATGCTTTGCCTCGTCGGGAGAGAAAGTGGAATGAGAATACCTCGAATGCAGTTGCAGCCGATGAGCCAACCGTACAGCCGTGCCGATCAGCACTGAGGCCGGTCTGTGATTCGGGCTGGCATTGTGTATGATAACCATCGCCAAAATACACTGAACACCGAGGGTGTCTTCATCCCGCATAATCAACTCGTCAAGCACCTTCTGGGCGTTAGATACGCACTCCTGGCTCCTCCTCTCGGAAAGGCTATGCCGGATCGGATCTGAATCGATCGAGCTTACTCGATAGCCAATTGCAAGAACACAATTTATCGTAGCCCATACGACCCTTGATCTCTGTGTCGTACCTGAATAGTATGTGTGTAACAGCTTCAAGAAAGTAGATTGGTGGAATAGCGGTACCACACTGTTGAAGTCGGTAAAATAGGACTCGACAACTGGCATAATCTCGTGAAGTGGGAGAAGATCAATAGGGCCTGAATCACCTGGGCTATCCGGAGTCAATGCCACGGCGCCTCCTTGGCCTGAGTCAAGCAGATCGGGACTGCTTCCATCGGAAGGGTTTTGCTTATCCAAGGGATTGGTGAGTGATATGGCACTTGAGGGTCTAAGCGAGTCAAGTTTGGATTCAATCCTGGCCAGACGAGCTTCGAGGCTGTCTCTTGCTGAAGAACTGCACATCCTAGTTAGGCCACGTCTCAATCTATGGCATGGCATAGCACAAAACACTGACTCTTCATTCTGCGGCAGCGGAAGATTCGCAGGTTTCTCTTTCGGTGGTATGGCCCGTCTTCGAACCACACTGGTAGTGCATTGCACTCTGTACATCTGGCAATTCGAACAAGCAGGCTTTGCCGTATCACATTTCAGCTTTTTACTGTAGCAAGTGTCGCCTAGTTCAACTATGAATATCCGTTCTCGCGATAAAATGCGAACTAACTACTCACATGCCTGGCGTCAATCAGTATATAGTGTCCAAGTTAGCTTCGAGTGTGTCGATCAGAGGGGACTCACCTTGCGACGAGAACTTGTTTCCATCTTGGACCAGAAGAAAGAGTATCTGATCAAATTATGGTACAGTAATTAGAAGCATTCACGCGTACACAATCGACAAGCGACTATCAATCTTCAGCATGAGACTCGAATAGGTAGTACGCCCTTCTTTCGAACGACAAGACAAGTAATCAAGGGCAGCATATGCACAAGCGGATTGACGTGCGACCCTTGCGGAAGAGTCGACGTTGGGCGCTGACAAATGTCAGCCGCTTGACCGACCACTTACCTAGGCATCACCCCCAATTTTGTATTTCTCCCCGGGCCCCCTGCACCATAGCGTGGATTTTGTAGTGGTCCGTTGCGGCGATTAACGTTCGTCTCCGCAATCTGGCGTTAGGCGTTAGTCCGGCGACGACATCAGTATCGTCCTTCCTTCGCGTATCGGGTCTACCACCACTAACCGTACGATGCCCGATCGATGAATTGAAATCAAGAGGGCTCTTTCCAGTAAACACATGACGCTACGACCTCGATTACCAGTGTCAGGTTAATACATCTCACCCCGTTCAATCCCTGTCTCGAATCATCCTGATTCAAGGAATAGGGCAATTTCTTGATTGATGCGGGAGGGGACGTCAAGGCTGACTTTACACAAATTATCGTGAGAATGAATAAGGTTTAACTCATCACATTCCCCCATTAAAGGAAGCTCTCTCATTGGA